>JAEDXJ010000043.1:0-600000 GCA_023014345.1 Galerina sulciceps
TTCGCCTCTCATCTCATCTCATCTCCCTCTCCTCCGTTGTTCTTAGCTGTGGACTACGGACACATCGCTCAATAGCGGACGTTTTACGACACTTATGCCCTATCGATATCTTATAATGTGCTCTTGTCCTGACCTAACACGTCCCGATATCAACGACTACATACTTGATTACAATCTGGCGTTTTCGCGGTCGCAACCAACCTTCACTCATGGACATAGCTTGATACAACGCCAAGAACGGTCGTTGTGCTGAAAGGACGTGAAACTTAGCGAAAGTGGATTGCGGACGCGTCCAGAGCACGGCTTGGCACGCTCGGAGGCCGTCAGGCGGTACACCGAGTGGGGGATAGCCATCGGTCTCAAAGTAAGTCAACGTGGTTACCTGCCTATACGAGGATATCTCTTCACAAAATCCTTCATATGTTTTCCTCCAGCGCTCATTCCGCTAAACATTCAACCAAAAGGCGCTCGAAGTTCAAGTCATGCCACGGCTCTAATTTGGCGAGATGTCGTCTTCTCTCTACGAGCGTCCGGATTTTCAACGCGTTTGACGAGCTCCGTTGGTCGAGCGATATATCTAGTGGTTAACGGTGGATCCGGCATATAGTATAAAGCAGGCAGAAATATTTTATACCGCAGAAACCGCCCGATTTTTCTTCAGTCGGGTAAGTCATTTCGTTTTCACTTCCATCGAATACTAATTTACCATTTTTTACAGGCTCTGTCTTCTCTCAGACCCATACTGCTCGACTATTATCTTGGATTTTCGTCCGAAGCCTTCAGGGTAAGAGTGTTCGCTTCAAATTTTAGTGTCACTGCAACCCGTTTCGTAGATTCGATACGATGGTCAGCACTCGTCCATTCTCTGGCGGTCTCCGTCTCTATTTCCTTCTCGCGTTCTCCATGCCATGGCTCGTGTATGCCGCCAGTCCGATTCCCGACGTTAAAACGCCGCTCTTTACTTTGAAGCGCACCACATTCCTCCCAATCCAGGACCACATCTACGGGGCCCGAAACGTCAGCTATTGGGTAACCGACGACGGTCTCGCGATCATCGACGGCGATGTCATCTACGGACCAGTTAACGACCTCCTCTCCCGCGGACTCACTGCCCAGAACTCCCTTTCGCAACGCGCCCATAGCGTGTTCGCCGGTACGAAGACATGGCCGAGCGCGACTATCACGTACAAGTTCGACTCCGATGCTACTGAAACCACTCTCAGCGGCATAGTTAATGGCGCGATTGCGAATTGGAAAGCGGTTTCGCCCTACCTCACCTTCACCAAAGTCGCGAATAGCGCGGTCGGACAGAATGGTGTGACGATGATCAAGGCTCCGGCTTGCGGTGGCTGTAACTCGGCCATTGGGTTTGCCAACGCACCGCTGAACATGAACTTGCAGCAAACGTGCACTACGTCGCCTGGGGGTTGCGGAGTGGCCGAAGCTACTCACGAGTTTGGACATCTGCTTGGTAAAGTCCCTTCTCCTGCCTTGCCAACGCATTACTTATAACATTTGATTCAGGTCTCTATCATGAGCATCAGAGGGCGGATCGAGAGAGATTCGTCCACTATAACTGCGCCAATCTCGACCCCGCGTGCCCAGCTGGTACAGTAATGCCCGCTGGGAAGACCTGCTGCGACACCGGTCTCCCTTCTGGATGTTGCGGAAACGCCGGTAACTTCAACATCCTATCAGGCGCGGCTTTCGATTCGTCGGGAGGCTACGATATCCACTCCATCATGCAGTACCGCGCCGACGGATTCGCGAAGCCCGGGACCAACACCTTGACACCAGCCGCTCCTGGAATCGTCGTCCCCGCTACAAACCCCAGCGTCATCGACTCGACGGACGCGAACCGAATCTGCAAGCTTTACTCAGCCAAATGCCCAAAGGCAATCACCTGCCGGTCTGCTCACTGCCCGAGCACTTGTAAGCCAGTCCCGCGCTGCAACAAACCCAGTTTATGTGAAGATCCCATAAATTCGCCGCCGTGTTGTGAACCCATAGACGAATCCACCTGTCAAGCACAGCGGGATGCTTGTACGCAGCGTGGGTGCGATTTCTTGCTCTGAGAAGCAGGCAATCTCTCTCTGTGTAGAAGGTCGACTAATTTACTTGTCATATTTTATATTTTATTATTTTCCAAAGTTCGAAGGACTGTATTTTTTCGTTAATTACACCGAAGTTTGGAGGATTAGTTGAATTTCGAAAGTCGAAAATTAGAAGGGATCTAGAGGCGAGACGCGACGCGCCAACACCGTCACGTGTGCATGTTGTCATCAGTTTTTGGGTAGCGGCTTTCTGAGTCCATTCGCCCTGGTCGCTTTCCTCCACATATTGTTCTCTCTTTACGGCTGCAGGTGCACCTGTAAACTTCATTCTGTTGGAGTTCTCGATGCTTTGACTATCTTGATGATCTGTGCGACGTGGCATTGCGCGGGGCTTCTCCTAAGTACCTCGTTCCGGTATCATTGCAAGGACTAGGTTAGAAGCATTCCTCTCTGATCTCTGAACTTGGCTGATACGCTCTATATATTATGTCCTTGTCGTGATAGGCGGCCTTTTCTAGCTATGAATCTGGAATGTTCTGCCTCCAAACGGCTTCGAATCTCCTATTGTCGAGAGGTGGAGGGATAAGCGGAGAGGTACGCATTTCCCGTCGTTGTGTCCACTGAGTTTAGAGCTGAACACGTTCCATCGTTCTGTAGCTCTGTGTTGGCTCGACTTGACCACTGATTCTATGAGCCGTACTTCATCTCTTCGAGCATTCTCCTTCGCGTCAGCAACTTCCCCATCCTATGCATGCTACAGAATCGTCGGCAGTGGCCCGGCACTGCTTTACTGGCTTTTGAAGTAGGAGAAAAGATTACCTCTAATGAATGGATTTTTTTTCGTCTTTTAAAGCCCGTTCTCTTGCTTTAAAACTCACTTCGCATGCCTCCGCTGTTATGACAATGTTTATTGATCCGTCGTCTTTTATGGGTGTGGTACGCAGTGTACGCTAGTTCATTTATCTCTGGTTGACCCCGATGTTCAGATCACTTCGACTGCATCATCCCTCTAAGCTTTACGCCTATCTAAAACCCGCCTCCTCGTGCCACGCATCACGTGGTACACCGACGATCCTTATCCCCAAGATATAATCAATTATAATCAATGTTTGGGCCTAGGCACCAGGCACCTGGGGCTGCTCATATTCCAGACCCGTCGCATCTGCTGATTACTAGTCTCGTCCCCATCCGCAGTGGTGATATATAAGGAAATTCTCCCGTGAGAATTCACCCGATCATTGAAAATGATGGGTTGGATACTGTAGTAGGCAGTGCTCAGCCATCAAAAAATGGCGATCAGAGCACGTTCACACGGGTGAATTGCCTAATACAGGATGGGAACGAGACTAGCTGATTACCAGCTTGATGCGTCATCTCATACATACTAGACGGGTGGGCTTAAGTTGGCACTTCTGAGGTAAACTCTTGCTTCTAAAAGCCGAAGACGATAAATGAAGTGCAATAGAGTCGGTAATTCTGGGTACTACATATGCCTATGAAACTCATTTCTTTTCGCAATGTAAACCGACCTCCCGCTCGAAATTCTGGGCATTCGGCTTCGAACTACATATAACGTGCATTCAAAATTGAGTCGTCTTGGATCCTTGATTCTCTGTGGCTTGGAATTTGGGTAGAATCCGAGTGTAAGATATTCGATTAGGAATGTCTGACTAAGTAGCTGTCTGAAGCCAATCGCATTTCTCAACATCAAATCAGGTCGTTGAGCAGAGTGCAGTACCGTCCACATATTTTATACAAAACCGCAGCTAAATTCGAAGTCGTAATACGAAGCCTCCAACGATGATAACCTTCAACAAAAGGTGTGCTAAGTACAGTTGATTCAATGATGATCTAGAGAGCATCGAATCGACTGGGAGTGAGGTCCAATGGACTGGACCAATTGGACTTGGACCTTGTACCTGCACGTGAGGTAAATCCTTATCTAATCTGTTCCCATTCGAAGTCGGTGGGCGTCTGGCCTTGGTCCAATGTAAAGTCCAACCCAAGTCCAACTTGATCCTTCATCCGCTTCACCCCGACGGTATGTCTCGCTAGGTCCTTACTCATTGCTGTGCTTTCCCCACAGTCTCTACGAGCGCGATCCCGATTCCCGACATCATTGGCCGCTCTGCTGCTGCCTGCCAGAGTCGGAGTCGCTTTACTCGTTTGAGAAATTTGGGTCAAATCAGGTCCAACTACAGTCCAATATATTTGATGTACACAAAAGCTAGGTGCAAGGGATATAATCTTCAGGTCTTAATAGAGTCCAACTGAGGTCTAACTAAGGTCCAAAGTGAAGGTGGTACAAGTATGTAGACATTTGGTCCAACGGACTCCAACCTGCTGCCTAAGTCCAAGTCCAAGGTCCAGGTCCAGATCCAAGGTCCAATTAGACCCATGACCCCGTCGAGCCGACTTTCTGATGATCTACTAGTAAGCTGTAACGCGCCTTGTGGTGGGATTCTGTGGCCCTCGACGATTCTCACACTTCCAATTAAGGAAATAAGTTGGCCAAGTTCGTTGGTTACACCGCACATTGTTCGTGGCCCACGAAAAAATATCAACACACAGCTTCTCTCAGTATTTATGTGCAAAGTCGCTATGTTTTTCACTCCTTTGTGCCACCCCGAACTCGAATGAAAATTTATCTTATCCCTCTACTGTGACAAGCCCACTCAGCAATGCCCACAGCATTCTCTCCGTATTCTCTCGCAGTCGACTCCTCAGAGTTTATAACCCGCCTGGATAATCATTCCATGGACGACTTCCGGAACCTGGAAAGGGTAGCATCGCCCTTCCATGCGTTGAAAGGAATTTACTACGCATCTCGACCCGTCTCCCCGGCCCACTCGTCGCCCAACTCTCCAGCGCTGTCGCGTACGACGTCCTTCGCGTCTTCGGCTGATTTTTATGCGCGCTTCGCTCCTTTCGCTTTACCCGTTACGCAAGACGACAGCGTTGATTCAGTGTACGATGACGAGGACGGAGTTATCCCAAACGGGCCTCCAGTGGACGAGGATCCTCACACTCCCTTTCTGTCCTTCAACAAGAACGAACACGGTCAGGATTTAGCCGACCTCCACTCACGATTAGCCAAGTTGCGCCATACTGACGGCGAAGCTCGAAGTACACTTTCGTCTCCTTCCACGTACAGCACTGAGAGCGCGGCACCGACGATTAATTCCTTCCTTATAAGAAACCTACTTAAGAAAAAATCAGTTTACAAGCCTCACACGGAACTCACTCGCCGGCCGAAGGATCCTGAAGAACAAACTATTCTCTGTGCACCACCATCCCCATTCACCGCGCCGACTGTTATCGACGAGACATCGAAAACGAAAACGAAATTTGGTGTCTACAGGACCGTTCGACGAGGTGTTATACGCGTTTTGAGACGAAAGACTGGTGAAAGCGCTCGTGGCGTAGGGGATACGGGTTCGATTATCAGTGGCATAAGTTCTGTGGATGACGCATCATCCTCCGCGCCGAAGGCCATCCCTATCTCCGTGCCTGCCAACGAAGTTGTTGCGCGTTCCTCTGCGTCGATGTTCACCCGAAAGCGAAAAGTCACAATGTCTAGTATCAATACCACCATCACAGCCCCTTCCGCATCCCAGTCCAATCCTCGTTCATATTTCAACATTTCGTTCAACCTTCGAAGAGGGAAAAGAAAGGCCCAAGACCCATCCGCGGACGCACAGCCGATCGACCTTTCGGCCGAGATGACAACCCGCAAAAGTTTTAGACGCTCAGTTGTCAGGCGCTCGGTGTCCTTTTCTGGGTACGCGAACTACGACTTTACCCTTGATCCGGATGACGTTAGGCTGGTTCGGACCGCACTGAGGTGGGCTGACCAGTCGTAGCTCGGCGCTTTTTTTTTCTGTTTATAAGATGCGAACTACTCCTGTGGCTATGTGTTGTTTATTATGTATGTATGTTTTATGTATGACCTTACCCAACTCGAAATATTGATATACCCACCGTAACGGGCTGTATTTTTGAGTCGAAATGACCTCAGATGACCCATACAATATCACCAGCTAGTGTCAGGCAACGTCGTTTCTCACAGGATGGGTGATTCTGGGACACCGGGCACCATAAATTCTACGGACCTGACTCGAAGGGCCCGAATAAACGCTCTTCGGAATTAAGATACATCCTACTATCCATATAGCAGGTCGTCCGAGCGACCTGGATCTATCCAGTATCTATCCGCGCACTATTGCAGTACACAACTCCTCCCCTCGTGTTTTTGGGGGCTGCTTTGAACTTAACCTTCGACGCCGTTGTGATCGTTGAAAATTTAGAAGATCCGTAGTCGAGACGCATGATACCAGGTATTCATAGATATCCCCACCTACTCGAAATCATGGATCGCGATCTAACTTCTCCTTCTTCTCTGCTTATTGACCGAGGTATGTTGAAAAGCTCGTTGTCCGATCCATAGGGATCACTTGACCCAGCCAAAACCTGTGTGATTACGGTATGTTGCAATCTTCATCGCTTCCATCCCCCTGGCGTTAAGCGTCCTTTTGATCGCACCTTTCACCGAACCCCATTCTTCAGCCTTCTCTGCCTGCAATATTGACCACCACAACTGCCAAGCTATCGACTATTCCCACCGCCACGCCTGTTATAGGCTATAAATAGATGAGCCCCAGGTTGCGGGGAAGTTGATTCGGATGCTCGGTGGTGTTCGGCGCATATCTGATTGAGGAATTGATTACGACTAAAATACAACGATTAATATGCCGCGAATGGATTGGAGGGTGAAATAGGGCAATGATTTCACGGGAGTGGGAGTGTTCGTCTGCGTTCGCGATATGTGCGAACGGAGATCCATCATGGGTACTAACATATCTTAACCTAGCCGTGCACGAGGTCCCTGTCAGTGTAAAATTGATTTCTTTCCGACTATACCGAGTGACTGCTGACATTCCGAACACGGCGAGGCGAAAGTATAAGAATGCACCACGAGTGGGGCGTATCAAGCTTCTAGCTTCTTTCGCTCTCCCACATCGGTTCGCTCATGGCCCCCTACTTCTTGCGTAACCTTGTGCCCAAGAGAGAGAAACGGCAGCACTCCCGACCGTTGCTGACGGTGCTGAGCGAGCTGACATGGATTCAGTGGGCGCTTTTCTGGTCAGGGTGAGCAGGCTTTGTCACCGTGGCGGGCGTTGCCGTCGTCGCCGAATTAGGAATTTGGCTGAGCTAACGATCACTTGTTTTTTTTTTCTTTCTCAACCACGTTCCTCTCAGTTGGCTGGCATGGACATGCGATGCCCTTGACTTTTTCTCGGTTTCTCTCAGCGTATCCCACCTTCAGACGCAGTTCAACAAGAAGACTAATGACATTGTAAGTGTTTCTTCGAATTCTGGCCAGCATAGAAATTCACGTTTTCGACAGACGACGGCTATTACTTTGACCCTACTTTTCCGTTCAGTTGGAGCTGTGAGTCGCTTTGCATCTCACGATACCATGCTCTAATCTCACACTTATACTACAGGTTATCTTTGGCGTTGCCTCGGACCGATTCGGACGTAAATGGCCCCTCATTTTCAACCTCGTCCTCGTTGCCATTCTCGAACTCGGTGCTGGCTTCGTTCAGACATTCCGGCAATTCCTTGCACTGAGATCTCTTTTCGGTATCGGCATGGGTGGTGTTTGGGGCCTTGCCGCTTCCACCGCTCTGGAGAATCTTCCGGTCGAAGCACGCGGTCTCGCAAGCGGAGTCCTGCAGGAAGGCTACGCGGTTGGATACCTCATTGCTGCTGTTATCAACCTGTTCTTGGTACCGGAAGTTAGTGCAGGATGGCGCAGCTTATTCTGGACGGCTTCCGGCATTTCTCTCTTTGCTGCGTTTGTTAGGATGCTCCTACCAGAGAGCGAAGTTTTCCTACGAGCCAAAGCTGCCGAAAAGGCGAAGGGAACAGATACCACCAAGAAGACCAAGATTTTTGTTCATGAGACGAAGGAGATGCTCAAGAAACACTGGCTGTTGTGTATATACGCCGTCCTGCTTATGACCGGTACGTTTTTCTCCTGTGGTGGTTTTCTGTTTCTTTTCCCGCTTTCTTTCATCCGCCTATTCTTCGTTTTCCGTCCTTTGGGAGATAATTCGTCCCCGGATAGCCATCCGGATGTTCCATAATTATGCCTGATCTGTTTTTATTCTTGTCTACCCCTGTTGACAAGTTTACACCTTTCTAACGCCTCTTATAGGATTCAACTTCCTCTCGCACGGGTCTCAGGTACGCTTTTTCGAATTGTATTTCGTCATCAAATATACCACTAACGCTTTGTACTTGCCCGTGATAGGATTTGTATCCCACGTATCTCACAGCATCGAAGGGTATATCCTCTCATAATGCCACGGTCGCCACGATCATTGGGAATTGTGTAGGTATTTTCATGCTCTGCCGTTGGAGAATCCTTTGCCGACTGAATGTTTTACGATTCTAGGGTGCGATTGCGTATGTCGTTTCGTTTCTATCTTAACGATCGGCAGTCCGTTGACATTCTGGTGCGTCTTAGCGGTGGTGCCTTCGCCGGCTGGCTGAGTCAATATGTCGGAAGAAGGTTGACGATCATGTAAGTACTTCCTCTTGCTATTCACTTCCTCATTCCGCGTTGCTTCGACTGTCCTCTACGTCACCCTTTCACTTCGACCGCCTCTTTTCCATGCTCGGGTAATATGGTGGATAAAACTGATAATTATTCGACAGCCTTTATCCCCTTGTGGATCCTCCCGACAAGCTTCAGTGGCTTAGCAGCTGGCGCGTTCTGTATCCAATTTGGCGTGCAGGGCGCATGGGGTGTCGTACGTTTCCTTCAAAAGCGTTTTGGCCGATGACCGACTGTTCCACAACCGCAGATCCCCATTCAACTGGCCGAGATGTCCCCGCCTGCGTTCAGAGCGACCTTCCCTGGTGTGGCCTATCAGCTCGGAAACGTAAGTTAGCGTCGTTACAGATTACGAAGCGTGTCTACAGCAATAAACCTAATTGGATTGCTTTATTAGATGGTTTCCTCCGCATCCGCCCAGATTGAAGCTAGTGAGAAGTAATTGGCATTCTAACACGTTCATTTGCTAAATACCGTGCTTTAGCCGGAGGTGAACACCTTACAAAGACACTCGTCCAAAATGGAAAACTGGTCACTGTGCCAGACTACGCAACGGTGTGTAGAACGTTCATTTTCTTTCTTCCGCCTGAGATGGACTAATAACAAATGTCAGGTGCAAGGCATTCTTATCGGAGTTGTAGCCGCGTTTGTGATAGTAACGACTATCATCGGTCCAGAGTAAGTTTCTTATCTTATTGAACAGTACGAGGAACTAATCACCGTTTTTGCGATGTCGACAGGAACCACGGATCACACTTCGAGAAGGCTAAAGCTGCATTCGAAGAGGGCGCCGGCCAAGAGGGAGCGATCCTAGATGAGGACCCCGTCGATTCTCCAACGCGTGAGAGCGACAGTCTATCAGGCGATGAGAAGAAATCGAGCGTGGAGAAGGTTTAGGGAAGAGTAGCTGGTGGAGTGGAGTGGAACTTTGCGATGGTTATTTTTCTCGTCTTCATCCGATCGCCAGTGTATAACAGCTAACACGAAACCTATCATGACTGCTGACTTGTTTAAATGGGGAAGATCGTTCTCGTACTCGCACATCCTTCGACGAGTTTATGGGACAGGTCCAGGTCAGAAGTCGACTGCGGACGGTGGGTCGACATCGAAGCCGTGATACTGTATATGATATCATTTCACTTCAACCCGCTGAGAAAGATGTACCGTGGACGCTCTACAGTCTAACCATGAATTAACCAACACCAACCAGCTCACATCCTCGCGATGCCCCAATCAACTGGGACGGTATGTATCCTCAAACATAATAACCAGGAATTCAGAGGCGATTGGAGAGTCAAAGTTATAAAAAACAGACTACTCCATGCCCAGAATAGAAGATGGCACAATTAAGGTAGAGTGATGTTCTTCTTATGAATGGTGTTGGCTGGGTTCCTAAGGCATCTCATACCACCTGCTAGACATCGTCTCTAGTAAAACGCACATTTTCCGTCGATTACTTCGCAGTCCAATGATGAATTGTTCGACTTCACGGAGAAAAAATATTAACAAGCTAAAGTTACAACATTGGGGTGTTTGACAGTGACACCCGCCCGGCCAGTCATTGGGCCCAACATCGAGCCTAGATTCTGATGCCTTGATCGCGAACAGGTGGAGACTGCCCATTTCCAATCATTACACGGGTTCCTTCACTCGTTACATCGTCAATCGTCAAAAATATGAATGCTTTTGGAGGTTTCAGTAAGGTATTTAACGTGAAAAGGCGTCCGTACCTGGCCCAGGAGGGAAGACTCGGTTATTCGGTGGGCTTGTGACGACTAGAGTTCTACGATCGGGAGAAAGAATTGCATCCATAAACACTAGGCGTTGACTGGAATGGAACGCGTGTGAGGAGAACCCGAGATCCATCAATGCGACTGGAAAATTTTCACGAAAAAATCAAGCACTTGAACGAATTCTATTATAAAAAACGAGACCAACCTTGCACGGAAGACGCCTTGAGATTGCTTGGAATAGATATCTCCATGACAAATGCCTGGTTGAACCCAATTTTTGTCGGGACCTTCGTAAGTTTTGGCCGGGCCACCGACATGAAAGGTGGGTTCAAATATTGCACGCGGAATTCTCTGTATGCCAGATATAAGTGCAAATTATTTGAGAATATGACCAAACAAACGTGTGGAATTCGGTTCCATTGACCACGTTACCATTCGGGTTGGATCCAGCAAGTAGTACATTTCTACGACATTCATTAGCTTAATAAATGGGACGAATTGGATGTGGATTACCCTGATGGGGTCAAAGTAGCCACGGAGTGATACATGCGTGCGATATTACTGGTTGGCAGCCCCGCATTGCTGATTCGCTTTCCAAGAGCGGCATTCGGGGTATAGAGAGAGGGCGTTAAGCTACAAAGATGATTTAGCTAGTCCGACAAAAGGATAAAAAAATGGATCTCACACTGGGTGATCAGCGTTAGACTGATTTCCAACCGGGTCCTTGATAGAGGCGACAGCTGCGTATCCAGTTCCGGCTCCGTTTGTAATAAGGACTTGTCCGTTAGGAAGAAGAATCATTTCTGGCATCATTCGAGGCTCCAGAAGATGCTCGACTTGCCACCCTCGCTTGATTCCGGCTGGGGTTATTTCCAAGCGGCTGCACTGGTCGCTCGCAGGATCCTGCGATGAAAGCTCCAGGGCGGGAATCTGGTCGCTCGAGGCACTACCTCCGCAGACAAGTACTTCGGGCGTAAAATGGGGAGGCGATAAGGGCAGAAGAGCAGCAGTTCCGTCGAAAGGATTCGTTACG
Organism: Galerina sulciceps; assembly: GCA_023014345.1. Taxonomy (NCBI): domain Eukaryota; kingdom Fungi; phylum Basidiomycota; class Agaricomycetes; order Agaricales; family Galerinaceae; genus Galerina; species Galerina sulciceps. The sequence continues at coordinate 11,446 of JAEDXJ010000043.1, forward strand.
CGAACGCCATTGGGAATATCTGGGAGAATCGTCTCAGTATTCTTTTCAATATCGTAAATGATGGTCTGATTGTTGGCAATCATCAGTACTGTTCCGTCCGGGAGCTGGAAGATTCTAAACATCGCATGTTAGTCCCATAATATATGAATGATGGGAAAATATCTACCGAGGGAATAAGTTTACGGGAAGACTTCTTTCCAAGAATGCCAATGGACGAGGAACTCCTCCGTCTTTCGAGGGGAAGAACTCGAGGTTGTTGACTGGGTCCGTGTTATAGAAAGGCGTATCTTCGTGGATACCGCCTACAATCATCTTTAACGGTCGTTACTTCATATTCTCGGATTAGAATCCGATCCGACTGACCAGAGAACCATCGAAAATCCTGATGGCCGAAGTGTACCATCGGTTTTCGACGAGGTGGAGAGTAGCAGGATTTTCGATGAGTTCACATCCGACTCCGTTTGCGTCTTCACAGGGTTCCAAAATACGAATGCCCATACGGCCATCCTGTGCAACAGGGTTTGCTGGAATATTTCCTCCGACGCTGACCTAAAAATTCAAATTGAATGTCTATCAGAAGTTTGAGAAATTATAGAGTTGGAGTTCGTTGCACACCATCGTTCCATTGCTTAAAAATCCTCCTGAGGCGCAAAAACTGTCCGTAATAAGTCTCAAAGGCGACGCAGTATTTGTCTTGAAATTCCAGAGGGCACCCCAAGCAGTGTGGCCGTCGATCATCAACGGATCATTTGTTGCTCGGTCGAAAAAGACAGCAAGAGTGGGAGAGACAACGATAGCTTCCAAGGCTAAGATTCCACTCGTTCCATTTTGGACGAATTCCCATTGTGGATTGGCAGCGGCAACGATACCGACTAACACAAGAAGTCGAGAAAGAGAAGTAAGCGGGTTGCGCATTGTCCCAGAGATGAGTTCTTTTCGGGAGTCAGGCAAAATCAAACTCGAATTTGAGTTCTTTATACTTCGACCAACAGACCTGAGAAGAAGCAATCGTTGGTCGGTAGTCGGAAAACAGTCACGACCTATCCGTAAGGATCACAGTTCAGCTTCTCACTAAAAGAGACAGAGGGAGCACGAGGACATATTGTTCGCAGTGGCTCTCCACAACCGTTCATCCTTCCTAGCGAGCTTCACACTGATCTGTGAAAAGGTTGCCCGTCATGTAAAAGTGTGTACTTGTTCTACGTGTCAGGAAGGAGAGGATCTCCCAAGACCCGTATTTACAGTATTTGAGAGAGAGAACAGGTAGCCTTCACGACGAAGAACTGTGGGATGAGTTCCGTAAGAGTCATCCTTCGCCTAGATCGAAAATAACCATCGATTTCTTCACAGGTAAGTGTCTAAATACGCACCTATCAGACATGGATAGCTGCATAAATCAAGCAAAAAAGGCTCATGGTTTAAATTTAATGACAGAGAAGTATTCGCAGAGAAAAATATGTACATGGAGCGGGAAAACGTACATGCTAAATGGCAGGGTGCCTCTGAAGCAAGTGCCGCAGCTGCATGAAGATACGATGAGGAGATTTGAGGAGGACATGGAAAGAAGCATGAGTAAATAGTACGAGATTGAAGAATGAAAAAAACACTAGTGTGCCTCACAGCGTCTTAATATGCGAAGCCTTCACGATGAACCTTCCCAGAGCTGACCCCAAGCTTACCCAACGACCCCAAAACGGAACGCTCGAAGGGCTCTGATCCACACAAGAATAGTTCTGAGTCTTTTCCACCAAACACATCTTTACTCTCGTCAAAGAAGGTCGGTTTTATGCGACCGTTATGAGTAGCGAAGTCGATATTCGCATGATCTCCGGAAACGGCGGCGTTTGTGAAGATGTGGATGAGCAAGTACGGGGGACACGGCTTCCCACCTAGGGCGTGCGTGATGAGGGATAATATAACGTCTGGTTCTCGAGTCGAAATAACAAATGTTATGTCCCAAGGCGGAGGCTCGGACGTCGTGGAAAGAGCCGCGAGCATAGAGAGGAACGGGGTTACGCCTATACCACCAGCAATCCAAACTAGGTGCTTTATGTCCTTCGCGGGAGACGCTCCTGTGGTACGTTCCGGAAGGACAAACTCCCCACTAATCCCTACAACATCCACCTTCAGCGACAGAGCTCGACAGTCCTCGAGCATGTCTCGCCGATTTTCCGCCAGCTTTCGCGACAAGTTAAACAATGCGCCAGTAACGACTCCGCCCGGCTTCAGTCGCATAGTGAGCGCAATATTCCGATTCTCAGAGCTAACGGGTGCTGCACTGGAGACTGTCCAGGTACGTATGAAGTCGTCATTAATAGAACTTGGCCGTCCTGGCGCCATGTGCTGGTACGAGCGCGATCCAAGAAGAGGGCTGAAACCCAAGATAATGGCCTGTCCTGGGTTGATGCGAAGTGGTGAGGACAATTCCCATTCGAAAGTAGCGATGGTGGGGTTGTGGAGACTGATTCGGGTTAACAGTGCCTTGGGCTGTTCTTCTTGTGCGAACACGGTAGTTTGCGTAGCTTCTTCAGCCAATAACCTAACGGGTGGACTGTAGGGGCTCGGTTGGATTTTGTAGCCGGGTCTGACGCGTGCGGGGAACGCGTCGCGGACGAAGGTGTAGCCCGTGACGTAGACCTCTGTAAACGTGTCCTGGAATGGCATGATCGCGCGTGCTTCAGCTCCGTAAACGTTCCTTGCCTCTCCGGTAAGATAAAGGATGTCTCCAGTGGTAAAATTGACGAAAGTGAGCGACGCCAATGGTGTAGCTTCCACATTCCCCATGGACGTCATAATTCGATTACCTGATTTGTAAAGGAATTAGCGAGTCGTACACGAATTGACAAGGAGCGACAACTTACCGGAAAAGTCTGGGAGAATGACCGTTCGCCCATCTGATGGCTTCACACGCATGAAACCCACTCGTCCACCACGGTGGTTCATACCGAGGTGGGAGGGATATTCCGAGGATTCGGCGTCTGTCGCCTGGTATGTCGTGCCGAAAAAGACCGTGTCGGCCTCGAGGATGAACGCAATCGATTCGTCTGAGAGTCTTTCTCCTACAGAAAGGTAAGGTCGGTCTTCGAGGACGCTGCAAGATGCGGCGGGGTAGGGCACCAGATCACGGAGAGTGATATACTTTGGACAGTTTCTAGACCAAATTTTAGTAATCAAGTATTGAAATGAAAAAATGAGACGCACCCCAATGCTTCATTGACAAACAGCTCGATATTGACCTCATCACCTCTCACCTTCGTCTTCGTAATCGCCCCAGCAAACTTGTTCCTCCTGCGCGTGGAAATCTCGACACCTATCCCAGCAATCAGGCTAAGTCCGTTGTTTTGGTCTTGCTCCCTGGCTTTGAGATGCTTGAGAAAAGGTTCGCCTTCCCAAAGCTTGGCGTTGATGCTGAGCGTGTTATATTTTGGATGATTAATAAAGCCAGGTCGTCCGCCTTTGCCCGCCAGAATCGAACCCCACGGGCGTTGTTGATCATCCAGTACACATACAGGAAGAAAATGTAACCTTGTGCTATAGAACGTGGAATGTTGTTCGGGCATCTCGCCGTCGATCATGGTGTACATATAATTTGTCGAGGGAATCCTGTCATATCCCAGTTTTCGACGCACGATGCGTTCGCCACGATGCCAGCCATTGAGAGCGCTCATTTCGTTTGACGGAGGAGAGGGCGGAGGAAGTTTTGAGAAAGGGCTTATCGCTAGAATGAGGATTAACTATTCATAACTGCTCGGTCAGCGATGTTCTTCCGAGAGCGAGGCGTTTACCTGATTTCGAAGATTGGTTAGTAAGCTCTTCGTTTTGGACCTAACTATCATCTGACATGCGTACTGAAATTGCCCTCAAGAATACCAAAGACGAAGTGGATGAAGGCAAGGCTGTCGAGTACTCGGAGGAGTCGACGTTGACATCGGTCAGGATGAATAAAGTGAAACAGCAACTCGGATGACATATCGAGTCATGTGACCCCAGGGACACGACTCCTCGCCGAGTCGACGCCGACGTCACAGATATAAAATTAAATTTCTCGAGTATTAATCCTTGTTGCACAAGAAAATACAGGAATTTCAAGTTTATGACCATGATTAGGTTCGTCATTCGAGAGAGTCTCGCAAGAGAAGAAAGCATCTCGAGTTGATCTCGAGTTGACGGAAGTGCATCGTTCACGATGACATTAATTCCAAAGTAATCTCTGAAGTCTGTAATCAGGATAGTCAAGTTCTCAGTTTGTCAGGGATTCGTCTATGTCGCATCAAATAGCTGATCAAATTACAAAAACAACAGCATTTGCGGTTGAAACTTGATCTTGAGGTACAGTCCGTACAGATCGTATTGGTTCTAAATTCTCAGCATCTTATGGTTTTGTACGTTTTCACTATGTTGAAATTTTAAGTAAGTCTTTCCTGTATAATGTCTTGAAACAGGAACTTGTTTTCCTCGTAGTAAAATACAAATGCCGCCCCGACGCGTTCGGCACGCGTAAAGATCCCACGTGATGGGAGCAGTCATGCGCTTGATGTGTAAGCCAATGAGCCATGCCCGAGCTCGATGCTAGGGTTGTATCAGAGTATCTAACCCGTTCACGTCTCATGCACAATTAACAAACCTCAAACCTGATTGTTGTCATTGATCAACGGAACATGCCAGCCCTCGTTTTCGCGCTAGATTAATGAAGCGTCGGTGCGTTCTCAATGGAAATTGCTTGGAGTTTGGAGCATCCTCGAACTTGGAAAGTCCTGAGGGTTGGATTGTACCAAACCGGTCTCTTTACAATTTTTTTCGCTGTATAACAAATTTGCAGTGGTACCAACTACATCTCGGTCGCCTGTATCAATGCACTTTATCTCAAACATTCAGCACTGCCTTCCCTTTACTTTTTCCTTTTCAGACCAAGCCGCGGCGCGAGACCAAGTATTTACTGGACCAAGCCTGCCAAAGATACATCGGGGTATTCAGCACTTGATCGCAACAAATCGATGACTTCTCCCTTATCGTTAGCTTTACAACCGAATAGATGCATTCGAGAGAGAAGTCAAAGTTACTTGTTATCTGTAAGCCTATTTCCTTTCGTTATCTCTGAAAATCAGTGAAAAAAAGGACTGTCTAGGAAGGTTTCCTAACTGCAGTCAGTTCGATGTCAGTTGATCGCGTGCAAATTACCGATGCTGGAAACCCCATTTCTCCCGAAATCGCAGCCTTTTTACGGTAATCGCACGTTTTCCTGTCAGTTGACACTTATAGAACTCAAAACCATGTGCTTTATAAAGCTTTATCTCCGTCAGAATGTCGAAACTTACCTAAAGTTGTCGCTCGAGACCTGATCTGGGTGCATGTGGCCATGACAGGCTTTCAATATCGAGGTTATCGTCTCTAAAGAGTCCTTACACGACGGTGGATTGTTGAGCGTATTCGGTGTTCATCACTCAACCGATTCCTCGGACTGGGTTACGATTATCCCTACTGTTTGTCTTTCCCACACAACGCCTAACCTGTTTGCAAGTTGGGAGCTCGGGCAACGAAAACGGGTATTACCCGTGAAATACGGATATATAAACTCCATGGGACTAACAGTCGCAGAGTTCTTTTGAAGCGAAGGTCTACCCGACGCTTCATAGCACCCTGCTTTTCGCTGTTACCTTCATGATCTCTCACTCGTCTGCCATTCGGAGCCACGCGTTTTGCGGGCACTTGCGCGTCCACTTTCGCAGTCTCTTGTTCACATCTCCACGTCGATTTTACTCGCCGACAGGGTCCACCACTTACGCGTCTCCGCAGAATGACAACCAGAACTTCTCAGGTCATTCTCGCAGGCAACGTATCGGAAAGACGTCACTATTGTTGGGTGCCTCTTTTGCCAGCGGCGTATGTGGATACCTCCTCGCTCAACAAGGAGAGACGAGGGCGTCGACCAAACGCATCCCCGATAATCCTAAATTCGGAGCTCCTAGGGATTTCAAGCAGGCGATAGCGAATCTTAAGGAAACATTTGTCCAGGATGGCATCGTTTCGACCGACGCTCGCGATCTTGAAACCCACGGTTTTTCTACCATGGATTACCACCCAGGTAAAGATAGGTGATACCTTCTGCGAACCAAGCACGCTCAATTAACTCGACGGTAGCTGCACCGCATACTGTCGTAGTCTATCCGAGATCTACAGAAGATGTAGTGAAGATCGTCAAGATTGCTACTAAATACCGGATGCCCGTTATCCCATACTCTGGCGCAACTAGCCTCGAAGGACACTTTCGTGGGGTATTATTCGTAACTTTTATTCACTACTTTCGATCTTGATGTGTAAAAATAGCATCCTGTAGGTGGAATTTGCGTCGATCTTCATTACATGAATCAAATTCTCGAAATACACGGCAGGTTTCATTCTCGTTCATATCAAATTTCAGTCAATTAATCAAGTTTTGTCGATTCACAGAGGATGACTCGGACTTGGTCTGCCAAGCAGGCGCGGGATGGATGGATATCAACGAAATACTAAAGCAGAAAGGTGACCTTTACTTCCGTTCTGACTTTTAACCCTATTAACGAAACACTTTAAAGGCATTCCATTATTTTTCCCGGTACAAGTCGTCCTGCCTCATAAGCTGCAAAATAATTAATGGATGACAGATTGATCCTGGCCCGGGAGCAACTCTTGGCGGCATGCTAAGCACAGGGTGCTCCGGAAGTAGTGCTATTTGCGATCTACGTTAATTTTATCCTCACATCGTCTTCTCAGCCAACGCAGTCAGGTACGGTACTGCGAAAGGAGAATGGTTCTTAAACGCGGTAATTATAAGCCCGTTTTTGACGGATCAGCGCCAATATTGAAGACAACTTTAGACGGTAGTCTTACCGTCGGGTGAGGTAATCAAAACAAAACAGAGGTCCCGAAAGTCTGCCGCTGGGTTCGATACCACCAAACTTTTCATTGGTGCTGAAGGTACATTAGGGATTGTAACGGAAGGTGAGCGTAGCTTACTAATCATTATATCTACTCATAATATCCATTATACGCAGTTACAATACGGTTGGCGCCCGTTTTACCGACAACAGTGGCTGTAGTGCATTTTCCTGACGTCGGATCTGCCACAGCAGCGTCTATCGAAGCACTTAATCAAGGAGCCGGAATACGTATACCTATTCATTTCGCATAAGCGCAGATAATTCAACTTATTCCTTAGAATGCGTGGAACTTCTCGACGCTGTTGCAATGAAGGCAACAAATAATTATGGGATGTCGAAGCGCAAATGGCCCGAAAAGGACAGTCTATTTTTCAAATTTCAAGGTTCTTCTGAGTCTTCCCTGAAAGAGACAGCGAAGATTGTCCAACGCGTCGTCGCCAAGCATGGAGGGACAGGTTTTGTTCTGGCGAAAAACGCGAAGGAGGCAGATGACCTATGGGCCGACAGAAAAAACCTTTATCATTCCGGACTTTCGTTGGTTAAAGGTGCCCGAGGGTTGACTACTGACGTTTGGTTAGTGTTCCTTTTCATTAAAACTGAGATCTTCTCTCAAACGATATTTACACAGCGTGCCGGTATCAAGGCTTCCGGACTTGATACACGAAACAAAGAAAGACCTAGAAAATATCGGTCTCGTCACTTCTATCGTTGGGCACGTCGGCGACGGAAACTTCCATGCATTACTGCTATTCAAAACCGACGAAGAGCTTGCAGTCGCTCAGCAGGCCGCAGCGCGTATCGTTCATAGGGCGATTGCTTTGGATGGCACTTGTTCGTTTTCTCCACTGCCTCGTCTGATAGAAAATATCTGATTGCTTCGACGAAGGTACTGGAGAGCACGGCGTTGGAATAGGGAAGAGAAATTACTTGACAGAAGAGCTTGGAGTTGGAACAGTTGAATTAATGAAGACCATCAAACGAGCTATAGACCCCTTGGGCATTTTCAATCCGGGCAAGGTAAAGTTTGAAAACTACGGTCTTGTTACTAGTCTTCAAAGCTGATATCATGAAAGCTTTATCCCAGCTCCGATCATGCCAACGAATTTCAACCTCAATGAAAGCACAGGGATGATGGTTATGGTAGGGTAAAATTGCTCACACCTCTTCCTTTCTTTCTTTTTCTTTCTCTTTTTCGGTATTCACGGGGACAATTGCATAGAAATATTCAATTTTGGATGCATACAAAGGGCCAGATAGTCGATACATAACAGAGAAATTGTCTACAGCTGTTATATTTTTATTATTTACGTCCATAGAATAGGCGGGGGCTCAGACTTGATATCGATTTACAGTCGAATGAGGGCATAGCATCTGTGAACAGGAGACGTGAGCTATGAGAATGGATTGCGTGGTAGAGCCTCGAGTCGAGAGCACCTTTTACCGGAAAGTTTCTCGGAATGGAAACTTTTATAGTGAACTTGGAAAGGTTAGGTCTTTCGCGAAACTTGAAAGTGGAGTTGAGTGCACATGAACGGGCTAAACTCAGTTCCATTGACGACTTGGCTAAAACAGTACGTATGGGGTGGTTATGACCGTCTTCCCACTCCTGTCGTCAACGGAATTGATACACGTAACGCTCAACAAATAGGGCGAGCATTGAGGGGGGAAGTCGTAGGTGTTAAGCGCAAGGCGCTGCTTCTTCGGTTTTCCCTCTAAAAAAGCGATTCACATCTACTCATCAGCGCGAGAGACGATGCAAGACTTACCAGGGTAGGTCCAACAATCAGGTCTCTGCATCGAACGACTATCCAACTGCATCGTCCGCTAATTTAACCATGAAACACCGAGTAAGGGGTCTTCAAGTGGGAAAAAAGAGGCGGTCGGCGTGACACTCGAATGGTGGTCGACGACGCAGATGGAAGCCGAATTGAGCTGAACTCAAAGGGCCCACCACCTCTCCGTACCCATTTGAGTAAAACGGCAGCGTGTTCATCCATTATCCGTCCAAAGTTGAGCTGTCTGGCGCCATTGTTGGTCTTCCCACCTCACTTGGCACTCCCCAAAACGCGGCGCATGTACACGACTAGAATTTGCGACAATGTGAGGGGTTGATGGTCGGCAGATGCACCCACGTGGGTTAGTTCATGCGGTACGTCCAGGCAGTTGATGCAGAGCACGGTGAGGTTGGATTCGAGGGGGAGGAACCACCTCACCGGCTGGTGGTATATGGATATTGGTGATGCAGAACCGAATGATGAGTGAATCTTCCCTCCAGGCACTACCAGATCGAATCTGAAGCTTGAACATTCAACGCTCGAGGGATCAGACACCCGAAGCTATTGACAATGGGTAAGGTCGTGGGTGCGTCGGTGGTCGGAGGCGTGGGCGGGGCACGAATTCAACGGTGGGCATGATGACGCGGAGGATGGTGCGTAGAGCAGAGAGTCGTGCGCCGAGTCTGCGGTCGAGGGAAACCTTCTTCTCCTCCTCTCAAGTCGGCGAACTCGTAGACAAAAAGTTGAGCCAGCCTGAGGTCCAGGTCCTCGCCCTGTCCACGCCACCGCTCTGTCTGCCCCCATCGAATTTCCCCGCTAGCTCGGCCTGCCAAACGCGACAGGAATCGATAGAGCAACTGCACCATTGAAGAAATGGTACGATTCAGGCAGTCATCGGATTTGGAGTTTGCATTGGGGAAACCCGGAGAATGGAAACGCCATCATACAGAGGTAGCTGGATGGGCAGGACAGGATCATCGATGTGATGCTGGGTGTCGAACTTGTGGTGTCAGCTTGAGCTGGGACGAAGGCCACTGGAGTAGATTCGCCCGACTTCGCCCACCACCACGACGAAGATTCTTCTTGCTGAGGGCCGGATACGACTTCCCCGCCGCCGTTATAGTGTTCCTAGCGTACACTCCCAGCTTCTTTGCCTGCTAGTGCCAGCAGTGCGCGAGTGATACCAGCCACGTCAGCACCAGCTGGCCGCTCCGTTCCATTATTCTCCGCCCTGCGAAGGTGACGAAATATCCCGTGCGGAGGTTCTTCGAGAACGCAGGCCAGAAAGCCAGTGGCGAGCTGATAGATTGGAGGAAGACAATCCACGGATTATGCGTCTTCGCCCGAATGGAGACAGGACGACGGTTGGGAGAGGTAATGAGACGACTGATCCTGAATGAAGGAGGTACGTCTGGCTAAAAGGACAAAGTCAGACGATGGATTAAAACGAGGATGGGGAATTATGGCGGGTGGTGGAAAGGTGGGATGTGTCCCGAGCAGGCCGCAGGCTCTAGGGAATCGCGTAGGATTGTGGTGAGGACGCGTCTGTCTACGGCTGTCTACACTAAACTAGGAGGTCACGTGCTGATCCGCTAGGAGGCCGATCCCACTGTTCCAGTGGGAAAGGGATCAAAGGAGGTGGGTGGAAAGTCGAACAGCACTGTTGCGAAAGAACGAGTTTAGCCGTGTGCCTTAGGTCATCCTAGTTGCAGAATAGCAGGGAAGCAGCGGTAGCTTGAGTAGAGTAGGGCCGAATGTCGTGGTTTCTGTTGCTCGAGGTCCACGGCTGACGAGGAAATACGGATCTTCAAATAAGGAAAGCCAGTGCTTATAACGAGCTACAGGACGACGAAATGCATTCAGTCCAAATTTCAGAGAAAGTGATGAACAAAATGGCGTACCTGATTGCCAGGTTCTTAAATTTTAGGGCCTATGCTGCGGTTCCAATGACGATGCGAGGTCAGCACATTCGTGGACCTCGTAAAGGGGGAACCATCTTGGATTGTCATACATAGAAGTTATCCTGTTCGTATAGAAGCTCAGAAAGATGCCCTTCTTGAGGAAGCTAGCGTTTATCCTCACCTGTGATCCACACTAGGACAGCAAAGATCGCAGTCGGAAGAACCTGTAGCGACATCCGTAATGCAAGGCGTCATACGAGTCGTCAAGATTTTTTAAGGTTACAAAGACAAGAGGACAGAAGTAAACTTGGCGTCTTATCGAGGACTGAACGAGAGTTGTTCGTGACAGTGGAGGAAACAAGAGTGGAAGTCAGGACTAATCAGTCACTACCAGGATGACGATGGTTCGAAAATTGCAATTGATACCGACATGTATCACGTGATACAACAACGCGTCGGCGACGCGCCCCTATTCCCAGCAGCGCCTCTCCCTATCAAGGTATCATCGTAGGTATAAAACAAAAGCGTGATTATTGAAAGGGACGATTAAAATGCAGCCGTCACACGCGACTCCAACACACAAATTAATAATAAGTAACAAACACGCGGACGAGTCAACTACTCACTACCAGTGTATCACTCCATCCGAGGGGCTGAAAATTGCATGGCAATGCTACTGTAGCACGCCGAAATTAAAGTTACGCTCCTAAATCACGTTGTGCAACACGGACGTATCGATTAAAATTCATAGCAGTAGCTAGCTAGTAATATCATCCCGTTGCACACGGCACACCTTTCTTTCACTTCTTTCTTTCTTTTGATAGGACTTGGTTACTAGTATAAAGGCTACTACACGTCAAGCAGTAAGGGATTTGACCAAAAGGAAAAGCTAGTAGATCTATACTTATCGATACGAAGTACATGAATACGAGAAGTGCAACAACCGGCGAAGAAATAATGCAATTTAAAGGCAAATTAGATCATGTCGCAAAGGAAAATCTAGACATAGGTATGTAATTCAGGATGACACCGCCTGCTAGACTGAGCAATTCCGCGCTCTTCTTCAACACCACTCGTTCTTCTGGGTCGGATGGGATGGTGAGCCCTAATTGTATGATCTGAGCAGGAGGAGTGGAACTAGAAATTAACCTGCGTTCGTTCCTCTCGCGGACGATATCGAGAGCGATAGTGGGGTGTGTGGTACCGAATTCAAAAACCTGCAAGCGAGGGAGGAGTTTCCCGGTGGCGATTTTTTGCATTGTCGGCAGGTGGACATGAACGCTCCACGGCAAGACCAACGTATGCACCTCGCGAGCAAGCATGAATAATTCTTCCAATTCGTGGTAGGACGTATCACGTCGACTGCGTTTGATGAACGAGGATGCGCCAGGACCGAACGCACAATTTGACAGGATCAATATTTCGATTGGAACTGTTGAGGTCGCGATCATGGCCGTGTATCTAGGGATATCCCACTGAAATGGAGAACACTGGTCGGACCTTTCGACGCGGAGCCTTCTAAGCATCGGTAATTGGAAGAGGAGAATGAAATCCGGGAAAAAACTCGGGTTTACAATCCGAACGTAAAAGTGTGAAAGGGTAGGCATGTAGAGAGGGCGACAGGACTTTAGGAAATGGTTTGCGTAGACGCCAAGCTCAACGTGAAAAGCGCCGTCCATAAGCGAGCGCGCCGACTGGCGCATCACCTTCATAAAAGTCTCGTGCGACATTGGCGTATTTACAAGGTCTAGCTTAACCATTTGATGGAACGGGAGACGAAGGTCGAGCGGATGAATATTGTTCATGATGCGAACTGTCGCTCGACGAAAGTTGGGGAGTGATTGGAACACGTTGAACTTTAGCGATTGTTGCAGCGTAAATGAACAACGGGATGAAGTAAAATCGTTGATGAAAATTATATTGATCGACTCCAGTAATTTAAACCGGCCTGGTCCGATTCCGAGCAAGAATTCCGCGTTCTGCTCGCCGTAGATTAGGCACTGTAGGTGCTGGATCCGCTCGACGTGTGGTAATATAATCGATTGAAGGATACTAAAAGCACCTCGACCATACACGAGTTGTTCGACCCCCGGGCTCTGTAGGTATGGGTTGGCGGCACGAGTCCGGAGGTGAGAGTCGAGGTCGGTGAGGAAATAGAATGCGAGAGGACATGAACCGCTTCTTTGAATATACGCCTCAAAGGCTTGAAGAAGTCGAACAGAGTTATTGAACGGCTTGGGCAAGAAAACGAATGCTTTCCAGCAGGATGGTGTCGAAAGCAGAATGGCTCGCCAGCTTCTGCAAACGAGTTGAATTGCATTTCTTGGGTCTTTTGTAGACGGCGGAAGGATGGCGGGAAAGTCCTCGAGCAATGCTTCGAACACTCCGCCCATGATCCTGGGATTGTTGATATTGCGCACATTTGCGTTTACAGAAATGGACATCGTGTAGATATAGTGGCTGAGGACGTATTTGACAGTATATCGACTGAATAAACCCTGTAGCAGATAGAAGAGTAAGAATCCGGTGATCAGGAATGAGAAATGGCTCACTGTTACTCCTGGTGTTTACGACGCTTCCAGCTGATATTTTCGTGGTGGAAGACCTACAATCCGAGGGGAAAGTGAACTTGCAGCCGTTGCCTTAAGCCGCTCTTTAATTGAGAATCTTAATTCGACACTCAGGCAATTTTCCGGGTCCCAATCCGCACGAATGGCCCAAAGTATCTATTTGTTCAAATTTACATCAACCTTGAGGCTTGCGCAATCCACCCCTTTGCTCTCTCGGCTAACCAGTTTACATAAAATGAACCTCAAGGCAAAGGATCTTCTGCATTGTGGCCATTATAAATGTTCTTTCCCTGTTTTCAATCTCCTTACCAAAACTCTGGTGGCAAGAGCTGGATTTTTGCTTTGGTCATTTTACAGCAACCTAGACACTAGGAGGTGTACGATAATTGTGTTAGATTGTTCAGAGCTACAAAACACCAAGAAAAAATCTAAATCATCCTCCGGGATGCAATGTATGAAGCACGAGGAGAGGGTCGACCGTCCCTATAACTGCGTGCCGATCTATCCAGGCTGCTGGTCGGGAAAAGAAGGTTTCGGGAGACCAATATCAAGGGACGACGGAGAATTCGACAGCGCCCAACCAACTACTCCATGCAAAAATTGCCCCAGAGATGTACGAGGTCAACAATGTCTAAAGGAAAAGCACTGGACTGCTTCAATAACACCCACGGAAGCAGACAACCAGAGCAGGCGGCAAACGCTCCAAGCAGAAATGTTAAGATACAATGCGGTGCAGGGGTAAATTTAGGGAGTAATGGCTTTTCCAACCCCAAGAAAATTAATCTGCGCTTCGTACATTCAAAGAGGGATCTGTGACTTTAATCTTGGACCCGTAAAGACAACCCGTGGCCTTCAAATTTGCCTTGACGTATCGACATTATCCCGGTATCGGAAATTGATATAAACCTTACTTGAGCATTGCTGTGTGTTGCCCAGATGACCGTCTGAAATGAGACACGACGCTTATCGTGGAGGAGTTTATTCAATATGGAGTAGAGGAGGACACGCAATAAAATGTTCTCTTCCCCTTTCATCTAGGCCATGACAATCCCGCTTCCTGCAAGCAGAAAATACCTCACCTGGAGGGTCATCAAAATTGAACCCAAACTCCATGTCCATGAATTGTAAGGAGTCCACATAATTACGCGCTTGGGAGATTGCACGGGGGCAATAGGAACGGAAATTGGATTGACAATTTTAAACTCATGTTTCTTGACATTAGTGTAGACCGGTGATCCTCCGTTGTATCATAGGTTTAATTGCTTCAATATTTAGTCCAGCTCTGTGTCACAGCGACTTTCAGCATCATGTCAGTTGTGTATGTCAGGTAGTGAATCGCTAATGACAAAGGAAGCAGACTGGCGCTTCGGTAGGCAGCTGTCTTATACTAAATTAAAGCATGTCATACTCGACACGGGGGATCGGCAGACAAATTGGCAATTCTTTTAAGCTAAGAGAAAGGTTCCAGCGCTTTGTCAGGAGACTATAGACAGCGAGTAGCGGTTTTCCTTACCATTTCCCTGTCGTTCTTAACGTTTCTTCGACTCTAGTCTGGTGGCCCGGCTATGAAGTATATTAAATCTTGCGGTCGTCTCGATCTATCTGTGTAGCTTTAATCCTTCCAGGATGTATAAATTGTTGCTATGCATTCTCTCTCTGTTTTCTTGTCTAGCGGTGGATGCCGCTATCTCTATTCCTCGGGTGGGCAGCAGGACCAGTCTCAGCTTTCATACCTCGGCTTATCTCTCTCACCCAAACATCGAGTCTCTGGGGGGAAGCGAAACGATCACTAAGAAGGTCAGTAAAAACCAGAGATCTCTCGTATTCCTGTTTGACGAATAAAACTAGTTTAATCGGCGAAATATCCAGTCTCTGGCTCGAGTACAGCCCAAAAAAAGTGTCGTGGTATACTATCAAACGCAGTACCACGACGACAAGTACATCTCTCCATCTCCGCTTACAGGATTCGCTACCCATCTCATTATCGCTGCACTCCACCTTAACGGAAACAAAACCATTCATCTGAACAATGTTCCTCCTGAAGACTCATCGTTGACACAAATGTGGACTGACGCGCGGGGCTTACAAGGAAGGGGCGTTAAAGTCATGGGTTTACTTGGCGGAGCGTCCCAGGGAACATACCAGGTGCTAGCGGAAGATTTCGACGAGTATTACAGGCTGTTGTCATCGTGTATCACAAAGCAAGTACCGCCTTATACCTTTCTATTGGGTCATGAGTTAACTTATTTGACAGTTACAAACTGGACGGCATTGATCTCGACGTCGAGGAACACGAAAGCCTCGAAAATATTGGGAAACTTATCAAACAACTTCGGCGTGATTTTGGCGGCGATTTCATCATTACTATGGCCCCAGTAGCGAGCGCACTCAAAGGAGGGCAAGATACATTCTCCGGGTTCAATTACACCGACCTGGAGGCGCAATACGGCGGTGATATAAACTGGTACAACGTCCAGTTCTATTCGGGATATGGTTCCCTGGAAAATACCACAGATTATGATGCAATCGTAAAGGGCTTCCCTCTGAGCCCACGTAGGCTGGTCGCCGGCACTCTTACGAATCAGGAAAACGGGAGTGGATTTGTAGAGTTGAATACGGTCACCTCCACGGTTAGGCAATTGGTGAATCAATATGGTGACGATTTCGGGGGAGTAGCTGGGTGGGAGTATTTCAATTCTGTGCCAGACCCAGACAAACCTTGGAAATGGGCAGAGGTAATGCGGTCTACGATGGGTCGATGACTAGCCGGAAAGAGGGTTGAGTGTTGTAGTAGACCTGTTACAATACCCTAATCGTTCGGCTGGGACATTCTATTATTCAGTCTTTATACAGCTATCCGCTGGAGGGGATATTTCCTAGAGATACAGGGGTAGAACGAGAAAAAGCCATTGAGAATCTAGGTATGAAGGAGTTAGCGAGTCTTTCAATCCGCACGCTGGACGTCAAAACTGGAGAAAAAAGATAGCATCAAGTAAACGCGCAGCGTCGAAGAAACCAAAAAGGAAGGCGAAAACGACCTGGAATTAACGTGAATTCAAACATAGAGGATATGAGGGTTAGGAAGTGGCGAGAAAGGTGTAAAGAGACACGATAATCACTGATGTTGTAACAGCAATCAGGAATGGTAAATGAAACGAAGTATATTCAAACAACCGAAGACAGGCCCGAGAAAGAAGAAAGGAAAACAGCTACAAAACGATCATAAGAAAGAAAGAAAAAAAGAAGAGCAAAAAGTGCCCACCATCTTCCGTCTATATCGCATCTTCTACAGTACACTCTCCCTCCCATATCCTTAATACACTGGCCAACGGTCTTGCGGTGAATCCAACATGACGACGTGGACCCCTACATTAAGGGCCAGGAGACATATCGACTGCTGCGCCTACGCGAAGGAGATAGATGAGGAAGGCAGGAAGCTCTTCGAACAGCCGTCGTCCCGCCTCCCTGTTTCCACTATCCCCCACGCACCGCCGACTCTCCAGAACAAATTTCAATGGCGATTCCTCCAGCAGTATCGATGACGCGTCAATGCCCAATAATGCCCGGACCACGCGCGCACGCGAAAGTTTGACACTATCCCACCTTCTACGGTCTACCTCTCTGTCCCAGATCGCCAACGGGGCAGGAGGTCTCTTTTGGCGACGGCGACGGCGGCGACCTGTACATCTACACCTCAGCACCTGCGGAGGAGGAAGAGAGAAATTCATCCTGGCCGAATAGAGCGGAGACAGGTGCTCGTCCCAGCCTCCCTGCCATAGGTGTTGAAGTAAAAGTCAAAAGGGTGGGGTGGGTGGGCAGGACGCGAATACACAGAGGGGGAGAATGTGCTAGCGGTGGTGAGTATAGACTTCTAGCAGCGGCGCGGCGTGGTTGTAGACGTCGAAGTAACGAACTCCAGGCCGACATGTGGAATTGAGAACTGTCATGCACTGACAGCTCCCATCTGAAAGTTGAACGTCGAAGGCGAAGATCTGGCTTTCTTCGTTAATTTCAAACATTCATCCGCGACGTCGTCGAACTGGGGTGACTTGGACCCCTCCCACTCTGCAGCTGCCTGCCCCCCTCCCCTGCCCCCGCCTTTTGCATTCGTCGCTCCACCTCGCCGGTCATCCGCATCCCTTCAAGCTCGCCCAGCTGTGTCCATTCGTACCACGCCGGCGCCGCTCCCAACCTCCCGCCATCGTGCCGTCCCGCCTGCACCCTAAACATGACGAAAACTCTTCCTAAGAGACGATTCGGCGCCGAGTCCTTGGTCATGGGCAAGCATACCGTCTGCGTCTGCGCGAGTTTAAAAGATTGGTGCCTCTGGAGAGATGGATGTTGCGGTACGGCGCCGCGGCTGGACGGACGGACGGACTGACGCGGAGTAGGGAAGGGAAGAGGGTTGATGAACTCGTCAAGACTGGCGGCTCCTTCCTCTCAGATCAACTTGAGGAACGGTCGACACGTAAACATGATGATCCTCCAGTGGGTGCGGCGCGGCGAGTTGGGTATGCACGCGACAGTTGGAGGATTGAGAAGGACAGGTCGACGGGAGGAGGGGGGAAGGGGTGTGGAGGACCAGTCCTGCTTGCAAGGACGCGACAGACAAGGGAGGCGTCAGGCGGGTCGCAGGAGATTGTGACTGCTCCGAGATTTGGAATATTGTAGAAGGTTGCTTCGGTCACTGCGCACATTCGTCCTAGAGCTTTTAGACCAGGACCGACTTGAGAGCTCGCCCGCTCAGCTGCAGAACTGCCAGATCAGCCGCGTCACAAGAGCTTCCGGCACCCGCCGCACCTCGCCTCAGCACCGTCCTTTTCCTCCCATTCTCTCCATCGCACCTCCATCCCGCCCTTCTCACACCCCCCTCCGCCGCCGCGCCGCGCCTTCGCCGCTCCCAACTTCCCCACCCTGCCCATGCATCTGCGAAGATGACGAAGATGACAAACATCCCCGCAGACCCTGCGTCTTCGATGTACCCAGGGAGAACGACCTTGTGGTGCAGGGGCGCGGCTATAGGAGCAAGGGGGGTATAGTACAACCATGGTGCGGCGCGACGGGTGGATAATTGGGCGGGTGAAGGTGGGGAAGGGGAGAGGGAGAGGGAGAGGAAGGGGAACCCGGAGTAGAGGCTGGAAGCATCGCCGATACACGTCGAATGACGCGCATACACGAATGGTGTAAGCCGCGGGATGAGTTATGCAGCAGCAGGGAAGTATGATGGGAGAAGGGCTGCGGCTGCACACCTTCAGCAGTGGTGCCCCGCCCCAGCACATTCCTTCTCATCCTAACGGGCACCCCCTCCTCCTCTCCGTCACACCACCTCGTCCGACTCTTCTCCCGTCCCTGCTCGATGCCCCCCCGGCCCCCGCCCATGGCCGCTCCCCTTCGCCGCTCCTCTCCACCTTTTCCAACCTCCGCCTTCACGTAGATCTCCAAGAACGACGAAGATTCGGCAAGACCATCGTCAGAGGCGGTCGACCGTCCGCGCAGGTCCTGTGTCTTCGATGAACCCAGATGAAACAGCCTTCTGGTACGGCGGATCTGGGGGGCAGATCAAGCGGCGCGGCTACAGGACCGGGGAAAGGAAAGGGGCGTTAGATAATCCCGCTGAGTGAAAGGGGACGCCTCCACGACCGGGGAAGACTCAGGAGCTCGCCCGCCCACCGGCAGGTCTACCAACCCAGCTGCTACATCAGCAACAGTATCCTGCCCCAGACCCGACCCGCCCCACCCTCCCCGCCCCGCCTCGACGCCTTCCTCCTCCTCCCAATCCGTCCCTCATTCTACATCTCAACGTCGCACTCCCACATCCCGCCCCTCTTCATCTCCGCCCTGCGCCTTCTTCCCTCCCCATGCATGTGCAAAGACGACTGTGGTTCTCCGGAATTTTTGACGAGACGACGCGTTCAACGGCAACGAGCCTATAGTAATTACTAATGGCCAGTCGCGCCGTACATCCGCGCCGGCCCCGTGGTTTCGAGGGATCCAGCGAGGACGACTGTGTGGTGCGGCGGCGACGCGGCTGGAGAGCAGTACATGCGGTACGGCTGCAGGAGCTGGGAACGGGAATGGAGAGGTAAATAAACTTGGCGAGAGGCGATGTAGGGGTACAGTGCTACCGCGGCGTGGTGGATGGGAGCGCGACGGCGGCGCAGGGAAGAAGGGCAGGGGATGGGAGGAGGGGGAGGAGAGGAGGAGGAGGAGGAGGAGGGGAGGAGGAGGAGGAGGAGGAGGAGGAGGAGGAGGAGTGGGGCCTGACGGCTTCGAATGACGCGCATAGATGGAGGGCGTGAGCGAGGTCGCAGAACAGTCTTGAGTCCCGCTCGCAGGTATGGAGTTGAAAGCTTCGTCAACATGACCTCATCGACGGCGATGGCGGGGGTTGTAGACGCTGACGTCAACGAGGCTGGTACGCAGAACCCCAACCTGAGAAGGACAGGTCGTTCGTCATTCGCTGACTTCATGTGTTCATCATAGACCTCTATGACCAACCCGCCTGCCCACCACTAAAGCCTCCAGCAGTGGGGCCGACGAAAGCACCCTTCCCCCGCTCAGCCCCACCTAAGCACCTTCCTTCCTCTCCTCATCGCATTCTCTATGCCGAAGACCCTCCTTTCCATGCCAACACCAACGCCGCACCATACACCCGTCGACGTGACGAAGAACCGCAGGACGAGCAGTGAACCCAAAGATTTTGATGTCATAGTGCCGTAGTGCAAGGCACCAGGTAGGCTTGCGCATGAGAGGGGCTGGGAAGACAGGTGGGGAGCAGTTGAGAAGATGGGCAGGCGGGTGATACTCTGCGGACGGACGAGGAAGCTCGCAGGTTCCCTACCCAGCCGACCCCGTGCCCGGTCACCAACGCAAGCCTTGCCTCCCTATTCGCCACGACGTATCTGAAGACAAAGTGTCTCCCCGTTATACGCTCAAGACACTTTCTCCTGTAGTCGACGGCGTCGGGAAAGGTTCATCTGAGTGTCTTTTGATTCCTGATTGACCATGAGTCGAGAGAAGGGGATGGGAATCGACGTGGAGACCGGGAGTGGTGGTAAATAGTGCATATATGCATGGAAAGCGGTCGAATGAGGGGCAAGGATGTCGGCAATGGCGTGCACTTTCGGGTAATGACGCCGCGAAGAGCTATAGAACGATAGAGCATGTTCAGCGCGCATACCTAGCCTTACTTTCCTTTACTGACCCACGTTTTCCTTCTCGTAATGGTTCGAGGCCAGGGCAATCGTAGTTCTCGCAATGTTAGCGGGTCGATCAACGCGGCTTGTTATGATACGAGCCTTGGGTCCTAGAGAGAATTAGCAAACTGACTTGGTCCGAGACGTATGCCTACTCACTCTAATTTGAAACGAATACTACGGCAACCATGATCTCCCAAGAAAACGGCCCTGCTGGATGGACAAGGTGTGGGAACATCGCCGAGATGGACAGGTAGACGGATGGAAACGGGTTCAGCGGCAGGGAGCGTGCTACAACGACATTCTGAGGCTAACTGTGAGGTTTCGGGGGGACAGCAGTGACCTAGAGAGCGAAAGCGCGTTTTCAGCTTCGATTAGGGGAAGACAGTTCGAAAGGTACGCACATAATCATTCGTTCCTCCACTCACTTGTGTTTTCGATTCAGTAAAGTTCTAGACACGGCAATTGTTCAGGATACGAGCTAGAGGTGCCGGAGAGGATCAGCAAACTATAAAGCCAGATAAGTTTTGGACACACCATAGACCCAAAGCCACGATACAACATCTCGAAAAAAGAGTAGGGCGTAGTATACCTGATGCGTGGCGTCTCATGCGACGTTGGAAGTCAAGGCGCCGAAAGTCCCAGGGAATAGAGCAAATAGGTAGTTTAAGAATTTGGTGTGCGTTCGAAGGAAGTTCTCGGCGTAGAAAAAGTGGATGGTGAGATGAAAAGACAAGAAAAGGGCGGAGGAGACAAAAAACAGAGAATTGATCCCAACATAAAACACGTGACTGATAAGTCGCGGCGAGCCTGGCGAGCCCTCCTCCACAACGTCGACGTTCAACTCTTACCATGCGCTATGCCTTACCGCCAATGTAACTATTTTTTTCCCTATTCTCAAATATCTCTCATGGTCACAAGTCCTGGACATATACCCGGACTGCAGTGTGTCTCTTGAAACCTGAAAAGGTCCGTATTCGATTATTTCCTCGTGAAAATATCTCAAAGTTCGACCTCCTCGCTTTAATCGATGCCCAAAATTAAATTCATCTCCAACTGCCGAGTTTGTAAAGCATTGTTGAAGAAGGCGGGTATAATTTAATCTTAGACATTCGGGGGGCTGATTCAATTTGTCAGGTTGTCTGAGGAGACTGATACCCCGCCGAGCAACTGTCTTCCTTCGTACACTCTACGGCTATGTCCAGTACTATCACTAAACTCCGCGAATTCCTCGCGGATCCCAGTCTTCCAACCACCCTCCGCCCTGTATTGACCTCATTACTCGCCGAAGAACAAACCAAATTCTCAAAATCATCCGTCTCCACCGTGAATTGGCAAGACTTCGCATCTGAACACGGATCTAAATTCAACCCACCTCTCGAAAAAAGCTACATGGGAACGACAGTCATCCTCCCAGACAACAAAACACCAAGCTACGACCTCCCACCTTCGTTCCATGCTCGACTCGCCATGGGTGCGTGGCCGTGGAACGACGTGTACGGTGAGAAGAACACTAGAGCGAGAGATAACCATCTTTGGAAACCGGTATGTTCAGTGAAGTTCTCGCCCTCTGTTCATTAAGAGGACTTATTCCCCGTTGCTTAGTTTCTTGTCCCCCTTATCGCGTTGTTTCGGGGCCGAATCATTGACATTCCGGATGAACCGACGAGAGGAGGAAAAGTCAAGCATCAAGTGAGCTACATTCTCCGTTTCTCCCTATCTTGTAACGAACTTGATGCAGGTACGCTTCACGGGAGGAACCATATTCCTCATCGTCGAGCTCGACCGCCTCATAACAGGAGAGCCATTAGAGGACTACGTCGCTCGACTATTCCTCGCTATCCTCTGTCAGCATTTAATTACCTTTTACCATCTTCGTATCTGACGTTCCGCCAGCCGCGGAGGAGAGAAACACCAAATTCAACCTCCACACGCTCAAAATCTACGGGCTCCTCTCCGACTTCACGTCCTTCCATTTCTTCAAATACAACCCGCGAACCAAGACCATTTTCAACGATGAAGCGCTGTTCGTTGGGCCAAGCAGGGTGCATGTCTGCGAAGACATGATCGAGGGTGAGTTTCTTTACTCCACAATCTCAAAAGAAGGAAACCAATTGTCATTTTATTTTGTTTTTTTTGGAAAAGTGACCAACAAGATATTTGGGATTCTGCTGAACGGATATATTGCATCGCTGGAGGTCCAAACCGAAAGGAGTCAGGCGAGGCATAACGATTCAGATGTAAGTATCGAGTTTCTGGAATGCTCGAATCTACTCATTGAATCGCCACAACCAGCTTTCGGCCATAGACTGGGAAGCCGCCCTTCACTTCGCCCTCCAATCTCGTAACGCGTTCAACGAGGACGCGGACAGCGTCGAAAAAATTGAAGCACGAGGGATTGAAGCTCTCGCTTTTCTCGATCAAAGGTACGTCATTGAATATTCTCATTTTGTCAAGTCTTTGTCTCTGAAAAGGTTTGTCCCTTTCAAGCACGTCTCAATTTCGACGCAACGTAACCCCTCTTTTCGGAGAACTCTACGATGGAACCCGCGAGGAGAAAGAAGCGGCGACTTCTAAGGTTGTAGCGAATAAATATGTAGGCCTGCTTCAAGACAGGTATGTATTTTGTCCTGATGTATGCGCCTTCTCCTTCTGACTGCATCGGTAATTTGATAGAACTAGGGCTAAGGATCGCGATCAACGTTCAGGAGGTGTTAAGAGAAAGCTGGGCGTTAATTAGCATGAAAGGGCGGGGAAAGGGCATTCAACTGAACATGGTGTCCCTCCCCCAGCTTCCCCTGTATCTATCTTGTCAAGCATACTTATTTTTTGTACACCTCGTACGATTTTGTCCCCCACTGCTGATACGTGGAGATTCCACAAACCAAATATGCAGCATTACCTGCTTACAAACTCTCATTGGTGAAAATCTCTACGTCGTGACTCGTCCGGTCGTGTTTCAAGAAATAGGCAGAGAAAATAATCTTGAGACGAACTGAGACATTCAAGGGTTCCGTTCAGTGAAGTCACGAACGCAGAAGTTCCTGGTTGAGTACTTTTAAAATAAAAATCATATACAACGCTTGGATTTCTCGAGTAATTAAACTGGAGAGTTTTGAAATCGAGCACCCATTTCCCAATCAGAATAATTTATCCTTCTGAAGATCGAGCATACCACTGCACGCCCGAAGGTCGCAGCAGACATCCTGAGTTCCCCCACGATTGATACCCAGATCAAATAGATGAAAACACAAAATAGCGGAAATACCACCAGAAATACGAGCGCTAAGAATACCATAAAGCCGTTGTCGCTTCTCTGAGATGCTGGGATCGATCCTGAACTGGCAGCCAAAGACAGAACAGTAGCCGATGCGAGGATGCATGCGATGAGAAGACTGAAGACATAAGCCATGGTTTTCTTGCTCCACCGAATGAGCATGTTTCGAATAACTATACCGCAGATTTCAGAATGGATTTGAAACGAAAAAAGAATCGCACCTTTCGACCCGAATATTTCGGCGAAAGCCATTACCGACCCAGCCACTAACAACATTATGCCAACAATGGCGCCTGCTTTCATAAGTATCTGGGTTCTTGATGAAATGGCTGTCTCTATTTGTGTAAAAAGAGGCTCCTGGATATTGTAGGATTGATCGATGTTGGGAGGGCCTACGATGCAGTCTTAAAAAAAGGAGAATGTCTGAGACAAGAAATTTATATGTACCGTTATCGAAGGCAATAAAAGTGAAGTTGACTCCGACAATTAACGCGTACGAGTACATTAGCTGAATAGCAACTGTCACCTTAATTAAATAAAGGTGTGTACTGGGTTATTACGTATTTCAAACACATACCATGTCGCACAACAGATTGACGACCACGAATATCTTGGAAGAAGGTCGACCAAACCCCCGTTGAATTGTTCTCGTATAACCCCAAAATATAAAATCTGTAAGTACGTAGTTAAACCGCTATTCAAGACGAAACCGCAAAAATATGCACTGACATTGAAGTAATGGCCCCTGCGATCGTCCACTCGATCCAAACAGAATATACGTATAGATTTACACTAGTGAGAATGGCTTTCGTAAGACCGCAGAAAACGAGAGCAGCTGATACCAAAAGGTAGTACGAGGTGGCAATGGGCTTAGGGTCAAGATGCTCATCTGATCTGTAAGGAGGACGTGCTATGGAGAAAAATCGTAGGAAAGACCAAAGATACTCCATGCAATCCATTCGAAAGGCCCAGGCTATGAATATTGGAGGATTTTCATCCTGTTCAAAGTACCCGGCGTGAAATAGTCTAAAGCAGGGGGTATCTCTTATTAGCGCGTTGAAAAGTATCGAACAAATAGTTACACCAAAAATACGACCACGCCAAAGATCCATTCCAGAGTTATAGGGACGGTGGGATTGCCGTGCAGACTGGCCAGGGCTTTGGTCGTCGCAACAAACAGGGGTATCAATAAGTTCAGTAGGCGATATGGCGTTATCTTAGGGTGCCAGGGGAGCTGCGGCTCCAATACAGGGTTTGTCTGTTGTGATGGTGGAGTTACTTGAATTTTGTCGGTGTGAGTGTCAGCGAATGTCACAATCTCCAGGGCGTCTGCATCCTGGTCATCTTGAATTTGACTTAGTTTAGTTTTATCGTCGTATTCAGAAGCCATGAAAGCGACAGAGAGTGAGGAAGTGATGAAGAAGAAGAAGAAACTCGGGTATCAGCTTTTAACAGTCCAAATGAAAATAGCGAGATCAGTCATGCGTCCTGCAAAATATTTCGAAGCTGTCAATGTCTGTGCAGATAACTTTAGACGAGTACATATTGTGGGAACACCAACTAAATCGTTCTCTGGCATCGGACACCACCCAATTGCCAAGTGATATAATTTTTAATTGGGCGTGGTCCTTTAAATTTGAATTCTTTGGGCGGCACAATTAGTGTTCCTGCCTCTGGACCGAGTCGGTGCTGGTGGATTTGGTTAAAAAGTGGCCAGAAAAACGGCTGGAGAAATTCTATATGCTCACTCATGTCCCTTGGGCACGCGATTGAGAAAACGAACAGGACAAAGAGGCCGATATTTCCCTGTGGCTATGCTGACAAGTAGAATCCAAGGCATCTTCTTTGAAACTAGGTCAGCAGATAAATGTGACCAGCGTGATTCGCTCATAACGAGAGTCAGTTCGCACCCTTTGTTTCGAAAGAGTTGGGGTCTAAGCAGTTAAGCAGATGCGAGACAGGGTCAAGTCCAGGTCTGAAATGAGTCAAAAAAGACATAGCCACGCACGAGGTTTCTTGCCCGCCCAAAGCTCATCTTTCCTTTCACTTTTTGCCGCTTCAAACTGTGATTGTGGTACATATTTTTTGTCAAACCTGTGCTACACACGAACTCAAAATTTAGGCTGGACCCCGCTCTGCAGGGAGACGACAGCGACACGAGGGAGGTCAAGAGTACGAATGCACGCCACGAGCACCGATAGGGTCAAGGGATGTTGGAAGCGCAGGTGAGGGAACGACAACAACAGCTAGGAAGCGGTAGAAGAGCGGGATGGGCGGACGATAGTCAACGATGGCGGCTGTGCCGCATAGCCATTACGGTTGAAGACGGCGTCCGCCACCCCAAAGCAGAAGCAGCAATCTTGCCCAGACCTCTCCCTGCCTCGCCTCCGCGTCTCCGTAAGCACCTGAAAACGACATCTTTCTGTAACGGCTCCTAGAAACATTTTTTCTAGTACATAGTGCCGGACATTGCACCGTCGACGCGCTAAGCCAACAGTTACATCTTTGAATGAAAAACGTCGTGGTAGTGCTCGGGAGGAGCTGTTGTGCGGGACCACGGACGCCACCAAAGGGGATGAGCAGCTTGGAGGGAGGCGACAACCGTGTTGGGACTACGTTCGTTCGAGTGTGCATTAGTTCCGAGTGGCCGTATCCCGAGGAGCGAAGGAGGCGGGCAGTGGTGAGCGAGAGTGCCCGTGCCTGCGAATTTTCGACTCCTCTATCTGTCGTGGTGATCTGGAATGGGAGTAAAAGCGGAATATATGCATGCTAAGGAATCGAAGAAGAGGTCGTGATAGCAAGCGAGAAGTCGGTAGGTATGGATTGCGGGTTTTTGGTTCCTGACTGGAGCCTTCCTTTTTGTTGAAATACGTACGACGAGCGAGGTGTGGGCCACAACTCGATCGTTTAGGCGGAAACACGCATATAACGCGCGTAATGCTGTACTTGTGGTCTAAGAAGTGAGTGTACTTCGCGGTAAGCCCGGAAAAGCTGCAGAAAGACAGAGAGCATTCAACGGTCAGCTACGACTTCAAGGGAGAGCAGGAGGCACATACCGAGCCCCGCGTCCTCTACTAGCTCGCATTCTCACTCCGATGACGATACGAGGTCGGCACGTTAAAGGTTGTTGTAACGTTAGCGAACTAGATCAGGCAGCGTGTCATGATACAAGCTAGAGTTTCGAGGGACAATCACCAAATTGATTGGATGTGTGGAGTCGTTTACTCACTCTAGCCCAAAACCCGTTCCGTAACATCTATGATCTCTCAAAAAATAGCGGTTCGACATCAGAGAGAGCAACAACGTTGCCGGAGGAAGCTTCGTCCGAGTCTTGGTTTCCAAATTGTGGTCGGTAGTAGGACATCCCTCCTTCCTTTTCCGAAACGGAGAAGGCTGTCGAACAAGGATAAACGGGTTAAAAAGGACTGCACGATGAGTTGTCAGCAGGTGATGCATACCAGGTCCAAAGCATGCAATTTGACGACGAAGCGAAGCGGCCGGCGGGTGCTGATGGTGGCATATATGCGGGGCAGCGGCTCAAGGGACGCGGTTTGGTAAAGGTCGGGATTGCAGTCTTCTGCTCGACTGGACTCGCTTTTCCAACGTAAGATGAGCCAGAGCGTTGCCGTAGCTTCAGTAATGTTGCTGGAAACACGCGTGGTCATCCTTGCGTCTCAATGTCTGGGAGGGAAAGCAGCAGCGACCTACAAATCGACAGAGCATATTCAGTTTTGACAGAAGAGAAGAGGATGGAGCAGGAGCTACGTACCCAGTCAGTTGTCCGGAGTGATATCGCGCGTCAGCTGAATTACAGACATGGGGACTGATCACGGAACGAGCTATAATGACCAGAAATGATTAACAAAATATTTATACTCGAGAAGCTCATCGACTCACAGTAACCTAAAAATCTCCCTCTCTACAGCATCTAGTCGCCGTGCATGTACCGAAAGTACAGCGTCCGTCACACGAGTCGTTGGCGTTGGGATAGTATGTTAAAGCGTCGAATATTCCACAGACAGCAGATAGCAGAATTCAAAAGACGTTTTGACATGCCTTAGTAATAGAAGTTCGAGAGAGAATGGTGCGCGAAAAAAGCGACAGACAAGGGAGGACAACGAAAAAAGGAAAAGGGAAAACCCGGGAATTGATCCCAACATAAAACACGTGACTTACAAGCGACGCGACGCGTCTCCTTCCCAGATCACTCTTGCTCGCCCACCAGCGATCTCATCCTCACCCCGACTTACCGCGGAAGCCGACACGCGCCGGAATTTTAAGCCATTGCTATAGTTTTTTGTTGCACACGTCGGGCAACAGACGAGCGTAACGGATCGCAGTGCTTATTTTCAGCAAAGAAAGGAGGTTAGTACATCTGTGACACCTCAAAGGGTTTCGACGACCTATTACTACCATTTAAGTGCTCTACAATGCTAACCACTATAGCCAAACCACGTGAATTTCCAGCAGACCCAAGTTTTTTAACCCCCTTTGACCCATCTTGAGTCTTGACCGCGTTACTTGAGGAAGAACAATGTGAAGTGTCAAAATCCTTCTCCTTTTCCACCGTAAATTGGGAATACTTCGTATCCGAACACGGAGCTGTGCTCACCCACAACTCGTAAAGATTTTATGCAAGCCACTGACAAAACCCGAGCTACAGTCTTCCACCTTCCATACTCAACTCGTCGGTGAAAAGAAATCCAAACGATAACTAACATGTAAAAGCAATCCAATTGTTTACCTAACTATGAAACATACTGTAACCTCTGGCTTATCACAGAGCTAGGTATCGCCCTGAAGCTTCTTTCCCGCCAATTTGAGTAAGGTAAGCCGCCGACGTGCTTTGTTGTTCACAAAGCGGCCTACTCCCCTCATATCCGTATCTACAGCACCCCGAATGATCTCTTTGTCCTTTTGATGCATTGAAATCCGCAAGAGCCATTTGTTTTTAGTGTCCCGCTCAATGAGTGCATTAATCAAGCTGCGAGATTTAATTGGAGTGAGTGCCAAAAGAAAATAATCAACACGGAAAATGAATAAACGTACTCAATGCAAGACGCTACAGAGAGCGGCAGTTTGAGAGTCTGTCCCGCTTTCGAGCCAATGGGAATCGAGAGCTCCTTGGTTTTCTGACAAAAATCAAGACTTTGTGCTGATACAGTACCAAAGATGTCCACGGCTTGGAAGCCAGCTCCACCAGTCGCACGCAGAAAAGTGACAACGACAACTCCCGGCGGAGTCATTGCGGAGCTGCTCCGTCAACTGGAATACCCTTCGATGTGATACCACAAATTTGAAACATCCCCTGCATCGGCTTCGAATCGATCTGAGCCGAGCGATCGAACAACTCGACGAAAAACTGAGGATCCGAGGGCTCGAAATCCGTCCAGATCTCCACCCTAAGCGGCCGGCCAGTGCTCGGTTTATTGATTAAGTCGAGTTCAAGTGCGATGAGCACTTCCACGTAATCGCGTAGCACCTTGTTCGCCATCAACGTTCGGCACATCTTTCCGAAGCCGCTGAACAGTCCTTTCGGTGGGGCTTGACAGTCGAGTTTATGTTTATTCCTGAAGGTAAAAGATCTTTGAGACGTTTATATATTTGTTAGAACCTTTTGGACTTTACCAGTCGGCTTTTTGGCACTGCGAAACCGATGAGCATCCAAGCAGCAGTCAGCCCATAGTCGATCCGTATGGAAGTAGGACCCAACTCACCTCCCGTGAACAGTAACAAGTCTTACACTAGTAGAGTGTCAGTTAAGAGCGACTTTTGAATGGTTGAGACTCACGTTTCCGCACACTTGGAATTTGTGTCCAGAGCCTGCCTCCTCGTGTTTGGAGCATCCGATGCAAATTGCTCCCATGGCTTTTCGACTTTTTTTGATATCCTCGGATCCTGGGGAGGATGCTTTAGAGGGTCCATCGTCGGGTGAGGTAGAACCTGGCATAACACTTGGGATGAGCGTGCAGTCGATGAACGCGAACGGAAGGTTGAATTCGAAGAGCTGGCCAGCGTACACATTATTTATTGGTGTTTTGACATGAGGAGGACCCTTACCGTTAAATATATAACACCACTTCAAGCACGGCCCGTCGTTCCAATTTCGGGACTAGACATCGTTCAGTAACGCAACTGACGAGTGCAAAGACAATAATTTAAAGGTATCGAGAGTTACATATGGTAAGAGGGATTTGCACTACTCGAGTTTTTTTTTACAAATACCACTTGCACCCTTCGAGCCCAGCGACGCAACACGCAAACGACCCCGCCTACTGCTGGGCCGTTCCCAGCCTGAGGGTGTACCTGCACGGCTTGTGCTGATTGAGACCCCAGAATAACGACCTAGAAAGGTGTTAACGAATTAATACAATAAAAAGAGTTTGAATTCAAGGAAGGTTATAACATAGAGCGTTGCATGTGCACAACCTGAACGCGTCATCCAATCATTATAAGGTCAATAAATAATAGAATGTGAATTTACATGGGTAGGGCGTCGCACGGATACATGAATTACCTTCGACGACACTGAAACGTGAGACTGCAACTTGCGAGCGGAGGCGCGGTCGAGAGGGAAGTCGAAGAGTGAAACCTCCAGCACTGACTTCATGCATTTGTATGACTTCGCATACGGGTTAAACTCCGCGACTAGGCCGAGTTGAGAGCTTGCCCGCCCAGCAGGACTGTCAGCAGCAGATCGCTAGTCCTCCACCTCCACCTCCACCTCGACTCCGCTTCCTCTCCCTATGCCTCTCATTCCTCTCCCAATCCACCGATGCACCACATCCACGACCTGACCTTCTCTCTGCGCCAACGCCCAGGCCCAGACCCGCCTGCGTGACGAAGACGTCTCGATAGAGGAAGTCGGCCAACCAGCGACGAGGAGTGGTGTACAAGAAGGGATAAGAAGGACGAGTTGGAGTAAGGAATGTCAGCTGCGCGCGGGTGGGCAACGATAGCGACGATCATCACTGAAACGATGGAGGGGTGTGCGATAGTAAACGATGGCGGGTGTGCCACGTCGATGCCTGCTTCATACTCGCGATCAGACGAGGGCATCGACTTGAATCACAAGATCTTCTCTCCGTTGCTACCTCAAAGCAGCAACGATAACAACCCAGTCCCACTTCCCCGCCGCTACAAGTAGTACTACACTGACGACAAGTTCTGCCCCCAATGTATCCTGGCGTGAATTCCTCCGCGCGAATTGACTTTGACGCGTTGGGGTAATTGGTATGGTGCCATCGATCACTGTAACTGTATTTTATGAGCAGCGGAGTGAAATTGTTCGACAGTGTAGGAGCGCTCGCAGAAACCCAGGTGGAATGCTGGATGAAGAAGAGTCCAACAACACAAAATATCGAGGTGTGTCACATGATCTTCTTAAATTGACCCGACGGAAGGTCATCCAACGACACGGCTCGAATACCCATAAAGCGGGAAACCAGACGACAATTTGACGAGGTATGGATAAGGTGCCGATGTAACGGCAGCATATATAGGTCGATAGGGACAATGAAGGGGATTCTAGACCGTAGTCCGGGAGTATAATGACGGAAATTACACGAGTAATTAACACGCATATTCGTATGCTTGTAACCCAAAGTCGAAGGGGTACAGCATAACGTGAGCCCCAGCAGAGACCTACGTAATGCTAGAGCGGGCTCAGATTCGAATTCAGGAGCAAAGCAGAAGAGTCATACCGAAGTGTTTGATTGTTCTTTTACTAGCTCGTGTATTCGTTCCCATGTATGATACGAATTTGTAAGGTTTCGGAGTGCCAGTAGCAGCGCAGACAAAGAGGCTGAGCGCGATACGAGCTAGAGGTGAATTAATAAATTGAGTGCGCTCTTAGTGTAAGTTTGTCTGCTCACCCTATCCCTCAAACCCGTGTAACAACTTCCAGTGTCTATATTCTCCAGTCTGACGCAGAAGCCCCCGGATGATGAAGCGCGAGAGAATTGCCAAAAACGAGGAACGACGATGAAACTTGGAGTTCGAGGAGGGATGGTACAGCCAAATTCGGGTACGCAGGCAACGACGAATCAAGGGTTGATCCGGCGGAATGGTGACATGTATGCGCGGCAGTGGCTGACGGCGAGAGAAACGCCGCTGCTTGATAGGAAACACATGTGATGTTACGTGCAGTCCGAAGTCCCACCCCGATGCGTGAGCTTTAGCAGAGACCTATAAAACTATAAGCGTGTTCAGTGTGGATTTCAAAGGAGAAAACACGCCAAAAGTCACGTACATGACCAAACGTTCCTTCACTAGCTTCTATATTCGTTCCAACAACGATATATTCGACTTAGAATGTCGGCAGAATCGCACACGCACAGTACGATGATGCGACGAGCTAGAATTATCAGAGAGAATCAGTGAACAAGTTACGGTCAAGAAATTTGATCACATACCGCATTGACAAACTCGCGATACGACATCTAGCATATCCGAGCAAAGGTGGCATCATGAATGCGCTGCCGGGGAGCACGTTGTCGAATGGATGGAAAACAACACAAGTGCAAACGATGATCTAACACGTTATTGAAGGGAGTGGGGAGGACGAGGACGAGGTACTCCCGCGAGCACATCGAGAAGGGGATGGGTGATAGAGATAGTGTGAGGCGCGAGAGCGACGACTCCCGCGAACACATCGTTGAGAAGGTAGTACGTAAAGGGGCGGCATGAGCATGGACGACGGCTTGTGGAAGCAGGTCGTAGGTGGAATACATCTTTCAGGAGCATGCCATCGAGGAAGGAGATACGCGGGTGTGACGGGTGCAGAGGGAATGACGGACGAGACGTCGGGGGTAAAAAAGACGAACACGGGGTCTACATTCGAAAAGGAGCCCGGCTTCATCGTAAGCTACTAAACATATATCCCGTCAGCTAGGAATAAAGGCATCTAGGACAGAATGAGAGTATTTGAACTACCCCCGCACGCTGATAACACGCCACTCAGCCGCCAGAACCCCACACCTCAGGGTGCCAGCATGATATGAGCCATACTTGAGCTCATACCTCTCGGCAAGCAAGCAACAACCGCAGAGGAAGTGTAGAGAGGTGGAAAACAAAAGCTCACCGACATTCCCCACCAAAACCCTCACTGCTGGCGGACACGACATAGACAGCGTAAAGGCGCCACCTACTCACTGGCAGCCAGAAACCACCCACATACGAGGGCCCTGACGTGATGCAAGCCATATCCGAGCGTACACCAAGCACTGGAGAAGCGGGCCCGACTCATCGTCGAAAACGTGGTACTGGAGGTTAAGAAAAGCACGACGTCTCCCTGCTAGTGACCAAAACCCCACATTCGAGGGTCTGGACAGGATACAAGCCCCATGGGCCACGAGTGCCATGGATGGGAAGGCGATGGAAAGATGGCGGCTTGAGCTGAAAATGTTTTGCTGGCAAATTGAGAGTTCGGACCAAAAATTCGAAAATGAAGCACAACAGGCAGCACGTGATTGACGCGACGCGACGCGCGCCGATCTCCTATCCACTGCACTTACTCTTGACTTGAAAATCTCGTAGAGCCTATTAGTTTAATTTGATATGTGGTAGTAAAACCCTGATTAGCAGCTCTACTCTAAATGCAACCCATGCTTTTTCTCGGCCGATTCCTCTGAAAGAACGTATGCACGTAGATTTGAATGGGTACAACTTTTGCCGTATGCGAGTGGTCAAGACAAGTCCAGGTAACTAGCGCACTACAATTAAATTTCCAGTAAATCAAGCGACTCCCCGAAGTTGTAATCAGAAGCTTCCACCACTAACAACAACCTCTCGTCCAATGAGAGCATACATCGGCTCCACAATGGCATTTGGCTCCAGCACTGACGCGAGCGTCTGATTGCGACTGGAAGTCCTGATGACATATACCACTTCGTCGCTAGTTCGATTATAGGAATACCTGTCATTCGAAGCAATTTCTCGATAGCGGGGTAGGGCGTCGCGATTTGAGAAATTGGAACACATAACGAAGATAGTGAAAGGTGTTCGGTTGCGCACAGTAATTGTCGACATGGATGGCGGTGGAAAATCGATGGTGGAACGCTGGAAAGCCTGTATTGAAGACATAGACAGTGAGAAATTTGCGAAGAGTAGAGTCGTAGATTTGATACCCACCGTCTACACAGAACTGGGGTGCGGGTTGAGAGCGCCGAGTGCTTATTGATCGACCTTAAATACGCCAGTCGCGCTATTTCTGCAAACAGAAAGCTAGAAATGAAGGGAAGCTGCGGATGGGATACGTGAACGGGGCTGACACGTGTTAGGAATGATGGAATTCGGAATGGATTGAGGCTGTGAACAGGAATGAACGTCAGAGAGCAGTGGCGAGCGTTGTTCGCGTCCTGAAGTTGTCAAGCGGCGTTGAAGACCATCAGTCGTGGATCTATTGCGGATGCTTGGTGCATTCAAATGTACCCCATTGTTAGTTTAGATTAGCAAAATAGGTTTAGACCGAGTGTTTGATTCAGGACGTTAAGGAATGAACATCCCGTTGAAATTGGACAGATATCCGCTCGAAGCCCTGCGTTAAAGTGTTTCAAAGAAACTTTTAGAGAACGACATGCCACGGCGGCGAAAATGAAGAGCATATCGCTCAGCATTTCTGGAACTATATTTTATCATTGATATTGGTTTTATCACCATTCCCGGGATTGAATTGGAAAGGGAGAAAAAAATTATCTCGAAACTATTCTGTGGATAGTACCAACACAATTCGGTTCTACTTCCAGTTGGGTGTGCCGCCGTAGTCAATAGTTTCCACCGCTGACAACGACTTCTCGCCCAATAAGAGCCAACATCGATTCCACAACAGTATTGGGCTCCATCAACGACACCAGGGTCTGATTGCGACTCGATGTCCTGATAACATAGACAACTTCGTCGCTGGTTCGGCTATACGTGAGTCTTTGATTGGAAGCGACGGCTTGATAGCGGGGTAAGGCGTCACGGTTTGAAAAACTGGAACACATGACGAAGATATTTGAAGGGGTTCGGTTGAATACAGTGATATTCGACATGGAAAGTAGTGAGATAGATGGATAAGCGCTGGGAATCTAGGCGGGTAAGGAGAAGTCATATTTAGTGAGAAATAAACGAGAATAATGCATAAATATAACGCCCACCTCTCTGCCTTAAATACGCTGCGGTGACAAGCAGCGGGATCCTCTGTCGTGTCGAGAGCCACGTCCGAAAAGGCAGTGAATCTAGTAAGTAGCACCTACAGCCGTTATACTTTTCTAGGAGGAGTTTATACAGTGCGTAGTTTATTCCACACTTAAATAGTCACTAGAAAATGTCAGTGGTAAAATGAAGCGTCCAGGGAAACATATTCCAGTCTACGGATTGATACGGGGACATATCCTTTCGCATTTTTTCGACGTATTAAGCCTAAACCTGTTTTGTATGAGTGCGATTGTAGACTAGAACCGCTTGGTTCGCGGGCGCTAAAAGTCGAAGCTTTAAAGAGCATACCAATGTCAAAGATTAACTGCGGACTATTTCAAGTGGCGAGAGCAGCGACGAGCGTTGTTCGTATCCACAAGTTGTCCTGTGGCGTCAATAGCGTTTGGTCACGGACCCATTGCGGATGAGATGCTTGATGCATTCAAATCATCGTCTGCTTTAGTTAAGATCAAAAACTATGCGACAGACAGGATGTCATTAGGCGACAAGTTGAATAGATCACTGAATTAGATTGACATCAGTTAAAAAGGTCTAGCACAAGAACGTTCAAGGAAAAATTAAGAGAACGTCATGGTTCATGTCACAGATTGTTGAGCAGCCAAGTGGCTTGTTTTATTATTCATATTTGTCTCATTACAGTTCCCAGGTTTGATTTCGATACTATCTAGAAACCGCTCCGTAGACCACCCAAGACAAAATTTAACGTATATAAAGGACATTGAAACCGCAATACTCAGGTTTTGTTTGCGTAAAGCAGTATCCGGATATGTAAACCTTCTCATACCGATTAGAGGTGTCCATTATTTTTCGCATTATCATAAAGGAAGTCCCATCACTCGACGTGCTGGAGTTAAGCAGACCCACAAAGAGCGGGGACGAATTGTCCACACATCCACCGTCGCATGTTGGCGCCGACAATTCACTTCTGTCAAGCGTGATCATCGTCGAGTAGCTTCTTCCGTCGACCTGCATAGAATATTGGTGTGTTAAGGGACATTTGCCAACGCTTGTGACGCCGACATCAGAAATGAGAGAAATAGGCATATAAATCCTGATTCCCAAGTTTGTCGTGAGGGTGTCTTGGTTCGGGGGAGCGGACGAGATATTCCCCAACATTCGCATGACGAGGGGAGATTGGTTGCTCATGTCATTTCTGACAAACGCGTCTGGGGAAGAAGAAAGTACCCGTCTGGACCCCCCGCCTACTTCCGCGTCCCAGGCGAATAAGGATTGATCGTTAGATGACTTGATTATTTCTTCTTGAAGCCGGTCGAACGCCCTCTCTCCCTCCCCGTAAATGATCGGTAGGCTGACACCAAAGAGACCTAGTAGCGAATAAGCCCTGTCCTCAATGCGAGTAGTCGTTCTGCGCGATGCCCAATGCATTTTTGTTGCCACAGTTGCGCCGGAAAAGGCGTCGTCTCCATTGAGATACCGTGCTTCAATCCCAGTCGAATTTTCGATGAACTTCGCGAGAGACTGCCTGGTTCCGAGGATTTTCCAATTCCTATCGTAAAATGTCTGGAATTTCGGCGCAAGTAGCTCCTGCAACGTCCAACCCCTCCCGAACCAGACGCTACGCTCGAAATCATTGAGGCCGGTGACGTCTTCCATGAATACGTGGCACGTCGCTGACGCCTTGTACCATTGGAACATGGAGTTGATCGCTTCCTGAAGCTCTGCGCTGCTACGCTTATCGATGCAACATGTATCCACCCACACATACGGAAAGTCCGCCTTGGCCATCTTGCAGTATCCCTTGATTTTCGACCAATTTTTCTTCCGTTTGTGAACCTTCTTCTGGACGTCCTCGAATGTTACTTCGTCAGCGGGATTTCCCCATCTGTGTGACAAGATTCCGTATTGTGGAATGGGAGGGAGGTATTCTTCCAGTTTGAGAGTTTTGGTGTTCAGCAATCGCATAGATTAAGAAGATTATAATGGAGGTTGGAGGTTGGTTCGTAAGGGAAGAGAAGAAAGGGTGTCAGTTCAGTTTTTGACAGATGCACCATGCGTCAGAGGCATGGTAAATATGCTGTGCAGGATCGGTAATGATCGACAGGGCCCACTCCCTCCTTTTCGTGTCGTTTCTCGGGCTCTAAGTTTCATATCCATTGAGTGGGTTTAAAACTAATAATTTTTATTTTCAAATTATGTACGTGTTATGGGAAGAATTAAATAGGGAAACGCGCGTACTCTACGAGATCAAGCAGAAAGCAGTCAGAGGCACGAACGGGTTGTGGAAGTGGGGAGTTCGGCAGAGGTCCTGTCGATGGAGAATCGTCCGACGGTGATAACTGGAATGACTCATGAGGAAGGAGGGATTGCCTTTCGTCTCCAGTCGGGAAGGAGAGAAGAGAAGAAAGAGGTAGGCCGTTGATGAAGTGACTGCTCAAACGTGGACGTGAAATGGGAGGATCTTTGCGTTGCCCCTGCACTAAGGGATGAAGAGTGGAGGACATAGGCGGAGCAAAGAGCCGAAAGCGATCCACATCAGCGGTTGCCTTGCGCCTGCGGACAGGCGAGGAAGGAATCGACTTGGATCGCAGGAACTTCTCCTTGCCTCTGTCCCAGAGCAGCAACGACTTGCTGGCACGGCCCCGACCCAGCTTCACTTTCCGCCGCCGTCGATACGCCACTGAACAAATTCTTTCCCAATGTTTCATAAGGGGAATTCCTTTACATGACTGGACCGCCGACGCGTTGAGGGCACTGTTGCCATTCCTTATTGAGGAAACCAGCAGGGTGTTGGTATCGGCGATACGGCAGGAAGGAGGGAGGACGAGAGGCAGGAAGAGATGCGATGATGGTACCAGGAGCCAGGTTATTTGAGCTCATTGGTGTCCATTCCAAGGAAGATTGAGTTGGCAATAGGGGGGCGAACATGGCTGCACGACGGCGAATGCTTCAAGATAGTCACGTGATCGATTGACTCTTCCAATAAGGATATGACTTTGAGAGTTTCAGAACGCCAGTACTATAGCAAACCAGTAGGCTAAGGGCGACACGTGCTACAGTTCCGAGAGATAGTTAGCAAACTGGGTACGCCGGAGAAGTTGATTTACTCACTTCATCCTCAAACATGTGCTGCCAGGATCTCGATTATCTCGAGAAAACGGCGGCGCTGTGGAATGCAGAGCGGAGAGAGAACAATAATAAACTACAGAGTCCACGGACAGAAGGTGCACGCCAAGTTCAGAGTAAGCAGGCGGACGACGAATCAATGGGTCTATCCGGCGGAGATGGCAGCATATATGCGCTGCAGCGGCTCATGGGGCAAGTGAGAGAGGAGTCGCCACATCGCTGGAAATATACGTAATCGTGCTCGCAGTCTCATTTTGAGTAAGAGTGCATCCTAACGCGCGAGGCACACTAGTAATCTGTAGAACGATAGGGGGTGCTGGACGTTAGCTTCAGAAGTGGGATCACACCGAAGTCCAAGTACCTAATTCATCGTCCCTCGACTAGCTTGTGGATGTGTTCGAACGACTACAGGTTCGATTTGGATTGTGGGCAGGATTGCAGACGAGGAGAATAGTTAGGATATGAGCTAGAGTCGCAGAAGGGAATCAGTGACTCAGTTACGTTCGAGAAGTTTGTTCACGTACCGCAATAGCATACTCACAGTACGACATTCAGCGGATCTCGAGCACGTCGCCAAAGAAATGGTGAGGCGCTAGAGTGAAAGTGCTCGCGGGGGCACATTGTGGAAGGGTTGG
This sequence comes from Galerina sulciceps, assembly GCA_023014345.1. Classification (NCBI taxonomy): domain Eukaryota; kingdom Fungi; phylum Basidiomycota; class Agaricomycetes; order Agaricales; family Galerinaceae; genus Galerina; species Galerina sulciceps. The sequence continues at coordinate 50,000 of JAEDXJ010000043.1, forward strand.
AAGCCAGCGTGAGCGTAAACAACGAACTCGCACGTTGAAGCCGCGGTGGGTGATGGGCGGCAGCTCCAGCGTGGACGATGTGCTCGCGGGAATACATCATAGACGAGGCGGTGGGTGAAATTGGGGAAGGTGCGCAAGCGAGCTGAGGCTCCTGCAAGCACGTAGAGGCGATGGGAAACGGTGTGGCGAGAGGACGAATGAAGGAAGCTCGTAGAAGCAGGTCTTCGGTAAAAGACGACTCTCAAGAGCACACCATCGAGGAAGGAGGTACGCGGGTGTGACGGGTACAGAGGGACGTGTGTGACCTCGGGGGTGAAAAAGACGAACATGGAGTCTACGAGCCCGGCTTCGTCGTTAGCTACTAAACAGATATCCTATCAGTTAGGAATAAAGGCATAGAGGACAGAATAAGAGAATTGTCGACCCAAAAGCCCTGTGAACGACACCCCGAACGCTGATAAAGCGCCACCTAGCCGCTAGGACCCCACACTTGAGGGTGCTGGCATGATGTGAGCCACACTTGAGCTCATACCACTCGCTAGAGTGGACGAAACAGCTGCGCGTCGAGTATCCGAGGAAAGGGGGCAAGCAAGCAACGAGCGCAAAGGAAGTGAAAGAAGCGTAAAAAAATAAACTCACCAAGATTTTCCTCCAAGAAATCGAGTACTGGCGAACGCGACATCAACAGCCTACGCCACCTACTCACAGACCGCCAGAGCCCCACATACGAGGGCCCAGACACGATGCAAGCCACATTCGAGCCCACACCAGACGAGCAGGTCATCACCAAGAAATGCGGTGCTAGAGGTCGTAAAAAGCACAACGCCTCCCAGCTAGCAGTGAAAACCCCACATTCGAGGGTCACGACATGATACAAGCCACACAAGAGCTCGCACCAAGCACCAGGTGGATGGGAAGATGATGGAGATGTGGTGTGTGGTGGTTCGAAGGAGAAAATGTTTTGCTGGCAACGGAATTGGAACAACGCGTGACATACGACCGGATTGGGTATTTCACACAACGGCCAACTGCTCAGATGTTGCTGGATGGCGAAAGTAAGCTCGGAATATGACTTCATTGTACTACTTATCATGACGATGTGTCCTGTTACCGCATAATAAACAAGTCGGGTTTTTCGACCGCAGACATATATACAATTTATAGAAATTCAAAAATCTGTACCAAGTACTGGTAGATCTGCAAGGGATAATCAACTGTATTGTAAGGATAAGTTCAAACGTCGAGCAGAAGACTGAGAAAAGAATTTGACCTGTTCAAGACCCCTCAATCTAAGATGGGGAAACCCGGACACAGTTAAAAGATTCAATAGCATTGTAGAGGTCGGGCGCAGTGTTAAACAGGTTAGTGACCGTTCCCGAAAGCGCTATTCCAGTACTCTGACATTCCTCAAACCTAAGGAAATGTGGAATCAGATGCGGTATACTCATTTCGATGACTACTGACAAAAAGAAGTTGCACACATAACCTGCGCCAATTCTAAGGCTTTCAGGTCTGTCCTGCCAGTCGTCGGGGAGATTGTTACACGTATTTGGTAGAAGAGTCCCTGGAGACCACGCTGCACCGTTCTCGTTGACGTCATCCCAGAAGATAACTGACAACTGAGCCAGGTCGGCCTGTAGGGTTACACAATCGAGGTGAGTGAAAGTGACAACGAAATACAGTAACTCGAATCCTACCCGAGCAATGACAGATGCGTGAGCAGAGGCGGCGGCGGCGGCAAAAATCAAGCTGGTGAACTTGGTGCTAAAGTACATGATCTACTGATGCTTCCGGTGGAATTGAATGTTGTAAAGAGATGCTGAGTTCGCAAATTGTCCGAGCTGGCGAACACCTAAAACATATTGTCTCTGTTTTTATACCTATCAATGTAGGTGAGCTCCTGATTGAAAAATACGCAAAACTCCAAAGCAGGTCCCGAAGAAAACCCGCGTATTCCTTTTCTAAAACAGTTTTAATTGAATACTTAATTTGTACAGCACGGACTGTGGTGCCCCAATGATCTCTAATACAGTAACAATGAAAGCAGGTATGCGGTGTGGTGAATTCGGAGAAACATCTGAGAATATCCTTTCAATATATTACTCATAATAATCGATACACTATGGATGTCATTACGCCGCAGGTGTAGTTTCTTCTGCTGGAACTTGACAGGTCTTCTCCCCGAACTGGTGTCTTCTCCATCTAATCATTTTTCCTAATTTTGGAGTATAGCACGCCGTCTTGTTCGGAGTGAACGCTGGTTGTCAAGATATTTTGAAAACGTCGAAATAGACCCCGACGAAGCTACGGGTAGTTGCCCGAGGCACAAAATTAAAAATTAATCGGCGAAATCGTCGCAGAGGATAATGTCCTGTTAAAATTTCAGAAAAATGTCACATTATGGCGTACCGACGGTAACATGTCTCTGAATTATTAACAGTCCATATTTCCGAATGCTTAGGAAATGCATTTTTATTCTTGGAGCAAGCCTTTAAACACCTAATGTAATATTCCGATGCTTCTGCTGGAATAGGATACATGGAAAGATATAAAGGCGAGCACCTTTCCTTCAAAATTTCAGCAACCGCTAAAGTTCCAAGCTTAGTTTTTCTCGCAAGCGCAAACCTCATCAGAAGAACATGCATTTCAGTGCTAAACTTGCCAGTCTGCTTTTGACCGTCTTTGCCTCCGCACGCGGGGCAGCCGTTCCCCGTGTACGGTTTAATTCGCATTCATCTCACTTTATATTGTGCTTATCGAGAACTATTTCCCTATTAGCATGTCCTTAACGAAGCCGAGGTCATTTTTTGGTCGGATTACGACGAACAAGGCTTCTCATACTCCCCCGATGACCTCGAGTACAACGTTTGCAATAATCTCCCCGGTAACTGGATGGACAGACCTGAGAGTATAATAGTTGGTTCAGGTGCTTCCTGCACTTTCTATGTGTAAGTAATAATCCCTTGAACCCAATCTTTGTCATATAAATGATAATTCTCTTTTACAGATACCCAGATTGTCCCAATACTGGTATTTCCATTGTTGGAACGGTCCTTGATCTCGCATTGCCCCCTTACACTTCCCTTTACAACAACATTGAATCTTTTGCGTGTTACAAGGTACTGTAATTAGTTTCGGGACCACGAAATAAGGACAATAAATGGTATATCGTGTTTGTTCAAGTTAGAGCTCATACAAACACGTAGAGAATACAAATGAAAGTACTCTACTTATATACTGTGTGATAAGATCCTGGAATATTCTAGATAAGATAATCTCGGTGATACCACGAGACTGGAATATTCTAATCCCAACACAAGGACTAACGACCACTTGCCCTGGATTAATGTGCTTGCCGCGTATCAATCCCCCGTTGTTCTATTAGACTAATTCCTCATTTACTTTATGAGTTGGTAGTTCTCTTTCTCCTTGAACTGTTTTGCAAATACGAATGATACATACAAGATTTTCGGTTACTGTGCGTTTTGATTAAGAAATATTGATGGCGTGCAGTATTACGAATTATTCTCACCCATCCAGTTACACCACAGACTGAGAAGAGACGAGGGGACCGTCGGTTTGTAGGCTCTGAAGACGCGCATTTGAAATTCAATGCGGGCTAGAGAGAAAATAAAAGGAGGAAAACATGCCATTTGTGAATTGGATAGAAAGATATAAACGAAAGAGAGAAGCTTACGTTGATCGGAGTCGACCTCTCTGTCATCAATTACTCGTTTCTGTGCGTTAATTGGGTCGTAAAATCCATTCAAACCAAACAATGAATCGACGTGGCAGCATATGCGTCGATAGGCTCAAAAAAAGGGTTCTATATTTTAGTCCGGGAGGGTAACGGCAGAGTAATATGCCTAATAGTATGCTTGAAATGAGCTTATGCAAGCCGCAGAAGCGACCTAGAGAATAATAGAACATTATTAGCTTTGACTTCAGAGGAAAGAGATAACCAAGAGGCACATACCAAATTGGGGGTTCCTTGACTAGCTCGCGAAATCGTATTTATTCCAATAACGATACGAGTCTGAGGGTTTCGGAACATCAGTAGTTCGAAAACTGGAAGGTAACTGCGATACGAGCTAGAGATCAGAAAAAGAATTAGCAAACTGAGAACGCCCGAGAAGGTGGTTTACTCACTCCAGCCTCAAACCCGTGCTGCAACAATCCCTCAATGAAACGGCGCCGCTGGATGATGAAGTGCAAGAGCATTGCCGAAATCGAAACTCAGTCCAAGGATGGATGGTGCAGTCAAGTTCGGGGTATACAGGTGGACGGCAAACAAGGGGGTGACTTGGCTGGCAGTAATCACGGCATATATGCGCGACAGCGGCTCAAGGGACGCAATCGACATTAGGGTGAGCAAAAGAGGAGCTGGAAACACGCGTAGCCAGCCTTGCAGAATAATAGAGAGTGTGAGCTTCAAAGGAAGAAACACACCCTAAGTTACGTACCGAATCAAATTGTTCCCCAACTAGCTTGTGCTTTTTGTTTCAAGAACGGTGTATTCGATTTGAAGTGTCTGAAAAATTGCAGACGAGGATGACAAGATACGAGCTAGAATCGAAGAGAATCAGTAACCAGTTACGCTCAAGAAAGTCATTCACGTACCGCAACCACAGACTCGCGATACAACATCTAGCATATCGAGAATGCGCAGTTCGAGCAGTCACACTCGTTACCGCGAGCCCGTCGTCGAAGGGGTAGATGACAATGCGTGTGTAAACGAATGAGCCGTGGGTTGATAGGCAGCAGCACTGGCGTGAACGACGTGCTCGCGGGAACACGTCATAGAAGAGGCGGTCGGTTGGGGAAGGTGCGAGAGCAAACTAGGACGACCACAAGCAGATGGTCGAGGTGGTGAGTAATGGGGTGGCACGAGCGCGAATACTGACTCGCGGGAGCATGTAGTTGGTGGAAGACGGCTCGCGGACGCACATCATCGAGGAGTCGAGTACGAATACAGGATCTTCACTCGAAACCGAGCCCAGGTTCGGTGGAAACGCTATCAAATGGGAAGCTCGTCAGCTGGTAAACAAAACATTGGGGACAGAGTGAGTGTTTGATCGACCATAAAGCCCCGTGAACGACACCCCGCACGGTGATAAAGCACCACCTAGCCGCCAGGACCACACTTGAGCTCGTACCACTCGCCGGAGTGGACAAACCAGCTGCGCGTCGAGCATTCGTGGCTAGGGCGAGCCAAGCAACGACCGAAGAGGAAGTGAAAAAGGTGTTAAAAAAAAGCTCACCGATACAACACCGATATTCCCCACCAAAACCCTCATTGCTGGCGGACGCGACATAGACAGCGTAACGGCTCTACCCACACATAGGCCCCATATACAAGAGTCCCGACATGATGCTGGCCACGCAAACTGGTATGTGTTGAGGAGGAAAGAGTTAGTTCGAGACCAACGTGTCATCCCATTCCGAGGCCGAGCACAGCCACTTTCCAAATGTGGATGGTGCTTGGGACCATCCGTGCAATAACTTCCCTTGGTTGTTAAATGAATGAAAACTGTATAGACAGTCTACTTTAAATATGTTTCTAACAGTTGAATGTGCACTCAGAACATATTTTTGAGATGACTGTGCTGTGCTAAAGCTAAGCCGAACCTACCATCGGATTATCATTGATCCGTTTGATCGGAGCGTAACGCAAGAGGTTTTGGGTATCGGGATGTGGGTACCTGTGCCCTATTCGGGTACAAGTTTTCAGAATTCCAAAGTGCAACGCTTATGACTGAGGTTGTAATCCTACAGTGAGGAGAACGGTAGAATAATACCTGTAGCACTTAATAACTTCTGCAGATTCTGCTATCACTGCTTTCTTTCGGCAGGGTGGCAGCGGTACTACGTAGACAAAAATAATTCTGTCCCACACCACGATTAGAACGCAGTCTTGAAAGGTTTAAGCACCACGTACAGGTTACAAATAAAGCGTGTGTTGTTCCTTTCAATTATAGTAACTTATCAACACGCAACTAGAGGTTTCTCTCCCCTCTATGCAGATATTCCGCCGGCACACCCGCAGCTTACAGAGATTGGATTTTGATCGGATCAAGTCTCTGCACTCTCTTTGCTTCTTGACCGTCAAGAGGTCCCTTTCTTTTCTTGGGCTTTACCTCCTCCATTATGTTCTTCCCCAAATCACTTTTTTTCTTCCTTTCCGCCGTCACAGTCTCCGCTCAAAGCAACCTTCCCAGTTTCCTAAACGGCACTCAATCCGGCGAGGCAACTTTCTTTTCTCGTTAGTTCGTCTTTCGATCTGTGCAGTTCCTTGGATTGACATTTATTTCCAGCGGGTGTGGGAAGGTGTGGTGCGATAAACACCGACAGCCAGCACATCGTCGCTGTCTCTAACCTTCTGTTCGATAACTTTCCGTTTGTCCTTTTACTCAACAATTTACTCCCCAATGCGATATTCACCTTTTATCACTATCTACCGCCAGTGGTTTCAACGGAGGCAACCCCAGCAATAATCCCGTTTGCGGCAGGAAAATCACTGTAACATGTTCGCTACCGTCATTTCAATCCTTTCTGTATCTTGTTAATTTCTTATGTTCTAGTCCAAGGCCGGAGTGTCCAAGTTACTGTCACTGACACCTGTGCTGCCTGCGCTCTCACCGATCTTAGCTTGTCCCCCTCTGCCTTCGAAGCAATCGCAGATATTAGTCTCGCACGCATCCCAGTAACTTGGATATGGGATTAGACGACCAATGGTTCAGTCATCAAAATCCCAGTGGAATTAATAATAAAACTCCCTTGAGTGTCTCCGGCGAAATCTCGACTCTGGGTCGCGTGTAATTATAACCTTGAAATTTCATAAGAAAAAGATCATTTATTATTTTTGCAACGAATGGAACCACGGCACATTAGCCATCTTAGTGTAAGTGGTAATTGAAAGCGATTTCTAGCGAATTTAGAGAGCCATAGATTTGAATATCAAAATAATCGGCGTATGGGGTGACTCAACACGATTTTGATTTCTTTAACGACCTAATTTTGTCTTCTCAAAAGACTGTTGAGCGCGCCATCCCGTGTCCTCTCCTTCCATCAACACGTACTATTCCCTTCATTCGTGCATGCCTCCTCCATCGGGTCAGTCAGCTACGCTTTACGGGCCTGCACTGAGGCACAGATAAAGACGCAAACGTAATCGTGGGCCTTGCCGCCATAGGAAGAGGCTGTACTTCGAGGGAAAGTCGAGCTTCGAGAGGACGTAAAGTTGTACATCTGACGAACAGTCCGTCCCAATTGCCTCCTAGATAAGGCTTCTTTCCCACTTAATATGGTCGCGTGCTTTCAGCCTGCATGCCGCAGTTCAACGCACCAGGCAAGCATTGCAAGACTCGAGCCGCTGAGGTAGACGTAATAAAGCAACCCCACCGGCGCTTGAGATTACCAGAAGAGTGGATTCAAACTTTTCACTCATTACTCACCCAACCAAACCCAAAACTTGACTTCGATCACAGAGTATGGCCATTCGTCTGGACTTGATTTCAAAAGAAGCAAATCGGCCAGGTAATGGGTGCTTGCTCGGCTGAGTAAAAATTATGTGCGGATTATACGTAAGTTATAGTCCGCCGAGAAGCACGCACATCAATAAAAACGAGAAACGGCTTCTGGAGTGGAAGAAACTAGCCTTCCTTCTTCGCACAATCGTTTTACTCCCCTGCTCCTCCCCATGGCACACAACCTATCTCGAAAATCGAGGCCGGACAAGACCAAGGGTTGTGCTGGATGGAACGCAAGCTGGGAGAAAGACGTCAAACTCCGTTACGACGCGATGCGATTGTACACCGCCGATCAGTCTCGAGTTGTTAATCGCAATACCAAGAAAGCGTCGACACCACAGCCACGTTACGGACTCCAGGACGAACGAGTTACGCAAGAAATGTGCAAATTGCAAGGCGACTTGGTCAGGCTAGCGTTGGAGCGCATGAGCAGCGATGACTTTGAGCAGAAGTGGAAGGGATCGACCCATGAGCAGCGAGAGGAGGTCGTGTTGGAAGGGATGTATAGGGCGTGCTGCGTTCCGGACATGGAAAGCCAAAGAGGTTGGTCTCCAGAAATAACGGTTGGAAATTTGGCAGGGAATGGGGGGCAGACTTATATTGATATGCTGATGAGGCTCGTCCCGGATAACGTAGGCAGCGTCACGGAGCCAACGCTGGTCCATCATCCTGCACTGGACGATTATTTTAAGAAGGCAGAAGGGTCAACGCCTCCGGAAATACAGAAATATAGGACATATTTCATTGTCCTGACGCTCTGGTATATCTTGCTTGCCTTCGTGAGTTTAGTATTCCTTTAAGTGGCTTATTATAAACCTAGTTTCCAGTACGGCGATAGTGAAGAATGGACTGCATCCAAACCATTGCGCGAACCAGACCCAGAAACACGAGCGGCGGCAGCAGAGATGTTTGGAGACGATTGGAAAGCAAAGCTTCGGCAAGTAAAGCGTGAGATCAAAGAGGATGAGATCGAGTTTGGTGCGGTCACGATCTGCTGGGCGTGTGGCAAGGATGCGTCCAAGCTGAGTCCGGGTCAACAGCTGAAGGTTTGTTCGAGGTGTAAGGCTATTGGCAGGAAGATATTTTATTGCTCAAGGCGCGTCGATCGTTTTCGAGTATTTCTGGTTTACTGAACGTCATTTGAAGTGACTGCCAAAAACATGACTGGAAGCAAGGGAGTCCAAGGGCTCATAAGGATGTCTGTGGTCGACCGGCCAATGAGATTCCGGTGCAAGTAAAGCTGCCCCCAAAAGCGAACAATAAAAGGATCCCGCTCCCCGATCCTGGGTTTCAACGATCACCGGCTTTACTACACCAAATTTCCCTTCAGATGAAGGCCGATTCACCTGTGGACTACTTTGTAAGTTCCACGTTAAACCATCATTCGTGTATCCTTTTGAATATTGACCATAAAGCTGGTCAACCCGCCGCCGTTGGCCGATGTGCGGATATCCCTCCCTCCCACCTCTGAACTCGGTCGTGAGCAAATTGTGCATTAGGGTAAATATTACACGCTAACCGATACCTTTGAAGAAATGGCCAAGAAAATTTTCCTATGGAAGAGGGACGAAGGTGTGTGTTTTATAAAGCACGTTTCAAGTGCATCTGACCTTCCAAACCGAAAACATGTTAGCATTTAAAAGTGGAGACCACAAGGCCGCGCGATATATGTACCGATTCCTGAAAGAATTTGTCGAGAAAGCACCGAGTTGGTCAGGATTATCAAAACACTTTCCTGTAATGTCGAGGCTGAAGACGCAGTTCGAGAGGGAGTACGAAGGCGTGGACCTCAATGTTAACGATACCGACCCCGATTTTCTAACTGACGACCAGTTAAGTATGACCGTCAGGCAGTTATGGGCGACGAGCACCTTGGCTAGGAATCGTGGAAGGCAGTGATTTGGCAATCAAGTATCTCAACAAGTTGTAACAGCTGACGTAGCAGTTTTCGATCTAAATGTAGTCTTGAAGTGTCGCGGTATTTCGGAATCAAACCAGATTTTGTGATGCGTTACTGTACTGTAATTCAAGGAAGAATTGAAAGCAAGGAAGAATGGAACCGTCGAAAAAAAAGAACTGACATAGGGTAATCTAACCACCGTCTGCTTGGGGATAAGTTCATTGTTCTCACTTCCTCTTCCTCCTCCACCTCCTCTGCCGGCGCACCTATCCACACACGACAGTACCATCCCCCGCAACTTTGTGCCATCTTTGTTCTCGTACATTTGGTTTTCGGGGCGCCGTTTCTCCTAACACGGGTGGGTGAGGCGGGGAGGACAGTGCATTTAAAACATGATGAAGGGAAAAGGGGCAGGTGGAGTGGAGTTCTGCGACTTGAGTGACTATAACAAGTCAACGTCGAGGATGCGGGAGGCTAGTGTATGCGCCGGAATCGAACTTCGTCCACATCCGTATCTCGACCATAGCCGTCTCGCAAGTCTACCCACCCGCCTGCCGTAACAACAGCTCAGTCGCTTCCCTTCCGCGACCCGCCAGCCTTCCTCTGCGTCGCGCTGTTGCCGCATATACCCAGGCCACGAACGAGACCCTACACCGGCGTGTTTTCTGACAGTTCTTATCGCGACGGACGTACTACCTGAGCGGGTTTGAAGTCAGGGGTGTCGGAGCAGCGCAGCGCGACGGGATGGGGACGAGCAGGTTGGGAGCGAGATCAGAGGTAGGAAGGAGTTAATGCAGCGACGGGAAGTGACGACACGTAATGGCGGTGTGTCGATGCAGAATAACTCTAGCAGTGTGCCACAGCACCGTACAAGTTTCGACTGACCACACCCTTCGGATGGATAAAGGACTGAAGGGCTGAGCGCTGGAGTGTCATCGAAGGATGACAAACAGTGGGTATATGCGGACCTGGCAAGAGGAAAGACAGCCAAACGACAAATTGAGGAACTTCATCCAATATGAGCTGATCTTGCGTCCAATTTCGAATAGAGAGGAAGTGAGAGGTATGAAATACGTACCTAGTTGCTTATTCCCCCATTACTAAACTCGTTCCATTCCGTCGACGTTGCAGAATCGATCTGCTCACAGCAGCAAGTAGGGGATACTAGCAAGAGTATAATTCAACCAGGTCGGTTCTTGAGAAGCATCAGCAGAAAGTATACGCAGTACCCAAACTCTACAACTCACCCGATACCGTCCAAGCCATCACGTAAAACTATTGGCAGAAGACAGCATAAGGGGGAGAGACGCGACACGCTCAAAAGAAGAAACGTACTGAACGTGACGAGGACGCGTCGTACACTTCAGAATCTAGAGGTCCAAAAGAGAAGAGAAACAGAACGCAGTTGTCGAAATTCAGCAGATATCTGAAATTTCAGTAGGATGAAAATTTGAACCAGACAAAACACGTGACTGACACATTGACGCGACGCGCCCCTATTCAAAATGCCAGGGCATGGTCTGCTCGTGCTTTAGCTTAAATAAACGACCACTTTTCAACGTAATAATAACCAGGCGCTGATATTTTTAAATATGGGCGAAATTCTTGAGGTAAAAATATACACCTAGTGTCGTTGTATTTAAAATTCCCAGATTAAAAGTTCAAAGCCACCAAGCTCGATCAGAAGCGCAGCCAAGGCATGTTTGTCCGTGATCAGAAATTCACGACGAATCAAAACAAGCCTTGTAAGTTATGGCTTCCAACAACGACTCCCGAAGACGATGCTCGCTTTTGTATTCCGGAAGCTACGCCACAAGGAAATACACGACAGATCAGAGCTATATATTGGGGGAAATTTAGACAATGACTCGCTTACCTTTAGGAGATTTATGCGCGTGTCGGAAATAGGCAACCTGGTTTCATCCCATCCGTTATCGCGGATTAAAAAATTAGGAACGAGTTCTTTAAACCCACTGAAAATAAGTAGTAAAAATTGAGGAATAAGTATATAGGCAGAGCACTGCTCACAGGACATGTGGAAAGTTGCAATTTGTCACGAACCGCAGTAATGTTCGTTGTTGCCAGTGATGTAGGGAATTGAAAACCTAATAAGCCGGCATTTACGACTGGAACTCAGGCTACATTGAAGAATAACAAAAGTGGTAGGCCGCACCCGCCAAAATGCAAGAATTGTCTCATGCTTGTCGTAGTATATCCCTCCATAAGTCGTATGGCGCCGAAGGTCGTCTATATCAATAGGCCCAGGTACACCCCCAACGAGCATTCGAAGTTCTGCTTGATCAAACATCCTGTTGATTTTTTTCCCCTTTAAAATGGGACTGCGACAGAATATAAAAGGAAGAACAAACTTTAACCATTCAGGCTTAATCACTTGCGATAGGCCTTCGAAAAACGCCAGACTTTGGCGCTTTACTTGCGCATTCAAGCGGTAACGGACGACAAGATCAATATACCGTAACTTATTCTCCCTAGTGACTGCAATGTCTCGTCCATTCGGGATGATATCCACAATTGTTGTCCCTTCAGATTCTGATAATTCATACAAAATGAATCCAACTATCGGTGTACAAAAGAAAAAATCTCACCCTCATTGGACACCGAAAAATTTAAGGATAGATCTTCTATTTTCTCATCAGAATTTTTGAGGGTGGAAAGGCGATGGTAAAGGTCCGGATCCAGTGAGCACAGGTCGTCGAAGTAGCATTTCCTGCCTAACCACTAGCATCCCTTGTAAGGTTAAACCCCAGAGTAGCTTTTGGCAAGCTTACCTTAGAGAGGAAGAAAGGAGCAAACCTAATGTCTATGAGAATGCCTTCGTATATTGCTTTGCCGATCATACGTCCGATGAACCAATACCAGTCCAGGGCGAGGGCTAATACAAAGCAAGAGTAAAAATCCAAGGTGAGACAAATATACAACGAAATGACCTGTGGTTCCATTTACACGCGTTGTTGGATAGACCTCGCCGCACGCGTTTTTAGACCATAAACCAAAATTTGTCTGAAAAACTTGCTGGAAGAACAATGTGAAGAATTCTTTAAAGTTGTCCCTGCCGTCAATCCCCATGCTAGATGCCACAAATAGTAGGGATAGATCAGAACATTTTGACGTCCGAAATAATTTAGCAACTCACTCCTCCTGCCCGAACTCATCGGTCATAACTACCTCAAGAGGCGTATGCAATTCTATTCGACCAAGCCTTTCAAATGCATCGTAAATGACCACGCCTCGACGGATCTTTACCTTCAGTCTTTGATCGTGCCCAAAGGTACTGAGCTGCTTAGTTAATCCACGAAACACCCTATCATCTGTGATTAAGTGCCGGAAGATAAAAACCCGCGCCTTGAGCGGAATGACGAATGGAATCTTTTTAAGAGTGGTCATGCAGGGGTGCACGGAATGCCAGTGCTTGAGGGAGATGTCATTTTGCTTCAAGAAAGACATCCATGACAATTCGTGTTTTTCGATCCTGATCAATGTGCATGTCGTTACCAATGGTCAGAAAGGCAGAAAAAGGAAAAGAACGAACATAGAGTACATAGAAGCGACAATAAATAAATTTACGTCAAGTCGTAACCGCAGCCAATGACCAGGAACTAAGAATGGCCGTCTAGAACTGAAATGAAAGCCTTAAAATTCTGTCCAAAAGAAAGAAAAAGAGAGGTACATACTTTCTCGTATGAATTCTCAACAAGCACCGCAATAATTTTTCCCTCAGCGCCGCCAGAGATGAGACACCCGCATGATATTTTAGCATGAGCTGGTCTATATAGTTCAAATTTTGCCAGTAGAGTGTAAACACGAGATTGAGAAGCTGAACACTGAATGAGGCCACCTCCTCAAGAGTCAGTGGATTGCATCCAGGCACATTACCCCAGAACTCTTGGTCATCCATGGTTCCGAGCGCATGACAGAATAAGTCGACGAAGAAAATAACCGGGGGCCAGTGTGTGACGTTGGATTTGTCTGTTTCCAGAAATTAAATGAAGGCTGAGCGCTAAACATTTGACCTGCGAAAATTTTGAAGAAAATACGCACTTCGGAAATCTATGGAGCCAGCTTCCTTCCCCAACGGTGACTTCCGCACAATTTCCCGATACAAGGATTTGACAAGTTGCCTACCACTAGAGCTTGCTAAAATAACATTCTGGATTTCCTCTTGAGACTGGGGCCACGTCGCTATAATGGGAGACAAGTACGTCACCAAGTGGGGAAGAAGGCTGACTTGCGACTGGGTAGTGTCGAGTAAATCTGTTATATGTCGTGAAGTGGTAACGTTCTCAGTCCACTTGAGCGACTCGTGATTAACGTTCAAGCCACCGGAGTCACTTTTTCCGTCCGAGTCTAAATCTACTTGTGAATCCTCGTAATCTGTCTGACCATCGCTGAATTCAGGATCATGGTTGACAGTTTTTGTTTCTGATTTTGTCGCTTCCGCCAAGTTTTCCGAATCGACTGATGAAGCTATGAACCAATTCGAGTATTGATTGAAGTTGTTGATCAGGTGTGTCGAAAGCTGAAGGTAAGAGGCAAATGCTTCGGTAGAAAGCCTCCCGTAGTGTGGGGAAACAAACAGAAATACATGCGCAGCAAGATCAGGTGAGGAAGAAGCGCCAATACGATTTCCAATGAGTCCAATTACCGCCGGGGTGAGTTCATTTAAACTGGTTAGAAAGTATGAGATGAGGGGGCCGGGGCTGCCAGACGGTAATCGAGATGGGAGAAATGGAACACTCAAAATACTTGTAACAACGTTGACATATATTTCGGCGAATTCAGTCGAGTCCTTCAGGTACGTTGACAGTGGCAGCAAGCCCAAGTCAATAAAACACGGTAGAATAGTGGAGTTCTCGATAGGCTGTGAATAAAAACTTATTAGAATGGGGAATTAAACGAGGAAACTTATCATGAAGTACCAATTTTAAGATCGATTTTTTGATAAGGCCATAGACACGTTTGCCCAGGAGGTATGATGTAATAGCCTCGCAAAAAGCGGCTCCTTGAAAACCAGCTGCAGTGGACCGCTGTAGCTGTTGTCTTCTGTTTACAATCGTTCAACGTAGTTTGTGGAAGGTGATATGGTGTAAAAAGATCGTTAGATGTCTTTGTAGAGTCTCCATACACGGGTTATGTGTACACGAGGACAAGGGAGTCAAGTATGTAGAAGCACATTTCTCATTCTTCATACACTATTCGGTGTACCTGACCCGCTTACTGGCGAAACCCTCCCTGCAAGAAAAAAGAATTTAACTCCATATCCACATCCCAGGGCCAGCAGTCGAATACGGACTGCCTCGATAGAAAAATGGATAGGGCGAAAAGCGAATGATGCAGGAGGGTTTCGACGGTCGGACGGGTAGATTGGGACACAAACGTGATTTCTTGGAAGGCAGTGGTGAGAAGATCGAATTGCGAGCAGATACAGCACAGTGAAACTAGTCAAGGGAGGGGAATATTTGAGATCTCGGTGCTGAATATTCGAATGCGTAGTCTGTGGTTATACATCGTGGATGGAGAGATTCTGCATCTGTGAAAATTGATCACAACAGGAAACACGTGATTCATGAGCTGACGCGACGTGCCCCTATCCTCGAAGTATTACTCTCGTATTGACCAGTTCGGCACTTGCCTCTTCGCAGATATTTCGTTCATTAGATCATAAAATGGAAAGAGAACCGAGAGTTCTCAAGTTAATTCTTTTCGAGAGGACGGTCGTCTGAAGACTAGCAAGGATGGACAAGTGGAACTCACGTGAGCACCTCCTGGAGTAGTGCTGTTACTGTAGAAGGATCCTCAGTGGCAAGCTAGGGGGGAAAACCAAAGCATCAAAAAAACATCTACATGGAACTGTAGTAATATTAGATATGACCCAGTCGACTTACCATACACAGAATCGAACTCCTCCTGCAGTTTCGGTCACATTTACGCAGAATATTTGATGGTCACCTCTTGGGCTATTTTAAACTAGGAAATCCCATGAAACCTGGATCTGGAAGACGCAGTCTTGAGTAAAAGAAGGCGAAATATCGTAACTCACAAGGTTTTCTAAACCTATCTAGTGGGGAACATCCATTCATACCTCGGTTCAATGTAGAACAACAATGTCCGTTCTTAATCTCGTAAGTTCGACGGTCGAAGACGATTTTACTTGAAGGTGACCTATCTTGCTTGTTTTCCTTATATTGGAGGGATGCCATTAAGTTGGTCCGATGTTGACCAATAAGATTACGCGATAGAATAAAAAAACCTGAACTAAATGTAAGTAACTTTTTACGAGAAATCGGGAGGTAAGCACTTTCAACAGGTCTCCAACAGCTCTCACGGATCAACCTGGTTAGCCACAGCCCCGTGTAACCCTCCATGTTCACCCAAGAACGCCTGAAGAGCCTCCAACCCAATCCCTCTCCTCATCCCCGTCTTATCGTCCCAACTCGAATGCAGCCCCACAAGCCTCCCCGACCGTTGCTCGACCAGCGGAGCCCCACTGTGCCCCCAATACGTCCAGCAATCGTGCATAAGCGCCCCGATCTCTGTGTTATCCTGCACATCCTGCCCGGGCGCGTATCCGCGAAACGCGCCGGTGCTGACGTGGAGCACATCGTAGTCGGTCTTAACTCCCGGCTTGGATGATTCCAGGTCTTCGCTCCCAGGGTGTCCGATACAGATCAACGCGCTTCCGAGTCGTAATGGTGGGGACAAGTCGGCAGGTATCACGAAAGGGAATGATTGACATTGAACTGCGTCATGAGGAGTCGAGAAGGTGGGAGGCATACTCGTAGCTGTGGGCTGACGCTGGCATGCCACGACCCGTAAAAGCGCCAAATCGCGCTTCGGGTCCCAAGTAACACACTCCGCTTTCACCACCTGGCCAGACGCGAAAATCAGCCACTTCACTTTGCTTTCCTCGAGTTCCTCGGCGCTCTCCGCGACACAGTGCGAGCAGGTAAGCAGAACGCCTTCCGATTCGATGCAGACCGCCGTTCCCGCATCTTCCTGCGCAAAAACCAGAGTGGCGTTCACAGCTGCCAACACATCCTTGTCCTTCCCGTTTCGAATTGGCGGGATGGCGATCGTGAAGTCGCGTAGCCACTTCTGCTTCTTCCGAAGAATAGCTAGGTCGCGTTTAGACAGGCCAGTGATCGCCTGTGTGAGTGTATCTGGCAAGACGGCCCCAGAGAACGTCGATTGCAGAGGAGGTGAAGAGGTTGAAGGCAAGCCAACGTCGTCGTCATCGATTTCGATGACCTCCGTATCCAGTACTGTAGATTGCGGTGTAGTGTTGTTAATGTGAGTTTTCTGTTTAGAAATGCGACTGGACCTTCGAAAACCTGTAGCTTGCGCCTCTGTGGGGGGATCAACACGTCGGCTGGGTGCCATCGTGGTAGAAAGGGAAAGTTGAATCAACGGACGGTCCAACTGGAGGGTGTGCGCATGCTCGGACTTTGCCGGGTGTTCAACAACATGATTTTTAAATAATTCAGCTTGCGTAGTAATCGAAACTAATCCTGAGTACAGAACCAGTTGAGAACAACGAAATTCAGAATGATACAAAATTGCTATAAGAAAATGGCCATCAAAATCAGTCCGGCAACTACAGCAGCTCTTTGAATGATTCAATAAACCCGTTCTCGACATTTAGCCAGTTTTCGTATCGCAAAAAGGTGAAAGCGCAGCGTACGACACCGTTGTTACGTGACTCATCCAACCTCAGAATGTATTGGGCACCGTTCTGCAACGATCCATGCCAGGACTCTGCCCTCTCGGTTGAATCATCAAGAGGACCGACCAAAGAGAAGCGCCAGTTATGATCTGAGATTTCCGCGATTGGACCCTCCGTGCGCCCATCGCTGAGCGATATCGCGATGTGGCCGGTGCCGCGGAAAGGGACGGTGTCGTTACGGTAGTTGGAGCTTGGGATCCAATCGTTGTTGTCCCAGTGCGTCGGGTCTTTGGGTGAGACGGTGAATCTAACGTTGGTACGAGTGTTTCGATAGTTGACCGTGCGGCTTGTGTTGTTAACCACCTGCACAATAGCAACTGGCATGACGAGGATCTAGGGGCCATAGAAAGTGGTCAGGAGGAAGAAAAATATAACAAAATCTGACAGTACCGAATTTAAAACGGTGAGAGACGGGGGGCTTGAGCGCAAAACGACAGGGACGGGTGATAAAGCGCAAATTCAAGCGGAGGAGGAGGCAGAGAAACGATAGGCAGGATAATCGCAGTTATACTCGAGTAAAATCCCAATTTCAACCCTGACGAGCCCTTTGGTTTTTATATCGAAATGTAAATGAAAATTTGACAATGGTAAACAAATCCAAAAGAGAGGATCTGGAGTAAGTTTAACGTCACGGTGTACAGCCAATGAAATTAGTACCTTGAATGTGCATTTGAAGTTTTAAACGCCAAGATAGAAGTGAAATCACATTCTCGAAGTATTTTGTGTCATGCGTGTCGGTGGGAATGAGCTCCGGGGGGTGATAGGGAGCAGCCTGAGGAGTCCGACAGGGGGAAGACGTGTCCAGGCCGAGAATAAACTAATATAGAAGAACTTTTACCTTCTTTTCATTTCGGACTCACAGAGTACCGCTCCTCCTAACCCGGTGCTAATTAAATCATCCTTTGCCCGCGTAAAAGCCCTGTTTATACACTGCCAGAATCTCTATTCGCAAACGGCGAGGCAAGTTTATTTTCTTGATTTCCAGGTAAAAGACTGAACTCAGCATATTCAGCACATTTTTATGAAACTTCGTTCATTTACTTGACCTACCTTCGACGCTTTTGACATCCGGTATTCTGACCCTTTTATTGTCCTTTATTTGGCTCATGAACTAATCCAAGCTGGATGAAGTCTACAGCGGGTCAACACCGCGCTGCGCTTTCACATTCTTGCGTTTTCGACCATGGCTGAAATTCGAGCCTGGATATATTACTTCCCAATCTTTGAATGAGGCGGCTGTAGTTGCCGGACCAATTTTGATGGCCATTTTCTAGTAGGTTTCCAAATAAAATATGTTATGAAGTGATGCAGCAATATGATGTGGCCAAATCTCTACATTCCTATTCCTTATCCCAAGGAGAACAATGAAGGAGCGAGGCAAGAATCGAATATATGCGCAAATTTTGAGCAGGTTGGACTGTTCCCAAACCGTGACACAGGAAAAATTTTAAGCAGGGGAATATTCTTGCGGATAATTATTTCGACTACACCATCGAGTCATACTCGGCACGCTGACACCAATACTTCTGGTCGATGATAGTTCCTCCATTTAATTCTTTTCGTAGTAAACTAAGCACAGCCCCATACCTACGAACGTGAAGGTAAAGCCCCCAACTCGGTGTCGTCTTCCGAATTGTACGCCGATTCTTGATACGAAGGCGCTCGAGCCGATGAGAAGTGGGGCTGTCTTCCAAAAAGCACAGACTCTGGTCTGGTATACAGTAATAAAACCACGTTAAATACCCCGCTTAGACTGAATAACACGCTGAATCCCAGTAAAAGCGAAGAGAAGGTCGGGGTAAGGGTTTGATTACCATCCCAGTTGAAACTAATGCCCCTTATGACGCTCTGGGGCAGTTTTGATAAGCAATATGTGAGCGGATACCTGACGAGAACAAACCCGAGATCAGTAAGCTCGACTGGGCAGAAATTAGAATGATTCACGTACGCAAGCATGACTAGGGACTGGTGACGGAAACTGCTGCCCATGTTCACGTCTACACGTTGGAATTTAAATTTCCACCAGTGATCGTCATTTATGACAATATTTCCCCGACTCCAAAGCCAGAGGGGCACGTATGCCGCAATTGAGATGCACAAAGTGACCCAGATCCACAGGTATTCGCCCAGAATACGCCATTTTGGATAACTCCCGTGGATCCAGCACCAGTCCTGACATAAATAACATGATTTAGTCGAGTCCAAGACTTGATGCAGAGGAAACTTACAGGTACTGGCGCAATGAAAGGCGCTTCGCCTGATTTTCCATTGACGGTATTACCAATTGCGACCACAGCTGCTACAGAAAGCCAAGTAGTGAACATTACCATGCTCGTAACTCGCACAGAGGTCGCCGTCTTTCCCAGCCATATTCCGACGAATGTGTATAGAGTCATTAACTGGAGAGTAGATGAGTTCAATCTGGAAATAATCGAAGAAAGACCCTCACAAGAATCGTAATTGCGCCGCCTGTCTGTCCGAATTGTTTGATAACCCCTAATTAGATGTTAAAAAAAGAAAAATACTCCAGTGAAAGAAAAGACCAACCTTGGGCTCTGCAAAAATCTCCGACTTGTACGACTCCTTCCTGTATCCACTTAAGGCTCATCACACAACCTATTGCCTGCAGAAGTTCGGCTGAAAAGAGAGAAAACTGTCGCTGATCGGTCAGCCGAAAATGACGATGAGAAAGTGTATCCACCATGAGCAAATCCATCGGCGTGTGGAAGACGTGCCAATTCCCCCTCGGGACGTTTTGGATACGCCAGAAAACATTTCGCTTGGGAAATCAGGATGCGGTCGTAAAGTATTCCCAAATGTACTCACGAAGATAATGGCGTATACATACAATAAGGCGACGAGTGAAGCGAAGCCCGCCTCTACGACAATCTTCGATGCAAGCTCGATCAAGCGAAGTGAGGAACTGACGAATGACGTACCGTCACCCCAACACTTTGAGTGCGCGAAAGATGGTGGATCAAGTCATCGTCATCGGGAAGCGTGTTCGGTGTAGCGTTCATTTCGTTGGAAAAATATCAGACTTGGGGTACGAGACGTTTCTAGTGTGGGTGACTGTAGGGAGGAAAGTTGGGATATCTAAATCGAAATCACCTTGCTGCGTTTCCTCACCATCTAACAATGGGTATAAGGTCCGTCGAAATGGACCCTTCTCCCAATCAAGGCTTCATGTGATCGATCGATCGTACTTCCAGTTGACACTTTACTGGTACGGCTGTACTCGTGATAAATTCGATAGGCTGCGGGTGCCTCTTTTTTCTCGAGGAAGTAGCCGTATGTCTTGAGTATCTGTTGGAATTGATGAGAGGATTAGAGAGGTCATGAACAATGTGAAGGAGAGGTAACCTAGTGCCACGAAGCTTGGTGGGAAATGTCAAATTCGTACCAGTGGAGTGTCGAAGACTCGAAGTAGAAATTTCGAGGTAGGCTGCGTACCTGGCTTGGCGTTGGAAATTAGTCGCAATTCGTCATGGATGGGTAGGTCACTACATCTGTCAAGGCCCTGAGCATTCTGGGACGAGAAGTGGAGCAGCCAGCAGGTCACAGCTCAGTCTCGAGGGGGGCGCAGAAACGCAGCCCGACGCCGTCAAGCGATTGACAATCATGCTCATACTCATAAACTGTCAACAGTGAATAGAAATTAAAATAAACGGGTAAGATATCTGTTCGATTAATATATTCCTGGGCTCACGAGCGTTGTATCCCACTAGGTCAAAGCTCGGTCTGGAGGGGGACAGAAACACTGCCCGACGGCCGTCAAACAATTGTCAATCATGTTCATACTTATAAGCTATCAACAGTCAATAAAATAAACGGGTAAGATATCTGTTCGATTAATATATTGCAGGGCTCACGAACGTTGTATCCCACTCCAACATCAAGGGTCTCATCTTGTAAACACGAGAGAATCGCCGCAGTCAATACGGTCTGGAAGTTGGGAAGAAATGCATCAATTTAACGGTGGATCAGTAATCGATAATGGCTTACTTCATTCTTGGGCAAAGTCGTGGCGGGCCTTCGCCGAGTCGCCAAAAAATCATTTTTAAGTCAATTCCTCTCATGGAATTCGTACCTAAAGGATATATCGTCTATTCTTCTAGATCTTGTCCAGCGTCGAGGTGGACGAGCTAGTTGACGCTTGGGGCTTGAAACGTGAGGGCGAATTTTGGCCGCTAGAGAAAGGGGAGCGGGAGGGCATAAGATGGTCTGCGGTTTGAGCTCCAACCCCCACAATAGCGCGCGAACCTTTCAGAGCCAGCAACATCACAGACGGCGCCGGTGGGGCGAGGACGTACGTGCAGAAGTGGATGTATGCGCTTTCTTCTGACCTACCAGCCAGGCTCGGTCTGTCTCGTGAATTTGCAGTATTAGTAGTAGCCAGCAACACCAACGCCAGATCCAGTTCCCCGCCTCTCTCGTCGCGCATCGTACCCGTCGACCGCACTGCGAACATGATTTCCCAAACACTCAATGCCTGGGCTATAAAGCTCTCCCGCAATGTATCTATCTCCATTCACGTGTCCATATCACATCGCTGGTCAGCCGGAGGATGAAGCAGACAAAGGAAGAGAGCAATGCAACGTGAGAAAGCTACAAGGTGGTAGCGATGACCAATAGCTAACGCGGTTTACAGGCAAGGAAGCGGGGAGGAGATCAGGCATCGTGAAAATGACGACGGAGGGGACGTATGCACAGCGGGGTCGGCGTCGGGCGAGAATGCCAGCTGATACAAGCTAGGGGGTACCGACGAGCTATACAGGGCGAGCTATTATGATATCCAGCTTTGACGAGCAAAACCCAATGGTACGTACCGAGTCACCGTTCACTGATAGTTCGGTCGCCAACATCGTGCTGACCCAGCACACCTCTGCTCCCGAATCATAGTCAGCGTACAAGCTCGCCCTTCTACCAGCAGTAAAAAGCCAGTTCCTTGGTACCCCCGACCCACCAACTTAACAAGCACTCTCCCGCACATGTCATCCGGAAGCTCATGGATCATAATGTCCATATTGAAGGCCAGCGGTCGTAGTACGCACCACCCGCCCTGTATATTGATGGACAGAAGATCCGTGCAGGAGGGCGACGTGCGGGGGGGTGACGACGGGGCGGAAACAGTAGGTATCCATCGTGAGGAACGTCGTCGGAACGACCTTCGTGGTGATGACGATGGGTGTGAATGAAGGAGCAATGTGCGAGGGTTTTGAGTTTACGTTGAGGTTAGGGTCACGCGAGCGGATCAGAATAGTGGACACATTTGACAAGTCGAAAAAACTGGATCAAATATTCGTCGTGATAACTGGTGTTTCGCAAGAACACTTAAGGGAGAGAGACATGCAGGTCCTGGAACGAAGCAAATATATAGCAGGCTAGAAAACGACAAGCCAGGTTTAGACCGAAAGACAACACAGCGTGACAGAATAGGCAGGGAAGGAGGAGAAGGATGTGATGGGGGTATCGACTGCTAGCCGCACGTAAAGGAAAGGCGCGAAGAGCGCTACGGTGGGCGGTTGACGGGCAAGATTCTTCCTAACAGAATGTTTGTTCAGCGGCGCCGAGTCCATGATCATGGGGATCCTACCATCCGCACAGGAGATCGACGCATCTGCCATCTGGAGAGAGGGATGTTGAGGTGCAGCAGCGGCGCGGCTGGACGGATGTACCGGCGCGGAGCAGGAACGAGTGGGCGTCGGGATGACGGGATGCAGGGCGCTGGATTGGGTATGCGCGCGACGGAAGCAGGGATGAAAGAGACAAAGGTTGGAGGTGGAAAAGGGAAGGATTGTAAAAACGGCGATTCCGCCTGCCAAAACGAGATAATCAAGGAGGCCGTGACCTGAGTCGCAGAATTACCATCTTCGGTCACTTTGCACGTTCGTCCTTGACCTCCACGACCAGGACCGACTTCGAAGCACGCCCGCGCAACAGCAGACCTGCCAGCCCAGCTTCTGCATTATCAAAAGCATCCCGCTCTCGCCCCATCCCACCCAGCCACCTTTCTTCTCATACTACCCGACTAACCGCCCATCTCCCTCACTCTCCATCGCACCTCCTAGCCTACCCTTCTCCCGTCCCGTCCCTGCTCGACGCCGCCCGCCCCTCTTCTCCTAACCCCTTCGCTGCTCCCTTCCGCCTCTTTCAACCCCCGCCACTCTCATACACACTCGAACATGACGAGGATTGAGCAGGAGCATCGTCAACACACCTCCCTTCTCCCGTCCCGCCCCCGCTTGACACCATCCGCCCCATCGCGACGCTCCCACGCCCCTCCTCCTGACCCCTTCGCTGGTTCCTCCGCCTCTTCCAATCCTCGCCCCTCTCGTACACACCCAAACATGATGAAGGTTAGGCAAAGACCGTCGTCAGAGGCGTTGCACCGCACGGTACGACCACGCAGGCCACGACCTTCTGGTGCGGCGCGGCGTCAGATGGCTGTATACGCGCCGCAGCGGCAGAAGCATGGATAGGAGGGTGGTAGTTAAACGCAAGAGACGACGCAAGGGCAGCCCTACCACAGTGCGGCGCGCGACGGGGTGAATAGGTGCGCGATGCGAGCGCAGGAAAGGGGACTAGGGGAGGAGTTGCGTCTTCGCCATACGTCGAGTGACTCGCAGACAAGGAGTACGTAAGCCGACTCGCAGAACATGGATGCGAGGGGATGGTGGATGGGGACGGGTGCCGGCGCGGGAGAGGAGTTCGTGCGCTGCGCCTGGTTTGCGGGCGAAATCTGCGACGGCTCGGCACCTGCAGACTAGACAGACGAGGACGGCGTTGAGGGTGGATGTAGAACATCCTGCTCGTTGCGGAGGCATTGGGATTGACGTCTGTCTTCGTAACGTTCGAATAATAATGCCGATGACGAGGAAGCGAGCAAGGATGAGTCGCAATCGTGGTTGTCCGTAGTCCTGCTCGCAGGCCCAAAGCGGAAAACGTCATCGAAGTGAGATGGTAGACGACGGGGCGGGCGGCAGTTAACGATGGCAGCTGAGCCGCGCCGAGGCCTACACCGCGGATGTGACTGACGAGAGCTCGCAGGAACTCCTCCCAGCAGCCCCCGAGGAGAGTCAACTTGTTGAGGTCAGACTCGAGGACGGACAAGGTGGCGGTTAAAGTGAAAATTGTCAGTACGTAACTAAGTGACAAAGTAACGGATAAGTAGCTACACGTGACTAAGTAAGGACGAGGTTGTCTATCTCAACACAACTACCGTGCCCGGCCCACATCCAACCTTGTCTTTCCCACTGCTAGTACATCAGGGCGAACGCTACCGCAGTTCAGTGCGGTGCGGGGTGGGTGTGCTCGCGACTGTAGGAGGAAAGAGATGGACAGGTCGACGGGAGGAAGGGGAAGGAAGAGTGGAAGGTGGAAGAGGAGTGGGTCTAAGGAGGGTGTGATTTGGGTTGCAGAAGATCCTCAGTGCTTCGAAATGGGAACGAACTAGAACCTTCTTCAGTCACTTTACGCGTTCGTCATGGACCTCCACGACTAGGAACGACTCGGAAGCTCGCCCGCCCACCTGCGGGTCTGCCTGTCCAGCAGCCGCATCAGCAAAAGTGTCTTGCCCTCAACCCGACCCACCCCGCCCTGCCCGGCCTCGACGCCTTTCTTCCCCTCCTCCATCTCTCCATCGCCCTCCCTAACCCACCCTTCTCTCGTCCTGTCCCTGCTCGACACCCTCCGCCCCATCGCGACTCCCCCGCCCTTCTTCTAACCCTTCGCTTGTCCCCTCCGCCTCTTCGAATCCCCGCCATCACATACACCCCCAAACATGAAGAAGATTAGGCAGGACCATCGTCAGAGGCGTCGCGCCTCATGTACGTCCGCGCAGGCACTGTGGTATTGACTTATCCAAACGGAACGAGCACCCATGTGTCGGCGCGGCTGCAGGGGCGACGCCGGGGTGGGTAGGTGTGCGATGTGATGCATTGCGAGGGCAGGCAAGAGGGGTAGGGGGCGGGGGCGGCGAGAGGGGAGGGAGAGGGGAGGGGAAGGATGACCGGAAAACCGCTATACATCGTCTTCCTTCAACGACGCGACAGAGAGGAGGGGTATAAACTGGGGCGCGGAAATCCTCTTATGTAAGCCAAATGCGAGTCTGGATCTTCTTCTGTCACCGTACACATTCATCCCAAACTTTCACGACCTGCACCGACTCCGGGGCTCGCCTACTCACCGGCGGGCATGTAAGTAACCGCATTAGCGAATGTTTCCAGCTCCCGCCGCGTCGCGCGCCACGCCCCGCCTCAGCACCTTCTTTCCCCCCTTCCCCCGTCTACCCATCCCTCATTCTCCATCTCTCCATCTCACCCCTCAACTCTGCCCTCATCCGCCCCTCTTCAAGCATGCCCCGCCCCCTCGCCCGCCCAGCCCCTTTGCCCCGCCCCACCTCTTCGCCCCTCCCAACCTCCCCAGGCATCTGGAAAGAAGACGAAGATTCTCCTTAATTCTTAACGAAACGACTCGTTCAGCAGCACCGAGCCCATAGTCGTGGACAATCGCACCCTATGTCTGCGCCGGCGTTGTAGCTTTGATGTATCCAAACAGAATGAGCTTTCGTGTGGCGGCGCGGGGGCGGCTGCAGGACCAGGGAAAGGAAACGGATGGTGGTAAACTCGTCGAGGGAGGCGACGCGGAGGTACAGTTCTATCACGGCGCGGCGCGACGCCGTGGATGGGTGCGCGACGCCGGCGGAAAAGAAAGGCAGAGGTTGGGAAGGGGGAGAGGAAGGGGAGGGGAAGGGGAGGGGGTGAGTGGAGGCCCGGCAGCTTCGCCGGCTACACATCGAATGACGCGCATACAGGAGGGTGGAAGCCTGGTCGCAGAAGATCATCGCCCTTGCATATCGCCTCTGCACCATCCCGACGTCGCATACCGGAAAACTATCCATACGAACTCAGGACAGTTCTTCCCCCGCACGTCCACGCTAGCACCTGAGTTATGTAGGTTCAATGATGCGTTTCGGGAAACGGAAGCAGGACTGCCGCGCGGCATGGTATTGGGTGGAATATGCGATGCAGTCGAAGGGGGGGATGGTGTGTTTGAAGGGCAGCGGCAAACTCTGCGACGGTTCGTACATGGAGAGATAAAGACGGCGTTGAAGATGGTCGTTGAACGTCCTTCTCGTTACCGAGGTGGGCAGATGGGCACTCGAAGTGACGACGACGAGCAAGCGGGCGAGAATGAGACTTGGAGCATCCTTGGTGCTCGCAGGCTCGACGTGGAAAACGCTGTCGAAGTGAAATGATGGGCAATTGGGTGGGGGAGGATGTAGAGCGAATGTCAACCGGGTGGGTACAGTCCTGCTTCCCTCGCCGACTTTATGTGCGGTCTGGCTGCCTTTGCTGAAACTGCCAGCAGCAGCGCCAAACAAGGGTACATCGTAGCATGGATGGCCGGCTGCATGAAGTAAGCATGACCAAAGGGCGAATGGGGTGTGTCGCAGAGAGAGAGGGCTACGACGACGGCGCTTGGAGAGGTTCATGTGGGTGTGATTTGGTTCCTATAAGTCGAGGAGAGAAGTGGGCTGACAGTGGCCGGTAGGCGAGAGGACGAAAACGATCGACGAATCGACGTGGTGATCTGGAATGGTAGCCATTGGTGCGTGGAAAGCGGTCGAAGAACGGGTCGAGAGGATGCCGCGAAGAGGGCTAGAATGGCGGAGTTTCTTCAACGTTCATGTTCGATATCAAGGGAGCAGCGCTGGCGCGTGCCTAACCACTGCTTCCTCTCTTAACCTGCGATTCCCTTCCAATGACAATACAAGGTCGGCTCGTTCGAGCTTCTTACAACGTCAGCGAATCAACCAAGGCGACTGATCATGATACGAGACGTAGTGCCTAGAGTGAATTAGGAAACTGAATACGTCTGGGAAGTTGGTTTACTCACTCTAAGAGCTGGAAACCAGTGGGACAACATCTATCTCGAGGGACGGATGGGGTGTGCAGAACCGTCATTTTGAGGCTAAATGTGAGGCATAACAGTGATCTAAAGAACGACAGTGCGATTTCAGCTTCGAATATAAAATAACAGGCCAGAACGTACGCACCTGGCCAATCGTTTCTCTACTAGCCCGTGTTAGGGTTCCAACGACTCTCAACTCCGACGATTCTGCAGAATCGCCGACATGGCGAATGCTGGACATGACCTAGGTTCTAGAGAGGATCAGCAACCTATTACGCTCGTAAGTTTTTTGCGCACCATGGACGCAAACCCAGAATACAACGTCGAGGATAGCTCAAAAAAATAGAGTACGGTAATCCTGATGCGTGGCGTCTCACGCGTCGTTGGAATAGTCAAGGCGTCGAGGAATTCCAGGGAATAGAGCAAATCGGTGTTTGAAGTATTTCATGGATGTTCAAGAAAAGTTCTAGGTGTAGAAAAAGTAGATAGTGGGAGGGAGGACTCTAGAGATGAGAAAAAAACGAAGAATTCTGAATTGATCCCAACATAAAACACGTGACTGAAATGATGACGCGTCAGACGCGACACGCTTTTCCTAGTATTCCTACTATATTCCTAATCGTCGAACTCGACCAACTCATGACAGGAGTGCCATTGGAATACTACGTTTCTAGGATATTACCTGTTATCCCCTGTTAGTATATAGCTAATTTTTACCATCTTCATATCTTATGTTCTGCCAGCCGCTGAGGAGAGAAACGCCAAATCCAACCCTCACACGCTCAAAATCTACGGCCTCCTCTCCGACTTCACATGTTTCAATTTCCTCGAGTACAACCACAAGACCAAGACGTTCTTCAACGACGAAATGCTGACTGTTAAACAAACAGGTTAATTTTCTATATGCCAGCGCCTTTTGCATCTCGCAATTTGTATCCATTTTGTACCTAAATTGTTCACTGCTGCAGTTCTGTCTTTGATCGCTTTGTATTTATAAAATTGTATCATATTAGCATTCTAGTTTTTCTGATCTACAAGAAGGTTATGCTCCCATTCACCGTCACGTTGAAATTCATCTCCAACGCCACATCTCTGCAACCTGTAAGATTATATCCTGGAAGGCCGATCAGTGGTTTGTACACGATATCTTGCCTTCCCCCCGCGGTTAGATTGGAGCAAAGAGCGAACGAAATGAAGGGGTTCGGAATATCAAAACCATTCCCTGTGACAGGCGGTTCCTCATGCGCGGCAAACGCTGTTAGTTGGACTAAATTCGTATGAACGGGGCTTTGCTGTAGAGTTGTGGTATAAGCAACATAATCTGAAGCAGACAACAAAAAAAAAGCTGACCGCTACGCAGTATCCAATGAAGAGTTTGTCATCGTCCAAATATTCTACGAAATTCACCGTTCCCCCAGGATGAACGACAGTGAGGTTATTGATCGCGATACTTTGGTTGGCGATTACTCGTAGCTCCCACTGTGAATCACTGTCCATCTCAAATGTAATCGGGTTTGGACACGTTGGGCAATGCTATAAAGGCGACTCGTTAATGACGTATACCATTTGAAAGGGAACGTACCGATAAAATTCCGGCAGCTGTATTCGAGGTCCCAAAATTCGTATGGACTACGAGGCTCGTCATGGTGATAGGTACCGACGTCGTGGGTTGATCGAGAAATACGGCGTTCAGCTGGAATGGAGTAAAGAATTGTTCCCCCTGGCAAACTTGGGTATCGAGAGGGTTGAACTGATATACCGCAATAATAAGTGATCCTCCGCAGGCCTGATCATTTACGCCGAGGCAACCCATCGACTCGCAGGCAATATCCGGGAGTCTTTGAGCCTTGCTAGAGAGGGTAGGACCACACCCTAGCTCAATCACTTCGATTAACCTTCCATTGGAAACAATCATGTGAACTCACAGCATTGACTTCCACTTTCAAGGCCGGAAAACAGAAGCGTCTGCTCACCCCCCCTTATTTTAGAGCTGTTCGGAAATGCATCTTCACAAGCCGCGGCGCAAGTATGGGCGTTTAAACCAGCCACGTTAGGAAGTAAATTCGCGATTGCTGTAAGCAGATAATTAGCGTAGCGTACATGGTAGGATAAAAGACGATACTTACATTCCCCTGCTCAATACCTGCAAACCCATACGGAAACTCGAAATTCGAACAGAATTCTATGCACATGGCTGGAGTCATCCCAGTGGTATTGACGAGCTCCTGTGCTAGAAGTGTTTTATTAGTAACACCATTTGGGTTCGCTGGGGATCTTATGCCGTTGTTGTCACTGAATAAAGCATTAGTACATGAAAAGCTTTCAAACTTCTTTAGATCTCACTCAAAACATCCCAAGAAATTCCACCCAGGTGGCGGCCCGTTGGAGTTCGACGCTTGTCTAGGGTTTAATACGCTTGAGGCTCCAGCGAGGGGCTAAATTCACAAATTTTAGAATCCAAATACAATGACTAAGTTCACGTAAAGTACTTCAGCTAAGATCAGAGCGACCACGACAAGTCCTGAAAGTCGGAAAGGCAGATTTGACGGCATTCGAACACTAAGAAGTTTGACTGGGGTATTAAAATTTGAACAGCGTTGTTCGAGTTTTTATAACTCAAGGGCAACAGTCGGCTAATAGTATCAGCGTCTGTCATGGCCGACTATAGCATCGGTAATAAACAGGTGGAGATGACTTATTCTTAGACGCTGCACGGAAATAGCGCTGTATCATGACACCAAGCAAGCGATCGTCCATATTGGTAGAGGACCGACGCTGTGAGTGGCTTGGGCTTGAAGTATTGCAGTCCTCGAAGTACGAGTCAGGAGGACGATTTTCAAGAAAACCGATTTAATAGTAGGGCCTTGTCCAACGCCAGCGAATATAATAACTTGAAAATGTCGCCAGCGTTGACCTGAAAATCCATCTAACATTGATCCCACCACTTGTCAGGCACTCGGTTATTAAAGAACTTGTCAAAGGATCTTATTATTTTAGTTTGGCATTCGTGGGACTCTCGTGATAATCCACGCCATCCGCGCAATTCCTCAGAGTGCGTGGTTTGGCTTGCACATTCTTTGTATACACTGCACATCAATCTTCGCTGGAAGCCGCTTCGTGTGTTTTTTGTGCCTTTTCAATTGAACTTGTGTGAATTATCTGTCCAGGTTGTTCGGAATCGAGAACCTCAACAAAGCATGGCTTCTAAGGAGGTAAATATAGGTCAGAGGTGTCGGAAGTAAGGTTGGACTGCGCAAGAGTCTACGCAGAAACGCGCAAGAATGCTGGTAGAAACTCAGTGGAGTAAATATGTAGGTCCACAAGTGTCGCTAAGCAGCTTAAAAGAAAGCAACTCCATAACTACAGAGTCAGACGGTGAATGGCCGTCAGCTCTAATGTCGGAGAGTTGTCTCGGGAGAAGATGATGCCAGCATCCTCCCGTTGATAGGTTTATCGACAGATAGAACCACCTGTGGTCTTACCCATGTGTACAGCCCCAATACAACTCTCCCGTCATCAGAGAATATGCATTGCCTCGGATCCCAATGTCAAGATCCTCCCCAGCTTTAGACACCACGAGCATCCAGGACCTAGTGTCGTAGAACGAGTACCAATCAACGCTGCCAGTGGGTACATAGATTGTCACCCATACACCAATCGGCTTAAAGCTGCAGAATACCGAAGATAGAGAAAGCTCGAGTAGTAAGTACTCGACGCCAGGAAAGCAGTCACTTGATGTCTGTTTTGAGCTTTGGTCAGGCTGAAACGCGCGTATTAAGCGCCACGAGTTCAGATTAAAAGGGTGAGGGAAGCAAACACCATTTTCTGTAAGTTCCAAACTGCTATGTACAAAGTAGATACCATGTAAGTCGAGTAATTCCGTGGTACACGAAATGTGAGAGCGGGAGTAAACACGAAGTTCGAGACAAGTCTGAACTTCACAAACTGAGATGAGACGATTCAGAGTTGAAAGGAAAGAGTATATTCAACTGAGGATCGAGTACGAACCTCTGAGTACTTATAGGCTACCTAGGAGGCGATCTAGATAGGACAGACCTAGCCTCCTCCCTGGGGCAGCGCCGACTGAGGAGTTCACTCGCAGGTGTGCCAGCCCAGAAAACGCATTGCGCCCTGACAAGACCCACCCCACCCAGCCCGCCTCAGTACATTTCCTCTCATCCAAGCGAGTACCCCTTTCTCCATCTCTCCATCGCCCGTCCACATCCCTCCCATGTCACGTTCCTCCCCGACGCCTCCGCCTCCCCATCGCCGCTCCCCATCGCCTCCCCTCTCCATTTCTTCCAACCTCCGCCGGGCCCAACGTCAGAGGCGTCGCACCGTACGTACGTCCGCACAGGCTGTATGGCTTTAAAATTTACAGTGATGACGACTGTGTAGTGCGACGGCGCGGCTGGAGAGCAGTACACGCGGCGCGGCTGCAGGTGCAGGGGAAGGGAAGGAAAAGGGGTAGCAGATAAACTCGCCGAGAAGAGGTGACGCGGGTGTACATTACTACAGCGGTGCAGCGCGACGCCGTGGATGGGTACGCGACGCCGGCACAGGGAAGAATGACAGAGGATGGGAAGGAGGAGTGGAGGGAGTGGAGGCCCGGCGGCTTCGGCTGATACACAGGAAATTACGCGTATACAAGGGGCTGTAAGACTGGACGCAGAAGATCCGCACCCCGCATATCACTTTCCCGTATGACCCATGCTAGCACTTGGTTTGATTTTGGCATGGGGTAGGGAAGAGAAAAACGCCCTGCTGTGGCGCGGGATGAGGGGAGAATGCAGGGGTACGGGAACGGGTCAGGCTGCGGGAGTGCGAGAGGAATTCGTGCCCTGCGCCTGTGCGCCGCGGCGGCGCGGGGTGTGTGAAGGATGCGGGGCTCGTGCGCTGCGCCTGTAACAGCGTCGGCGAAATCTGCGACGGTTCTACACCTGCGGCTTGAGCAGATGAGGCGGCATTGAGGGTGGTTGTAAGTGATAGGGGACGGAGATGATGAGCAAGAGAGCGAGGGTGTATCACAATCGGGGTCGTCCATAGTCCTGCTCGCAGGGGCGAAGTAGTGAGATCATGACAACGCGGTCCTGCCCCTTCGGTGATGCTCGTCCTCGACCTCTATGACTAATTATAATCTGCCTGCCTACCGACAGTACCGCCTGCAGCGGCGCTAGTAAAAGCTGCTTCCTCCCGTCCCTTCCGCCCCCTCCCACTCCTTACCGCCACCTCCCGCTTCTGCTTGCCCGCCCCGCCTGCCCACTCAGCCACCTCCATTCCTCACCTCATCGCACCAGTGCAAATCTAAACCCACGACCAGCCTCCTCCTGGGCCAACGCCAACACCGACGCGGGCCATAGACTGTCGACGTGAAGAAGAGCCGCAGGACGAGCAGTAAACCCACGGGCTGTGACGTCGTGATGCTGGAGAGCGGCGCATAAGGTAGGCTTGCGCGAGAGGGCCGGGACGACACTTGGCGAGCAGGAAAAGAGTGGAGTGTAACAATGGCGATTACGCCTGCAACTACTCCACTGACCCGCGGATAGGACAGACGAGTACGGTGTCGACTTGGATCGCAGGGAATCCTCTCAGCGAACTAGAGAGCCACGACGGCGGCGCCAAGAGAAGTTCGTTTAAGTGCGATTTGGTACCCGAGTGGCTGTGAGTCTTGGAGAGAAGCGGGCTGGCGGTGGTGGGCGGGAGAGATAACGACAGTTTTGATAAGGATGATTGTAGTTCCTCGAATCAAGCTAGAATGAACAGAAACGATGTGGTCCTCGAGGCGCGGTGCTGGCCGACGAATTGACGTGGCAATCTGGAGTAGTAACAATGGCTGCATATGTGCATAAAAAGTGGTCGAAGGAGAGGTCGAGAGGGTGTCGGGGAGTAGGCGAGCACTATCTGGTAACGACACCGCGAAGAGCTAGAGAATGACAATACATATTCATTATTCATCGTCGCCTAAGTGGCAGGTGGCCGGAAGCACATACCGAGTTACATGTTCTTTCACTACCTTGCGTTTCTCTTCCGACGACGATACAGGGTAGGCCCTTTCGAGGTTCTTGCAACGTTAGCGGATCAGCGTAAGCGCCTTGTCATAATGCAGACCCTAGAGAGAATCAACGAACTGATACGTTCGAGAAGTTAATCTACTCACTCCAACTTGAAACCCTTGATACAACATCCAAGAACTCTTGACTCGGAGAAAACTGCCCTGCTGAATGGATGGGATGTGGTAGCATTACTGAAACGAACGGATGGAAGAGGAATACAAGTTTGCAACAACGGCATTCTAAGGCAGAGCGTGCAGCCTGTGAGGCACAACAGCGACCTAGAGTAACAGGGTATTCTCAGCATTGAATAGGAAAGAACAGTTTGAGATGTACGCACCTACTCAATCGTTTCTCTACCCGCTTGTCTTTGCATTCCTATAAGTCGGACTCTGACGATTTCACAGGTTCGCAGACAAGACGACTACTGAACACGATACGAGCTAGAGGCACCGGAAAGGCTCAGTAGCCCAGTTATACTGAAAAAGTTTTGTTGACGCACAATATCACAGAACTCGCTCTACGGCATCCAGATTTTGAAGATATCTCGAAAAAAAATGTATCGTCTGGTGTGTGGCGCCACAGGTGTTATGAGGATCGTCAAGGCGCCGAGGAATCCCATAGACTAATCTCGACGAGGGACTTCAGCAAGATTTAGACATTGGAAAACAGTTCTGAGCGTAAAAGGGATGGAGGTGAGGAAGAAAACGGAAAATTGATCCCGACAAAAACACGTGACTAAGAAGTTGACACGCGACGTCAATTCAGTTGAATTCTACGCTCCGTCCTACAACCCGTACTTACCACGCACTTTACCTTTCCATGGATGTCGACATACCCTATAAAATGAAATTTCCGTCTCTCAAATATTTCGTTGTCGTGAGCTCGGGAAATGCAGTCTAACCCACGGTATATCACCGGAACTCCGCGTCACGCACCGCCCGTCTCGCTCTGTTCGTGAAGCTAACACCTCGGCATTCGACATCGTAGTTCTCAATATCTATATTTAAAATTATATGGCTCCAGGAAGGATTCATCTTTCAAGAAAGGAGATTAATTCGGCTGCATTTAGGGTACGGCAAGGCAGCCTTTGGCATAAGGGGTATTGACCACGAAAGATTTTTGAAGAGGTGTTGTCTAGGGCTGACTCTGGGCAGATCTGGTGGCATCGTAGCATGCACAGTACATGTCCCGCGGATGTTGATCGAAATTTTGTTGAATATTATGTATATCAATATTCTGTGTTTTCCTTGTCATAACACATGCTGGTCATTTTCCACTGTAAGTCCTCTCGGGCCTCTACTTTTCCGTGACATAAAAACCTCATATGAGCTACCTGTGCTACACAAAAGATCCTTCTCCCGCCAATTTGAGTAAAATAAGCCGCCGATGCGCTTTTTTGTTTACAAACCGACCAACCCCACGCATATCAGTGTCTACCGCATCCCGGATTACTTGCTTGTCCATCTCCCCCATCGACATTCGCAAGAGCCATATATTTCCGGTGTCCCGTTCTACCAGCGCGTTGAATAAACTTCCAGATTGAATTAGTTTCAGTCACAAACGTTGCATAAAATAAAATGTATACGTACTCAATGCAAGATGTTACAGAGATCGGCTGTTTGAACGTCCTTTCCGCTCGTGCATCAATAGGGAGTGTGAGCTCCTTGGTCTGCCGACAAAATTCAAGAGTTACTGGCGATATGGGAACAAAAACCTCGAGAGTTTGGTGTCCATATCCACCGGTCGCGCGCATAAATGTGACGCTGACAACTCCTGGCGTCAAGAAAGCGTAGCTACTCTCATCGACAACCGGAGGCCCCTTGGACGTGACAGCACAAATCTGGAACATACCCTGCATTGGGCTCGAATCAATCACAGCCGAGCGCTTGAATAAGTCGACGAAAGATTGAGAATCTGATGGCTCGAAGTCGGTCCAGATTTCTACCCAGAGCGGTTTGCTTGTCATTGGGTTGTTGATCAAGTCGAGTTCCAGTGCGACGAGAACCTCTACATGATGACGAAGTAAGGTATTCGCCATTACGGTACTGCATATCTTTCCGAAGTTACTGAAAAGCCCTTTCGGTGGGGCATCACAATTTAGTTTATGTGTGTTCCTGATGTGTCAAATATTCAGAGAAATTTATCTATATTTTTAGAACCTTGTAAACTTCACCAGTCTGCCTTTTGGCACTGTAAATGAACGAAGATCAACCTAAGAGTTAGCTGACCGTTTCGAGGGTGAAAAGCTGAATCCCACACACCTCTCGCGAACAATAACAACCTTTACACTGATCAAAATCAGTCAAAATGCCGAAACACAATCAAATGTGACTTATCAACCGTCGGCCAAAAAGCGCTTACATTTCCGCAGACTCGAAATTTCTGACCTGCTTCTGGCTCCTCGCGTTTCCTGCATCCCAAGCACATTGCCGCCATGCCCTTTCGAACTTTCTTGATATCAGAAGATCGTTGGAGTAATGCTTGAGGAATTTCGTCGCCGGGTAATGTAGAATCAGGCATAATGCTTGGGAGCGAGGTGTTATCGATGAAGAACAGCCGTAATAATAATATTAGGGACTGAACACTATTTATATGTGTTTAGAACGGAGGTTACTAGTAGGTAGACTTCCCGCTTGCTGTCCAGCCTACAGGGAGAGTAGGGCCAATGCTTTACGATTTTACGGTGAATGACCTGCAAAATAGAGGATGTAACTACATTGAAAATAGGACGTAAGCTAGCAGAACGATGAAGAACAAAAAATTGAACATACGTTCGAGTGTCGACAGGGTTGAAATTACGGGCGACGATAAACCACGAACAGATGGCACATGCTAGGTTCGAAGTACGCAGTCGGGCGACAAAATTGTGGAAGCGATCTGAATGGCATCGTGGTGGAAATGGGGGCCAGCGTTACCAGAGAATTCCAGTATCCGTTTACACAGGAGAAGTTCGTTTACGCGTCCTCACGTAGAACTCGCTCTATGCCATCCAGAATATCTCGAGGAAAGAGAAGCGTCGTTGGAGCGTCAGGTGCACGGTGTTGTTAGGATTAATAAGGCGACGAGGAATTCCAGAGAATAGAGCCAACTAAACTCATGACCAGCCGTAGAATGAGGGAGAGGAGGAAAACCTTGATTCTCTTCGCCATCGCCTCTTAGAGGGAGCAGCCAGTCTGATGCTCACTTTATTAGGAAGGAGGACATAGCCCCACACAATGTCACTTGCCCGGCCAAAGGGCATCTTTCCTTTCATTTTTTGCTGTTTCAAAAAGTATTTGTGGTAAATGCGTATTTTCTCTGACAACGACAACTACACGAGAAGCAAGAAGTTGGAAGAGGGCAATGAGGGCAAGAGTACTGAGAACGCACGATCGCCGATGGGGTCAAGGGAGGTTGGTAGCGTGTGGGTGAGATGGGAGGACGATGGTAACGATGGCGTCGACCAGCCTTCACCTGGAGCGGAAATAATGATCGTGCCTTGTCTCCGCGTCTCCGTAAGCACCATAGTGACTCCTAAAGTGACATTTCTTCTAGAAAGACCGGCCATTGTACCATCAACGCGCTAAGTTAACTGTTAGGTTTTCTTGTAATGAAAATCGACGTTTGTGGTGCCGAGGCGTACCTGAAGATTGCATTTTAAGAAGAGAAGGAGTAGGGCGACAAAGCGATGGTGCCTGCACGTGCGCTATCTTCATCCGACGTGGCGATCAGGAATGGTAGTACTGACAGAATATATACGCGGAAAAAGGCAGAAGAAGAGCGAGATGGCAATGGGACATTGAAGAACGTAGGACGAGCGGGGTGGGGCCTACAGCTTAATCGTTGAGGCGGAAAGCACGCGTATAACACGCGTAATCGTGCCCATGTGGTCCGAGGGCCGAGCATACTTCGAAATGAGCCACGAACAGCTGCTGAACGACAGAGCCCTTCAAACTTCAGCTTCGACTTCAAGGAAGAAGCAGAGGTCGCGCACCTAGCAACTCGTTCTTCTACTGCTTGTATTTTCGTTCCGCTGACGATATGAAGTTGGCATGTCTGAGGTTTTTGTAACGTTAGCGGGCTAGAGAAGACGTCGTGTCATGATACGAGCTGTGGTGTCTAGAGAGAATCAGCGAACCAATTGGCGCCTGAGAATTATCTGCTCACTCTATCCCTCAACCCGTGCTACAGCACCTAGGATCTCTCAAAAAACAGTGCTTCACAGCGGGGGGGGGGGGGGGGGGGGGGTGGGCAACGGCGCCGGGAGTAAGGTCATTCGAGTGTTCTTGGTTTCCGAATTGCAGTTGGTCGCGGAGAGGAAGTGAGCAGGCGACAGTGACAACGTCCAATATAAACATTCTGAGGACTGCGAAGAGATGGGGCACGCCAAGTCCAAGTTGGAGGTATGCAGCCAGACAACGAATAGAGGTGGCAATATGCCTGGCCATACTCGCAGCATATATGCAGGACAGCGGCTGAAGGGACGCGGTCGAAAAGTCTAGGGTGTCGGGAAGGCGATGTGAAGTGTCAGAATTGCACCGGCTGCTCGACGGGACTGGAGTTTCTGCCGCTATTGCATACAGAATGATTGAGCATATTCAACTTTGAAAGAAAGAACAAACTAGTAGCAATGTACACCGTGAATATTTGAATCGTTACTCTACTGGTGACACGAGTTTGTAGGTTCTAAGACCGTCAACCGACAAGGGGCTTGTCACAATAAGAGCCAGAGTTGCCAGAGAGTGTCAGCAAACTGTTTCACGCTTGAGATGTCTTTCTACTCACCTTAACCTAAAACTCTCACCATAACATCGAATCGAAGAGGTCTCGAAGAGTGCGCGGCGCTACAAGAATCACTGGGATAGTGCAGGTGTCGAAGATTCCCAGATAGCAGAACTTATCAGGAGTTTCGACGAGCCTTAGAAATTCGAAAGAGAATTGTGCACAAAAGAAAGCGATGGACAAGGGAATTTAATGATGGAGGAGATGACAAAAAAAAAGGAAAAGGGAAAACCCGAGAAACGATCCCAACATAAAACACGTGACTGTTAAGCAACGCGACGCGTCTCTTTCCCAGATCACTCTCACTCGCCCACCAGCAATCTCACCTTACCCAGCCTTAGCGTCGAAGGCGATACGCGCCAGAACGTTATTCCGTCACTAATTTGAATATATATATTTTTGTCGCTCATGTACACCTCGGGCAATATACCGAGACGTACGGCAGGAGCAGACTGAGTGGCAATTACGAAGCAAAACTCCAAGCTGAACCTTCACACCCTCAAAATCTGCGGTCTCCTCTCCGACTATAAGATGTTCCAATTCTTCAGTTACGACCCACAAAGCCGATTTTTATACTTCCCGGTGAAGTGACGAACAAATCTTTCGAATGCGGACCATTGGGTTGACTGGGTATATACTGTATCGTCCCATCGGATGCCTCCACCGAAGTAACCAAGTCTAGGAGTGTCAATTTGGACGTGAGTCACCAGCTTAAGAATGCTTAATTTCTAACTCTTTTTTGACTTTAGTGCAGAGTTCTTCAACATGGCCAGCAACCAACTGTGGACTGGGGAACGGCGCTCCACATCCCCAGCACGTTTCGTATTTGTCGCCACACAACCATTTTATTCACGTCCTCAACGATGGTACTCACAAAAAATTCGAACAGACGACTTCTCACACAGCGCATGACAAATACGATGCCTTGCTCAAAAATCGGTATGTATTTCTTCGTGTATCCATCTCCTCGTTCTGATTTGTTGACCGATCGATAGGACGAGAGTTAAGAAACGTAGTCGGAATCGCTAGGGTTGTAAGAGAATATGATTGAGGAAGCTAAGAAGTGGGCAGTCTAAAAGGTTCTGAGTAGCACTTACTCGATTAAAACCATGCCTACCTCCCCCACTTGCTCTCTGTCAAACTTAATTTTGGTCGACGAACTTTTGGTCCCGCTTAGACGACCAGAAATGCTGAATGTACATGCTAGGAACGCGTTCCGTACTGGATAAAGCCGCTCGCGCACTACTGGAGGCCTTTGTGAAACCAGCCCTGTCAAGCCAACGAGCAATTAGTCCATTCCCTGATTCGACTGTTGAACAGTCGAATCAGTCACTGTTGCTTCTGCCTAGACATTTTGTCAGTTCCATCACGCGTCGCCCTGAGAGGAGTTTAAGATGGCTAAGGGCGGGACAACAAAAATGGATTCCAACAGGAAATGCATGGTTTACGATGACTTACAACGCGCTCCGAAGTGTCATTTTAATTGCAACAGAATGCTTCCTGACACTTTTTCGCGATTTGAACTTTAAAAAAAGCACGGGTGTTGGAATATTGCGAGCATGCGCAATGTGCTGATGGACGCTGGAATTTTTATCAGGTGATCACTGTAGTCTACAGTAAATAAGTAGTCTACTTTTTTGTTTTTAGTCCTTATCCGTTTGTCCTCTTTACCGTCAAGAGGACAACCGAAATTCATATTTTCTTGCTTTCCTCTGTCTGATCTCGAGATGATCACGAGCTTGCAGATTTGATTCTAACAACGGGCGGGTCAATTTGCGATTGAATAACGGCTGAACGAAATTCAAAATATAGGCAGGTAGGGACACATATTTCAACTCGGTCTACTACAATTTTTTTCCATTTGCTAAACGTCAAGACGAGTCAGATGACCAACGCAGTACGGTTCTACTGCCAATTGGGTGTGCCACTGTCTCCTGTTGTAATCAACGGTTTCCACCAGCAACAACAACCTCTCGTCCAATGAGAGCCAACATCGACTCCACAACAGTATTTGGCTGCATCATCGATACCAGTGTTTGATTGCGTCTCGATGTCCTGATAACATAGACGACTTCGTCGCTGGTTCGACTGTACGTGAACCTGTCATTGGAAGCAATTGCTCGATAGCGGGGCAAGGCGTCACGGTTTGAGAAACTGGAACACATGACGAAGATATTTGAAGGGGTTCGGTTGAACACAGTGATATTCGACATGGAAAGCGGTGAATGATAGATGAATAAGTGCTGGGAAATCTAGATGAATAAGGAAAACGCATATGCGGTGAGCAATAAACAAGAATAAGGCCTAGATGTACTGCCTACCTCTCTGTAGAAGTTCGAATGCTTGTTGAGAGCTATGAGGACTTTCAATCGACCTTAAGTACGCTGCGCTGACAACTAGCGGGATACTCTGTCGTTCAGAAGCCATGTCCGAAAAGGCAGTGAACCTAGTGAGTAAAACCTTTGTTGGTTAGACTATGCTGGGAGGCGTTTACACAATGCGGCGTTCATTCGACACTGTCCATTCCCTATTAAATTTAGTTAATGGAAAAATTCAGCTTAAATAATGAAATGTCTAGGAAGCCCATAAAATACTATGCCATTCCAAGGACTGACTGACCAAAAGGAATGTCCTTTCTCATTTTTTTGAGATATTTCTGACCAAACCCGCAGCCATGCTTTCGAAATATTTTTTATTGTAATAGACCCGCAATGGGCCTCTGCGATTCGTTCGGAATGCTATTGGATAGTTCTCTAAGGAAATTGAATTAGTCGACGAGAATTGGTACATTACGGGTTAGATTAGAATCGCACAGTTTGCGGGCGCTAAAAGTTTACATTTCCCAACCTATGGATTTCAGAATTGCGTCTATCCACATGAAACGCCACAAGAGCTCCATTAGTGTTCATTACGACCCTAAATAAAACTTCTAAAGTTATTGCAAATAGCGCACCGAGAATTGAACGCGACCAGAGAAGAGACACATGAGTTGGGCTGATAATAACGGCATGCTTGGAAAGGCGGAATTCGCACTAAATCAAAGTTTTAAGTAGGAGCCAATGTCAGAAATCAATTACTAAACGATTCAAACGGATAGACCACCAATGTGCGTTGTTCGCGTCCACAGGTTGTCAAGTGGCGTTAAAAGCGCTCAGTTCTGGAGCCATTGCGGACGAGAATCGATGCTTGACTCCTGAAAAGGCATCCGCTACTTTAGTTAAGATCGGAAAAATATGCTACAGAATCTCTAAGTGTCGATTACTTTCAGGTTACTTGGCAATGAATGGCTCCTTGAAACCAGACCGGTATCTACTGTCAGTCCAGCTCTGGCACTAGCTTGTTTCAGGGAATATTTATGTAAGAGTACGTTGAACCACGGTTTCTGAAAGGAAAAATGTTTACTTTGGAGTCTCTGGCGCCATTTCACATTCTTGTAAGCAAAGGCAAATATTATTTCAAAAAGAATGTATCATGCCAGATCAAAATCTAACATATATAAATGACATTGAAACCACAATATTCAGGTTTTGTTTGGGTAAAGCAGTATCCGGATATGTAAACCTTCTCATACCGATTAGAGGTGCCCATTATTTTTCGCAATATCATAAAGGAAGTCCCATCAGTCGGCGTGCTGGAGTTAAGCAGACCCACAAAGAGCGGGGACGAATTGTCCACACATCCATCGTCGCATGTTGGCGCCGACAATTCACTTCTGTCAAGCGTGATCACCGTCGAGTAGCTTCTTCCGTCGACCTGCATAGAATATTGGTGTGTTAAGGGACATTTTCCAACGCTTGTGACGCTGACATCAGGAATGAGAGAAATAGGCATATAAATCCTGATTCCCAAGTTCGTCGTGAGGGTGTCTTGGTTCGGGGGAGCGGACGAGATATTCCCCAACATTCGCACGACGAGGGGAGATTGGTTGCTCATGTCATTTCTGACAAACGCGCCCGGGGAAGAAGAAAGTACCCGTCTGGACCCATCGCCTACTCCAGCGTCCCAGGCGAATAAGGATTGATCGTTAGAAGACTTGATTATTTCTTCTTGAAGCCGGTCGAACGCCCTCTCTCCCTCGCCGTAAATGATCGGTAGGCTAACACCAAAGAGACCTAGTAGCGAATAAGCCCTGTCCTCAATGCGAGTAGTCGTTCTGCGCGATGCCCAATGCATTTTTGTTGCCACAGTTGCGCCGGTAAAGGCGTCGTCTCCATTGAGATACCGTGCTTCAATCCCAGTCGAATTTTCGATGAACTTTGCGAGAGACTGCCTGGTTCCGAGGATTTTCCAGTTCTTGTCGTAAAATGTCTGGAATTTCGGTGCAAGAAGCTCCTGTAACGTCCAACCCCTCCCGAACCAGACGCTCCGCTCAAAATCATCGAGGCCGTTGATGTCTTCCATGAATACGTGGCACGTCGCCGACGCCTTGTACCATTGGAACATGGAGTTGATCGCTTCCTGAAGCTCTGCGCTGCTACGCTTATCGATGCAACATGTATCCACCCACACATAAGGGAAGTCCGCCTTGGCCATCTTGCAGTAACCCTTGATTTTCGACCAATTTTTCTTCCGTTTGTGAGCCTTCTTCTGGAAGTCCTCGAACGTTACTTCGTCAGCGGGATTCCCCCATCTGTGTGACAAGATTCCGTATTGTGGAATGGGTGGGAGAAATTCTTCCAGTTTGAGGGTTTTGGTATTTAGTAACCGCATAGGAAAACTGTAGGTCCAAAGAAGATGTGTGAACGCGCAGCTAGACAAAATGAAGATTGGAGCTTGATTCGTGAGGGAAGAGAAGAAAGGCTGTCACTTCAGCTTTCGACAGACGCACCATGCGTCAAAGGCGTGGTAAATATGCTGTGCATGGTCGGTAGCGATCTGCAGGGCCCACTCCCCCCTTTCCTGTAAGTTTCATATCCGTCGAGTGGGATTAATAATAATATTTTTTATTTTCAAATTACATACGTGTTGTGTAAAGAATTGAGGAAGGAAAATGTGTACTCAACAAGATCAAGAGGAAAGCAGTTAGAGGCTCGAACGGTCCAGGGTTACGGAAGTGGGGAGGGGCATGTGTAGCCCAGTTCGGTAAAGATTTGTCTATGGAGTATCGTCCGACGCTGAGGGCTGGAATGACATGAGGAAGAAGGAATTTTCTTTCGTTTCCTGTTGGGAAGTAGAGACGAGAAGAGGTCGGGCGTTGATGGAGAAACTGCCACTCGAGCACGGACCGTGAGACTGGACGAGCAGCGATTGCATAAGCAGTACAGTGACTCGGGGCCGTCCTTCAAGTTCGTTCACCTTCCAGCAGACCTCCGCGACCGAGGCCGAGTTGGGAGTTCGCCGGCTAAGCAGGATTGCCAGCAATACCAGAAGTCGCCAGTCCCTCCACCTCTTCTTCCGCTCTCCAAACGACACCTCTTCCTCTCTCTCCCCCTCATTCCTCTCAACCCGCCGATGCATTTCCGTATTCACGGCCACCTCTCTGCGCCAACGCCCCGCTCCACAGGTGTCAACGGGACGAAGACCGTCTGGATAGAGAAAGTCGGCCAACTAGCGACAAGGACCTCGTTTATGCCACAAGAAGAGCAGGATTCGGTCGTCCGGGTAAGCTCTTGAACGCGCTCGAGAGCGTTTGGAAGGACTGATAACGTGAATGGCATGCAGAGGGCGGGATAAGAATGTGACTAGCACCGTTGAGATCGGGACATGTTTCTGCACGCTGGTGTGAAGGCCAGCGGCGACTGCTAAGGCAGTAAAGAAGACGGGTACGTTGGAGATGGCGCTTCTGCCCATGTGAGCGCTTGGTTGACATCTACAGACGGGACAAACTTGGAGGGTGTCAAGTTGAGCCACAGGAAACCCCTCCGACCGCGGCCCCAAGCAGAAACGTCGACCGTGCCTTGTCCCCACCCAAACGCTACCCCCCCGCCGACTTCGCTACAGCGTTTAAAGAAGAATCCTTTTCCCGATGTTTCCTAACGGGAATTCCCAACGGACTGGAACGTCGACGCATTGAGGTAACTGATGCCTGGCATTATTGAGGAAACTTGTGCAGTGTGGGTATCGGCAATACGGAGGGAAGGAGGGAGGACGAGAAGCAGGGAGAGATGCGGTGATAGCGCAAGGAGCAGGGTTGTTTGAGTGCCAGGGCCTGTCCGACGACTAGACGGGTCACACGACCTTCGAAAATTGACCGACGGAAGCTCAACTAACAAATGGCGAAAGATCGCCCAAGTACCCAAGACAAACGACAAATTGACGTGGTCAGAGAGGTGGTGCCGGCGATAGGTTCAATACATTGTGGTCTGGGAGTGTAGTGTCGGAAGTACAGTGCATAATCGTAGGCTTTCCGTCCAAATTCC
The DNA here is from genome assembly GCA_023014345.1 of Galerina sulciceps. Lineage (NCBI taxonomy): Eukaryota > Fungi > Basidiomycota > Agaricomycetes > Agaricales > Galerinaceae > Galerina > Galerina sulciceps. Next base: position 94,258 of record JAEDXJ010000043.1, read on the forward strand.
TCCGAAGTTCGTTGATGCGTGAGGTCCAGCAGGGACATATAGAACGATGAAGAGCGCTCAGTCTCAGAGGTAAGAGCACACCAGGGACCACGTACCGAATCGATCATTCCTTTACTAGCTCGTGTACTTGCTCCAATGACGATATGAGCTTGAGCTTTCGGAACATCGGTAGTATTGCAGACCAGGAGGCTGAGGTGATACGACCTAATGAGTTTCAAAAGAAAATCAGAAAACCGAGTACATCGGAGAAGTTAACTAACTCACTCTAGCCTCAAACTCGTACTGCAAAATACACGATCCCTGGACCAAACGGCGCCGTTAGATGTTGGAGTGCGGGAGCACGGCATGTATGCGCTGCAACGCCTTAAGTGAGACTATCATGAGCGAGAGAGGAGCTCCAGCCTGACTGGAAACACGCGTAATTGTGCTGGCAGTTCAAATTTGCGGTAAGAGTATATCCTGAGGTGGAAGGCGCAGCAGAGACCTATAGAAAGATCGGTTTTGATTCCAGAGGAAAGACCAGACCAAGAGTCGCGTACCTTATCCTCCACTAGTCCGTGAATTTGTTCTAACGACAAAAGGTTTGACTTGGAAGGTGAAATGATCACAATACGAACTTGAGTTATTATCAGTGACCTAGTTATGCTTCAGAAGTTCGTTCACCTACCGCAAACGCAGACTCTCGAGACGATATCTCACATCGAGTATGCGCAGTACGGGCCATCACAGTCGTTCCCGCGAGGGCACTCGCCAAGGAGGTGGTGAGGCGCGGGCATGAAAGTGCTCGCGGAAGCACGTCGTCGAAGGGATGAATGACAGTGCGAGAGGGGATGACATACTCGCACGTCGTCGAAGTCGCGGTGGTGATGAGCGGCAGCAATAGCGTAAACGACGTGCTCGCGGGATCACCTCATAGAAGAGGTGTTGGGTGAAAGGGGAGGCTCCCGTGAGCATATGGTCGAGGAGGCGATGGCTACGGGGTGGCGCGAGAATGAATGAAAGCTCGCGGAAGCAAGTTTTTGGTGGAAAACAGCTCGGGGGAACTCTCCATCGAGGAAGTGGGTTCGCGGGTGTGACTGAATGGCAAGCACAACGTTGGTGGTGCAAGCTACGAACACGGAGTCTGCACTCGAAAAAGAGCCTTTGTCCGTGGTAAGCTACTAAGCAAGAAACCTGTCAGCTAGTAAACGCGACATTGAGGACGGAGTGACTGCTTGATCGACCCTAAAGCCTGTGAATGACCCACTGCTCGCTGAAACCGCACCACTTGGCTGCCAGAACCCCACACTTGAGGGTTCTAGCATGATATGAACCACACTTGAGCTCATATCACTCGCCAGAGTGGACGAAACAGCTGCACATCGAGTACCCTAGGAAAGGGCGAGCAAGCAACAACCGCAGGGGAAGTGAAAGTGGCATAAAAAAAACTCACCAAGATTGTCCTCCAAGAAATCGAGTGCTGGCGGACGCGACATCGACAGCGTAACGGCGCCACCTACTCACAGACCGCCTGAACCCCACATACGAGGGTCCCAGCATGATGAAAGCCACATTTGAGCCCACACCAAGCGCCAGACGAGCAGGTTATCAGCGAGAAACGCGGTGCTAGAGGTCGCAAAAGGCACGACGCCTCCCCGCTAGCAGTCAACCTCACATTTGAGGGTTCCGACATGATACAAGCCACAAGCACCAGGTGGATGGGAAGACGACGGAGGTGTGGTGGTTCGACGTAGAAAATGTTTTGCTGGCAACGGATTTGGAACAACGCGTGACATACGGGAAATTCACTTTCTCACACCCTTTTCCCCCTGCCTTCATCAACCCGATTCACAGCGTCGAAGTACTTCGAATTCTGCGCTTACATTTCCTGCGTGCACTCGTGTTGGCCGATGAACTGGAGGCCGGACAGAACGGCTTAACTACATCCACGTTTAACGGAGCTATAAAGGAGTAGGAATTTAGTTAGAATCTCGATGCGCTCTGGAAGGCTAGTAAAATTCACTGACATGCGCCGCTTCTCTCTGCGCGCTCGCGCGACATATTTTACCCAATTTACATGATAGCACTATTGGAGGCCTTTTTTAAAAGACTCTACTGAGACAACAACCGATTGTAGTCCTTTCTTCATGCGCCGGACCTATTTTTTCTAACCCTATCTTGCGAACTCACAGGAAACATGACACAGAAAGAAAACAAGTGCTTGGATGATCGACCACCGTCTTCTTTGATTTATTTTCCTTTACATTTACTTCACTTTACTCTACTCAGGCCTAACTGCGTGTTTGGAATATCACAAGCTCGATGTTTTTTTTTTCTCTTCCTTAGTAAATAGGGGAATTCAAAGTTGACGCAACGGCCGTTTCGAAACGGTCGTTTCGTTTCACTGTTTTTCTGAGTTTGAATGCGTTTGATACCATCAATCACAAGCCGGCAAAGAAGGACGGCAGCACATGTTTCCCATGAGAGCTTCTCTCCGCACATCGACCCTAATAGCGACCGAGCCCGCTGATGGAGCATGTCCGCTCGCCGTCTGACGTAGCGAGAACGACACTTGGGCTGTCTACCCTTCAAATCAAGCAATTTTGTTGTAAAATTTTGTATACAGACTAATTACTTCTTAATATACTCATTTCTGATATTTAATCCGGAGCCAAGTACACTCAAAGCCCAAAAAATATAGGCAGAAGGTCTAACCATAATTCCCTTGCCTGCGGGATGAGTTGTTCAAAATAAATGTAAATTGTAGCGTATATTCAAACTATACAACTGTTTAAGTTGTTTTTCAAAAAAGCGCCTTAGCTTAGGGCTACACTGGCTGAAATTCTTGTGCTCATCGGATGATACAGCGAGCGGACACGTTCGGTCTGCCCCGAATCCCTTTTCGGGATCTGTTGCTTCGTTGAACACTTGTTGCTGCCGTTCCTGTTTGCCGGGTTGGTGATTGATGGTATCAAACGCATTCAAACTCAGAAAAAAAGTGAAACGAAACGATCGTTTCGAAACGGTCGTTGCGTCAACTTTGAATTCCCCTAATATTGTTTTGTTTCGCTTCGCATGGACTCGTTTCAGGTAGGATTCATTCGCAGAAGGTTTGATTGGTTGAAATACCGTAGTACTATTGAACAACAGACTCAGTTCTGATTTGATAGCAGTAATTTCTGAAAAGCAGAGCTTACGGTGCTGTGAGGTGAAGTGAAGTGGGGCAAGAACCCGGATGAGCAAGTAATATCTTCTCCACCCCACAAAACACTGCATCGTCTGGTAGTTGCAGGGCTTGGCGGGTCTGGATTCTGCCAGTATTCCGTGGCTATATTAATTAGCACGGAAGAGGGATCAAGTATTTCTAACCCTCACCATGGTGCCAGTATCCTGCTGCGACAGGAGGAATATTTGGAACTATATCCCTGGTGTGAACACCTAAGCGGTTTGTAAGACGTTTGAATGGAGGAAAGGTTAGTTCAAAGAAAACGATTCGTACTGCGGAACAAGTTGGTAACACCGATCCCGTTATTAACCCAGCCAGCAAATACCGCATTCCCAACCCTATAATAATTAATAGTTAACCATTACACCCTCGACAATAAAAATGTAGACATGCCGGGGTGCACCATAACTATAGACTTGAAGACGGCTACAAATACGATCGACTTTAGGAGGGACCGAAAACAGCTCAGTAGTACAGCCAGCGACAAACCTTCTTGGAAAATTCTCTTTTAAAGTGATTCCTGCTAACGAAGCGAGGGCGCCGCCAAGTGAGTGTCCAGTTGTCACTATGGTGTATCCTGGGTGAGTTCGCAGCTGCTCCCGAACCGTATTGATGGTGTCATTGGCAACAGTTAACCACCTAGATTTTTTTTGAGAGAGAGATTTTATTATTATTAGCGCAGATGAAGATTGAACAATGTTCACAACTGACGAAATTGTGAATCCATGGTGCGCGAATGCGGCCACTAGAAATGGGGGAATCAAATTTACTCGGTGGCATTAAAGTCGGATGGAACTTACGAGGAGGGGTAGTGCCAGGTGGCCGATAGATGCTTAAAATAAGCTGAACCAAAACAAACTGCAAATCTGTCGCAACATCGATCAGACCATCACTGACGGGGTATATAACTTAAGGTGAAGAATAAAACAGTGGTGATTCTGATGATCATGACACACGTTCCACGAAAGGCCACTACAACCTCCCTCCTGGTATCATCCCGGGCGATGTATCCTTGGGTCGTAGTGAGCAAATTCCAAAGCTAGAGGCAGTCTGCATTTAGGTAAATGGAAGCATAAAAATTTCCCTTGCCTGTCTAACAAAGACGCTCCCGTTTGGCCTTCTGCACGAGTTTCTCGGCGCATAAGCAGACGTTGCATCTATTATAAAAGTAAATTATTACAACCAATCCTAATTAACTAGATTAGTACTCACATTTGAAATAATGTACGAGGTCATTGTAAGTAGCTGACAGTGTATATAGGTGTCCAATAAAGTACGAGTGTTTGAGCAGATTTGTCACGTACATTGCGCAATAACTCCTTGAGTCGTTGTTTCACGTTCAACCAAAGCGTGTTTGGCCATCTCTGGCATATGTGGGCTCGAGAAAACTAGGGACAGTGGGAATACCACTGCAAGAATGAACGAGAGACGCATTTCGATTTGTATACGAGTTAAAGATGCCTTTGGAACCAGGTTTTATACTTTATCCTTCAGTATTCTTAGTATATCTAATTCGGCTCTACTTCTCCCTCAAGCATCGTACTCGCATGTTTTAGTCTTGACTTAATAAACCTCTAAAACACAGAATTGAGCTTATTTAAGCTCAGTTCCATTTCTAGCTAGTGTAATTTTCTCTGACTTACCGATTTAAGGACGATTGCCGCTCAAGTGACGTATCATCGCATTCAGTCCCAGTCAATATTTTGTGCTTCATCCGATTGCAGAGTTTTATGAAGTACTACTATTCAATTTTCTGCTTTCATCTAGTAGGTCTTCAAAAATTTCTTCTAGTATTGTGCCACCGCCGCGATGCTACATCTGACCTAAATATTGAATAGAACTCTTCTTGACAATTTTTAGTATGAGTCACAGATTCATGTACCGGTCCAGTGATCGTAAACTTTGATGTTTGCAATCATAATATGACTTGGATAGACAAAAAATATGCTAGGATATGTAGAGTATGGCTGCTATCGGTAACGAGAGGACTTTAAAATTACGTTTTCTGGTCAGAAATTGATGCAAGTTTCAGCAGAGGCTAGCACTTATTTTTAATACGGGTTACTTCTATAACAGATTCCACTCCATACTAATTGATGAATATTATCGTTGTTTTTTTCTTAACGTGACGGTACATGCGGACTAATAAATTCCCACTAGGTAAATTAATTAGTTGCCGGACGTCAAGACAAGTGACCAGTGTATTGGGTGGGCGCTTGTAGAAGCGCCGTAGATAATGATAGGACTAACTCTTGAAAAACACTAGAAGTAGATTTCTCGGTTTCTTGCGGCCTTAATCCCACATTTCCAGCGCTTTGGTCTTTTGCATAATTAAAGGTGAGTCTAAGGTGTAGCTCGAAGCCCAGACGTAGCACAACTTCTTGCGACCTAGTGGTGACTCAAAAAAACTATTGAAGGGCGTCCATTGTTAAACATTTCTATATGGTTGCCTTCAATGCGCCATCCTATCCATAAGTGGTAATAAAGCATTCCATTGAGGCAGCGGCGCCAACCAGGATGCGCCACAGACCTCGGGACCCTAAAACCCCATCAAATCGGCCCGCATCCTTATCCATGACGATCAGAGCGACCCAAAGTGGTTGTTTTGACAACAAATATCTACGTCAAGAGAAGCTTTCAGAAGCCATCTAGGGTTTTTGAAAGCAGCCGGCATTGAACTTGCACTGCCTACTATGAGTTCTAAGCATATGAATTTAATTGACACGTCGGTTTAGTCTGATGATCGATATTAAATCTCCGAGTCCATTCTGAGTTTTGAGTTAGCAATTCAAAAGTAGGCGTATCAGAAACTTTCGATTGAACATTTTACTGGTCTAGAACTTATCACTTGGACATCCAATTCCATTATACCAGTCTAATGGACCAAGTACGCAAAATCGGCGGATTATATTTTACAATGTCCTGGGGGAAACATATAAAGCTCATATCAAACTCACCGACTTATAACAATCTCTCAAGTTGTGTTCCAGCCTTTCTAGAGAATTTACACTCAACATGCAACCATTATTCATACTAGCCATAGCCATTCTGTTTTTTTGTGCTTGCGCAAAGGAAACCAATGGCGCAGAACAGAAGTCCAATGCCGAAATAGTAACCAGTCAGCAGAGTGCCGGAGTTTCGCAAGGTACGCAATATTGGTTCTCCAAGCAGATGCTTATTCGTGTGTACTATTTGCCATAGCTCTATACAACGACCTGGCATATTATTTCAGATGTGAGGAGGGCTTCATGAATTCTCATTCATTGATTTATCTCCCCGCAAAATTAGACGCTTCCGCTGCGTATGCGCCGATGTACACCTGCGGACGTCCGAATGGAAACGTGTTCGTTAAGCAGGTACGAACTATTGGCCTGCAAACAAATTGGACTCCCTGATATATTTTTACAGCTCTGGAATTTTTTGACTGATACCCAAGGTTATATCGCTCGTGATGATAGGAGGAGAGAAATAGTCGTAGTATTCCGCGGAAGGTATTGCTCTTTATCTTTGCGGATAATGCTGGCATACTCATCATAGCTTTCAATTTCCCCGTCATGCAGTACAAGTCCAATGGACTTTGTTACTGACTTCTCTATTCCGAGGGTTAATTTTACGTCTCCAGGAACCAATCCACCCAGTATGTCATTCCTCCAAAATGGCTGTAACAGAGACTACTAAGCATTGATTAGCTGGTACTCAAGTTCATCTTGGTTTCCGTAACGCGTTTGTCTAATCCGATTCTTTAACAAACTTGAAGGTCTTCTTTCTCAAATATGAAAACTTTTATAGATGGAACAGTGTTGCCAATGATACCATCGCCACCGTTCGCGCTCAGCTGAGAGCCTATCCTGGATATACTATTGTCACCTCTGGCCATTCGCTTGGTGGCGCATTGTCGACACTCGCCGGAATTACTTTGAAAGAGAACTTCCCCACCAAGTCTGCTTTAAGCAATGTCTGTGTGACTGAATAAAATTTGATTAATATTGTTATTATCTCTAGCCCTCTCCGCCTGTACAATTACGGTGCTCCTCGGTAAGTTCCCCAAATAGCGGTATTACTCTGTGCTTAAATTCCACCAGGGTTGGAAACCCCACTTTCGCAACCTGGGTCAACAATCGCATTGGGGTTGACCGCCTGTTCCGAAGTACGCACCCATGTGATTTGGCAATATGCCAAACAATGCCGAATGCGTTGCCCTTAACCCTCCCCCTCTTAAGATGTTCATACCACTGATGGTGTTCCGACAATGCTTCCAACTTGGTTGGGATATAGACATCATGGTGAGGCATAGATTCCTTTATATGGGCGTAGACACATTCTGAGTTGATTCCCGTATCACCAAATAGCCACGGAATACTGGCAAACTCCAGACCCAGCCAGTCCCCGGACTACAAGAAGATGTAATTCATCTGGAGAAGACCCAACTTGCTCTGCCAGGGCCCTAATTTCCGGAGGGATTAACATTCCTCACATGACTGTAAGCCACTCCCTTCGGCGCCATGTTAGTTCTAAACGGGGGCTGATGCTTGGTTGAATATCACAGTACTACAATATGAATGCTGCATCTGGACTTCTTTTCTGCATATGAATAAGGGAAGCAAACAGAAGTAAAGAGACGTCGAGCAGAAATTAAGGATATGCAGAGCTTGGATCTTAATTCGTCGATATTTCGATCTGTGCTTTAAAATTTAACTAAAAAGAGGAGGAAAAATAAGAGTAAACTGCGAGACTGTTTGAAATAGCGGATTTTATAGGGTAAAAGAAAATCGCCCTCGAAAGCGCATCATGAACTTGCTATTTTGCATCCTCGCCACGCAAATGCGGCTGGTTTAAGCGCTGCAATTGTAAATTTAAGGGATTGTATTGCGACAATGATGAGCCAATCTTTCAGTTCAAAAGGTCCACCATAAATTGAACCCCAATGTGAAAGATAACGAAACAGAGGCAGTAACGAATGATATTGAGTTTCATAATCACTGCATTAAACTAAGTCTAGAGAGAATTTGCAGCTCGTCAAGGAAGACACAGTAGTACCAAAGACAAGAGGGTGCACGAAACGAGTTAGAGTTCTGAAAGAGAATTAGCAAACTGAGTACACGCGAGCAGTTTTTGTTTCCTCACTCCAACCCCAAACGCGTAATCCGTCATCAAGGATCTCTCGACAAAACAGCGCCACTGGATGGTGGAGAGCGGGAGCATTGCCGAAAACGAAGAACGACGATGAAACTCGGAGTCGAAAGTCGGAGTCCGTGAGTGATGGATGAATTGTGCAGCCAAGTTCGGGGTCTGCAGGCAGACGACCAATCGAGAATCGATCCGGCTGGCGGAAATGGCAGTATGTTTGCACGTCAGTGGCTTAAGAGATGCAGTCGAAAATAGGGCAAGCGAGAGAGAGGTGCTACTGCTTGATTGGAAACACGCGTCATTACGCCGGCAGTCTAAAGTTCGAGTAAGGATGGATCCTCAGCAGCGACCTACAGAACGGAAGCGTGTTCAACTTCGATTTCAGAGGAAAGAACAAATCGGGACCCACGTACCTAATCGAATGTTCCCCTACCGGCTTGGATATTCGTTCCAACAACGATAGAGGTTCGGTTTGGAGTGTCGGTAGAATCGCAGACGAGGATTACTCGGTACGAGCTGGAAGTATCGAAGAGAATCAGTGACAGTTACGCTCAAGAAGGTCATTCACGTACCGCAACCGCACACTCGCGATACTTCATTTAGCATATCTCGAAAAAAGGTGGCATCGAGAATGCGCAGTACTAGCAGTCACACTCGTTCCTGCAAGCACGTCATCGAAGGAGTGGATGACAGTGGGTGCGTAAACGAAGTCGTGGTGGGTGATAGGCGGCAGCACTGGCGTGAACGACGTGCTCGCGGGAACACGTCATAGAAGAGGCGGTGGGTTGGGGAAGGTGCGAGAGCGAACTAGGACACTCGCAAGCAGATGGTCGAGGTGGTGGGTAATGGGGTGGCACGAGCGTGAATGTTGACTCGCGGGAGCATGTAGTTGGTGTCAGAAGACGGTTCGCGGACGTACGTCGTCGAGGAGGTGAGTACGAATACGGGATCTTCACTCGAAAACGAGCCCAGGTTCGGAGGAAAGGCTATCAAATAGGAAGCTCGTCAGCTGGTAAACGAAACATCGAGGACTGAGTGAGTGCTTGATCGACCTGAGAGCTATGTGAGTCACACATAGCACGCTGATAAATCACTTGGCTGCCAGAACCCCACACTTGAGGGTGCTAGTATGATATGACCCACACTTTAGCTCATACCACTTGTCAGAGTGGACAAACCAGCTACGCGTCGAGAATTCGTGGCTTGGGCGAGGCAAGCAATAACCGAAGAGGAAGTGAAAGGGGTCTAAAACAAAGGCTCACCGAGAATCCCCACCAACACCCTCGGACGCGACATGGACAGTGTAACGGATCTACCCGCACACAGGCCGCCAGTTTCCCATGTACGACAGTCCAGACATGATGCAAACCACACAAACCGGTATGGGTCGAGGAGGAAAGAGTTGGTTCGAGACCAACGTGTCATTCCCGCGGTCGCGGCAAAGCCACTTTCCAAATATAGACGGTGCTTAGGACTAACCGTGAAATAACTTCCCTCGGTTGTTAAATGAATGAAAACTGAAGAGACAGTTTACTTTATACATGTTTCTAGCAGCATAATGTGCAGTCAAAGTATATTTTTGAGATGATTATGTCGTGCTACAGCAAAGCCGAACCTACGGGTCAATGGAATTTGATCCGTTTGAACCGAGAGGTAGGGCATTTTGTCTGGCGTTCTTCAAAATCGATAAAAGTTGGCTGAAAGCGATGGGCTCCCGAAATAGACAGCAGGTAAACGAAAAATTCGAGCCTATTAAGGAGATAAGGAGAGATTAAAGAGACAGAAATGGCGGATCACGAAATAAAATGCAGCAATTTAGAATATGGGCTTGAAGAAACTAAAAAGCTAGAGTCGCACCCAAACTCTACAGAGACTACCTCCTTGTGAAATACAAGAGAAGGTGAGAAGGAAAAGGTTGATGCGGGCTGTACGAAGCAGATTCAAGGTTTCAAAGATTCGCAGAAAAATAACCATCCCAAAGTGAATTCAACATGATATAAGTAGGGAATTCGTCATATGAAGAATCAAAAGATGAGAGTCGACGTTGGAATCTAAGGATAAAACCTCTTCACGTCGCGCCGGCCCTATTACTCATCCTATCGCCCGCGTCTACCCTCATATACCATACAAGCGCACCCGGCCAGCAAAACTCATTAAACCCTCTCGCAATTTGCATGTGGATTAGCTACCAGTACATGTCCATATTCCCAGGGTCAGCAGTCGTACAACCTGCCCTGTGTAGATATGGACAAAGGTGACAAGCAAATAATACGTGAGGGTTTCGAACAGGCGGACGAGTAGGTCGGGAACGAGCGTTAGAGGTGTAAGTGTGCCTAGATCTGAAATCTGGAGCGACGATAGTGATGGTGGGTGTGCTGCTCAAGAACTGCGGTGGCGAGGACGAAACATACGGTCGAGAGAAAACGGCGAGCTTCAGAGATAGCTGCAGAGTAACTGGCGGATGACACAGGGCGCACCGGCGTCCCATCCTACCCCCCGTGTCGCGCATACACTCGCTCTTCCTACTCCCGGCAGTGCCGCGTCGGCATCGTATCCAGTTCCTTGGCTCTCCCCACTCCTGCAGTGTTCTTCGTACGTCATACGGGCGTACTCAACCTAGAAACTAACGAAACCCTTCCGCAAACGATTCATGCGAGGATCCGTCCATGATCCCAGGCTTGTGGTCGTATACAACCCGCCCCGATAAAAATGGACAATGATAAAATGCGCATGATGCAGAAGGGTTTCGACAGGTGGATGAGTAGCTTAGTAGAAGCAGTGTTGGAGGTGTGACATCCCGGAAGAGATGGTCCGACCACAGACAGAGTCTAGTCAAGAGAAAATGAGAGATGGAACGAGTCAGCGGTCGAGCTCGAGGGGGAACGAGCAAGCATGCATTCGTCGCATTCTCACTTACGCATTTGTACCGCTACTTCTCGAGGATGGCATCGTGCATCGTCCTCCTCCTCCCTGTTTTACAGCACATACCCCGCTCCCATCCGTCCCCACCGAGTTTATCAACCCCTATCCCTCCATACCTGTGTCGTCCTAGACCCCATATACTCGACCCGATAACCTGAAACCCAACCACCAGAAGGGTCCACATATGAAACCATATCGCAGGGCCATCGGTCATAAACCCCGCCTCAAAGCTGATATGGATAGGAGAGTGCGGCGTGGGAGGGTTACGATGATGCGGAACGAGTAGAGTGAGGTGAAGCCGGGGATTTGGAGCGGGGAGTGACAGCAGATAGGACAGAAAGGCGACAAGGACGAATCGAGCACACGAGTGCACATCCAAATGCAACCAGATAAGTTGACGGTTGACGGGTCTGTTCGAAATGACCACTAGCTGTGCCGATCCTGACGAGTTGAGCAATCCTGGTCATGGTCTCCACATACCCGACCTGTGGATGCAACAAAACCCTCCCGCGTCAGACTTATGCACCGTACATGTCCATATCTAACGAGCAGTAGTTTTATGAGGATCTACCCGAGAGCAAAGATGGACAGTGGTAAAGAGCTTGCAGTGCGGGAGGGATTTGAAGGTGGGTACGAGTTGAGGAGGAGCGTTGAACTGAGGATGTGAAGATTTGTAACCCGCACTGATAGGTAAGATAGTAGAGAGACAAATTGCGGGCAGATGGGGCTCAACAAAGAAGTGAAGCAAGATATGATTCGAGCGGAAGAACGGAAATTCAAAATTCATCAATACACAGCACGTGACGTACACGATGACGCGACGACTTGAACTCGACTTGAAGGCTGCACCCACTCTTCAATTTGTTTTTCTCCCCTTATTCCACTCTATTGATAACAAGAATGATACATGATTTCTCGATATTACTAGTATGATAACTAACTCAATTTCTCAATAATGGCTCAGCAAATCGACTGCGTACAAGGATAAAGATATTTATCTCGGATATGTATGGTAAAGATATGGAGAATTTACACCTATAGCGTGCGCAACACAGGCAGAGATACTGATAGATGCCTGCCGCACACTCTCCCTCATTCGCGCTTGTTTCACAATAACGAATGTCCAAATATTTCCCGCGAAGACTGTTCCGATATGGAGATGCCCAAAGAGAATGAGATTTCCGGTACAGGACAACTGAGACGACGGTGCTGAGATGGACTATCTGTAATTTGGACTTCTGTTTCAGATCAGAAAGGAAAGGAAATTTGTGGACGGGCAGTTGAAGTCGCGATCAAGACGGTCGGTTCGGGGTTACACGAGCTCGAAGGGGGTGACCACGAATGTGCTGCACAACAAACTACGCTCAGCTGAAAGCGGTACGTACTGCATACGCAGCTCGTCACTTGTTCCTAGTTGCTTGTTCCTCTGCGAACGCTGGCCTGTTCATTTGCCACCGGCCGCGCTACCAGGGGTGCAGCCCGAGCAGCAATAGCACCTGCCTTTCCCATCTCCTGAATTCATCCCTCATACACTATACCAACACACCTGACCCGCAAAGTTGACAAAACGCTCCTGCGAATTTCATTGCGCCCTATGTCCATATCCCAGGGTAGGAGTCAAAAACGACCTGTCCTGAGGTAGAGATAGACAAAGTTAAAATGTGAATGACGCGGGACCGTTTTGATTGGGACGGGTAGCTTCAAGTTGGGAGAGAAAGGGTTGAAAGGTTCGCGGTGTGCTACATTGGGATTCTGGAGCGGAGGTGACGATAGTGGGTGCGCTGCTCGAGATACGTCCTGGCCAGGGTGAGAGGGTCCACCCATAAACGCAGTCAAGTCAAGAGAGAAATGCGAACTGAGAAATGGCGATGGTTCAGCAGTCGGCGAGATGGGAAGCGAGTGAGTATCATGCTTACATTCGTCGCATTTTCGCCTTTGTAATGGTATTGCTACTTCCGGAGGACGGCCTCGTGCCTCGTCCTCGTCCTTCCATTTTCGCAGAACAGTACCCCTGTTTCCTTCCTCCCCTATCGAGCTTATCCACTCCCATCGCCCACCCCACTTCGTCCTAGGCTCCATCCACCCGACCCAAAACTTGAAACCCTCACACATTAGTCCAACGTCCTACTAAGTCCATATAGCAGGGCCAGCGGTCATCAGATCCGCCCCGAAGCTGATATAGACAGGAAAGAACGGCGTGGAAGGGCTACGAAGAAGAGGGATGAGTAGAGTGGGCCGTTTACAACTGAAAATCTGAAGCGGGAAATGACGATAAAGATGATAAAAACGTAGCGAGGACAAATTGCGAGCGTGTAGTGCACATCCAAATAGACCAGGCTAAGTTGACGATTGACAATTACGCCTGAAAGAGTCGCTGAAGTGTCGAAACCCTCCCACGTATGCAAACTGGTATACCATATGTCCATATCTAACGAGCACTAGTAATTTTGAATGTGCAAGAGTGTTCACTACCCTATTGGTTAGAGAGGCGAAAGGTAGGATGAATCACTAGTTGGGATACAGACCGGGACAACATTAGTAGGCACGAATTAAATGTCAACTACGCGACGCGCCAATTTTTGGAACGATTCCTTTGCTTGTATGTCTTCCCCTCGCATCTATTGTAACGGTCTAACGAGAAATGAAAATTCAAGTCGTAATCGCGCTTTAAGCTTATCAATACGAAGTTCTTAATTGGCCCAAGAATATGATTACTCGAATACCGATCTCAGTGAGTCTGTGGCTCGCTGTAGTTCTACTGACCTAGTACCTTCACGACGTGTTTTTTCCCCTACATCCCATCGAAGCAAACACAGGGACCGAATAAGCTGAATTTATTCTTTCTGTTACAATCGTTCAGCTGTGACTCGAGTTGGGACACAAAATCAATTACATACCCGCGAGTTTATTCCTCCACCTCGTGCAGACCTGGTGGACAAGAAGATACGGGAGTCAAAAGTATATAGAAAGATGTATGCGAGCGCACCCACACCCGACCCGCGAATACCACGAAACCCTCCAGCAGCCTTGGCACTGCGAAATAAGTTCAGAACTCAGGGGAAGCAGTCGTACAACCCGTAAAGATGAACATAGGTGAAGTGTCTAATGCAAGAGGGTTTCGATAGACAGACGAGCAGGCTGGGACAAGATGAGTTGTGGATTGGAGCCATACCCACATCTGAGTTCTGGGGTGGAGAAGCAGGTGAGATCGAGAGAGATAGTGGTAAGGAAGAAATGCAAGCCGATGATGCGTAGTTGAGAGATAGACGAGCTGTGAATTGGAAACTGAGTCAGCGGTTGAGAAGCAAACGAGCATTGGATTTGCGCAATGGTCTTCCTGCATTTTTATCAGTCTCACTGTGCCGCAGAATACAAGGCGTGTTCTACAGATAGACAAAGTTGTTAGCTTCGAGTTAAAGGAAGAAGCGAACCAGAAAACGTACCTATCAACCTCTACCCTCCACTCTATCCAGGTTCAAATTCCAGGGGTAGCGGTGGTACAACTCCCCCTGAGGTAGAGATGAAAAAAAGTGACAGCGAATCACGCGGGAGGGTTTGGATGTGCGGAAGAGTAGTTTGGGATTGCGAGTGGAGGAAGTGAGAGGGTGTACCTATATCCTGAGCGGATATGGGAGAGGTAGATGGAGGCAAGATCGATCGTGGATGGGTGCGAGCACAGGAAGATGCTCAAAGGCAGGTAGGAGGCGAAGCAAGTGGAACTTGGAACAGGCCAGTCTATCACAAGCCGCACGCTGAAGATCTACAAAACGTGTTACAGTTCAGCTTCGACGTTGAAGGCAGAAAAGAATCACAGAACGTACCGATCCACCATCGTCAACGAGCCTGCCTTTGTCGCGATCCTAGACTTTGGTGTGCAGCACACTCACCCTCCTACTCCTTCTGCACTTCCCTTCCTACTCTTTCTAACCAGGTCCATCGCCCCAGCCTTGTTTCGTCCTTCCCCATACACTCAACTTACCAATATGAGCAGACCTCCTGTGCCGCCCGCTCAGATACGCCGTGTCCATATCGAAAGCCAGCGGTCGTCTGAGACGCCCCGCACCGAGATGGACAGGGGAGACTGCAAGCAGCGTGGGAGGGATGTGACAATGGGAGTCAAGTATAATGGGGAGTATCGAACCCAGGATAGGATACGAAGATCTGCGTGTTCTTGGAGAGGAGAGGCAAATGACGGCAGAGATTCCACCCGACATGCAAACGCGGTAAAACCATCCTGCAACGATGCAATCGAGGAATGTCCATATCCGACGGCAAGCGGTCGTAAGTCGTTCGACCCGCCCCAGAGCTGTAATGGACATAGGTAAAAGGGAGCGGTGCAGGATGGATACGACGATGGGGATGAGTAGAGCGAGGATATTAAGATCTGCATGCCCAGGAAGCAGGAGATGTCGAGAGAGATTATGGACAGGTGGAAAGGAGGAGACGGTGCAGGCATGAATGCCGTCGGATGAGCGGACGTGCCATAGGTCGACGACGACGAGAAGAATGGTGGTGGAGGACAGAGGCGGAAATTAAAATCTCAGCAATGCTCAGCACGTGACCTATAATATCAAATGACGCGACGCGATGCGCCTTTTTTCATACCACTACTCTGTTTGTATAACGCGTCATATGATATTATTCCAACATAGAAATACATTTCAAACTCGTCAAAGGGATTCTAAATAATTGAATCGAGTTCTTATCTAACCGAAAACAACGATATCTTGGGTGCTCGTCTTCCGAGTCATACCAACCTTGTCGTCTCCCACTGGAGCCGTACTCTGGCAATACCGCCCCATCCACCTTTTTCTTCGTTTCTCTTCTCCAATGTGTAATTCTAACAAATAAAGACCTTTCATACTCGTAATCGTGCTCGAAGAGATTATCCGAGCCGAAGTTCACAATTGACCGAAGATTATGACAACTTGATTACTCGTTCTCTGACACGCCTTCAAATTTATCCATTTCTTTGTTTAATGTTTTAAAAACAATTTTACACAGTAGAATATATGCATATTAACAACTTTCTCTCCGTATGTTTTTCTAAAAAGAAGTGCTGCAGTTTCCGCGCAAGACTTTTCGTGCGTGAAGGCGGGAGACAGTCGTGGGAAATAGCATAGCATCGACGCGACGGGGGTGGAAATACCGCCTTCAATACAATCAGACGGTCATAATTTTTGGGCTATGGAGTCATATAGGCATTTACTATGCATCTATCAAGTTTTTTATAATAAGTTTCACTGTAAGGGCGCTAGGAAAGGAGGCAAGGCCCGTACGCCGCCCACGCCGCAGCCACCTCTCCTCGATCCTCCCCCCAGCCCAGCTCGACCTGCGAATGAGACGAAACTCTCCTGCAAGACTCCAGCGAGCACCGCATGTCCACATCCCAGAGATGGTCATACGACCCACACTGAGGTAGAAATGGACAAAAGTGACAGAAGATCATGCGGGAGGGTTTTGACCTTGCGGGCGAGCGGGTTTACCGCATGCAGATTCTAGGGCGAAAACTGGGAGAATATGAACAGAAGACGCACAATCAAACGCAGTCAAAGTCAAGAGAAAGGAATGAGGCGAGAATAACCTTGAGCGAAACTCTCCCATACCATTCGCGATTTGCTTTATGTCTATATCGTAGGGTCAGCAGTCCGAGCCGTACGACACGCCCCAGAGCTGAAATGAACAACGGTGAAGCGAGAACAGTGTGAGAGGGTTGCGATGATGGGTATGCATAGAGGTGGGGTGTTGAGTTATGGACTTGGATTGAGGACCGAGAGGAGAAAGAACCAAATCCAGCAGAAGAATAAAGGGAATTCGAAGACACTCAGCAACACAGTTCTGAGAGTCAATCTCTAAACGTAGAACTTGAACAATAGAAGTGATAAAAACGCGTTAAATACTCAAAAGAAGCACCATTCTCTTCCGTATTGCCAGCTAGTGGTGAAAGGTTTTGAAAAAAACGAAGTCAATATATATATAGGCAAGGGTAGGATCGCACCTCTGCGCTTCCCGAGCTTTGTAATCGACGTCTGATTGAGTTGAAGGACAATCTTCCGGCTCTGCGTGAGTGATGGTGGTTAGCGAATCTTCTTTGAGAGATGGGAACATACCTTGACAGCTTCATGCTGCTCATGCAAACTGACCTCAACTCGTCAGAAGATGGCTCAAAGGAGTCGAGGCGTAAGGTTATGGGACTCGGTACTGGAAAACTGGAAAAGACTGAAAAATACCAATCAGAAAGACGTTTCAGCTTCAATGTTGGAAAAATAGTAAAATCATGGACATACAGATTCTCCGAAAGTTGGGGAAGGAGGAACCGACGCGGAAACCGAAAAGTGAGCATTAAACGTTGAGCGCTGAGACTGATGTCAAGAAAAAAACCATCGTCGTGTTCTCATATGCATATATGGGCCTTAGCTGAAGCGGGGTGCTTTCCTTTCTCGAGTAGCACCTCATCGCTATTCCCATCGCACTTCGCTCTCCACCACGCTCCACGCATCCCATCGCCACACGCCAGCGCCGTCCTACTCCCATATACTCCAACCCGCTAACGTGGACAAGCCCTCCAGCAGCCACAGTGCAGTCGCCCATGTCCGTATCGCAGGTCCAGCAGTTGTATGACCCACCCCGGAGCTGAGATGGACAAGTTGAAATGGATGCGGTGTGGGAGGGAGGGACGTAGCATTGTAGAACGAGTAGAGTGTGGAGTATCAAACCGAGGATAGACAAATGCACGCTCTCGAAGCCGGAAATTACGATGGAGACGATAGACGGGTGGAAACGAGGAGATGGTGCGCATCCAGACGCAATCACGCAATCACGCAGACAGGCTAAGTTGACAACGAGAGGAGAGCTGTGGCCTGCACCGTCCTGGTGGTACCCATACACGCGACCAGCGAACATGACTAGCCCTCCCACTCCTGCAATAACTACACCGCATGTCCATATCCAACGAGCAGTGGTCCTATTAGAACCCAGTTCGGAGCTGAGATGGACAGGGGTAAAAGGCTGCAGCATGGGAGGGATGCGGCGACGTGGACGAGTACAGTTGAACTGAAAACCTGGACCGCCTTGGAGTGGGAGTGGTGGTGACAGGTGGTCAGGCGGTGGCGAGGCCGATTGCAGACAGATAGCGATCACGAAGAGCCAATCAGATGAGGCGGCTCAAAGAGGAGTCATCTACGCACAATGCAGATGATGCAGGCCGACGATGGTCCCAGTTATGAAAGGCCAAGATGGGGCGTGTACATGTACTACGATTGAGAGCACAGCTGCGAGCTATCAGTAACAGTGTATACTCAGATTTGACATCAAAAGGAACAAATGGACTGGGAGACGCACCTCTTCCCAGCCCAAACCGATGCTGCGCTTCCATCGACGCTGGATTGTCGCGTTTGCTGGTGTTGTGAGATCTCAAGAAGGACGAAATTAGCTCTGAAAATCATCAGCTAGAAGCTAATACAGAGCAGAGACCCGTTTCTCACCCTGATTCAGCGACTTATGCAAGTAGAGGACTGAGAAATACTGTACCGAAGTGTATGGTGGCAACGTAACGCGTAACGCAGCCTCCAAAATGTTGCCTATTTAGCCACCTGTAACGCAAAATTTTCGCTCTGAGCCGTATTTTGGGCGAAATCCCATCGCAAAAAAGCTTATTTTAGGCTTAAAAAGGAAAATTTTCGCCGGACCGGGCTCCGGTTGCCCAACCTAAACCTTCGGGAGGTGTAACGCCTCGCAGGGCGGTTGCCACCATACACTTCGGTACAGTAGTTGTTCAATGTAGGTCGATTTTCGCGTCCTTGGAGCATCCATTTTCGACCTCTTATGATCATTGTAGGCATTTGATTGTTATCCTTCTTCACTACCTCAACGATATGAAATCAAGGCACAAGTAATCCTGGAATTGTGTCATTAAAAATGGAACAATTCTACTTGATTATCTGCTTGCGGGAGGGAACCAATACACTTTTCTGGAAATCCCAACCACCGACGTACTCGGCACACGAGGTGGACTGGATTCCAGTCCTGCTTCCTTTTTCACTGCTTCTAATAATTATCGCCACCGATATCCACGGCTCCTATGATGATCGCTGTGCAGCCTGTGCTCTGTACTGAATATAAACTTTGGAGAGTCGATGCAGCACCTCTACACAATGCCAGTAGACCGACCATCCACTTTTCCTATCGAGCGTTCCATATATGTGGCCAATATTCTCTCAGCAATATTATACGGTGAACTCGGACAGAAACCACCCAGCTTTTCTTTCACTTACGTTAAACGACGAGTACAGGTCTATACGTCTACATGGTCTTCCAATCATTGCACCATCTGAAAACGCTCGAACAGAACTCCCTGGGAAAACGGCGATTCTACGTTTACTACAGCTTCGTCCAGCTGTTTCTTGTGACCGTCGAACTGAGCTTGAACGCTTTGACCGGCCAGTTGATGTGGATTGATCATCGAGATTTCCCAGGCGGACCGTTCGCCTATTTTCTCTCAGTCAGTGCTCATTGGTTCGGGATTTGTGTCCTGGTACCATACATCATCTCTACTGGTATGACCAATGGGTTGCTGGTGTGTTCTTGGTCTCTTTCCATTAGTCTTTTATCTCAATCTCAATCTTTCTTACAGTTATATCGTTGTTTTATCATTTGGAATGGTAACTGGCACGTCGTCGCACTGCCGTCGCTTTTATACTTGTCCGAAGTCGGTAAGCTTTTTGATGGATTTTTTTCAATGAAAATTAGAAGCAGAGTTGAATAGGTCATTGACAGTGTTGGGTGCCGCCGTCCCCATCGAGATAGGAGTATCACATACTTCATTCTTATCCAAACCGTCTACCAATTTCTCGATTCCGTGCATTTCTCTGGTAACAACGGTCAATATTACCCTAACTGCACTGATCATCGGACGAATCCTCTACGTCGCCCGTAAAACGCAGTCCAATTCAGATTACACTGGCCTCATTTCAATGCTTATCGAATCTGCACTTCCATTATCAGTTATTGGAATAGTCTTTGCTGTCTGCGCGGCACGAAACATCGTCCCAACTGTTCCATTGACGATGATATTGGGCATATTTACGGTAAGAACAACTGCTTGTTTCGCGATGAAACTAAAACCCATGGGTATGACAATTATCAGGCTATTTCGCCCCAGTTGATTATCCTTAGAGTCGCCAAGGGGCGCGCGTTCGCGGAAAACATGCTGATAAATAATTCTCTAACCGAAAATTTGAATATCGAATTCGCTCGTTAGATACATGGGTCGTCACTCAGAAACGACGGGGGATTATCAATTGCATAATTCCGGCATTTCTGGCTCTAGGACTGTCCATACCCGACGCAAGCGATCGTAAGTCGTACGACCCGCCCCGGAGCTGCGATGGACACGGTAAAAGCGAGCGGCGCGGGAGGGATATTGTGATGGATATTACAGTGTTACTACAGTTATGTATGTGCAGTAGTCTTCGGTAAACAAATAGAAAGGAAAAGTGATCTGGGCGATGACGGTGATTGCTGCATGATGGTTCGACACCTGCCCTGTAGTCGGTCCATCGATTGAAGAGGGAAGGGCAAGCGGGATGGGGTGGAATGAGGCAGGGATGCTTATACATATCCTAGCCAGAGCTCCTTCCATCTTTCTTCTCCAACAAGAGCTGGCTAGCAAGCGCTCCCACTGTTGTGCTGCCACTGCGCCAGCCGACAACCTTCCCCGCCTGTCCATCATAACTGGCGCGCCGTTCCACCCGCGAACTGCATCAGCACCCAACAGAATGCCCGAATCAATAACATGTTACTTCCAACAAGGTTGATCCCAACTCCTCCTCGCCTCCTCTCACTCAATCCCTACCACGAAGCCGACCAGAGAATCGACAACTCTCCCGACGCCGCCTTAGCATCCAACAAATGTCCAAGTCCCACGAAAAATGGTCGGACGACCCGCCCGGAGTAGAAGTGGACATGGCGAAAGGAGGGGCTTGGAAGGGTTACGAATACAGCGGTACGGTGGATTATGGATCTGAACATTTTCCTTACTGTTACGGGGCTGATACCGGAGCGAGTCTCCAAATAGAGCTTAATAGAGGGGACGACGAACGGACGAGGAATTGATGGTAATCGATCATCTTCGCCAGAGCGAACCCTAAGACCTACAGAATGAAAGCATATGTTCGGCTTCACCGCCATAAGAAGCAACCAGCTATGAAGTACTGTACGTACGTGTACCCTCCACCACTGAAGACCCAATGTGTGGTGCGGATTTCGGCACAGTGGACTCGTCTCCCTGCTCGCCGTGTAAGCATTACGCCCGCAAGATGTCTTCGAATTGCCGTATCGAAGGGGCGGTGATAGTACATTGACACTCCCCTCTAGATATGGGATAGAGGGACAAAGGAGGACGCAACGCGTGGGTTGGGATGACAGGGAGAAGAGAAGAAGAAGATCTGGAAAGCATACATTCGTTCGTCGTTTTGGTGGGTATATGCGTCAAACCAGAATACCATCCATCATTCTTCCAACCATACTGGCTTGCGAGTCCACCCACCGCTTTCCCGCTCCGTTGTCTCTCAATACACCCGCGGATGCAGCGAAAACTTCTTCCGCCACGTCTATTCCAGTGCTCGTGATCATACCAATACCACTAGGAGCAAACGCGGAAGCATTGGTCGTCGACTCGATTAGTAGACTTCCATCTTCCTCCCATTATGGACGTTTCGGGAACTTGCCTCGCTGCTGGGAGTACAAGCAGCTTCAGCGCGAGCCTCCTGCACAAAACCGACCTGCGAATCGAGAACTCTCCCAAAAATCGGTCTTCAGACCATGTCCAGATCCCAGGGACAAACGTTGAACGATTGCCCAGAGTAGATAGACAGGGGAAGGAGGCCACTTTGGGAGAGTTGCGAGGACGAGGTCGGGAATGGGAACTGGAATGGGAATGGAAACAAGGAGAAGATCGGAACAGTGGGGTCTAGTGAGTGCACTCACTACCGTTTTTGTCCCGTTGTTACAGAGCGGGCAGAATTGTTGGATCTACTTTATGGTGAATGAGCCTTTGAGTTTGAGCGTCGGGTATGAATTAGGCAACGGGGTAGGGCGGGAATAGGAAGGGCAGTAACACAGCTGAATTGAGGGATGAGTATGGATTCTAAATGGATAGCAGCCAGCAATGAACTTACGTGGTGAGATAGACGGATGTAAAATTGATATCGCAATCGCAATCGATCGTCTTGGTGTGAGCTCACAGAACGAGCTACGGAGTAACGACGCGCGTTAAGCTCGTCGTTATCGGGAGGAAAAACCTAGGAGGTACGTACCCCACTGATTCTCTCCTCGACGAAAGACTAACGCTCCAAGTCCGCGTGCGAAACTGATAAACTAGAAGGTAAATGTATTCGAATGTCCAAAAGGTGGGTCTGGAAAGAGAGTTGTTGATGAGACGATGTGGAAGGTCGAGGTGGATTGCGAACGGAATGAAATTTGATCACGAGGGGTAGCACGTGATTACATAATCCAATGACCCGTTGGGAAGCGTCGCGTCCCGGTTTACAAAGTGGTAGAAACTATTTCAAGAGAGTGTAATACAACAAACTTACATATTGCCATACATAGACCTGGTTCACAAGTAGGCGTTGATATTGAATCGAACATGTGCTCTTGGTTGCATATCTTATGAAAACATGTAGAATTCTTGAGTGCTGAAGCGTAGTAATAGACCGTGGAGCAAGGAGGAAACGTGTCTGCTAATCAGTACCAACGAACAAAACGATCCATTACAGGGTTTTGCATAATATATTGAACACTCGACTTTTGTTTCGCGGATCACGTGGGTGCCTTCCCACAGCCAAACAAACCCTATGCCGTGTCTAGCCGTCTCCTTCGATAACACCGGAGGCAAAACCCCGGGCACACGAGTTCAAGTGCCCTTAAGGCACTTGACCTGTACTTAACATGTACTTGCCGTGTAGTCTTTCCATGCTATTTTTATTTTTTGGGGGCGTGGCTTCCATGCTTCATACCTGGCCAACTCTTGCCTCGACGTCTCATAAAGTTATCATAACGTAAGTAATCATTGAAACGAGAATTACAGTGACCCAAACGTATTCGCACTTGACTTGGTTTGTGTGCCGCAATTTTACACACTAGAGTTTGTCTCTAGACTCCGTTCAGCGCTTCAGTTTGCGTAGATTGGCTACGATCACGGATAGGTCTTGTGAGAAACTTATGACCTTCGAAAACGCATGCCCTGCTTCGAGGCCAACTCGACGCTGGATTTGTCATCCGCTCGAAAACGTGTCATTTTGTGTGGTACGTATCGCGTACATGCCAAGTGCCTTAAGGGCACTTGGATTTATGTGCCCTAGGATTTGCCTCCGGTGTAAGCCGACGGTCCATCTTCGTACGCTCATACTTCACTTTGAAGCACATATATGGATGAAATAATTCACTATATGCTCTCTAATGATATAAATTAGACAATTACACTATTCCGGTGAAACAAGCAACTAAAATGCCCCCAAATGACAAGACTTGCTTTGCCCAGCGGTTGGGCACAACAAAGCCTCGGACAGCATAGAATAACCAACCTCAACTATACCCGTGAGCCGCAAATATGGGGTGTTATATTTTAGTTATTAAGGCCATCCACGTTGAACTCCTTCGAAGACAATTTAAAGATGTAATGGGATCCCGGCATATGGTAACAGATACAGTACAACGAGTGTCATTACTTACATCAGGCCCTGCGTCATTAGAAGAGATAACGGAACCCAATAGATGCAAGAGATATCTGTGAACCTATCTAGCAGCACGAAGGTGAAGATAATGATGCTCGTCTACCCCGTTTTACAGAGGAGAATGCAGTCCAACGAGAGGCGCTGGTGGATGCCGTGGCATGCCGTGTGTTCTTTGGCTGTGGGAAGGCATGCACGTGATCCGCGAAAAAAATCCGAGTGTTCAATATATTATGCAAAACCCTGTAATCACGACCAGCGAATTGGAAACTCTCCCGCGCGAGTATACCCATCGACGTCAACATGTCTAAATCCCAGGGTGAAAAGTGGAACGACCCTGAGAACTGGACAGGTAGAAAGGAGTGGCGCGGGAGGGCTACGAAGACAGCGGTACGGTGATTTTGGGATCTGGAAATTATACTCGCTGACATGAAGCGAATACTATTAGGTGCCGCTCCGCCGCACTGCAAACATGACGAAGATTCTTCCTAAAAAATGGCTTGTTCAGTGGAACGATCGTACCGTCCACGCGAACGTATGTGATGGGGGAGTTATGATAAGGCTTACCAGCGCGGCTGCACGCGAAGAGCAGCTGCTCAACATCTCGCTGTTAGTGTCACTTGGGGAGCCATTGACGGGGTGGTAAAACGCTAGCGCGGCGCAGAGGGATGGATAGGAAGGATAGGTGGGCGATAGCACGGATGCGGCGGGGCTGAAGTTGAGTGTACTTCCTCCTCGCCTCGTCCTGCCCCACCCAAGTACCTCCCTTCCTCTCCTCATCGCACGCCTTTGTCCATCGCGTCATCTCTAAACCCACAACCTGGCCTCCTCTCTACGCCGACGCCAAATGCTATGACGTCGTGGTCCCGCGGAGAGAGGGCTGGAACGATAGCCGGGAGCAGACGAGAAGACGGGCTGTAGTTGACGTGGCAGCTGCACCCCCGACGCCTACACCGCGGACGTATCCACCTCGCACACCGCCAGTACGCGTCACTTCGACCAGCGCCGGCTGAGGAGCTCGCTGGCCTGCTCACTGGCAGGAGTGCCAGCCCGGCTGCCGCATCAGCAAAAGCATCCTGCTCCCCTTCCCACCGCTAGACCCGCCAGCAAGAGTTACCTCCTCCCGCTCTTGCCGCCTCGCCTCTGCCGCTCCGCCTCGCCTCTGCACCTTTCTTCCCCTCCTCATCAACCTTTCTGCTCCGTCTCCATCGCGCCTCTACATCGCGCCGCGCCCTTCTCCCCTCCCGCCCCTGTTTGCCCCCCCCGCCTATCTTTGTCTGACCCCTTCGCTGCATCCGTCCGCTGCTTCTAATTCCTCCGCTCTCATACACTCCCAAACATGACGAGGATTAGGCAAAAACATCGTCAGAAGCGTCGTACCGTATGTACGTCCGCGCAGGTGCTGCATCTTGAATGTATCCAGAGAGAATAACTATCTGGCGCGGCGGGTCTGTAGGGCAGTACTCTACGAGCGTTGCGGCAGCAAGGGGCGGAGAAAGAAAAGAGGCGGTTAATAAACTCTCTGAGAGAGAGAGGCGACGTGGGGGTACAGTACTGCTACAGGGCGGAGCAACGGGGGGTATGTGTGCTATGCGAGCGCAGCCAAGAGGGGTAGAATTTGGAGCGGGGAGAATGGACGTGGAGTGGGAGGGGGAGGGGGAGGGGGAGGGGGAGGGGGGGAAGGACGACCAGAGAGCAGCTATACATCGATCTTCCCGCAACGACGCAACAGATGAGAAGGGCATAGGCCGGGTTGCAGAAATCCTGTTATGTAAGCTGAAGGGCAAGTGTTGTTGGACCTTCTTCTGTCCCTTCACTCATTCATCTCAAACCTCCACGGCCTGCGCCGACTTTGGAGTTTGTCCGCGCACAGACAGGCACGACAGCCCAGCCGCAGCATCAGCAAAAGCGTCCTGCCCCGCCCCACCCCATTCAGCCCCGCCCCGCCTCAACACCTTTCTTTTCATACCAATCGTCCCCCCCTTCCCCCATCTCTCCATCGCAACACCACATCCCGCCCTTCTACCGCCCTATTCAACCCGCCCCTGCTCCCCCCTCCCCCCTCACCATGTTCCTAATGAAACAGCTCGGTCAGCGCGGAGTCATAGTTGAGGGCAATTGCACCGTACGTCCACGCCGGACCTGTGGCTTTGAAGTATCCAAAGAGAACGATCTTGTGGCGCGGCGCGGCGGCTGCACGAGCAGCGAAATGAAGGGGGCAATAGATAAGCACGCCGAGAGTGGGGACGCGGGGGGGAGTGCTACCGCAGTGCGGCGCGACAGCGTGGATGGGTGCTCGACGGCGGCGAGGGGGGGAAGAAGGGTAGAAATTGGGGAGGAAGAGAGGCGGGGGAAAGGAGGAGGAGGAGTATAGCCGGGCGGAGAGCAAGCGAGCGAGGATGTGTCGCAATCGGGGTTGTCCTTAGTCCTGCTCGCAGGCGCGAAGGAGGGAAAGTCGTCGAAGTGAGATCATAGGCAACGTGGTCCACCCCCATCGCTAGCTTCATGTGCTCGTCCTAGATCTCTATGACAAGTCCGCCTGTCCACTGACAGCACCGCCTGTAGGGCATTAGGAAAAGCCGATTCCTCCCGCTCCTGCTGGCCCCACCTCGCCCGAATCAGCACCTCCCTCCATCTCCTCATTGCGCATCCATTGTCCATCGCATCATTGCACCGCTAAATCCACGACCTAGCCTCCCCTCCGTGCCAACGCCAACGCTGCGTCATACACCCATTAACGCGACGAAGATCCGCAGGGCGAGCAATGAACCCATAGGCCTTGACGTCGTTGGGACGGAGAGCGGCGTATAAGGTGGGCCTGCGCATGAGAGAGGACATGGACGGCAGGTGGGGAGCAGTTGAGAAGACGGGCGGGTGTGCGAGTGGTTGTTGCGCCGCGCCGACGCCTACATCGCGACTGGCGCGGTCGAGGAGGACCCAACCTCCCAGCCGCCCCGGAAAAGAAACCACTGGCGTGCCCGGTCCATGGTCTACATCCAGCCTTGTCTCTCCCACCACATGTACGTCTCTGAAGACAACACCTTTCCCTGTTGTTTTCCCGAGACACTTCTTCCAACTGAAGCAGTTAGACTCGTGACCGGGGCAATTGTAGCATCAACGGCGTGGCTGGACGTCGCAGACAGCGCGAGAAGAAGTTCTTGTGGGCGTGGTTCTGCTCCTGAATGGCCGCAGGTCGAGAGAAGCGAGAAGTGAGCCGGGAGTGACGGGCAGGAGAGACGACGAGAGCGACAATCTGGAACGAGCTGGAATGACTGAAACGACGTGGCCCTCGAGGGGGAGAGCCAGTCGACGAACCGACTTAGCTATCTGGAATGGTAGCAGTTCTTGCGTATATGCGTGGAAAACGGTCGAAGAAGTCGTCGAGAGGGTGAAAGGGGGTAGGCAGGCACTTTCGGTAACGACGCCGCGACGAGCTAGAGAATGTCGAAGCGTTGTCAACGTTCATCGGTTTCGAGGAAAGAGGCGGGAGCACGAACCGAATTACTCGTTCTTTGTTTCCCTTCCCATGACGATACGAGGTCGGCACACTTTCGAGGTTCTTGCAACGTCAGCGGATCGACGAACGCGGCTTGTAATGATACGAGCTTGGGTGCTAGAGAGAATGAGCAAACAGAGTAGGTTCAAGATGTGTCTACCCACTCTAATGATTCCTCAGGAAAACGGACGGGAGAGCAGTTGCGGCATCAGAGAGGGGTGGAAGAACTGCACTCTTGGACTAAGTGTGAGGCTTGCGGCGCACAACAGCGACCTAAAAAATTACAGAGGGAATCAAGCTTCGAATAGGAGAGAACAGTTCGAGATATACGCACCTACTAAATCCTTTCCGCTTGTATTTTCATTCCTATGAATCGACTCTGACGATTCCGCAGATTCGCAGACAAGGCGACTGCTGAACGCGATACGAGCTAGAGTTACCGAAAAGTCTCAGTAAACAAGTTATGCTGAAAAAGTTGTGTTTACGCACAATATCACAGAACTCGCCCTACGGCATACAGATTTTGAAGATATCTCGAAAAAATGGGTATCGTCAGGTGTGTGGCGCGACAGGTGTTGTTGGGATCGTCAAGACGCCGAGGACTCCCATAGACTAAACTCGACGAGGGACTTCAGAATAATTGAGACGTTGGAAAGAAGTTCTAAGCGTAAAGAACAAGTGGACGTTAGGGGGGATGGAGGTGAGAGAAAAACAGAAAAAAAGTGAGATTGATACCGACAAAAACACGTGACTAAAAAGCTGACACGCCTCAAACGCGACGTCAATGCGACGCTCCTACCGTACTTACCACGCACTTTAGCTTTCCATGAATGTCGACATTCCCTATAAAATTACATTTCCGTCCGTCTCTCAAATATTTCGTTGTCGAGAGCTCGGGAAATATACAGTCAAACACACGGTATATCACTGGAACTCCGCGTCACGCACTGTCCGTCTCGCTTTGTTCGTGAAGCTAACACCTCGGCATTCGACATCGTAGTTCATAATATCTATATTTAAAATTATATGGCTCCAGGAAGGATTCATCTTTCAAGAGAGGCGATTAATTCGGCTGCATTTAGGGTACGGCAAGGCAGCCTTTGGCATAAGGGGTATTGACCACGAAAGATTTTTGAAGAGGTTTTGTCTAGGGCTGACTCTGGGCAGATCTAGTGGCATGGTAGCATGCACAGTAGATGTCTCGGGGATGTTGATCAATTTTTTTTTGAATATTATGGATATCAATACTCTGTAAAGGTCTCGTATGAGCTACCTGTGCTACACAGAATAT
The DNA here is from genome assembly GCA_023014345.1 of Galerina sulciceps. Classification (NCBI taxonomy): domain Eukaryota; kingdom Fungi; phylum Basidiomycota; class Agaricomycetes; order Agaricales; family Galerinaceae; genus Galerina; species Galerina sulciceps. Next base: position 123,030 of record JAEDXJ010000043.1, read on the forward strand.
CCTTCTCCCGCCAATTTGAGTAAGATAAGCCGCCGATGAGCTTTTTTGTTTACAAACCGACCAACCCCACGCATATCCGTGTCTACCGCATCCCGGATTACCTGCTTGTCCATCTCCCCCATCGACATTCGCAAGAGCCATATGTTTCCGGTGTTCCGTTCTACCAGCGCGTTGAATAAACTTCCAGATTGAATTGGTTTCAGTCACAAACGTTGTATAAAATGAAAAGTTTACGTACTCAATGCAAGAAGTTACAGAGATCGGCTGTTTGAACGTCTTTTCCGCTCGTGCATCAATAGGGAGTGTGAGCTCTTTGGTCTCCCGACAAAATTCAAGAGTCACTGGCGATATGGGAACAAAAACCTCGAGAGTTTGGTGTCCATATCCACCGGTCGCGCGCATAAATGTGACGCTGACAACTCCCGGCGTCAAGAAAGCGTAGCTACTCTCATCGACAACTGGAGGCCCCTTGGACGTGACAGCGCAAATCTGGAACATACCCTGCATCGGGCTCGAATCAATCACAGCCGAGCGCTTGAATAAGTCGACGAAAGATTGAAAATCTGATGGCTCGAAGTCGGTCCAGATTTCTGCCCAGAGCGGTTTGCTTGTCATTGGGTTGTTGATCAAGTCGAGTTAAAGTGCGACGAGAACCTCTACACGATGACGAAGTAAGGTATTCGCCATTACGGTACTGCATATCTTTCCGAAGTTACTGAAAAGCCCCTTCGGTGGGGCATCACAATTTAGTTTATGTGTGTTCCTGATGTGTCACATATTCAGAGAAATTTATCTATATTTTTAGAACCTTGTAAACTTCACCAGTCTGCCTTTTGGCACTGTAAATGAACGAAGATCAACCTAAGAGTTAGCTGATCGTTTCGAGGGTGAAAAGCTGAATCCCACACACCTCCCGCGAACAATAACAGCCTTTACACTGATCAAAATCAGTCAAAATGCCGAAACACAATCAAATGTGACTTATCAACCGTCGGCCAAAAAGCGCTTACATTTCCGCAGACTCGAAATTTCTGACCTGCTTCTGGCTCCTCGCGTTTCCTGCATCCCAAGCACATTGCCGCCATGCCCTTTCGAACTTTCTTGATATCAGAAGATCGTTGGAGTAATGCTTGAGGAATTTCGTCGCCGGGTAATGTAAAATCAGGCATAATGCTTGGGAGCGAAGTGTAATCGATGAACAACAACCGTAATATTTAGGGACTGAACACTATTTACATGTGTTTAGAACGGAGGTTTCCAGTAGGTACTCCCCGCTTGCTGTCCAGCCTACAGGAAGAGTAGGGTCGATGCTTTACGGTGAATGACCTGCAAAATAGAGGATGTAACTACGTGGAAAATAGGACGTAAGCTAGAAAAACGATAAAGAACAAAAAATTGAACACATGTTCGAGTGTCCACAGGGTTGAAAATTACGGGCGACGATGAACCGCGAACAGATGGCACATGCCAGATTCGAAGTATGCAGTCGGACGACAAAATCGTGGAAGCGATCTGGACGGCATCGTGGTGGAAATGGGGAAGATATGAGCGGCAACGATTCCTGGGAGGCGTTCGACAGGCCATCGTCAAGTCGTTAGGCAAATGATGGGATCGCATAAGCTGTTCGAGCGAGGGAGGTGCAGCATCTAGATTAATGTGGCTCGAAACGTGCAATCCAGCTTTCAGTGCAAGGTCCAGGATGGAATTATTCCCAATGTGTGAGGCGAGCAGCTACCTGCAGAGCGATCAATCCTGTTCAGCTTCGACATTAGGGGAAAGAACAGACCAGACCCATGTACTCAATCAATTTTTCCACCACTATCTTGTATTTCGTTCCACTGACGATACAGCCGTGATTTGGTACGTCATTAGAGGCGCGAACGAGGAGGATAACCGTGATAATTGATTCGAGCCAGCGTTACCAGAGAATTCCAGTATCTGTTTACACCCGAGAAGTTCGTTTACGCATCCTCACATAGAACTCGCTCTACGCCATCCAAAATATCTCGAGGAAAGAGAAGCGTCGTTGGAGCGTCAGGTGCACGGTGTTGTTAGGATTAATAAGGCGACGAGGAATTCCAGAGAATAGAGCCAACTAAACTCATGACCAGCCGTAGAATGAGGGAGAGGAGGAAAACCTCGATTCTCTTCGGCATCACCTCTTAGAAGGAGCGGCCAGTCTGACGGTCACTTTATTTGGAAGGAGGACATAGCCCCACACGATGTCACTTGCCCGGCCAAAGGGCATCTTTCCTTTCATTTTTTGCTGTTTCAAAAAGTATTTGTGGTAAATGCGTATTTTCTCTGACAACAACTACACGAGAAGCAAGAAGTTGGAAGAGGGCAATGAGGGCAAGAGTACTGAGAACGCACGATCGCTGATGGGGCCAAGGGAGGTTGGCAGCGTGTGGGTGAGGGAACGACCGCGGCAGCTAGGAAGTGGTAAAATAGCTGGATGGGAGGACGATGGTAACGATGGCATCGACCAGCCTTCACCTGGAGCGGAAATAATAATCGTGCCTTGTCTCCGCGTCTCCGTAAGCACCGTAGTGACTCCTAAAGACATTTCTTCCAGAAAGACTGGCCATTGTACCATCGACGCGCTAAGTTAACTGTTAGGTTTCTTTGTAATGAAAATCGACGTTTGTGGTGCCGAGGCGTACCTGAAGGTTGAATCTTAAGAAGAGAAGGAGTAGGGCGACAAAGCGATGGTGCCGGCACGTGCGCTATCTTCATTCGACGTGGCGATCAGGAATGGTAGTACTGACAGAATATATACGCGGAAAGAGGTAGAAGAAGAGCGAGATGGCAATGGGACGTTGAAGAACGTAGGACGAGCAAGGTGGGGCCTACAACTTAATCGTTGAGGCGGTAGCACGCGTATAACATACGCAATCGTGCCCATGTGGTCTGAGGGCCGACCATACTTTGAAATGAACTACAAACAGACTTCAAGGAAGAAGCAGAGGTCGCGTACCTAGCAACTTGTTCTTCCACCGCTCGCATTTTCGTTTTATTGACGATACAAAGTTGGCATGTCCGAGGTTTTTGTAACGTTAGCAGACTAGAGAAGACGTTGTGTCATGATACGAGCTGTGGTGTCTAGAGAGAATCAGGGAACCGATTGGGGCCTGGGAATCATCTACTCACTCTTGCCCTCAACCCGTGCTACAGCACCTAGGATCTCTCAAAAAACAGCGCTTCACAGCGGGGAGGTTAGGGGAAACGGCTCCGGGAGCAAGGTCATCCGAGTGTTCTTGGTTTCCGAATTGCGGTTGGTCGAGGAGAGGAAGTGAGCAGGCGACGGTGACAACGTCCAATATAAACGCTGAGAACTGCGAAGAGATGAGGCACAAGGGACGCGGTCAAAAAGTCTACGGTCTCGGGAAGGCGAAGTGAAGTGTCAGAATTGCACCGGCTGCTTGACGGGACTGGAGTTTTTGCCGCTATTGCATACAGAATGATTGAGCATATTCAACTTTGAAAGAAAGAACAAACTAGGAGTGACGTACACAGTGAATCGTTACTCTACCAGCGATACGGATTTGTAGGTTCTGGAGAACGTCAACCGACAAGGGGCTTGTCACGATAAGAGCTAGAGTTGCCAGAGAGAGTCAGCAAACTATTCACGCTCGAGAGGTCTTTCTACTTACCTTAACCTAAAACTCTCGCCATAACATCGAATCGAAGAGGTCTCGAAGAGTGCGCGGCGCTACAAGAACCGCTGGGATAGTGAAGGTGTTGAAGATTCCCAGATAGCAGAACTTATCAGGAGTTTCGACAAGCCTAAAGGAAAAGGGAAAACCCGAGAAACGATCCCAACATAAAACACGTGACTGTCAAGCGACGCGACGCGACGCGTCTCTTTCCCAGATCACTCTCACTCGCCCCCCAGCAATCTCACCTTACCCAGCCTTACCGTCGAAGGCGATACGCGCCAGAACGTTATTCCGCCACTAATTCGAATGTATATATATTTGTCTCTCGTGTACACCTCGGGCAATATACCGAGACATATGGCGGGAGCAGACTGAGTGGCAATTGCGAAGCGAAACTCCAAGCTGAACCTTCACACCCTCAAAATCTGCGGTCACCTCTCTTACTTCAAGACGTTCCAATTCTTCAGATACGACCCACAAAGCTGATTTTTATACTTCCCGGCGAAGTCACCAACAAAACCCTTGAAATTAATTTGTATGTAAGTTGCGAGCTTTAATAATTACTAACTCTTTTTTGACTTTAGTGCAGAGTTCTTCAACACGCCGAAGCCAGCACTCAACTGTGGACTGGGGAAAAGCGCTCCACATCCCCAGCACGTTTCGTATTCATCGTCACACAACCATTTTATCCACGTCCTCTATGATGGTACTCACAAAAAATCGAACAGACGACTTCTCATACTACCCATGATAAATAAGATGCCTTGCTCAAAAATCGGTATGTATTTCTTCATGTATCCATCTCGTTCTGATTTGTTGACCAATCGATAGGACGAGAGCTAAGAACCACAATCGGCGTCGCTACGGTGGTAAGAGAACATGATAGGGGAAGCTTAGGAATGGCAGTCTAAAAGGTTCTGAGTAGTACTTACTCGATCAAAAGTTAAAACCATGCCGACCTCCCACTTGATTTCAAAACTGCAAACAAACACCCCCCCCCCCCCATTGCTCTCTGTCAAACTTAATTTTGGTCGATGAACTTTTGGTGCCGCTTAGACGACCAGAAATGCTGAATGTACATGCTAGGCACGCGTTCCGTACCGGAGAACGCCGCTCGCGTACTACTGGAGGCCTTTCTGAAATCACCCCTGTCAAGCCGACGAGCAATTAGTCCATTCCCTGATTCGACTGTTGCTTCTGCCTAGACTTTTTGTCAGTCCCATCACGCGTCGCCTTGAGAGGAGTTTAAGATGGCTACGGGCAGGACAACAAAAATGGATTCCAACAGGAAATGCACGGTTCACGATGACTTACAACGCGCTCCGAAGTGTCATTTTACAGCTGAAAGCAGATCGATGGGCCACCCCAGATCGACACACATACAGAGCGGAGTCTGCAAAATTCGATAGCCGAGGCCTTCTGTCAGGCCAAGAAATTGATGCAGCTGCAATCCCCGCTGCCGCAAATATGCCGTCCCAGCTCCAGGGCTATCGGACGTAAGTTCGGATCATTTGGCTCTGCATGTGTGTCAAACTTGGGTGGCCCATCGATCTGCTTTCAGCTGTAATTGCAACAGAATGCTTCCTGACACTTTTTCGCGATTTGAACTTTAAAAATAGCACGGGCGGGTCAATTTGCGATTGAATAACGGCTGAACGAAATTCAAAATATAGGCAGGTAGGGACACATTTTTCAACTCGGTCTACTACAAATTAGTCATAATTTTTTCCATTTGCTAAACGTCAAGACGAGTCAGATAACCAACGCAGTACGGTTCTACTGCTAATTGGGTGTGCCACTGTCTCCGGTTGTAATCAACGGTTTCCACCAGCAACAACAACCTCTCGTCCAATGAGAGCCAACATCGACTCCACAACAGTATTTGGCTGCATCATCGATACCAGGGTTTGATTGCGTCTCGATGTCCTGATAACATAGACGACTTCGTCGCTGGTTCGACTGTACGTGTATCTTTCACTGGAAGCAATTGCTCGATAGCGGGGCAAGGCGTCACGGTTTGAGAAACTGGAACACATGACGAAGATATTTGAAGGGGTTCGGTTGAACACAGTGATATTCGACATGGAAAGCGGTGAATGATAGATGAATAAGTGCTGGGAAATCTAGATGAATAAGGAAAACGCATATGCGGTGAGCAATAAACAAGAATAAGGCCTAGATGTACTGCCTACCTCTCTGTAGAAGTTCGAATGCTTGTTGAGAGCTATGAGGACTTTCAATCGACCTTAAGTACGCTGCGCTGACAACTAGCGGGATACTCTGTCGTTCAGAAGCCATGTCCGAAAAGGCAGTGAACCTAGTGAGTAAAACCTTTGTTGGTTAGACTATGCTGGGAGGCGTTTACACAATGCGGCGTTCATTCGACACTGTCCATTCCCTATTAAATTTAGTTAATGGAAAAATTCAGCTTAAATAATGAAATGTCTAGGAAGCCCATAAAATACTATGCCATTCCAAGGACTGACTGACCAAAAGGAATGTCCTTTCTCATTTTTTTGAGATATTTCTGACCAAACCCGCAGCCATGCTTTCGAAATATTGTTTTATTGTAATAGACCCGCAATGGGCCTCTGCGATTCGTTCGGAATGCTATTGGATAGTTCTCTAAGGAAATTGAATTAGTCGACGAGAATTGGTACATTACGGGTTAGATTAGAATCGCACAGTTTGCGGGCGCTAAAAGTTTACATTTCCCAACCTATGGATTTCAGAATTGCGTCTATCCACATGAAACGCCACAAGAGCTCCATTAGTGTTCATTACGACCCTAAATAAAACTTCTAAAGTTATTGCAAATAGCGCACCGAGAATTGAACGCGACCAGAGAAGAGACACATGAGTTGGGCTGATAATAACGGCATGCTTGGAAAGGCGGAATTCGCACTAAATCAAAGTTTTAAGTAGGAGCCAATGTCAGAAATCAATTACTAAACGATTCAAACGGATAGACCACCAATGTGCGTTGTTCGCGTCCACAGGTTGTCAAGTGGCGTTAAAAGCGCTCAGTTCTGGAGCCATTGCGGACGAGAATCGATGCTTGACTCCTGAAAAGGCATCCGCTACTTTAGTTTAGATCGGAAAAATATGCTACAGAATCTCTAAGTGTCGATTACTTTCAGGTTACTTGGAAATGAATGGCTCCTTGAAACCAGACCGGTATCTACTGTCAGTCCAGCTCTGGCACTAGCTTGTTTCAGGGAATATTTATGTAAGAGTACGTTGAACCACGGTTTCTGAAAGGAAAAATGTTTACTTTGGAGTCTCTGGCGCCATTTCACATTCTTGTAAGCAAAGGCAAATATTATTTCGAAAAGAATGTATCATGCCAGATCAAAATCTAACGTATATAAATGACATTGAAACCACAATATTCAGGTCTTGTTTGGGTAAAGCAGTATCCGGATACGTAAACCTTTTCATACCGATTAGAGGTGCCCATTATTTTTCGCAATAATCTAAAGGAAGTCCCATCAGTCGGCGTGCTGGAGTTAAGAAGACCCACAAAGAGCGGGGACGAATTGTCCACACATCCATCGTCGCATGTTGGCGCCGACAATTCACTTCTGTCAAGCGTAATCATCGTTGAGTAGCTTCTTCCGTCGACCTGCATAGAATATTGGTGTGTTAAGGGACATTTGCCAACGCTTGTGACGCCGACATCAGGAATGAGAGAAATAGGCATATAAATTCTGATTCCCAAGTTCGTCGTGAGGGTGTCTTGGTTCGGGGGAGCGGACGAGATATTCCCCAACATTCACGTGACGAGGGGAGATTGGTTGCTCATGTCATTTCTGACAAACGCGTCCGGGGAAGAAGAAAGTACCCGTCTGGACCCCTCGCCTACTTCGGCGTCCCAGGCGAGTAAGGATTGATCGTTAGAAGACTTGATAATTTCTTCTTGAAGCCGGTCGAACGCCCTCTCTCCCTCCCCGTAAATGATCGGTAGGCTAACACCAAAGAGACCTAGTAGCGAATAGGCTCTGTCCTCAATGCGAGTAGTCGTTCTGCGCGATGCCCAATGTATTTTCGTCGCCACAGTCGCGCCTGCAAAGGCGTCGTCTCCATTGAGATATCGTGCCTCAATCCCCGTCGAATTTTCGATGAACGTTGCGAGAGACTGCCTGGTTCCGAGGATTTTCCAGTTCTTGTCGTAAAATGTCTGGAATTTCGGTGCAACTTGCTCCTGTAACGTCAGGCTCTTACCCAGCCGTCGTTGCGGGGTCTTCAAAAAAACGAGATACATCCTAGCCGTAGAATTTATATTTCTTGACCTGCGAAATTTAAGGTTTATATTACAAATGCGATCATTGATGCAATCATTTATTTCATTCAGCGCAACTCTTATTTTTTGAACCCCTCCACGACGGCTGGCATTTTACAAAGGTAAACAATCAGCCACTCAGGACTCTGCGCCGTTTGTACTTCCTTTTCGGGAACTCTCACTTTGCCTGTCATGCTTCGAGTTCCCTCGACTTCTGGACGTTCGATCAGGTCGATAATCATAGTACTTTAATATCTATGCAGTATATAGACACCAGTGGTGTTTCAGACACTTCCTCTTATTGCATTCCTTACAAAAGCCAGCCGTAAAATCACTGTAAGGCTGCGAGGATAATGCAGTTGGTCATTGAACTTCAGCTTTATTTTTATGTTCGAAGCTGCACCTTACAATTCTCGCGGAGCCAAATGCCATGGCATACATTAATTTGACCATGAGGGGCGAGCAAGGAGTGCTGCGTCGATGCATTTGAGAGGGCGGCTATGAGACGCGATGACGCGACGCCGAGATATAATACCTGAAATAGAAATTTGATCCAGCATCACCGCGGTGGCTGATTGTTTACCTTTGTAAAATGCCAGCCGTCGTGGAGGGGTTCAAAAAATAAGAGTTGCGCTGAATGAAATAAATGATTGCATCAATGATCTCATTTGTAATATACACCGGAGGCAAAACCCAGGGCACATGAGTTCAAGTGCCCTTAAGGCACTTGACCTGTACTTAACATGTACTTAACGTGTAGTCTTTCCATGCTATTTTTATTTTTTTGGGGCGTGGCTTCCATGCTTCATACTCTGGTCAACTCTTGCCTCGACGTCTCATAAAGTTATCTTAACGTAAGTAATCATTGAAACGAGAACTACAGTGACACAAACGTATTCGTACTTGACTTAGTTTGTGTGTTGCCATTTTACACACCAGAGTTTGTCTCTAGACTCCGGTCGGGGCTTTGGTTTGCGTAGATTGGCTACAATCACGCACAAGTCTTGTGAGAAACTTATGACCTTCGAAAACGCATGCCCTGCTTTGAGGCCAACTCAACGCTAGATTTGTCATCCGCTCGAAAACGTGTCAGCTTGTGTAGTACGTATCGCGTACATGTCAAGTGCCTTAAGGGCACTTGGACTTATGTGCCCTAGGATTTGCCTCCGGTGATAAACCTTAAATTTCGCAGGTCAAGAAATATAAATTCTACGGCTAGGATGTATCTCGTTTTTTTGAAGACCCCGCAACGACGGCTGGGTAAGAGCCTGCTGTAACGTCCAACCCCTCCCGAACCAGACGCTCCGCTCAAAATCATCGATGCCGGTGACGTCTTCCATGAATACGTGGCACGTCGCCGACGCCTTGTACCACTGGAACATTGAGTTGATCGCTTCCTGAAGCTCTGCGCTGCTACGCTTATCGATGCAGCATGTATCCACCCACACATAAGGGAAGTCCGCCTTGGCCATCTTGCAGTAACCTTTGATTTTCGACCGATTTTTCTTCCGTTTGTGAACCTTCTTCTGGAAATCCTCGAACGTTACGTCGTCGGCGGGATTACCCCATCTGTGTGACAAAATCCCGTATTGTGGAATGGGAGGGAGAAATTCTTCCATTTTGAGAGTCTTGGTGTTTAGTAGCCGCATAGATTGCGAAGATTGTAATAGGGCCAAAGCAAATGTGTGACAAAATGGAGGTTGGAGGTTGGTTCGTGAGGGAAGAGAAGAAAGGCTGTCACTTCAGCTTTCGACAGACGCACCAGGCGTCAGAGGCATGGTATATAGCTGTGCATGATCATGATCGGTAGTGACTATTAGTGATCGGCAGGGCCCACTCTCCCCCTTTCCTGTCGTTTCTCGAGGTGTAGGTTTCATATCCGTCGAGCGGGTTTAATAATAATATTTTTTATTTTCAAATTACATAAGTGTTGTGTAAAGAATCGAGGAGGGAAAATGTGCGTACTCAACGAGATCAAGAGGACAGCAGTTAGAGGCTCGAACGGGTTACGGAAGTGGGGGGACATGTGTAGCCAGTCGCTTGAGGCCGTCGTCCGTTCGCCTTTGAGCAGACCTCCGCGACCAAGGCTGAGTTGGGAGTTCGGCGGCTCACTAGGACTGCTAGCAACAGCAGAAGTCGCCAGTCTCTCCGCCTCTTCTTCTTCCCATCTCCAAACGATACCCCTTCCTTTCGCTCCCCCTCATTCGTCTTTCAACCCGCCAATGCATCTCCATATCCTCTCTGTGCCAAGACCCGCCAACAAGACAAAGAGCATCTTAATCGAGTAAGATGACTCAACAGCAGCAAGAACCGCGTTTATGCTACAAGACAGGCAGAATTAATTAATATTGACCTTCCCGAAGAGTTCTTGAACGTGTTCGAGGGCGTCTGGGAAGGGCTGACGACGTGGTGTGGCGCGTAGAAGGCGGGATAAGAACGTGACTAGCACCACTGGGGCCAGGATGTGTTGGCTTCGCGCAAGTGCGTCTGGCCACGGCGACAGCCACAGGCAGTAGAAGAAAAGGTGGGCAGGCGATGACGCCTATGCCTGCGTTTGGTTGACCCGCGAACAGGACAGACGTGGAGGCAAGTCGGACGACAAGAAACCGCTCACGCCATTTCCCCGCGCAGAAACGAGCACAGCGCCCTGTCTTGGCCCAACTTCACTGCCCACCGCCGTCGCCAGGTCCCTGAAGACAGGTTCTTTTCCCAATGTTTCTTAACGGGAATTCCTTCGTTATTGAGGGGACATGCACGGTGTTGGAGCAATAAGAAGGGAAGGAGAGGGGGTGAGGGATGAAAATAGGGAGAAATGCGACGATCGTGGGCGGAGCAAGGTTGATTGAGCACATTGGGTCCAAATTGGAATTCAAGTAGAGAAAAAAGTTGGCGATGGTTCGACAAGATGGGTCACATGACCTGCTAAAATTGAAATTGACCTGACCGAAGATCGTCTAACGGCTAGCAAAAGATAGCCCAAGTACCCATGGCGGCGCAGAGCCAAATGACGAATTGACGTGCTCATAGAGAGGATGCTGCCGACGTGGAACCATACATGCATCGATAGGTTCAAAGCAGGGGATTTACATCGTGTTCTGGGAGTGTATTGACGGAAGTAAAGTGCATAATCGTAAGCTTTCAATCCGAACTCCTCCGAAGTCCGGGGACGCATGAGGTCCAGCAGCGACCTATAGAACAATACAGAGCACTCAGCCTAAACCTCAGAGGAGAGAGCATACCAGGAGCTACCTACCGACTCGATCATTCCTTTACTAGCTCGCGTGATCGTATTCGTTCCGATAACTATATGAGTTTGAAGGTTTCGGAATGTCAGAGTATCACAGACGAGGGTAAGTGCGATATACGCTACAGCTCCGAAAGATGGTTAACAAACAGAGTACGCCCGAGAAGTTGATTTACTCACCTTATCCTCGAACATGTGCTACAACATCCAGGATCTCGATTCTCCTGACAAAACGACGCCCCAGGACGATGGAGAGCCAGTGCATCGCCGAAAAAGAAAAGCGACGATGAAATTCGGATTCCGTGGACGGGCTGTGCGGCAAAGTTCGGGGAGATCTGGTCAGTGGAACGGTGGAAATGACGGTATGTATGCGCCGAAGTGTCTCAAGGGAGTTTAGGATGAGCGAGAGATGAGCTCCAGCTTGACTAGAAACACGCGTAATTGTGCTGGCAGTTCAAAGTTGGGATAAGAGTATATCCTGAGGTATGAGGTGCAGCAGACACCTAGATAGAGCGTCATTAGTTTCGATTCCAGAGGAAAGACCAGACCAGGAGTCGCGTACCTCATTAATTGTTCCTTCACTAGTCTGTACATTCGTTCTGAAGACGAAAGGTTCGACTTGGAAGTTGAAATGATCACAATATGAACTAGAGTTATTATCAGTCACCCTGTTATGCTTCAGAAGTTCGTTTACCTACCGCAAACGCAACAATATCTCACATCGAGTATGCGCAGTACGGGTCATCACATTCGTTCTCGCGAGGGCACGTCGCCAAGGAGGTGGTGGGGCGCGAGCATGAAAGTGCTCGCGGAAGCACGTCATCGAAGTGATGGATGACAGTGTGAAAGGGGATGACGTACTCGCACGTCGTCGAAGTCGGCTCCCGCGAGCACATTGTCGAGGAGGCGATGGCTACGGGGTAGCGCGAGAATTAATGAAAGCTCACGAAAGCAAGTCTTTGGTGGAAAACGGCTCGGGGGAACACGCCATCGAGGAAGTGGGTTCGGGGGTGTGATGGAAATGGCAAGCACAACGTTGGTGGTGCAAGCTACGAACACGAAGGCTGCACTCGAAAACGAGCCCCGGTCTGTGGGGAGCCACTAAGCAGAAACCTGTCAACTAGTAAACGCGACATTGGGGACGGAGTGACTGCAAGCCCGACCCACTACTCGCTGATACCACGCCACTTGGCTGCCAGAACCCCACACTTGAGGGTGCTAGCATGATATGAGCCACACTTGAGATCATACCACTCGCCATAGTGGACGAAACAGCTGCGCAGCAAGTATCCGTGGACAGAGCGAGCAAAGCAACGACTGCAGAGGAAGTGAAAGAGGTGTAAAAAACTCACCGAGATTGTCCTCCAAAAAATCGAGTGCTGGCGGACGTGACATCGACAGCGTAGCAGCGCCATCTACTCACAGACCACCAGAACCCCACATACAAGGGTCCCAACATGATGCAAACCACATTCAAGCCCACACCAAGTGCCAGACGAGTGCTGGAGGTTGCAAAAGACACGACGCCTCCCCACTAGCAGTCAGAACCCCACATTCGACGGTCCTGACATGATACAAGCCATACACGAGCTCGCACCAAGCACCAGGTAGATGAGAAGACGATGGAGATGTGGTGGTTCGACGAGAAAATGTTTTGCTGGCAACGGATTTGGAACAACGCGTGACATACGACTGGATTGGAAATTTCACTTTCTCACACGTTTTCCGCGCCTGCCTAAACGCACCCGAATTCACAGTAATAAAGGCGTCAAAAGTATTTCTGGAAATTCTACTTCGAATTCTTCACCTACAGTTCCTGCATACACTCGTGTTGGCTGATGAACTGTAGGCCAGACAGAACGGCTTAACTGCGGCCTAATGAAATGAAGTTTAACATAGGTACTTATAAAGGAGTATGAACGTAGTTACTCTATATAGAGTCCCTGTGTGCTCTGGAAGGCCAGTAAATTTTACTGACACTCGCCGCCGCTCTCTGCACACTTACGCGACATATTTTATTCAATTTACATGATAAGCGCCGGCTCACTTATCTTACATCCCGAATAATGCTGATCACACTATTGGTGGCCTTTCTGAACGACTCTACTAAGACGACAACCGATTGTAGTCCTTTCTCCATGCGCCAGACCGATCACTTTAAACCCCTCGGTATAAACCGATTTTTCCTAACCCTTTCTTGCGAATTCACAGGACACAGGACAGAGCAAGCAAACAAGGGCTTGGATATTTGATCACCGTCCTCTTTGATTTATTTTCCTTTACATTTACTTCACTTTACTCTACTCAGGCCTAACTGCTTGTTTGGAATCTTGCAAGCTCGATTTTTTCTTTCTTCCTTGGTAAATATTGTTTTGTTTCGTTTCGCATGGACTCGTTTCAGGCAGGCTTTCATCCGCAGAATGTTTGATTGGTTGAAATACCGTAGTACTATTGATCAAAAAACTCAGTTTTGATGCGATATTAGTAATTTCTGAAAAGCAGCGCTTACGGTACTGTGAGGTGAAGCAGTGTGGGGCAAAAACCCGGATGAGCAAGTAATATCTTCTCCACCGAACCAAACACTGCATCGTCTGGTAGTTGCGGGGCTTGGCGGGTCTGGATTCTGCCAGTATTCCGTGGCTATATTAATTAGCACGGAAGAGGGATCAAGTATTTCTAACCCTCACCATGGTGCCAGTATCCTGCTGCGACAGGAGGAATATTTGGAACTATATCCCTGGTGTGAACACCTAAGCGGTTTGTAAGACGTTTGAATGGAGGAAAGGTTAGTTCAAAGAAAACGATTCGTACTGCGGAACAAGTTGGTAACACCGATCCCGTTATTAACCCAGCCAGCAAATACCGCATTCCCAACCCTATAATAATTAATAGTTAACCATTACACCCTCGACAATAAAAATGTAGACATGCCGGGGTGCACCATAACTATAGACTTGAAGACGGCTACAAATACGATCGACTTTAGGAGGGACCGAAAACAGCTCAGTAGTACAGCCAGCGACAAACCTTCTTGGAAAATTCTCTTTTAAAGTGATTCCTGCTAACGAAGCGAGGGCGCCGCCAAGTGAGTGTCCAGTTGTCACTATGGTGTATCCTGGGTGAGTTCGCAGCTGCTCCCGAACCGTATTGATGGTGTCATTGGCGACAGTTAACCACCTAGATTTTTTTTGAGAGAGAGATTTTATTATTATGAGCGCAGATGAAGATTGAACAATGTTCACAACTGACGAAATTGTGAATCCATGGTGCGCGAATGCGGCCACTAGAAATGGGGGAATCAAAATTTACTCAGTGGCATTAAAGTCGGATGGAACTTACGAGGAGGGGTAGTCCCAGGTGGCCGATAGATGCTTAAAATAAGCTGAACCAAAACAAACTGCAAATCTGTCGCAACATCTATCAGACCATCACTAACGAGGTATATAACTTAAGGTGAAGAATAAAACAGTGGTGGTTCTGAAGCCTCACGTTCCACGAAAGGCCACTACAATCTCCCTCCTGGTATCATCCCGGGCGATGTATCCTTGGGTCGTAGTAAGCAAATTCCAAAGCTAGAGGCGGTCTACGTTTAAAGGAACGGAAAGCATTAAAATTACCCATACCTGTCTAACAAAGACGTTCCCGTTTGGCCTTCTGCACGAGTTTCTCGGTGCATAAGCAGATGATGCATCTGTTATAAAGGAAATTATTACGACCGATTCTAATTAACGACAAGATTAGTACTCACATTTGAAATAATGTACGAGGTCATTGTAAGTAGCTGACAGTGTATATAGGTATCAAATAAAATACGAGTGTTCGGGCAAATTTGTCACGTACATTGCGCAATAAATCCTTGAGTCGTCGTTTCACGTTCAACCAGAGTGTTTTTTGCTATCTTTGGCATATGTGGGTTCGAGAAGACAAGGGACAGTGGAAAGGCCACTGCAAGTATGAATAAGAGACGCATTTTAATTTGGATGCGAGCTGGAGATGTATTTGGCACCGAGTTTTATACCTTATGATTAATTCTTCAATATTCTTACTACATCTAGATTCGGCTCTACCCACATCTCAAGCACTATACCTGCATGTTTTAGTCTATCTAAAATTCAGGATTGGACCTAGTTAGGCGCCGTTCTGTTTCTAGCTGGTGTAATTTTTCCTGACTTACCGATTTCAGGACGCGTTGCCGCTCAAAGGACATTATCATCGCCTTCAGTCTCATCAAAGTTTTGTACTTCTTCGAGTTTTATGAAGTACTACTATACAATTCTTTGCTTTCATCTACTAAGTCTTCAAAAATTTCTTCTAGTAAGGTGCCACCGCCGCGATGCTACATCTGCCTCAAATACTGAATAAAGCTCTGCTTGACAATTTTTAGTACGAGTCGCAAATTCATGTTCCAGTCCAGTGATCATGAATTTCGATGTTTCTGCGGCATTCAGAATTTGACTTGAATGTATACAAAATATGCTAAGATATATAGAGCATGGATGGTGCTGTTAACGAGGAGACTATGGGATGGTCATCGTGACCACCCAGGCTAAGGATAGAATAAAGTTATATGACGTGCGGACTGATAAATTTCCCATTATGTAAATCGATTAGTCGTTGGACGTCAAGCTTCTCGATGCCAGTGACCGGTGTATTGGACAGGCGCCTGTAGAAGCGCCGAAGGTAATACAATGAATGAAAGGGCTAACTCTTGAGATAACCCTAGAAGCAAATTTTTCGGTCTCTTGCGGCCTTAAACCCACATTTCCAACACGTCTATTTTTTGATTTTTGCCTCTGCTTTATTTCCTGTGATTGAAGGCGAGCCACAGCTCGAAGCCCGCCCGTGGCAGAACTCCTAGCAGCCTAGTGGCAACTCAAGAAAATTAATAAGAAAATTGAATTCATTTTCATTGGTAAATTCCTGTATTTGGCCACCTTCAATGCGCCATCCTAACTACAAGTGGTAATAATGCATTCCAATGAGGCAGCGGCGCCAACCAGAATACGCCACAGACCCTGAAACCTCGTCAAAATTGGGCATGCGTCCATGGGCCATGACCATCAGTGCGACCAGATAGCTATGTCAAGGGAGACTTTCGAAAGCTGTTTAGGAATATACAAGCAGCTGAAATCGAACTTGCGTTGCCTACAATGTGCTCTAAGCTTACAAATGTGCACTTCGCGTTAGTGATATTAAACCTCCATTTCGAGCTTTGAGGTGGCATTTCAATAGTAGGCATATCCCGAAATTTGAATGGAACAAGTTATTGAGCTAGAACTTATTGTTTGGACATCTAATTCAATTATACCAGTCTAGTGGACCAAGAACGCAAATACAGTGGATTATACCTTGAATTGTGCTGGGGCAAAAGTATAAAACCCATATCAAACTCACCGACTTGAATCACATTCTCTCGAGTTGTGTTACAGTCTTTCCAGAAAATTTGCTCTCAGCATGCGCGTATTATTCATACTAGTCTTAGCCATTCCGTTTCTTCTTGCTTGTGCAAAGGAAACTGTTGGCGCTGAACAGATGTCTAATGACGAAATAGCAACCAGTCAGCAGAGTGCCGGAGTTTCGCAAGGTACATACTTTTGGCTCTCCAAGCGGATGCCTACTCAGACGAACTACTTACCATAGCTCTATACAACGACCTGGCATATTATTTCAGATGTGAGGAGGTCGTCATGAATTGTCAATCTATAATTTATCTCTCCACAAAATTAGATGCTTCCGCTGCGTATGCTCCGATGTTCACCTGCGGACGTCCGAATGGAAACGTGTTCGTTAAGCAGGCATGAATCATTGGCGTGCCAACAAATTTGGAGTCCCTGATATGTTTTACAGCTCTGGAATCTTTTGACTGATACCCAAGGTTATATCGCTCGTGATGATAGGAGGAGAGAAATAGTTGTCGTTTTCCGCGGAAGGTATCGTCCTTTATCTTTGCAGATAATGCTGGCATTCTCACCATAGCCTTCAATTTCCCCGTCGTGCAGTACAAGTCCAATGGACTTTGTTACCGACTTCTCTATTCCGAGGGTTAATTTTACGTCTCCAGGAACCAATCCACCTGGTATGTCATTCCTCTGAAATGGCTGTGACAGAGACTACTAACCATTGATTAGCTGGTACTCAAGTTCATCTTGGTTTTCGTAATGCGTTTGTCTAATCCTCTTTAACAAACTTGAAGACCCTCCCTCTCAAATATGAGTACTTTTATAGGTGGAACAGTGTTGCCAACGATACCATTTCCACCGTTCGAGCTCAGCTGAGAGCCTACCCTGGATATACTATTGTCACCTCTGGCCATTCACTTGGTGGTGCCTTGTCGTCACTCGCCGGAATTACTTTGAAAGAGAACTTCCCCACTAAGTCTGTTTTAACCAATGTCTTAGTGACTGGATAAAAATTGACATTACTATTATTTCTAGCCCTCTCCGCCTGTACAATTACGGTGCTCCTCGGTAAGTCCCCCATCTAACGGTATTATTCTGTGCTTAAATACATTTCACCAGGGTTGGAAACCCCACTTTTGCCACCTGGGTCAACAATCGCGTTGGAGTTGACCGTCTGTTCCGAAGTACGCACCCATATGCTTTGGCAATATGCGAAACAATCTCAATTGCCATTAACCCTCCTTCTCTTAAGATGTTCATACCACCGATGGCGTTCCGACAATGCTTCCAACTTGGTTGGGGTATAGGCATCATGGTGAGGCGTAGATTCCTTTATATGGGCGTGGACATATTCTAAGTTGATTCCCGTATCACTAAATAGCCACGGAATACTGGCAAACTCCGGACCCAGCCAGTCCCCGGACTACAAGAAGATGTAATTCATCGGGAGAAGACCCAACTTGCTCTGCCAGAGCCCTAATTTCCGGAGGGATTAACATTCCCCACATGACTGTGAGCCATTCCCTTCGCCCTTCTAAACAAGGGCTGATGCTTGGTTGAATATCACAGTACTACAATATGAATGCTGCATCAGGACTTCTTTTCTGCATATGAAGAAGGGAAGTAAACAGAAATAAAGAGACGTCGATGATCAGAGCAGAAATTAAGGATATGCGGAGCTTGGATCTCAATTAGTGGATATTTTGATCTGTGCTTTAAAATGTAACTAAAAAGAGGAGGGAAAATAAGAGTGAATTGCGAGACTGTTTGAACTGGCGGAGTTTATAGGGTAAGATAAAATCGCCCTGGAAAGCGCATCATCGACTTGCTATTCTGCATCCTCGCCAGGCAAATGCCGCGGGTTTAGACGCTGCAATTGTAAATTCAAGGGATTGTATTGACAATGATAAGTCAATCTTTCAGTTCGAAAGGTCCACCATAAACTGAACCCAGATATGAAATAAAACAAAACAGACGCAGTGACGAATGATATTGATATATGACGTCTAGGATCTCTCGACAAAACTGCGCCGCTGGACAATGGAGAGCTAGAACATCGCCGAAAAAGAAGAAATACAATAAAACTCGGAGTCCATGGATGATGGATGAATTGTGCATCCAAGTTCGCGATTTGGAGGCAGACGACCAATCAAGGAAGTGATCCGGCAGAAATGTATGCGTGGCAGCGCTCAAGGTATGCAGTCGAAATGATGTTGAGTGAGAGACCCGTAACTGTGGAAGGCGGAGCACCACACCCATGAGTTTAAGCAGAGACCTATAAAATGTTAGACCGTCCTCAGCCTTGACTCGAGGAAATAACAGACCAGTAGCCATGTACCTCATTAATCACTCCTCTACTGCCCATTGTATTTGCCAAATTTGTTGACAAGCCCAGCTGATCGCAATACGAGCTAGATTTATCAGAGAAAACGAGCAAAATATATACGCTCGTAAAGTATGTTTACCAACCCTGACCCAAAACTCACGGTCCAACATCCAGGATATCTCAAAAGAAGGAGCCAGTATGTGCAATGCATAGCGACATTCCGGTCAGAGGTTTGAAAAGGATTTGTCTGAGGAGAAATAGGCAACGGGTGTGGGGGGCGGTGCTCTTGCAATTACGCTGTTCAAGAAGTGGTGGGACGCGATCGTGCTGATCGTCGAAGAGACGTATGACAGCGCGAGCAAAAAGGATGTGTTCTCGGTGAATGATGGGAGGAAGCACTAGCGTGAACGACGTTCTCTGGGAGAACGCCGTAGAAGAGGCGGTGGGTGATAGGGGACGGTGCGAAACGAACCGGCAGCATATCGTCGGTGGAAATCGGCTCGCGGAAATACGTCATCGAGCAGGCAATGACCCTATATTTGTGCATAATTCAACTCTCATTAGAGTAAATTCATTATGCACAATATACTCTAAGGCAGAGTTGTGCATGACGATGCAAAATGCGAGAATTGGGGGCTGTGCAGTCTATGTAGGTGAAAGGCGCCGCAAAAATTATGTATAAGCCTAGAAGAGAGCCTGAAGGGGACAACAAACATTGCTCCCGCCATCCAAAAGGATTAATGGCCGTCTTCTTTCGGATGTTGTGAGAAACCGCCATGAGCATCGGCCTCGTCGTTCAAAATGACGCCAATGACCTTGGTCATTCGGCCCGGAGAGCGGGTCATTCATCAGGATGTGACCCGTATGCGACCGTCCCGACCGTCGTTTGACGCGGTACTCGCGACAATTCAAATGATTGCTTTATGCAGAGTTCTGGGTACTCGAGTTATGAGCTTTGAAAATTAAATAATATGACAATTACAAATGTTCAAACATTTGTGGGTCGCCTTGATAGACACATGAGTGTGTGGTTCCAGTTATGACTTATACTCTAGCTTACAGAAATCTGCCAACATTCCTGCCTGCAACTGTGACACATCTGCCTGTCAACTCCCTAAATTATACTCCATAATTCATTAAATAAATAAGACCTACTCGAGTTTATTGGGGAGACGGTTTGGTTTTGTGTTACTAGACGAAGCCGAAAACAAATAGAGCCGACACGCAGGTTTCAATCCTAATGTACCGTGGTAATACAAGGTACGAGTATCAAGAATATTTGACCACATAAACGATGCGAAGCCGGTCTGATGCCTGAGTACGCCGTTAATATGAACAGCGAGTACAATTATTTCTACAAATCCGAAACAATCATGGGCGCTAAAAGAGGGAAGGATCACCTGCTACATGTCGGTATGTTTAATCAACCGGTTATGGCTCAATTGATTGATATAACCTTACCAAATGGATCAAACCTTTATTTTTAGCAATTCAAAATGTTAAAACCAACGACGATTTGTGAACTGAAATGCTAGATTCCAGCGGATTCCGTGGATTATGTGTTTAGCGCCCGATCACTTATTTCGGATCCCCTGTGAATACAGCTGTTCTCCAGGCGCAGGCGAATGTCTAAGGTTTTTTTTTGGTCATTTCTCTTATTTAATACCTCTACATTGCCCTTAAACGTTCTTTAGGATCGGTTTTGTTGTCTACGGCTTTGATCCTACTCACAGTCAGCCTTCGGGCTCCATTAGCATTTTGGAACCTCAGAATCGTACCCGAATTGAAGCTCAGAGCGTCTCTCTCACTATTGATACTGTGATAGGGAGCAAGCGCTGTCGACATCAATAAGCGCGGGCTTTCACTGGGGTGGGCGGCAGGACGGTAGGTAGCGCCGACGCTCATTTACTAATTAGGCCAAGGGCGTCGGGAGTTACCTCGGTTCGTGCTAATAATAAACCAGCTGAGATCTAGCCAACGCGGACTGAGACGGGGATATTGCATTTCGGATCGAGGGCGTCCAAAAACGGTGGGCCTCTAACCTAGAGTCCAGTGTGCATAATGAATTAACTCTCATTAGAAACAAATTATGCATAATAGTGGCAGCACTAGGTGCATCGAGGAAGGGAGTATGCGGGTGTGACGACTGCAGAGGGAATGGCCACACGACCTCGAGTGCGAACACGAGCGTCTACACTTGAAAACAATCCCAGGTTTGTGACTTGATGGTGCCAGCATGATATGAGCCGCACTTGAGCTCATACCACTTGCTACAGTGGACGAAACATTTATGCAGCGAGTAACTGTGGAAAGAGCGATCAAAGAACGACTGCAGAGGAAGTGAAAGAGGTGGAAAACAAAGGTTACCCGAGATTCCTCCCAAAAACTCTCACTGCTGGTGGACGCGACATAAGTCATGGGTAGACAGCGCTGTCGTCGAGTAGCCTGCGAGACAGGTTCCAGAAACATATTCCTACCAAGGTCAAGCGGTCGCAAGGGGGGTTTTCACCGGTATGGCGCATCGCTGAACATCCATGCTGACGGTCGAGGAGGACAGAGGGGGTTCGAGATAACCCATACCAATTCTACGTGTCACAGTGTCAACATGTCACCGCTCACAGTTGCGGCAAAGCAGAGCACAGCCACTTCCAAATGTGGATGGTGTTTGTGACCTGCCGTGCAATAACTTCCCCTGGTTGCTAAATGAATAAAAGCCGAATAGATAGTCCACTTTAGATATATTTCTAACAGCTGAATGTGGAGTCAAAATATATTTTTGAGGTGATTGTGTCGTGCTAAAGCAAAGCCGAATTTACCATCGGATCAATGATATTTGATCCGTTTGATCCGAGCGGTTGAGTGGACACAAATATAGGTGAGTTAAACGCGACGGGCGAATGCAAGGGGCATGCAACCGAGCATCCGGGCATTTCAACCATACCCATGACCCCCGTGAGAATTATCACATGAGCAGCATTTTGTCACATTGCGTCACGTTGATCTTATCAAGCCGATTGTAATCTACGCCTTACCCTGCCGTCTCCTCTTCCCAGTTGGCTCAACGACACTTAGCGTCGGGGCTCTTTCTCGCTTCAGATCCTCCTTTATTGCCTCTATGTCATCACTTCCTGGAAGTGTATAAGTCTGTCTGTTCTTCAGTGTAGCAGCTTCTGCAAGACTGCAACCTTCAAGAAGTTTTCTTCCTTTTGTGAGATGAACATGTCGCTCCGGGAATTTTAGGTAAGAGTGTGCTGTCGGGGTCAAATATTCCATCCGCTGGGTGCTCTCTGAGTAAGTGATACAAGGCATTGTATTTCCAGACTGTCCGTGGTTTGCCTGATATCCCACAGGCGAGCACAAGTGACAGTGAATGGGAACATTGGTGCATAGACTTTTTTTGTCAGGTCCTGTGCAGCCTTGTATTGCATCTTTTCGTAGTGGTACGAGCAGGCAGAAGTACCCACCAGATTTTTTCAAAGTAAACTGCGTTTGGCAAGTTAAATCGAGGCCGCAAAATCGCACGGTAGCGCCACAATCTAGCAACGGCAATATTTATTCTCTCATATTTAGGCCAAGTATTTACGTTAAACGAGCGTGTTGCGGAATAGTCAGTCGAATGAGCGTTGAATCAGTGGTGCGAAGCGCAGGTGTAAGCGTTACAACCAATTTGGGTGGACACGTGATAATTCTCACGGGGGTCATGGGTATGGTTGAAATGCCCGGATGCTCGGTTGCATGCCCCTTGGGCGAATGTCATGAAACCCTCCCATATCCATTTCCATAAAATGTTCAAAACCCAGGACCAGCAGCCCTACAACATGTCCGAGGTAGAGAGAAACATAGGTAAAAGTGAATGACGCAAGAGGGTTTTGATGGGCGGACGAGTACGTTGGAATGAGAGGGGATGGAAGAGTGGGGAGGTACCTACATCTGGACTCCGAAACGGAGATGGCGGGTAGAATGGAACATCCGCTTCTCCCCAGCAATTTTCCTTGCCGCGGCGCACAACTCCCAATTCCCCACACCTGCGTCGTGCTGGTCTCCAGATACCCGACCTTAGAATCTAAGACCCTCCCACATCGAAAAAAAACCGTGAGGTGAGTCCATATTGCAGGCCGGCGTCCGTAAGACTCCGCCCCGGCTGAGATGGACGGGAAAGAGTGGCACCGGTGTGGGAGGGCTGCGATGCTGTAGAGTACGGAAGTACTGTTGCTATGATAATATCCGCATGTTCTTGACGCCAAAAGAATGGCGGAGTTGGTAGGATGGTACAGCAACGACCAACCACATGCAGATCGTGCGCATCCAAACAAAGTAGGATGAGTGGGTGCTCACCATACACCCGACCCGCGAACTCACGAAAAACTTTAAACGGCATGTCCAACGAGCAGCTTTCCTCTGAGGACCCGCCGGAAGCAGAGATGGACAGTGGTAAGGTGAATACGGCACAGGAGGGTTGCAACGATGAGAGCGTTGAGGTAAGGGTTTAGAGAGACCAAGATGCTCTTCGGCAGAAATTATGGCGCAGATCAAAAGCAGTGCCGGCGAAACCCAATTACAAGCCACGTGTAAACGATGAGACGATTGAAGAATCTGTTTAGTCTAGCCGGAAACGAACAGAGTCAGCTGCAAGTGGTAGAGTCGGCGAGTGTCCTCATGGACTACTCCCGCAAGCGAGAAAGCCCTTCCGCAAGACTTTCAAAATACGAGCATGTCCATGTCCAACGGGCAACGGGCAACGGTCGTAGAACCCGCCCTGGAACTGAGGTGGACAGCGGTAAAAGCGAATCACACGGGAGGGCTGTATCGATTGGGGTAATTAGAGGTGGAGAGATGAGAGAGGTGGTATACGGGTGGCGGTGGCGGAGAGAACCCATAGCGGATTGCAGATGATAGAGTAGAAGGAAGTAAGCATTTTGACGATGGGATGGATGATAAGCCAACTGCGAGCTACAAATGACGGAGGTGATATCGATCAACTTCGATATCAAACGAACTGAGGAAGGAAGACACGCACCTGCGCACCTCAGGTCCTCAACCCAGCACTAAATCCGTATTGCGATTCCACTGACGATGTGGGATTACCACGTTTGATTGCCACGTAAGGATAGAAAGATCGCGGGTAGTATGGGCACAGTCCAGATAAAACATCAGCCAACGTCGTGGAAAGAAAAACACCAGTTGTTCACCAAAACTCTAGAGACCCAAAGAGCGCCAGGAGGAAGAAAAGATACCCCACATACGAACAAAAGACAGAATTTTGCGACGCATCGCACAAGTCAAAGGAGTTGAGAAGTAAAAACCGCTGAGGTGAATCGTGATGGATGGAGGATGGATGAATCGATGCGTGCGATTCAGCGGGAAGACGCAAACGCGCAGCACGTGACAAATCAAATGGACGCGACGCGTTCTGTTTCCCAAAATTTTCCTCTTTTCAATCGTATTATTCTAACAGTACAACGCCCTACTCATACAATTAGATTAAAATTTTCAAGAACTTCTATAGGTAGGAGGGCGAAACGTAGGATGCACCAAAAGTTGGGATATAGGTTGAGCAGGCACGGCATGAATTTCAAAAACGTGACGCGCCAATTTCTGAAACCGCTCCTTTGTTTGTATGTCTTCTCCTCATATCTCTTGTAACAGCCGAACAGATAAATTAAAATTAAACTCATAATCGTGCTTGAAAATCATCAAGACGAAGTTCTTAATTGGTCTAAGAGTATGATTACTCGAGTACAGGTCTCTGTGAGTCCGCGGGTCGCTGTAGTTCTACTGAACTATTACCTTCATAATGTGTCTTCTCCACACATCATCATTCGAAGCAGACACCAGATAAGCTGAATTTC
Source organism: Galerina sulciceps (assembly GCA_023014345.1). NCBI lineage: Eukaryota > Fungi > Basidiomycota > Agaricomycetes > Agaricales > Galerinaceae > Galerina > Galerina sulciceps. Next base: position 147,789 of record JAEDXJ010000043.1, read on the forward strand.
GGCTTTCTGTTTACAATCGTTTAACGCTGACTCGAGTTGATATGAAAAAAATTACATACCTACATACCCGAAAGACGATTCCTCCACCACGTACAGACGCCGTGGACACGAAGATAAGAGAGTCAAAAGCACGTAGAAAGATGTATACGAGCGCACCCGCACCTGACCTGCGAATACCACGAAACCCTCCAGCAGGCTTGGAACTTACAATAAGTTCATAACTCTGGGGTAGCAGTCGTACAACCCGTCTGAGGTAGAAATGAACATAGGTAAAAGTAACTGATGCAAGGGTTTCGATAGACGGACGAGCAGGCTGGGACAAGAACAGTTGGAGGTTGGAGGCATACCCACGTTTGAGTTCTGGGGCGAAGATGCGGGTGAATTTGAGATATGTTGTGGTAAGGAAGAAATACGAGCCAATGATACATAGTTGAGAGACAGACGAGCTGAGCATTGGGAATTTAGTCAGCGATTGAGGAGCGAACGAGCATTGGATTTGCGTAATGGTCTTCCTGCATTTGTATCGGTATCACTGTACCGAAGAACACAAGACACGAACTACAGATCGACGAAGTTGTTAGCTTCGATGTTGAGGGAAGAAACGAACCAAAAAAACGTGCCTATCAGCCTCTACCCTCCACTCTCCATGTCGCGTTCCTGGCAGAACCCCAGCCAGGCAGGAAAGGAGGTGCCAGTACAGAGACTGAAAATCGGGACTTATACGTCGCGCTGAAATATTAGTCAAGTAAGGAGCCGTCGTCGTGTTTTCATGTCCATGCATGCGTCCCTGAAGCGCCATCCAGCAGAGTCGGCACACAAGCACAAGCTTCTCCCTCCTGAGGCGCTCAACCAGTACACCTGCACCTGCACCTTCGCCTGCTCCCTGCACCGTGCAGAACCAGCACTGTCGCCCCTTCCATCTCTCTCACTGCCTCCTATGAACCGTAGAGAAACGCACCCGAGACGTGAACACCACAAAACCCTCCCGTATCATCTTGACGAGAACTCGAGGAGCGATGTTCATATCTCAGGAGGCAGCGGTTGTACAACCCGCCCCGAGGTAGAGATAAACAAAGGTGATAGCGAATCACGCAGGAGGGTTTCGGTGGCCGGACGGGTAGAATTGGATGAGAATTAGAGGAAGCCAGAGGGCATGCCTACACCCTGAGCGGAGACGAGAGCAGATCTATCGCGGATGGATAGAGTAGCAAGCACGGGAAGACGGTCAAAAGCACGGATGAGACGAAGGGAGCGGATCCTGCTAATGTGGACGGCCCTCCTACGCCACCTGCTCATATGCACCGTGTCCATATCGCGGAGCTAGCGGTCGTACGAGACGCCCTGGAGCTTATATGGATAGGGGAAAAGCGAGCAGCGCGGGAGGGATGCGACGACGCAGGATGAGTGATAGGGAGCATCGAACCAGGATATGGTGATCAGCGTACTCTTGGAGAGGGAAATGACGATGGAGACTACATCCGACTCGCAGACGAGATAAAACCATCCTGCATATCCATCAGTCCTCCAATCATGTCCATTTCCAACAGCAAGTGGTCGTAAGTACAACCTGCCCGGAGCTGCGATAGACATGGGTAAAAGGGGGGGTTGCAGGAGGGATACGACGATGGGGAAGAGTAGAGCGAGGATATCGAGAACCCACATTCTTAGTCCAGGGAAGCAGGAGGTGTCGACTGAGATCGTAGAAATGGGATCAAGAGACGGAGCAGTGCAACGCCAGACGGAAATTCAAATTGAAAATTCATGAATACACAGCACGTGACCAATTGTGTAACGCGACGAGTGCGATGCGTCTATTTCTGACAGTTTACTTTCCCCAACACGTAATTCTAACAAGGAAAGACCTTCCAAACTCTTAATAATGCTTTAAGGAATTTATTTGAGCCGAAGTTCATAATTGACCAAAGATTATGACAACTCGATTACTCGTTCTTGGATATGTCTTCGAATTTATCCATTTCTTTGTCTAATGTTTCCAAAAACAATTTTCTACAGTAGAATATATGAATATCAGCAACTTTGTCTCCGGATGTTCATCTAAGAAGAAGTGCTGCAGTTTTCGCGCAAGACTTTTCGTGCATGAAGGCGGGAGACAGTCGTGGGAAATCGCATATCCTTGACACAAAGCCAGCGACGGAGGTGGAAATTCCGCCTCGGACGGTCATAATTTTTTGTCTATGGAATCATATAGATATTTATTATACTGAAAGCTGACCAGTGACCATTAAATGTCAAGAGCAAGGAAGCCATATTCGTGTTCTAATGCGCATGTATGCGCCTTATTTGAAGCAGGGTCCTTTCCTTTCTCGATCAGCACCACGTTGATATGCTGTTCACGACGAATCAAACCCAGCCCTTGCAGTAAGTGCCTCCAACAACATTTCGCGCAACTGACGCTCGCTCTTATACACAGGAAGCTAAGCCATAACAAAATCCGCGTCAGCTCAACTTGTCATAAATGAGGGAAAATAAAAATGATTCTCTTACTTTAAGCATATTGACGCACGTTCGAGAAGTGGGGAGCCGACTATCGTCCCATCCATCGTCGCGTATAGTGAAATTTGGAGCAAGGTCTTTAAATCCGCTGAATTTAGAGGTGCGATAAATTTTGGTTGGGAAACATCTGAAGAAAGCACCACTTACAGTACAGGTGATAGATTGCAGCCCGTCACAAACCCCAGTAAGGCGTGTTTTTGCCATTCATGGAAGGAATTGACTACCTATTTCAGTGATTATAAGCAGACATTGACACGAGTAATGAGAAACATACCCGCCAAAACGCAATTATTGTCTCGTGGTCGTTGCGGTAAATCCCTTTATAGGTTGTAAAATGTTCGAGGTCATCCAAGTCAACTGGCCGAGCTGCACCCCCAATGAGGATTTGGAGCTCTTGCTGATTAAACATCCTGTTGATTTTTTTTGTTATCACACAGCTCGGAAGAATGAACGTGCAGAACATACTTCAACCAGTGTGTAGGAATTACTTGTGACAGTCCCCGGACAAATGACTTGCTTTGCCGCTTGATCTGGGCATTGAGACGGTAACGTGCGGTGAGCTCAATATATTGCAGTCTATTTTCCATCGTGACGGCAATCTCCTTGCCATTCGGGATGAGATCAACAATTTTAGTCTCACCACGTTTCACTGGATTGAAACGAATCATTAGACTGTATTCTTCGCAGAATTGGACTCACCTTCTGTGCTAATAGTGAAGTGCAAAGCGAGATCCTCAACACTCCCAGTTGAGTGTTTAATGGCGAGAAGACGATGGTACAGATCTGGATCAAGTTCCAACAGGTCGTCGAAGGAGCATCTTTTCCCTAACCACTGTTCGTGTTTGTAAGTTTATTTTCCCTCTATATGTACTACGTAGTGCGCGCTTGCCTTTGTGAGAAATAAATTTGAGAATGTGGGTCGAACTAAAATCCCTTCATACAATGCTTTTCCGATTAAACGTCCAAGGAATTGATACCAGGCTAAGACGGTTGCTTCAAGAGAATAAAAATCAAAACATAATTCTGAGAAGTTCGATAGATGGCACCTTGGGTTGAAAATTCATACGTAGTCGGATAAAACGCGCCCAGCTTGTCTCTCATCCACAAAATGGATTTTTTTTGCACCACTTGCTGGCAGATTGCCGTAAAAAATTCTTTAAAGTGACCTCCCTCGTCAACATACTCCCTTGTGCAACCAATAGGCGAACTTCAGAACCAAATTTACAACGGAAGAATATGGCTTACTCCTCTTGCCCAAAATCATCGGTCATGACGATCTCAAATGGTCTCTTCATGCGGAATCTACTAAGTTTTTGAAATGCATCTTGAATTATTGCATTCCGACGTATTTTCACTTTCGGCCTTTGATCACAACCCAAAGCAGTGAGCCGCTCAGTTGAGCAGTACAAAACCCTATCATTTGCGATCAGGTGCTGGAAGATTGACACGCGCATCTTGAACGGAAGGCCGAAAGGAATTTTCTTGAGGATTGCGTGGAGTGGCAGCAAGGAAGAGTAGGGTTGGAAACTGATGTTGCTTTCCCTTCGGTGGGTTCCTACAGTAAAGTCGTCTTCCTCATAACTGTTGATGCCCATGTTGTTAGTGTAAGACCTGGTTGGAGTTGTAGACAAAAGGGACGAAAAAAACGTACACAGCAATGTCGATGAACGAGTTTACATCGAGGTGTGACTTAAGAAGCCAGCGATCTGCAGGGACGAATGGACGTCTAGAACTAAATCGACACAAAATCACAATCCACCCGAAAAGAAAAATGGAGAAGTACATACTTTCTTGTATAAAGTCTCAATAAGCACCGCAATAATTTCTCTCGCAACACCTTTTCCCATATGCCAAATAATTCTTGTTCCCTCTCTGGCTCATCCGACGAGTGCAAGTATAGTGTAAACACGATATTGCGAAGCTGAATGCTGAACGCGGCTACCTCTCCTAGAGTGAGTGGGTTGGACCTCGGGCTCTCAGGTCTCGTATTGAAGAACTCCTCATCATCCATCATGGAGAGTAGTTGGGTATATAAGTTAGTAAAAAGGATGAGGGGCGGCCAATGTATGGCGCTAGCTTCCCCTGAAGCCAGAAATCAATGGCTTGATCTTGGATATTCGATCTTGACGCACCGTAGATGTTTAAAGAATCCTCCTCTTGCCCCAACTGCGACCGACTCACAATGTCCCGATATAAGTCTTGAACGAGCCAAGCACTAGACTTCTCCAAAACAATCTTGTAGATTTCGCGCTCAGAAGATGGCCATGTTTCTGCCACCGTATACAAGTACAACACCAGGTGAGGCAAGAAAAGGGCTTGCGGCTGCGTCAAATCGATTAAACGCGCTATGTGCTCCGGGTAGGTAACTTGCTCGATCCACTTCGCTGATTCATCAGTAACCTCCAGGGGACCAGAGGCGCCAGTTTCTAAGTCGCCGTCTGAATCCTCATATTCTGTACGACCATCGCTAAAGTCGGAGTCATAGTCGATGGATTTTGCTCGTGGTACCGCCTTTTCAAACCATTCCGACTCAGACGATGGATTTAAAGAGTATTCGCTGAACTTGCTGATCAATTTTGTCGAAAGTTGAAGGTAGGAGACCAGTGCTTCAGCGGAAAGCCTTTTGTAGTGCGGGGAAACCAGCATAAATACATTTGCGGCGAGGTCTGTTGAGGTGCGAGCAGAAAGATGGTTGCATATGTCTGTGATTCGCGGGCTAAGTTTCTCTGGGTTGGTCAGCAAGAAGTATGAGATGAACGGCGATGGGGTTTCATCTGGAAATCGATTTGGAAGCAATGGTAGACTCAAAATATGGACAAAAATTCCATTGTATATCCAATTAATTTGAGGGGAATCTTCTCTGTAGGTCGACAGTGGCACCATGCATAGGTCAAGGAAAGACGTCAGATATATCGAGTTATCAATTCTCTGTGAATAAAAATCATTAGAAAAAACGGAGTTGAATTCAGGAAGTTATGGGTAATTACTAATTTTGAGATTGATCTTCTGAGACGGTAGTAGATTCGTCGCTTTATGAGATACGTTGTGATGGCCTGGCAAAACGCACTTCCATGATCGCCCGCTGTGGCTACCGCATATTCGCTCGATAATAAAACCTTCAGAAAATCGAGGTACAACGAGGCGTTTTGTGATCTAGAAAATCGATTCAGTGCTCCTACAAAAAGAAAATCAAAGGCTCTACTCTGGTGCATAAGCGAGAGATAGAACAAGCAGTAGGGCCGCTTTCCGCATAAGCACGAGCCAACTTGCGCTATCGTCGCCCAAGGCTCGAGTGTGAATTGCCTCTATCGACTTTAGTGAATTTGAATGAAATTAGGCAATTAAATCGTTCAGCATACCGAGCCCAAGCTCTAACATCGCTTTCGCCCATGTCCCAAGCACGTCGTCGTGCGCACCAATCAAAACAAGGCATCGCAGTCCCGTCAAACCCGTTATATCGCCCTCGAAAATCCTTCGGAGCGGTTTCTTTGCTGCCTGGACTGCCCCTAAGCGTTTCCACCATGCCAGAATCTTTGTTGCTGCCGTTTTCTTCTCGTCTTCAGTAAAGAAAGGGAAGAATGAGTAACGTGGCATATTTCTATGGTCAGAAGTAAAAGTTGTCGGCCTTTTGAACAGAGGTTGGAAGGCGAGTGATGGTATCGATTGGAGATAAGGTTAAAAATCACTGACTACATAAGTCTTGCCTGTCAGAGAAGTTGTTACGTTATTAGCAGAGGCAGGATTTCTAATTTTACGTTGGCAGGAAGTAATACATTCTTGTGAGAGGATAGCGGGAGAACATTTTGGCGAAGTTGATCTTGACAAAGTGCCTCATCGAGACGAACGCTTGAGTATCGGAAGAAATAAGAGTCTGTATTTCATTGAGTGATGAAAGCAAATAACATAACAGATCAGTACCGAAGCACTCCAAAACCAAGATGGCAGAAAGAAGACAATGCAGGAGCAACGGAAAGGGCAGCCGCGACAATTTTGGACTTGATTTGGATCAGATGGTTTCGAAACATGCACGTCCAGCTCAAGGTATGCAGTCGAACGAGAAATCGACAATTGGGATAAGGGCATAGGCATAGCGCGGACTCGAAGGAGAAAATCATAGGTGGAGCGGATCTGGCAATAGAGGAAATTCGTGCGAGCGTGAGCTGCGAAAAAACCGTATTCATTTCATTTTCCGTTTCAATGGATGTAAATGACTGGAGGTACTGACCTATTCGCCAAGCTATAAATCCAATAGTGATACAGTGAGAAACGTTTGATGCGCGCTGCTGGGTTACGCGGTGCTCTCCTTGGCGGTTCTACGGTCTTTCCATACCTACGACACTACCGAACGTGCTAACCTCGTATGCGTACGACACTACCGAACATGCCAACCTCGTATGCGCCGACCCCCACGTTCGCCACGTGGCATGCTCCGTCAAACCTGCAAGAGGAGAGGGGTGACTCCTCCAGCAGCGCTGCGGTGCTCGCTCGCGCACGCTCGGAATTCAAGCACAATAAAGGCAGATGTCGTACGGTTGTGGATGTAGAACCTTTGGCAGCCGATGTCATCCGAGCAAGTGTTGATTAAGCCAACCTGGTCGGACGACGTCTTTTTGCTGCGACTGCGACTTCAGAGCCCAAAGCGACCAGCGCAGATGACAATATGGCGGCGGGAGGGCTTCAATGACGATAGATCAACGTCGTGATGGGGAGGGGTACTCAAGCGCAGGTACCCAAATTGAGAACAGGATACCCAACCGAGAACACCGAATCATTGACTGGCGGCGCATACGGGGCGTAGATATCAACGTGGGTTTGAAGTGAGGAATCCCCATTCTCGACACTGTCACACTCGCTCCACCTTCTCACATTCACACCCAGCCCGCCATACTCACTCTCAATGGGCTTGACCCTCCTTCAAAGCTCACATTCCGTTATTCACACTCACACTCCCCCACTCACACTCACACTCGCAAATCCATACTCACTCTCATACACTCACACTCACACTCACACTCACACTCTCATAGTCGTACTCACACTCGTTGGACTTGTATTAAAATTTTGAATGCTACTCGTATCAGTGCTACTGTAAGGCACCATCTAATGGCCCAAACGTCTCTAAGAAGTGGTCAAGTATATCTGAGGAGAAATAGTCCGCGTCAATGCCGTGACCATCAAAGCCATTAAGAGCAGCATTAGTGATGTTATAGTTAGCTAAAGCAAAGAGGTCTGGCCTGGGGGGGCCTGTTTCACTACCAGCTTGAGTATTGACATCCATTGAAGTCTCGTACACCCCCATGAACGATGGAGCATCGTATGACTGCGGAAATAGGTTGTTGGCGGCAGTGGTGTCCATGAATGGTAAGGTGTCGCCAGTCGGAATGTAGTACGGTCCTGCAGCTCCCATATCCCAAGACGGGGCATAAACTTCAGGCAGTGCCAGCGCATACTTTTCGGCTGCATCAAATTTCGGGTTAATATTTCAAAATTTGCAAAGACATACTTAAGTACGAAACTTACATGTTGCACAGCTTGTATCAGCGACGACTCGAACTTCATTGCCTTCGTTCTGCGGATGGTCAACGACATCAACAATCCCCACAGCTTCAGCCTGAGCAGGCTTGGGTGACAGGAAAGCACGGCTCGGCATAGCGTCTGGAAGCACCAAGTTAATGATAGCCAGAAGCAGACAGCATGGAGCCAGAGACATACCTTTCTTGCGAGACTCCTTCGCAGCAGTCTTAGCTCTTTTCCTTTTAGTAACTCCAGTCACTGCAACTTTGCCGCTTGAGCTTGATTCTGCCTTCGACGATTTTCCTTTCCCCGTGATGGTGGATTTTGAGGCTTTAAGTGCTTTGATTTTCGCTGCATTCTCCTTCTGGGATTCCTTGAGTGATGCAAGTTCGGCGTCTACAACGTTGAGTGCCTTCTTTTGCTGACGACCTTCTCGGGCCTTATTGTGTGCGTGAGTTTTCCGGGCAGTGCTCCTTGCTAAACGCGTGAACGTGTCGTTGCGGTGATTTTTGAGGACACCTGTCTCGAGTGCCGCCTTGATTTCTGCTGCCACTTTATCGTCAAGCTCGCGTGCTCTAGAAGTAATACATCAGTTCAATGTTAAGGTACAGATAAGTGAAGGAACCAACGTGAGCAGCGCCTCGAGAAGCGATAGCATAATGCCGGTATTGATGTTTGTCCAGTGGTGCTGGGATTCACCAACATTTGTTGTCGGAGGAGTGAGATCCCAGTCGTCGGAAGTCATTTTCGAGAGGCATTTTATAAGCGATGGAAGAATCCAGCTGTTGTTAACTTTATGATTCCACCAAGCTAAATGAAAGTAGGTTTAACCGATCCCATTTTCAGAGCTGTTAAAGATACAAACCTTGTACTTTCGGATTGTCCAGACTTTTCACCCATTCTGAAAACTCGTCAACCTCTTCCTTGGATTTAAGATGCATAAAATTGCTAAGACGTTCGTACTCGTCCTCCGTAACATGGGGCTTGAGGTCATGTACCCCCCTGCAATAATTAACGGTGTCAGAAAAGAAGGTCCAAGAAAGACAGGAAAGTTATCGTCAAACCTTTTTGCATGTGTATGACATGCCCGAATAAAGAACTCGATGATTTCTTCGGCGGTTTGGACATGAATTTTGCTGTATTCGGGTTCGTTCGTTGGCAGGAATGAATCGCCCGCACCCAGGGCCTGTGCGATCTCCATATCAACACCAATCGAAACGAGAGTGCCATTCTTGGATAGCCGCTTCAGGCGCAAGGGTCGCCCCGTGATTTGAAGGGTGACGCGTTGAAGCTCGTCGAATATCGTCTTGTATTGAAGACGATCAGAGCGATCACTATATACACGAGCTATGGTGATTGCTACTTGAGATGTCAACAAAAAGAGGGGACAGAGAAAAAAGCTAACAACATACCTCGTTCAATTTGTTTGTCATACATGACAACTTCCCATTCCTTTAATGCGCCAACCGTTCGCTTGAATGTTGTGTCCACAAATAGGGTTTTGGCCTCATGGATCCGGGAAAGGAGATAAGGGTTGGCAGTTAAAAGGACCTGACCACCAGTGACTGTCGTGGCGTGGCCATGAATATAGCGCTCGTTAATGGGCTTTTTCAAGTCTTCACCCATGAGGTGCATCACCCCTAGGAATTGAGATACCTTAGTAACGCATCCACAAGCAGAAAACTTGGTCACTCACCGGGAAGTCCTGTCCCAAAAGGATAACTCTTTTTCTTTTCCCCCCGGAGTATATCCTGCTTGATGCGGTTATTCTGCAGGGTTGGCGCATATAGTGAAGGTGAAGTCCCGAGGGTAAGCTTGGTGCTTCGCGCTGGGAGAGTGTTGTATTAGATTAAATCATTTCAAAGCAGAGATACTCACCATTATCAATTGTACGTACAGAGCTACCAACAAGGCCTGCATTTTGGATGCATTCACGGTAAATTTCCTTGATTGCGACAGGTGTCTTTGTGGGAGGGAGAATCGGGTGATTATGGGGTTCTTCGTGGTCCGGAACAACGATGGCCATGCGAATTGTTGGATCATCGGGAACATAAATTGTTCGAGAGGCTGGGCAGTCGTGATGAACGAGCAGCGCTTGAGATCCGTTCCCAGTATGCGGAAAATCTGAAGAACAAACTTGAATCAGCAACCTCACAATAAAAAATCCAGCTTGAAGACGTACTGCAGTGTAAAACCCGTGAACCGATATGCGCAGCTACAATGCGGCCGCACAGGAAGGGCTCCTCAAATCCTGGGAGAATCCCGCCAGAAAATAGGACCTCCAGGTGTTCATCTTTCACCCCCGAAGGAATACTGGACGTGCGATGGCCATCGGAGAAGCGGGCATTCCAACTGCTGCAGGAAACAAAATACTTGTGACTTCGTTTGCTGGGCTATGGCACAGTGTCAGGAGGAAGGAAGGTTACATAGCAGAAAGACCGCCATACATTATTATACTTCACGAGTTTGGGAACCCCCGTACAGGCTTGTCCGTGGTCATTTTTTGCAGTGCAAGAACCCGAATGGCAAATCGCGAAAAAGCTATGTTAGTAAACGTTGAGATGGTATGGGAACTGAGACAAGTAGAAAATTTACGTACATTACTGCAAGCTTCTCGGGGGTATCCGCTTCTCGCACACGTGAGTCAAGCTGGATTTTGAGAACCGTTTGCAGGGATTCTGGGTCAAGTTCGTACCGCTCTTGACCTAATAAAACGGGGTTGACATATTCGCAAGCTGAAAAGCCAGTGCACTTGAGCCGGCTCCGGCGGCAGATAATTTCTTGAGGACCGGAATCAAGACCGAAAGCGGATGAGGGAATTTTTGGGCGAGAATCGCGAGGGCCATTGCCTGTGCAGCCGGTCCATGAATCCTGGTCCTGAAAAATAGAAAACACCGTCAATAAAAGTCACAGAAAGATTAAGATAAATGTCAGATAATACCGAATTCTTAAGAAGACCATCGACACTTAGTAGCTTCCCATTTCTATCGGGGATGTTCCACTTCGGGTCTGATAAATCTACGAGGTAGGCGCGCTTTTCCCGAGGCACAGGCCAGTAGGAGGGAAGATCGGAAGTACATTCTAAGACTTCCAATGCATCCACGATACATTGCCGAGTGATCTTGATGGGCCCTTGTCTGACTTTCAACGAGATACTGTCCTCGAGCCAATTTGATGGTGGGAAATCGTCAAAGCCTGAATCATCGGATTCCGAGCCTAAATCTATTGAACCATCAGACATTTTATGGTCGTGATGTGAATGCGGGTCCTCGTCGTTGTCAGAATCGTCATCCACTCCCATATCCGCGTCCCCGACTGCTGTATCACTACTCATGCCGTTGTCCTCTACAGACGCGAAAAGGCACTCTGCAGGTGTCATTTCATCATCACTATCGAACAACTCAAGGATTTCGCGGCCGTCCTCGATCACAGGCCTGTACAGCGAGTTTGCTGTCGCGCTGACAGATGGCAGAACGGCGTCAGATTTAGGCTCTTCCTTGATGACCAAATCGGGAGACGCGACGCGTTCTTCTTTGACGTGATTGGACGCGTCAGGGACGTGTTTGACACGTTCAAATTCCTTGCATTTTCATTGTTAGTGTAGTCTTAAGTACTTGACAAAAAAAACACCTCTCGTTCACGTAGAAATGTCTTCAGTTTGTCTATCTCAACCCATGCTGTATCCACAAACTTGGATGGGTATTTCTTAATAAAGGCACTCGAGTAAACCTGCGTGGGTACGATGGGGTTAATATGGTGATGGAAGTTACTTGGTGAAGGAGACTTACTTCAGCCCTGAATTCTTCGAGCACACCATTGGGTATTGCACGGAGAAAGGACCTGTCGTCGTCGCTACGCGCCATGACAAGGATGTGGGGGGAAGAGAGAATAAAATCGGTCCAAATCTTGAATTCTACACCATTTGTTTTTTTTTGAACAGAAAAATCAGCTGTGTTGAGAGAACATTGTGCTTTGGTTCAAGAAAGTCCCTAAATACAGTAATTCGTACATAAAAGGTCCTCAAATAACAAATTGTGAGCACGGAGCCTATGTTTTTAGGACCGTCCCAACCCAATCCCGACTGTGATTTGCTTAAGGATCAGCGGATCAATGTGAACGGCCGACTGTGAGTGTGGTCGACGGCGAGTGTGGCTATGAGCACCGGAGTGTGAGTGTGATTGGCCGAGTGTGAGTGTGACCCGCCGAGTGTGAATGTGAAGCCAAGAATTGAGTATGACAGTGTCGCATCTTGTATATCCTCATTTGGAGCTGGTGATTTTGGCAACTATATGGGCGAAGCCAGGTTTTCTAGCTGCTGGCGTAGAGCCTGCATTATCGAATGGTGCGCCTTCAGCTCGTTGTTTGTTATCAACGCATCTCTCCTTCCTGCCCTCCCCAGCCCGTCCGCCCTCCCCCACGCTGTTCTGCTCCGTAGAAACCCAAGCTCAGGAGGAGACGAAACCATTCCTGCGGGAACTTCTCCCTCGTTTGAAGATGATATCCAGACCGGCGTGCGTAAATCCCGGAGTTGAGATGAGATGGACGAGAGTTCAGTCCGAGAAGGCTGTGACGATGGCAACAAGTAGATTTGGAGTGTTGAAGGCATCGGTGTATATCCAGGAATTGAGAAGTCGTTTTGCTAGGGCCAGATAACGCGAGAAAGCACGAAATTTGAGGTGCAAAAAAATATATCCAGCTGCGAACTACAAAATGACGACATGTATTCAGCTTCAATATTTCAACGTTTCAACCCCGGAGAGGGTAGAAGAGATAAAGCGCGTACCTAGCCTCCTCTCCCCTCTGTTCGCCCATATGCTGATCCAGTTGTAATGCAAGCAGCCAGACTGACGAGTTCGTTTGGCTTGGAAGGTCAGTCAGAAGTATCGCTGGCTAGACGACGCCTCGTCAGAATATGAGGCTGATTCTGAGAAAAAATCACGAACTTTGGGCTGAAACTACTGCTAAAGGTTATCGAGAAGTTGAAAAGATCCTGAGTAGTCGAAGATAGACCGACAAAATGCGAATAAGACGCGCGGGGTCCGTTAGATGTTCAACTTCAAGGTGTCGAAGTTGTCCTCAAACTCAATCGAGAGGGGAGGCTCCACGATCCTGTAGAGTATCGAGCAACAACGGCATGTTGGAGCAACAGCAATGGGGAATGGATGTGGTGTCCAGGTGGGGAGTTTCGGGTGGTTGAAATTTTGATTCGAACAGTAACACGTGACTACTATGACGACGCGTCGCGTCCCTAAACACGTTACCGCTGAAGTCGGGGGAGGAGATGAACTGGGCATAAGAACAGGTGCTGGACTGGGGGCTTGCGGGTTGTCAGTAGGGAAGAAGGGTGTACGTATAAAAAAGTCAGAGGAAAGAACTCGGACACCATTCGGGGGACAACACTTTACGCAAATCGTAAACAATGTCGTGTCCTTTGTATTACTTCCTAAACACCAGAATTGATTTCGGATAGAGATTAATGCCCAATTTCGAGGGTAAATTCTCTGCTTTGATGATAATTTTTTGAATCAAATACAACGCAATTCCTCTTGATATAAGAACAAAGACGAAAGTTAACGAAGAGAAAAGGACAGTATTAGGGCTACTATGTAAAGCCTTCCTTCCCTCTACCAACCCGCCGGCAGTGGTAACTCCTCCTCCTCCTCCTCCTCCTCCTCTTCCGGTAGCGCCGCGGTGCTCGTACTCGGGAGCTCTGGGGCATAGTAGCCGGTACACAACACAACACGACCAATTGTCGTGGTATTTTTCTCCGCGCCGCCCAGCATCATTGCCTCTCCATTGCGTCGAACTTCTTTCTTCACAGACCCGACCAACGAGTACCAGAAACTCGCACACGACAGCGGCACCAGCACCCCAGGCTGACAGCATAGCAAGACTGCGGTGTCGGGAGGTGTTGCGACGACAATAGACGGACCTTGCGGTTGTATGGGGTACTCAAATGCATGCACCGAAATTGAGGGAAAGAAGTCGAGCCTTGGAGAAATAGGTGAGATCCGGTAAAATCGTAAAGGACCGTTCGCACCTTCTTTCATCCCTTTCGTAGATATATGCGCCTCCCTCAGCCACCGTCTTCCTCCAAGGCCAGAGTCGGCTCGTAAACGTGCCCACTACATCAGCAGTACACCAGGAAGATCCCGCAGCGTACCGCCTCGACGCGCCTGCACCCCGCTTACTCACACCCAACCCGCGTACGCGACGAAACCACTCACGCGACGCCTTTAGCAGCAGCACCGGAAACCCCGCCAATAGGTTTGGAGGGATTGGGAAGAAGAAAGAGAACAACATGTAGCGCGGGAGGGCTACGTATGACGAGGGAAAAGGACCATGCTTCAAGCCGATGATTTTGAGAATCGTGCGGGTGAGGCAGGGACAGTAGTTGCTGGCATAGAGCACGCATCGCCGAGTGGTACGTATCCACCCAAACCTCTTCTACTCTAAAACCGACTCCCCACCCCTTCTCATCTAGCAGGACCCTGCCTCACTCTCCTACTACGCACCATTCCGCTCCCTGTATACCCAACCCGCGAACGGGAAAAAATGGTCCCGGTGCGTCATTTGACGATGTTGTCTCCGGTTCAGCGCTCGTACGACCTTCCTTGGGGATAAGACGGCGGAGAGATTCGCAGAGAGGATAGTAACGACACCTTCCCCAGGAGGTCGATAGCAGATGAGATAAAGGCCAGGCTAGAAACCGATGGTGACAATACGAATCGTGAACGGTCGCGATCGGGGATGTCAGTTTGGTTGGCACACGCAGTGTGGCTACGGCAGCCTGAGTAATCCTGTACTTGACCCTCAAACTTCAAGTTGCAGTGTGATGTCGCGAAAAGGAGCAAGTCTCAAAGTCGGAAGTAAACTATTGCAGGCCGCGAGCTACAGCATGACCATGCATGTTCAGCTTCAACTGCAAGAAAAATATAACTGTGAAGCACGCACCTAGTCCTTGCATTCCTCTGGTAGATTATATGGTGATAAGGTTGCTGCGAGGGCAGCTAGACCGACGTGCCCGTGTTTGTTTCAAGATTAGGTCAGAAGAGTCGCAGCCTAGAAGTTGCCTTGTCAGAATACAAGGCTGGGTATATAGGAACATCACTGACTTCGGGTTGCAGTCAAATACCAAAGCTCATCCAAGTGATATCGGGTCAGAAATTTTTCAAAAAGCGGGTAAGTAAGCCAAGCGGTGTTATGCAGGTCCAAGATCTTCAAGAGTCAAAGATTTCCAGAGGGTGGTGGATAAGCATAATTCTTGTGTTCCACAGAAAAATGGACGAAGAAAGCATTGAAGGAACAAGGAATTTGGGCGATGGATGTGATGACGTGTAGGGGAGATGACAATTTCCAGAACACAACACGTGACTAGCGCGGTGCCGCGACACGCCTGCAATACTCAGTAAATTTCTTTCAATTCGCGTATATATTCAACTATACTAACAAAGGTATTCATGTGACTGATAATCTTGTTCGGAGACGCAGGTTTTTCGGCATCGGATTGTGAGGACTGTCTGCAGCGCAAATTATGAGAAATCTTCTTTCTTTGATCCGTCATGTGACATACCGATCTCCGTAAGCACCAGTCAGCTTCGAATTATCAATAGAAATTATAGAATGAGAAACGCTCTATTCCACGGTAGCAAGCACCTTAGTAGTAGTACACACAGCCCTTCATCTCATGAAACGACTCCTCGAGCAGCGTTCATGCAGGCCCCGTTGTTCGTCCAATGCGTGATGACAGAAACACTCCCACAGTCGATGCAGCATATTTACTTCTTAGCCAATCATAGCAATGAGCAATCGTAGACGGGACCTGCACGTCTAGCTGAAGGTACGAATAGACAACGTGATCGAGTACCGAGATCAGTCGCCCATGCGAATCCGCCGACAAGCACACTGGACCAGTACAACTCCTGCAAAATCCTTTGCGGGTACAGTAGGGTCGAGTGTATGGAGGGATGATGGAGTGCGGAAGTCCTTTGCCAGGCATAGGAAATATCCCCGACCCAGCAATCGCACCAAACGTCCGGGGATTGTCAGTGATAAATGGAAGGACTGGCAAGTGTTGCAGCGAGAGGGTTGCGACAGCGACGGACGGCTAGATTGTACGCTGAAGATAAGGACGGAAATCGTGCATCTACCACCGAAACGAAAGGGTTTTAAAAGAAAAGCGTGTCGCAGGTGAGCACCCGCACTGAAACTGAAAAAAGAAGGGGGAAGAGAAAGACGTACTTATATGCACATCCCTCATGCTCGATCACAACCAGCTAGCGATGGCCTCTACTCCCAGCGGCTCACGGCGAGCCTACCTTGCCCCAAAACATGACCCGAAAATGCTACGTCAGACCCCTAAACGCTGAGGAATAGAAGGAAGATAGAACGACGAACGCGAAAACGGGGGTTAAGGAGTAGCGCAAGGGTGGGATTGGAAGTCCAGGCGCCAGGTTGACTTACAGAGGCGAGTGGAGGATCTATGTGGAAGTCTATAGGGCGCCAAAGTGCATGCAGTTTAGCTTTCAAAGGAAATAAATCACCAATAAACGTACCTACTAGCAGCCGATGGCCAACGTATCTCTATTTCAACGTCAATGGGCCTGTAGAGTAAAGAATAACATGTGCGTCACGTTTTGGATGAGCATACTTCTGGGGAAACATCAAAAAAACTTACGCCAACAAGAACTGTGCGGTTGGCCGAACCAACCAGAAAGATGTCGAGGAGATTACGCCGTGAGTCCGTGACAGGAAAGATGACACAAGAAAGCCGGGTAGGGTCGCATAAGTTGCTAGAATCGTCAAGCATGCTGCAAAGAAAAGGTGAAGCTAGGATTCAATGAGGATTGATAGAGCACTAGCGACAATAGATATTGAGGACGAAG
The DNA here is from genome assembly GCA_023014345.1 of Galerina sulciceps. Classification (NCBI taxonomy): domain Eukaryota; kingdom Fungi; phylum Basidiomycota; class Agaricomycetes; order Agaricales; family Galerinaceae; genus Galerina; species Galerina sulciceps. The sequence goes on from JAEDXJ010000043.1 coordinate 164,702, forward strand.
ATTTGAGGCAGCGTGAAATTTGATCACAACAGGAAACACGTGATTCATAAGCTGACGCGACACACGCCCCTATCCCCCAACTAGCTCCCTCATATTCACCAGTTCGACACTTGCCTCTTCGCGGATATTTCGCGTATTCGAACATGAAATAGAAAGAGAACCGAGAGTTCTCGAGTTAATTATTTTTGAGAGGACGGTCCTCTGAAGACTAGCAAAGACGGTCTTTATGAAACTCACGCAAGGACCGGAGTGGTGCTGTTACTGTGGAAGATAGACTGATTACGATCCTCAGTGGAAAGCTAGTGGAAAAAACCAAAGCATTGAAAAACATCTACATGGAACTGTAGTAATATTAGATATGACGCAGTCGACTTACCATGCACAGGATCGAACTCCTCCTGCACTTTCGGTCAGATTCACGCAGAATATTTGATGGTCACCTCTTGGCTATTTTAAACCAAAAATGCCCATGAGGCCTGGACCAGAAAGACTCAGTCTTGAATAAACGAGGACGGAATGTCGCAATCCACAGGTGTTTCTAAACCTATCGAGTCGGCAACATCCACTAATGCGCCGGTTCATTTGTCTACCTCTTAATTTTGAAGACAACGTTACTTGACGGCGAGCTGTGTTGCTTGTTTTCCTTATATTGGAGCAGTTCATGCCGCGAAGTTAGTCCGACTTCGACCAATAAGATTACCCGTTAAAACAATAAAACCTGAACTAGATGTAAGTAACTTTTTAAGAGAAATCGGGAGGTAAGCACTTTCGACACGTCTCCAGCAACCCTCACGAAGCAACCTGCTTAGCCACCGACTCACGTAACCCCCCATGTTCGCCTAAAAATACCTGAATGGCCTCCAACCCAATCCCTCTCCTCATCCCCGTCTTATCGTCCCAACTCGAATGCAACCCAACCAGCCTCCCCAAACGCTGCTCGACCAGCGGAGCCCCGCTATGCCCCCAATACGTCCAACAATCATGCATCAGCGCGCCGATCTCCGCGTTATCCTGCACGTCCTGCCCTGGTGCATATCCGCGAAACGCGCCAGTGCTGACGTGGAGCACATCGTAGTCGGTCTTGATTCCCGGCCTCGAGGCTTCGAGGTCTTCGCTCCCTGGGTGTCCGGTACAGATCAATGCGGCTCCGAGTCGTGGTGGCCGAGACAAGTCGGCGGGTATCACGAAAGGGAATGGTCGGGTCTGAACTTCGGCATGAGGGGTTGAGGGAGTGGGACGCGTACTCGTAGCTGTTAGCTGGCGCTGGCACCCTACGATCCGTAAAAGCGCCAAATCGCGCTTCGGATCCCAAGCGACGCACTCGGCTCTCACCACCTGGCCAAACGCGAATATCAGCCACTTCACTTTGCTTTCCTCGAGTTCCTCGGCGCTCTCGGCGACACAGTGCGAGCAGGTAAGAAGAACACCTTCTGGGTCAATACAGACCGCCGTTCCAGCATCTTCTTGTGCAAACACTAACGTAGCGTTTACAGCTGTCGTCACGTCCGTCGAATTTCCGTTTCGAACTGGCGGTATGGTGATCGTGAAGTCGCGTAGCCACTCCTGCTTCTTCCGAAGAATGGCTAGATCGCGCTTAGATAGTCCCGTGACAGCCTGCGTGAGCAAATCTGGCAAGACAGCACCAGAGAAAGTCGGACGCTGAGGAGGGGAAAAGGTCGAAGGCAGGTCAACTTCGTCATCGTCATCGATTTCGATGATCCCCGTGTCCAATTCTGTCGACTGCGGTATTGTGTTGTTAACGTGAGTTTTCTGTTTAGAAATACGACTGGACCTTCGAAAACCTGTAGCTTGCGCCTCTGTGGGGGAATCGACGCGTCGGCTTGGTGCCATCGTGGTAGAAAGCGGAGGAGGTTGGATAATGGTTGTGAGTCTGATCCCAGGCTGTGCAGGTGCTCGGACTTTGCCGGGTACACGGCCGTTATTACTCCCGGAGTCCCCAGTGTTAAAGTTCTTTCGTACCTTCAAGAATCTGCAGCTGGCTGCCTTTCCAGGTTCCTCGTATAAAATTTTAAAATTAAAGCTGCTTTTATAACGACTTGAGATTCAATACGCCCCCTTTTTTTTTTGACTCGGAGCTCGTTTTTGTACCTCAGGAACATGAAAGCGCATCATCACACAACCCCATGACATCGTTGTGAAAGTTAGAATATAATGGGCACCGTTCTGCAACGAGCCATGCCAGGACACCGCCCTATCGGCTCAGTCATCAACAGGACCCACGAAGGTGAAGCGCCAGTTATGTTTTAAGATTTCCGCGACTAGACTCTCCGTGCGGGATCCAATCGTTGTTGTCCCAGTGCGTCTGCATTTGGCCCTTTGGGGTGAGAAAATGAATCTGAAGTTGGTACGAGTGTTAGATCCTAGGCGCCATAGGAAGGGTACCGATAAGAGTGTGGAAGAAATGTCAAAATTTGACACTATCGAACTTAAAACGCAGTCAAGCGGTGACCCTGGTCAAGTAAAATCGAGATGGGCTGGAGCGCAAAAATACCATGACATGTAATAAAGAGCGAATGCGAGCGGCGAAGACAGACGATAGCGAAGTCATACTTCGAAGTATGAATCAGCTCCGTGGATAATAGGGAGAGCCCTGAGTGCGTCCGACGTGATGAGGACGGAATTGAAACCGCATCACACAGATGTACACTTCCATTGGCAGTTCAACTCGATCCCAACTGACACTAAGCTGATGTGGAATGATTTTTACCGCTTCTTTTCATTTCAGACTCGTGGAAGACAGCTCCTCATACCTAGGAGCTAGATTCCACCGACGGCCTCTACGAAGAGAATCTCGAAAAGACAACTTCACGTCTAATTTGACCTACGCACAATTGAGGTATTGATCCCATTAGCTACTCAACTCACCCCTACATTTTGATGATCTTTTCTCCTATCTATCGTCTTTAAGTTTGCCCGGTCACCATTTAAATTGCTCGGACTGTGTTTATTTCACCTCGGGGCGTCTTTGACTCTTTGTCTCTCGTATAATTTATCTTGCACCAAAAGTCCAAACTCTTGATCGTCCTTTACCCGTGGAATAGCTCTGTTAATACACTGCCAAAGTCTCTACATATTCGCAAACGGCGACGCAAGTTTATTTTCTTGATTTTCAGGCAAACGACTCAACCAAAGACATTCAGCACATTTTCCCGAAAGTTGAACCAACGACCCTTTTGACATCCGGTATTCAGCCTCTCTCATTGTCCTATTTACATCCCTATGACCTTGTTTTATGATATACTAGATCCCCACCATGCCTGTAGCCATTGTACGAGTCGTCAACAACACAAGCCGCATAGTCAATTACCTCAATACGCAAACCGGATACCAGATCACCGTCCGTCCTAGGCCCGCAGAGTGGGCTCACAATCGAGTTCCAAGCTCCAATTTTACAGACGACACGACACCTTTTCGCTGCACTGGGCACGTCGCAGTCTGGCTCAGTGCCTATGACGGTGTACGCACGAACAGGCCAACCGTCGACATTTCAGATCATAACTGGCGATTCTCCGTGATTGGCTCCACTACACCGCCATTTTGTTCGGGTGTCAAAATCGGATCAGCGCGGTTCCCACCAGGCACCTCCACGGTCATGTCAGAATGGTGAACAAAAACGACATGATCAGATGGTTATTTCAGAGAGATATGGAAAAGACATCTCTCAAGATGTCTCTCAGATGTCTGGCCGTCCAGAGGTGAATTCTGGTCCTGCCGCAGCAGGGTACAATATTCCTTATTACTGGCTCATTTTTCTTCCTTTTTATGATTCACAAATGCAAAAAGACTAATCATATTCCACGTGTACAATACAACATAATCACTACAAGTCGCGCTCGTGCTACACATATTCTGCCCATTGTGGTCTCACCACTGTAACTACCAGAGTGCAAAGCTCAAACCTGACCTGCGTACGCACACCCCTCTACTCTCAATAGCCCCCACCCAAAGTCCCCTTGTCTGAACGAGGATATTTCGAGCCTGTTCGAACGAAGAAAAAAGGTTATTCGAAGGCCGAACACAGATGTTGAAGCCTTACCTACCATTTTCCTAGTGCTATGTGCTCCCCAGGTGTTCGTTCCCTCGGAGACTTGTGTGATTATATCTATAAAGAACAATAAAAATGTCAGTTGTCGGGCGGTGGGTTGCCAAAGCTCGTCACAGTGCCAGCCCCCAGGACAAGAACAAAAGCCGAAGTAGACTCCATAGTAAGAGCCTTATGAGACCAGACCACAAGATAGCATATCCCAGGGAAACAGGCAGATTAGTGGAGTAGCGACCAGGGCAATGAGGGGAGAGACGACGAAGGGAGAGAGGAAGGAGAGACGAACGTTGTGGTTTGTTTGCGTTGTGTTGAACTTGCCATGAAGCGGAGTCTGAATGGACTTGGGAGAATTTCAACGGAAAAGTGAGGGTCCGATTCTGACCTGAAATTGCAGGACCTTATTGAGAGGCCTCTTTCATGTCGTGGAGATGTCATTCCAAGCACTAATGACCTCTTTACATAAATATGAAATAATGTACATTCTCGTACCACCCTGGCCTTGATGTGGGGCGACATCAGACATCCGGCGATCAATGTCCATCTAGCACCCGAACAAGTTGGCGGTGTAGGCCTTCGGAAGGCCGCACAGAGTCCTGGTATGGCAACCTGGAAAAAGGTGGCCAGTATATCCTAAGGCTGGATGAAGCTTACGCCGGGTTAACACCACGCTGCGCATTCACATTTTTGCGTTTCCGACCATGGATGCAATTCGAGCCAGGATACATTACTTCCCGATCTCTAAATGAGGCGGCTGTAGTTGCTGGACCGATTATGATGGCTATTTTCAAGTAGGATTTCGACCGTGAAACATTTGAAATGAAATTTATTTATGAAGTGACGCTGTAATATGTTGTGACCCTATTTCTAGTATCTACATTCCCTTTCCTTATACCGAGGAGAACAATGAATGGGCGAAGCAGGAATCCGAATATATGCGCAAATTTGAGTGGGGTAACACCATTTCAGGCCTACGAACGTGAAGGCAAAGCCCCCAACTCGGTATCATCTTCGTCTCTGGATTCTCCACGGCTAAAATACTCTCCTTCCGAATTGCGCGCCGACTCTTGATACGAAGGCGCGCGACCCGACGAGAAGTGGGGCTGTCTTCCAAAAAGCACGGACCCTGGCCTCGTATACAGCAATAAAACCACGTTGAATACCCCGCTAAGACTAAATAACACGCTGAATCCAAGCAAAAGCGAGGATAAGGTCGTATTCGGGGCTCGATTCCCGTCCCAGTGGAAGCTAATTCCCCTTACTACACTCAGAGGCAATTTCGATAGACAATATGTGAGAGGATACCTGTCGAGAATGAGCCATATATCAGTAAGCTCGACAAGGAGGGTAATTAGGGAATTAGAACGAATCACGTACGCGAGCATGACCATTGACTGGTAATGGAAGCTTCTACCCGTGTTCACAGCTACGCGTTGGAACTTGAACTTCCACCAGCGGTGGTCATAAATAACAATATTTCCCCGACTCCAAAGCCAGAGGGGTACGTATGCCGCAACTGAGATACATAACGTGATCCAGATCCACAGGTATTCACCCAAAATACGCCATTTTGGATAGCTCCTGTGGATCCAGCACCAGTACTGACATAAATATAGACGTTTAGTGGCTAATAGACGCGTTTAAATTGAGCAATAAGGAAGAAGCTTACAGGTACCGGGGCAATGAAGGGCGCTTCCCCTCGTTTTCCATTAACGGTATTGCCGATTGCGACCACAGCCGCTACTGAAATCCATGCGGCGAATAACACAGCGCTCGTGACTCGCATCGACGTTGCTGTCTTTCCCAACCATATGCCCACAAATGTGTATAGTGTCATTAACTAGAGAATAAGTTATTTCAATCTGGACGTACTTAATCAACGAAGGAACACTTACAAGAGTTGTAATCGCACCGCCTGTCTGACCGAATTGTTTGATGACTCCTAATTAAACGTTAAAACAGACGAAGGCCCAGCGAAAGTGAAATGGATATTAACCTTGGGCCCGACAAAACCCGCCGACTTGCACTACACCGTCGTGTATCCATTTGAGGCTCATTATACAGCTGACAGCTTGCAGCAGTTCCGCTGAAAAAAGAGAGAACTGACGTGGATCAGTCAGGTGAAACTGACAACGTGCAAGGGTACCCACCATGAGCAGATCCATTGGCGTGTGGAAGACGCCCCAATTCTCCCTTGCGACGTTTCGGATGCGCCAGACAACATTTCGCTGCGTAAATCAGGACGTAGTCGTACGAAAACTCCAAAATGAACTCACAAAGATAATGGAATAAACGTATAACAGAGCGAGGAGTGAAGCAAAACCTGCTTCCACAACGATCTTCGGGACTGGCTTTGTCAACCAGAAAGAAGAAACGACGAATGACGCACCGTCACCCCAACACTTTGAGTCCGCGTAAGGTTGTAAATCGTATCATCATCGTCAGGAAGCGTGTTCTGTGTAGAGTTCATGTCGTTTGAAACATGTCAAGTATGGGTACGAGAGCCTTTGCGTGAGAGAGACGGTAGGGTGTGAATTTGGGGTCTCTGTAAAATATGTATATCGCACTCACTTTGCGGCGCTCCCTTTAACTATGTGTATAAGGTCCGTCGAAATGAACCCTTCTGCCAATGAAGTTCCATGTGATCAATGACTGACAATGGTTAGATGACCGTACTGTCCGTTGTCAGTTCGCAGGTACGACTGTACTCGTGAGAAGCTTGATAGTTTGCGGGTGCCTCGCCTCGTTTTTCTCTTGGAAGACAACAAATGCCTTAACTAAACGTTGGAAGTGATGAGAGGTTGTGCACGATGTGAAGGTCCAGAGTGCCTAGTGCGACGACATTTGATAGAAATATAGGGAACATCAAATCCATCCTGGAGGTGTGTCGAAGTAAAAGTCTCGAGGCGATTGTGTACCTGACTTGGCATTAGGAATTCGCCATAATTTATCAGGAATGGCAGGTCACGATGTTTGTAATAGCCTTGAGTTTTGTCAGAAGAGAAACGGAGTAGCCGGTAAATCAAACATACGTCCTGAGTAGTGCCAATCCAGGAATAAGGCGGTCTCGTGGGGGTTGAAACACTGCTTGACGACCGTCCGAGTCGTACGACTATGTCCCATGCTCGTAAACTGTCAATAGAAGAAACGAATGAGGTCTGTTCAATGAATATATTAGTATTACAGGGTTCACAAGCGCTATATCCCACTCCAGCACAGCTGGTCCCTTCTTGAAAACACGTAAGAATGGCCGCAGCAGATACGGTCAGTCATCGATGATCGTTAACTTGATTTTTGGACCCTTGAGTTAGATATGGCGAAATCGAAGAGGAAAAGGAAAATCGTAATGGTAAGGCTGTAGCTGCACGTCGATTCTCGGCGCGCAGGCGTGGTGCGCGGGTGCGAGCGCATTTGGCTGATTGAAGAGCCGAACGAATCGGCCGAGTATCGTGAAGATAACGTGGCCGAGGAATGTATTCACAGCGAGGTTGGGGTCGGGCGAGAAAGACAGCTGATACCAGATAGGAAGGAGCGATGCCGACAAGCTAATAGGGGCGTGCAAGCTCACCCTCCTACCGACAGTACAAAGCCTGTTCCTTGATACACTCGACCTTCCAACGTCACGAACGCTCTCCCGCTCATGTGTTGCCGGTCAGTTTGTCCATATTCATGGTAGGGTCATACGACCCGGCCCGTGGATTGAGATGAACAAAGGCGGTGTCCATGCGGGAGAGCGACCACAAGGGGGGGAAACGACAGGTACCAGCTTGAGGAACGTCCATGGGTTTGATCATCGCGGTAAGAACAAGCTGAGAAGAGGTGGAGAGGGGTTCTGCCCTCAAAAAAATCGAACGGATACATGTAGACATGTATGTATGCGCTATTTTCTGCCCTTCCAATTAGGCCCAGCTCCCGAACTTGCAGTATCAGAAGACGGACAAGCAGAAATGTACGCGGAGGAAAGGAAGGCGACACGGAAAGTGGAAGGCAGAGCAAGATGCTAAAGGAAAACCGGTGGAAATGGAAATTTCAAATTGACACAACCAGACAGCACGTGATTGATCCATGCGTCGCGTCGTCCCTACACATATTTATGGTCTTCGATTGATGAAAGGAAATTTCTAACATTATCAATTATTGTCTAAGAACGCTTCGCTATGCCAGCTATGCTAGCAAGCAGAACTGGAAGGCTTGCTACATCATTCCAGCTACATGCAAAACCGTAGACAGTTTTCAAAAATTCACCTTGTGCGCTGTTGTTTGGGTAAGCACCTATTTTCAGCGAATTACTGACGTAGGGAGGAGTACTTCTGCTCCAAGGACCCTTACAGAGCTCCATGTTGGAGTAATTTGCCGACGGGCTGTTCGGAATAAGGCTTCGTCGGGAGGACCGACGCGTGGAGCTTACCAAAAGCTATTGTTTACACAAATACAGGCGCAATGGAGAGATTTTAGAAAACTGTCTACGGTTATGCATGCAGCTGTCACACGGGGTGGTCATTTTGATCTTTGTGGATCACGTGCTACTAAGAAATTTGGGATCGCCTGTACAAAGGAAGGCAAGCCCCCCAATAAATTAGAATCGACACTCTGAACACGGCTCGGAGTTGCTCGAGGTATTCAAGACGAATCAAAGCCTGCTCTAGAAGAAATCGCTTCCAACAACATTTCACGCAGTGTTCGGTCGCCATTATATATTGGAAGCTAAGTTGCAATTTAAAAAATGCGCGTTAGTTCAAGGGGGGAAAGTATCAGTCTCTCTTACTTTGAGGAGATTCACGGAAGACCTATAGGTAGGCATTTGGCTTTCATTCGACCCATAGTCACATATCGAGAACTTAGGAACGAGCTCTTGAAATCCCCTGGAATGTAAAAGGGTCTTAAATTTCGCAGTAGACAGAGGCTCATCACCGCTTACAGTACAGGCGGACGACTGCAGCCTGTGACAAGCCGTAGTAGCCATTGTATTTGCCATTGATGGAAGGTATTGACAACCTGAGTCAGTAAGCACATCGGAAATCAAGAAAAAATTTTGTAGAACCCACCCTCCAAAACGCATCAATTGTTTCATGACCATCGTGATAAATTCCTCTATAGGTTGTATGACGGCGTAAGTCGTCCAGGTTGATTGGCTTATTAGTACCTCCAATGAGAATCTGAAGCTCTTGCGGATTAAACATTCTATTCATTGATTTGCAATTACCAAGCAATTCTACATGGATATTGAATGTAAAACATACCTCAACCACTCCGGCTTGATCCAATGAGATAGACCCGCGACAAATGATTCACTTTGCCGCTTGACCTCCACATCCAGACGATAGTGGGCAGAAAGGCTGATATAGCGCATCTTGTTCTCTTTGGTGACTGCAATATTCCTGCCATCAGGAATGAGCTCCGCCGACGATATCACTCCAGAGTCTAGTGTACGATACAAAATTAATAGATTGATGTGTTTTAGAAAAGAGCCTTACCATCTGTCACAAGAATAGTGAAGTTCAACAAGAGGTCTTCGATATCCTCAGTGGAATTTTTGATGGAAAGAAGGTGACGGTGTAGATCCGGGTTTAGGGAAAGGAGATCATCAAAGTAACTTCTCCTTCCTAACCACTGGACACCGTTATTTAGTAATCAAACGACTACCACGAAGGCGAGCTCACCTTGGATAACAAGAAATTGGCAAATCTAACCTCCATCAAAATACCTTCATACACGGCTTTGCCGATGATATATCCAATGAACGAATAAAACTCTAAGGCGCGGGCTAACGGAATGGTAAGAAATTAAATGGGTGATAAAAATATGGCCAAAACGAACCGTGAGTTGTACGCACATCCGAACCGGGATGCAAATCCCCCTCCTGATTTTTCAGCCACATGACACGATTCGTCTCCAAAGCCTGATGGAAGAATGAGGTGAAGAAATCCTTGAAGTTGCATCCGCCTTCAAGGACCTCCCTGATCATTATAAATGCACTCAGAACCGTCCGTAAAGATTGAGAAATAAATTAGCGACTCACTCCTCCCTCCCAAATTGATCAGTCATCATTATCTCAAAAGGAACCCTCAAATCAACGTTGCCAAATTTCCCAAATGCGTCTCTGGCTACCATGTTCCGCCGGATCTTCACCCCCATCGTTTGGTCGTGCCCCACGGCATTGTGTCGCTCAGCGGAGCCGTGCAGCACTCTATCGCTCGTAATCAAGTGCCGGAAGATGGAAACACGCAATTCGAAGGGAATGGCGAACGGGATGTGTCTATAGACGCGAAGGTACGGCATCATGGAGTCCCAGTCGTCATCGGTGATATCCCTTGGCGCTTGAGAGAAGTCGGTCCCGGAAGATTTCTGTTCGTGGATACTGTTAAACGTTTAGGTCGATGTAGTTTGGAAAACTGTTAAAATGGTAGATTGATAAGGAGAGGTTGAAAGACGTACATAGCCGCGTCTATGAACATCTTCATATCCAATCGTGACCTAATGCACCAGTGACTCGAATGTACAGAGGGCCACATACAACTAGAGTTGAGTGCTGTAAATTCACCGTCAAAATAAGAAGTAAAACACTTGCGATCTTGCGTAAATTCTCGATAAGCACCGCAGTAATTTTTCCCTCAGCGCTTTCCACGAGCAGAATACGTCCGGTGAGACGATCACACAAAGAGCCTCCTCCGGGCCGTCAGCATGATAGCTAGTATGCTGCCAATACAGAGAAAATAAAATATTAAGAAGCTGCCTGCCGAACGAAGCGACTTCTTCTCGAGTCAGTGAGTTACGTCCACGATTTCCAGCCTCGCCATCGAAGGACACTTCGTAATCCGTGGATTGGAGCGTTTGGGAATACAGATCGGCGAGAAGGAGAATTCGCGGCCAGTGTACGGCTCTTCTTCCTCTGAGAGCAGAAAAATAATAAACGATCAACACCAAACATTAAGACGAAAAACGCACTGTAGACGTCATTAGAATTTTCTTCCTGACCCAACGGCGAATGCCTCACGACCTCACGATACAGATCTCCCACAAACCGACCTTCTGCGCTTGTCAGAAGAATATTGAAGATCTTCTGTTGAGAAGACGGCCATGTCGCTGTCACAACGAACAGGTAGTCCGCTAAGTGAGGCAAAAGGGCGGCTTGTGATTGTGAGCAGTTCATTAGATCTGTTATGTGCTGTGTCGTGGGGACCTTCATTAACCACCTGGCTGATTCTTTAGTTACTTCCAAAGTGTCTAAATCGTAAGTATCGTCTATTCCGAGTCCTCGTAGTCTGTGTGGTCGTCGTCGCTGGAACGCGAATTGTGGTCGACAGAGTTCGTTTCCGAACCCGCCTGGCTACCTGATTCTGATAAGGATGGCGGAAACCATTCAGAGAGACAGAATGCATTGATAAACCTGACAGAAAGCTGGAGGTACGAAGCGAACACCGGAGTAGAAAGCCTTGCATAGTGCGGAGAGACATACATGAATATGTTTGCTGCAAAGTCCACCGACTCGGCGTCGGTGGCCTTGAAGTCTAATCGTTCGGTCAAAATGATGGTGAGTTTATGAGGTCTGTTAATAGGAAGTATGAGATAAACGGGGATGGAGAGTCAACTGGAAGTCGTTTCGGAAGCAATGGCATGCTCAAAATACGGCAGAAATTTTCCATGTATATTCGCGTGAATTCAGGCGAGTCTTCTGGGTAGGTCGCCAGTGGCACCATACATACGTCGAGGAAATGGTTTACAGTTGTGGAGCTTCCGAAGGGCTAAAAACAAAAGACGATAAGAAAAAGGGTCTCACATCTGTGACGAGTGGAAGAGTTACCAATTTCCGCACTGCCATTTCGAGAAAACCAAGAAACTTCTTCTTCATGAGATACGCCGTGATTTCCTTGCAAAACGCGCTTCCTTGGGACCCCGCCGCGGCCACTGCGCGTTCATGTGACAATACAAGTTTCAGAAAGTCTAGGTATGACGAGGCATCTGATGATCTGTCGAATCTTCAGTACTGGTACGAGTAAAATAATAAGATCGTTACTCAGGTGCGTAGTATAATAAACAACAAAGCGCGAGGGCTGCTTTCCGCATAAGCACCAGCCAACTTGTCCTATCTTTTCCCAAGGCTTGGTATAGAATTGCTTCTATTGGTGTCGAAGTCAGTGAAATATACCCAATTATAAATTTAGTTGTCTCGACACACCGAGTCCAAGCTCTATCATCGCCCTCGCCCATATACCGAACGCGTCATCCTCCGCCCCAAACAACACGAGACACCTTAGCCCAGTCAAACCTGTTACATCGCCTTCAAAGACCTTCCTGAGTGGCTTTATCGCCTCCCAATTCGCTAACTTGCGTCTCCACCATCTTTGGATTTTCACGGCCATTTCTCGTCGTCTCTCCTCCCGATAACCTGCAAACGAGGAGCTTGAGACGAGAGCAGACATATTCTTGTTGAGAAAATGGCATGGATATTGGACAGGAGATGATGGTATTGATCAAAGATAAGGATGGGACAACCACTGACACGCATTCGCTGTCGGAGTGTCGGAGGGGTTGTTACGTTAGCATGAGCGCATGTTCTCTAACTTTATCCTGTCGGCGAAACCGCGGTTCTTGTATGAATGAGGTTGTCAAGGACGTTTTTCGATTTTTTTTACAACCTAATAAGTAACATTGAAGACCTGAATACGACGTGCTTTAACAAATTTAATATTGCAAAACAAGACTTACCACCAATTACACAACCGATTTGTGCCAAGGACGAATGATTTTTATCCCATTAAGCGCGTTATACCCTCACGATAAAAAATAGATAGGTTTCTTGCATCCTCCTAAGTTACGAAGCGCTGACCCCAACGCCCCGGAAGTCGCACACTAGACGAAAACTCGCCCGCAGCATCTTTGCCCGAACTCTACGACCATATCTCGTGAGGTAGCGGTTGTACAAACCCCTTCCCCAATGGGAGAACCCGTGAGATGAGGAATAGAAGTAAAGAAGTGCAACGCGGGAGGGCATGCGACGACCGCGAAGGAGGAATTTGGATGTGGACACTGGAAGCACGAATAAGAACGAAGCCAAGTCAAATAGGCTGCCGTTTTGGTGGTTGTAAGCGCCGTATTCAGCGTGTTTCCATCCCTCTTCCCCAATCATAGCTTGCTGGTGAGCCATCCAGTCTGACGGTAGTGCCAGCCAAGCTTCAGCGACATCATAAACAGCGACCTGCCTCGCTCGCCTCATCACTCCTTCCGAACGTGGTAAAATTTCTCCTGGACCCAGCAAGCAGAGCTCGAAGAACCGCAGCTCCCCGTCCTAAAATCGCCCAGATTTCCCTAAAACCAACGTCGCGCTAGTGCAGGCAGATCGTTTCCAACTGCACCTTGTCGCCCCATAGAACTCTCCCGCTGAGCAGCGACGTGAAACCACGCCAAAATCCCCGTGATTGAGATAGAAATATCCCCTTGTGGCAGAGATGGGCGGGGAAAAGGGGTGCCTTGCGGGAGGGTTACCGTTAGGAGGAGTCTGGAAACTGTCCTCAGACGGAATGAGAATACCGCACGGGAGGGTTACGGTGCTGGTGGACGAGTGGATCATGAATAAGATTTTGGAAGAAACACTCACTTGGTCTTACTACCACCGTGTCTCGTCGTCCCAAAGCAAACACAACGGTTGGACAAGGAATCGGCAAGAGGGAAAATCAACCATTGTGGTTGACCGTGCATGTACAGCCAGCTACGAAACGAATCAATTCAGTTTCAAAGAAAGAATCGATCATAGAGGCACAGACCTGACTTCCTAATTCTGTACTGAAGCCCTGTTGTATCGTCGAAAAGGTCAGGAAAGGGCTAAACCAGAGGACGATGTTCGCTTACCCTAACTTAGAAGGTGCGCTAAGAGATACCCAGAAGTGGAAAGAAAGGAGGAGAGGACCGTAGCCTCCAGTAAATAGAGGCTAGAAGTGCCTCTGAAAGCCTGACGGAAGATCGAAAGACAATTGCTGATAAGAAGAGAACATGACACGTCGGACACGGAGGCGAGAACGACGAGAGGGGGCTGGGCTGAGTTCCAAAATCCTCCTAATAAACAGCACGTGATTAAGACTCTTAATTAGACGCGTACCTGACGCGTCCTACCCCTGTTCACAAATTTTAACGACGATTTTAGAGATATTGTAGTGTAATTTACAACCGAATTCATAATTCCCATCTATCTGAATTACGAAGTACTGTAGCCAGAAAGAATATATTACTAATTATAATACTAAGAATTCGATGTATCAATTAGTATCAACAAAATAACTGTAGCGTGGTTGCTGACTTGGATGCTGATGTGGCGAGATTGTGTTCCTATTCGTAGTTTTATCCCTTCTAAGACTTATGCAAGCAGGAATCACCGACATCGCCGAGCCAACCCATTCATATACGAGCACACCCAACTCGCTCAGACGACGAAAACTCGCCCGTATAACTTGCAATTCACATTAGGCCCTATACCAAGGGGCGGTTGCAAAGATACAACGCTCCCTAATTTGTTTAAAGGGACAGAGGGAAATCTGAGGTGATACGGGAGGGCACGCGACGGCAGCGACGGAGGAGTACACTGGGAGTAATGATTGGAAACTGTGTTCACTGTATTCCCAGTTCGAAGGAGCAGGGGTGGGGGGCAACAGTGTATGCTAAAATGGAGCTAGGCAGTGACACTAATCGATACAATGCATGATCGTTGAACAACTGGCCTGCAGCCGTTTCGTCGATGGAAAGGTCAGAGGGGTGTCTGTCCCATTTCCTCTCGCTCAATCGCTTCCATAAAGCCGATCCGCGAGTCAAAAACTCTCCCTCATCCTTGTCCATCCTGAGGGAATGACAGGGAGAGGAAAAGTAGAGGAGTCAGAAACCAAACATTGTACTCCAGGAAGAGCAGGGAGCCGGCGACGACGGCGCACGCACGTTGGGCTAGCGCAGATCACAGGCCTGCATTCATTCGTCGTTTGGTGGTTATATGTGCCCGGCCAGAATGCTTCCCAACTCTCTTCCCCAACCATACTGGCTTGCCAACACGCCCTTCAGGGGTGCTGGTAACACGTCGATGACATCGATAGCAGCTAGTCACCCCGCCCGCTTCATCTCTCCTGTTCTGCTCTTCCTCCGCGAGACTGTGGAAGCAGTGCTAAGATGCTATTTGATCTGCACTGCTCCTCCTATTATGGACAGCTTGGTAACTCGCCCATTTGCTGGGAGTATCAGCAACATCAACGCCAGCTCCCTATCCCTCCTATCCAGTCCAGCCAGCCCCGTTTTCCCCAAAGCATGCACGAGCAAACAGCACGCGAGTGCCGGCAACATTAGTACCATCCCTTTGCCACCCCCCATCCATCAACAAAGCCAACTAGCGGTTGAGAACTCTCCCACAATATGCGTCATGGAGTATCATGTCCGAATCCCCATTACAAAGGTCAAACGCCCTGTCCTGGGTAAAGATGGACAAAGACCAAGAGAACGCGCGGGAGGGTTACAGCGCTGGTGGACGAGTGGATCATGGATATGGGTTTGGAAGGCGTACTCACCACCATCCTAGTTCGATACTTCGAGGCGGACACGATTGGCTAAAATGGGCAAGAAATTGGCCACGGAATGGAGGACACTGGCCGCCGGCTGGCAGTAAACTTGCGGGACGACAGTTGTACGATGAGGACAAGAGCAATCAATCGACACGGTGGTTGGAAGTACACAGAGAGCTGCAGAACGAAAACGTGTGTTTAGTTTCGTTGGAAAAGGGAGAAACAACCTAGCATATACGTACGTGTCCGTCTCCTTCTCTTTCACTAGACCCACTTCGGCAAAGCGGAATCGGGGCATTCGTAAGGAGAAACACAACGTTCGTCATCATACGAGCCTGGCTTTTTGAAAAAGTCAGATAAGGGGCAGGTCAGATATACATTCTACATTCCCTTGCCTTGACCTATAGAAGTGCGCCTCGACATCTCGAGAAGCCAGGACTAGAGGAGGGTAAGGTTGAAAAGATCCCTCGCACGATTTCCAGTAATAAGGGCTATATGTGACTCTGAATATCCTGATGGACGATGAAAGACGATGTTGGTACGGAGCGGTAGGAAGACGACACCCTGGACCCTGGACAAAGCTCAGCTGAGTTGCGATTTGTAATTGATGTCAACAACAGACAGCACGTGACCAATACGCGTCCTCGCGTCCTCGAGTACAAGACGCGTCTTGCCTTGTTCACAGATTCAGGGTATTAAAGTGTAGTTTACGACCGATTCTTCCTAAACATTTAATTCTATCTGAATTCCAAGACTATTCTCGAGTGCTAAGGGGCAGGGAACAGTGAAATTGGATGAATTTATTGCCCAAACTCGGAATTTGGTGTCGACGGGATGGTCAATGTCCCCAGTAATGGTAATTTGAGGACTGCTTGACATCCTCGATTATTATGTAACACAGGTTAATACAGCTATTGGTTTTATGCGGTGAAATCGAAGATCCTATTCGTAGTTTTATGCCTTCTTACCAAATCGAACACACGCCAACACAAATAACCGACCTCGCCGACCCCACCCATGCAGATACAACTACACCCAACTCGCAGACGACAAAAACTCGCCCGCAACGCCAGACATTAAATAACTCACATGTACCCGTTTCATGAGACGGTGGAAACGATACAGCGACCTGCGGGCTAAGGGACAGAGAGAAATCGGAGACGACGCGGGTGGGATGCGACGGCAGCGAAGGAGGAGCATCGAGAGTTGATAATTTGGGTCGAGCACCGTACCCCGTAATGGAGAGGAACAAGCGGGACGTGACGACAGTGCATATTGAGCCGGAACGTATGGTATGCAGTCCCGGAGTCAGATACTAAACAAAAAAGTAAGAGGTGGATTGACTGTTAAGTATCACCAATGATAGTAATCGACATGCGTTGTAACCTCTTCCTCCTTCCTGCTCGACATGGTCTACTCGTGAACTCGTCTACCTGCCCACTATACAACCTGAGCAAGGGCTTAGGACCAGCTTCGTGTGCACCAATCACCTAGGCTACCCTCCCCTCCCCCCCAACAACACCAGCCTCACATGTTTGACGAAAAACTCGCCCGCAGCTTCGAGAACTCTAGATCAAATGTTGACCATATCGCAGGGAGAGAGGGTGGCCGTCAACCCCCTCCCTGAAGGATAAGGGACAACATCAAGAAGCAACGCGGGAGGGCTTGCGACAACATCAAGAGGAGTGGATTGGGAGTGAATGATTAGAAATTATGCGCATTGCCTCGCCGGCGTTCACCATCGTTACAGTTCCGCGGCGCACCCCAGCCCACAGCATGACCGAATCAACGGCGCGTCAGTTGAACGAGTTTGGTAGCAAATTCTTCTCGCCTCCTCACGCTCAAACCCTCCCATAGAGCCGACCGGCGAGTCCAGAACTCTCCCGCGCTGATTTCTATTCAGAAGATATCCAAATCCTACGGACAAAGGTCGGACGACCCGCCCGGAGTAGAAGTGGACAAGGCGAAAGAAGGTGCGGGAGGGTTATGAAGACTGCGGTACAGTGCATTCGGGATCTGGAAATTGTACCCGCTGTCACGAAGCGGGTACGAAAGTGACTCTCCAAATAGAGTGGCGCGACGAACCTACGAGGAATTGATGACAATCAATCATCCTGGCCAGGTCGTATGGCATGACCTATAGAACGAAGACATGTGTTCAGCTTCAGCTTCATAAGAAGGGACCAGCTAGGAGGTACGTACGTGTTACCTTCTCCACTGAAGACTCATGCCTCACATCCAGCATAGTGCGACTCCGGCACATTAGCTCGTAAACCCTCCCGCCTGCCCACTTCCTGTGCCATGAAAGCATCACGCCCGCAAGAGGTCTGCGGGTTACCGTATCCCAAGGGGAGGTGGATACCTCCCATGGGACATGGGATAGAAGGAAAGAGCGTGACGCAATGCGCACCTGGCATGGCTATGGCGGGTGGGACGGACAAGGATGGTGCACGCACGTCGAGCTAGACAGGATGACAAACCCGCATTCGTTCGTTGTTTCGGTGGGTATATGCGCCTAGCCAGAGTCCCATCCATCTTTCTTCCACAACCATACTGGCTTGCGAGCCCACCCGCTGCATCGCCTTGCTCCGTCGTCTCTACACACCCGCGGATGAAGTGCAATATTCTCCCTCCACGTTTGCTCCTAGGGCCCTGACCATACCAATACCACAAGGAGCGAACGCGGAAGAAGTAATCGTCGACTCGAGCAATAGTCCGCCCTTTTCCTCCCATTGTGGACATGTCGGGAACTTGCCTCGCTTCTGGGAGTACGAGCAGCATCAGCGCCAGCCTCTCGCACAAAGCCGACCTGGAATCGAACTCTCCTGGGAACCAAGACCTTCTGATCGTGTCCAAATCCCAGGGACAAACGTTGAACGACTTGCCCGGAGTAGATAGACAGAGGGAAAGAGGCTACTTCGGGAGAGTTACGAGGACGAGGACGGAAACAGAAACAGAAACAGAAACAGAAACAGAAACAGAAACAGAAACAGAAACAGAAACAGAAACAGAAACAGAAACAGAAACAGAAACAGAAACAGAAACAGAAACAGAAACAGAAACAGAAACGACGAGAAGATTGGAATAATGGGGCCTAGAAGATGTACTCACCACCATTTTGTCTCGCCACGGCGCGGGAAGAATTGTTGGACCGACTGTGCAGTAAACGAGCTTTTGAGAGCTGGGTTGAGTGTCGGGTACGAATGATGTGATGCGGTAGTGGAGTGTGCAGAACGAGAGCAGAGCTGAAATGGGCGAGGATTTGAACTCTAAATGGAGAGCAACCGGGAGTATAAACTTAGGTGGCATCATAGACAAACACAGAATCGATATCGCATCGATCAACATGATGAAAGCACACTACGAGCTGCAGAATGACGACGTGAGTCCAACTTTGATGTCGACGGCCCAGGAAACACGCACCTAACCGATTCCTTCCTCAACGAAAGACCGATGCTCCACATCCAGTATGCGAAATCGTGCCAGTCTTGAGACAAAAGTTGGAGGCTTTATCGCCTTCATGCAAACTGGTTCTTTGAAAAAGTCAAGAAGGAAGTTAGATCAGATAAGTGTATCTCCTTACACAGAGATGATTGTTGCGCTACGACAGTCGAGTGATCGCTTCGAGGCCTAAGGTGAAAGACATTGAGAGAGGGAACACTGATAGAGACAGACGGCGTTTGGACGGCGTTGGAGACTTCAAGTTGTTAGTCATCGGAGATTCCAAGTAAACAGACGATAAAAATGAGTAATGTAGATGCACGTAAACTTCTAATAGAAGATGGGTCTGGAAAGAGAAATGTTGATAGAGGAGACGCATGAGGTTGAAGGTGAGATTCACTGAGAACGGTTGAAATTTGATCATGAAAGATCGCACGTGACTGAAACGCGTCGCGTCGCGCCCCTGTTCACAAAGTGGTAGAAACTACTTTAAGTCCTTGTAGTTCAGCTCTGTTTCCGGTCTGCTTAATTTTAACCTCAAATAATTCATTACTTAATTGTCATGTTCTGGATTATTTTTGCTTTATACGAGATTCAAAGGGTACAAACAGATCATCTCTGTACGCCTTCGAAGCGCAGCTCAATTAACCTGGATAACCTGCCAAGGTTGGACATTTTCCCGAGTTGGGGTCCATCAAATAGGCAAAGGTCGACTGTTTATTTTTCTTTTCCCACCCGCCCCTCTAGATGTGTATCGCGTATTAAGTCGCAGAGTCTGACGGTCTCTCTGAAAAACCACTCGCCTTGTCACAGTCATCATGGATGGCCTCCATTATATCTTCACATTCGGTTACGTTGACGTTCTTTAGTCCCCCGAGGGTAGCGACGTTGTACACTCCCATGTCACCTAGAATTATGGCGCTAATATGAGTATACAACCTCACGACGTGCTAAGACCGAGCAAACATCTTTGATCATTGTGGTGGGCGTCCTTGTAGTTGAAGCACTGCGTAACGCTCTCCCCAGGCCCGATCTAAGTATATGTCAAAAAAGGAATATATCAGTGCCCTATTCACATCGAAGACACAAATGGACTTGACCTACAGGGCCTTTCTTGCTAAGAAATATACGGCAGAACTGGTCAATATAGTCCTCGCATTTGTCGGTTGGGTTATCCGTGTAGCATTTTCTTAACTCCTTGACATTTTCTGTGGCGTCCAGAGCGTGTTCAGAATTCGAAGTGAGGGAGAGGACAGGACGAGTTGCGAGAGCGACTGCGATGACCTGGTAACAAGTATTAGGTGGGCCAGAATACATTTACACGGATTGTAGAGTTGCAGAGCATGAGACTCACAAAGCGAATTTTTACAACCATGCTGCAAGGATTACAATACCGATCGTATTCAACCACCAAGGTTTAGTTATATATCTGGGGTTTTTCATTCGAGACGCCAAAACCGTTACCATTTCCAGAGATCTTCGAGCAGGTTAGAACCTTCCTATTTATTTTTGCACGGTCTGTCGGAAAAGAATGCAAAATAATCAAGCTACTAGTCTTCGTAAAATTTTGGTCTTAAAGGCGATTTACTCGCCGCCGACTCTAAAGGCAACTACTTGTCACTCGTTCGCGCATTAAAATCGTCTCTTTAGCTGCTGCCACATGTCCCGGTCTGTGGACATGCAGAATGCTAACTGTCACTTCTGGAAAAAATAGCCATTCTGAAGGTACTACTCACTGGGGATCGGAACATGAGCAGAAACGAAAACCTTTAGAAGACAGAGAGCGTCTAAACATAAGCTAGCCTCAGGGTTCCAAGCAAACTACCAAGTTTGCTGACTAAAGAACTGGAGACAGACTCGGTTTTTTTTTATCTTAATGCGCTCACTACGTGTTCTCAATCCGCAGGATACCGATATTCATCAAAATTGGGGACAAATTTTGGTACTGGGATTACATGGACACAGTTTACCGAACTATTTTCTCGTAGTACGGATATGTATGTCGCAAGAATTTGTACTAAGCGTTACTCCAAACACAACTATCAACCTGGATATCCCGGCAAACCCGCACATTTCCCCGCGTTGGGGTCCATCCGAAACACGAAGGCCGACGAACGGTCAGCCCGTGCCCACCCTCCTTTCTGCGTAGAGCATGGTGTGTTAGCTAGAAAAATACAACTGACTTTTGGAAAGGACCACTCGCCTGGTCGCACAGTCTGTTGATGTTATTCAAAACCCTCTTGCATTCAGCCACGTCGATATCCTTGTTTCCTTCAAGGGAAGCAACGCTGTAAGCACTCAGGTCGCCTGGAAGGTGTTTTAAGTTCGTCATAGCTCTGCTCCGAAAGAGGGATGAACGAACATCGATGGTCATTGTGATGAATATCGCTATAGTTGAAACAGTGGTTGATACTTTCTCCGCTGCCAACCTAATTGCTATAAATTAACAACAAGCTGCATAAAGCAAGAGTCGGCGTACGTGTGCTTGACCAACCATAGCGCAGAACCGCGCGATGTAAGTGGAACATTTATCGGTGCGGTTAGCGGTGTAGCATTTTCTTACGCCCCTGACGTCGTTCAATGCAAGGTCAGAGCTGGCGGTCAGAGAGAAAACCGGCTGAAAGGCTAGCGCGATAACGATGCCGTGGATGATCTGGGAAATTTGGCAGGGTGAGTTCGATAAAATACAATGCAGCAAATATGTAACCCACGGGGTAATTTTTAAAGATCATGCTGAGAGGATCCAGACACGGATTCCCTGAAGCATCTCGATTATATACAGCTTGTATTTTTTGTGCGAGACCCTAGCCTGGTTTATTGTTTTCAATTAGTTGGTCAAATTAGCACGAAAGCATGCAAGGTATAACGACGTCTCGTGGAGAAAAGCAACCGGAATGGTTCTAGTGAGCTTAAGGAATATAAATCCCAGTTAGATCACCCACTACTGCTTGGAAACGTAGTTCAGAAACTTGCTGTAGAGACAACGTCCTCCAAAACACGGATCGGGAAGCGACATATCCCCAAATACCAAGGCCGGTATATATGGAAGCCGAACCTGGCGTTCTGTCTGTCATACGCGTACCCTGTCAGCGCGGTGGCTAAAACTTAAACTACTTGAGTAATCATGACAGGATAAACGTCTAAGCTATCCCACCATCGCCGGCTCTATTTCACCTACTGGTCGCGATTAAGTACTCAATATATTGGTTTTGTCCCTTTGAAATAAACTGGTAATTTCGTTACATTTATTTAGTCTATACAAAGGACTTTTCCAACTCATATTCCACATTCAATGATTGTGCCGTCACCAGCGTAAATCATGCCATACGTTACAATTTTAAGGGGTTGGAAGCGCAGTCGAGGTCCCAGTCTTGGTCAATGAAGATGACCCTGGTCCAATGTGAATGGTTCCCGCAGTAGCGAAAAGATCAGAGTCGTCGTCTGGTCTTACAGCTTCGAAGATGTAATTGTCTCTGCATTCGTGAAAAGAACACCGTTTAATCTTAAAACGCGATAGCGAAGGTAAATGGAAGCGTACCCGACCGGAGCAAGTGGGAGAGTCAAAGTAATCTGTCCTGTAGTGATATCGATGTTTCGGGCGAGGACGAAGGTTTGACTGGGGAACAGATTAACGAGTAGCAAGGAGAAGAATGGGCTAAAATAGTAATAATTAAGTTGAACATTTGTGCCCACCCATTGGTCCATAAACGTACGGATCCGCAGGCGAAAATTCCCATCCTATGGTAAGTTCGCTGCCTGTCGGTATATGATTTGGGACAATAAACCCAAACGACGCGACCAAGGGCGTTAGAGCAGCAAGAAGACTGAGGATTCATTCAGCTCCTGGCGTCAATGAAGAGTAACATCAGACCGCACCTAATCTTGAATAGCATTGGAAAGAAATGTTTTTTGAACCTGACACACTCCTTCTCAGATATACGGAGGGCTTCCTAGAAGCAAGAGCATCGATCGATAGCATTTATACCGTGTGATCAAGGTCTGATTCCCCCGATGTGCGAAGTCAAATGACAGCGTGAGCCTCTCTCTCCGCATAGACTGGTTAATGATAGACTCACAATGTTGTCATTTGTCGTATTTCACACAAATATATAGTACTGTTCCTTTGAACTAATGACTTATGGTAAGTTTCTATTGACTTCTGTAGAACGTAGTGGACACACCTTACCGCTACTATAAACGAAACCCCTACAGTGCCATTGTGAAGGATGTACTCGATAAGTCACGCTTAGGATCCGCTTCGCAGAAGTCTCGGTTCTGAAGGTCTTCTGAAGACAAACTGACTAAAACAGAACGCCGGTGGAGACCGTAAATTGTGGATAAGCCACCGTTTTCCCGACATATAACCTACGGTTGCTTAAACTATTTTCCAGCCGAATCCTGGGCACAGGTTGAAAACACCTTCTATCCATAAATAAGCCGTTCATGGTACTAGAAAAAAATAAATCTTGTTGACGCACATTATTGCAGCCATCATAGTCGATCGTAGCAACTGCCACTTAAGTGACATTTCGGTCATTTCCCGCTTATAAAGCCCATGACTAGCGGGAAGGTACTTGTACGATGAGTGACAGTGCTTGCTAGACTGATAATCCCAGCAGGTATGGAGTTCCGATCAATCAACACCTGGGAATTGCTTGAACAGCCATAAACTGGATTGAAATTCATGACAACAAATTGAATATACATCTCTCCTTTAATACAGAAAACATAAGTGGTGGTATGCAGCCCCAATCTCGAATCAACAATCTACTTTAAAACTAAGATTTAATGTCACATTTAAAGCCTCATGTTGTGCCATTCCTAATCCTGCCAAAAATCGTCGTACTGTGCACTGGAATTCCCAAATGCAATTTCAAGATCGTCGTCATCCTCGAGCTCCTCTAGCACTGCATCGTCCCATTCAAACGGTCGCCAATCCAAAATCTTGAGTCCGTCTGAGATATAATGTCGGGCCTCCTCGGAATCTTTCCAAGCCGTGAATGCTTTAAATTCGCGCTTACTGTTGGATGTGGGGTTGATTGAAATTGTCTTGAGCTTTGCCAGACCAGGAGTGTGACAGGCTTGCTTTCTTCGGATAAACTCCTTGATACCGCCGAATGAAAATCCTGTCGACGAGTCATAAATAAGTTCTTCAAGGAGGGGACATAACGGGTCATGGGCGTCTGTCAAGGACCCTAGAAATTCGTCATCCAAGGTAAACTGCATCTCACTTCGTTCAGAATTGCGGCGATACTCTGTGAAATAGTTTTTGATGGTTAGAGATTTCAATGTGGGGCATTTCCGAAGCGAATCGAGGAAAGAAGGGTGCAGAGAGTGACGGGTCGTTATGTGCAGCTTGCTGACTTTCCGATTTTGTAGAAGGTTAGTGATGAAGGGTCTGCTATGTTGCAAAAAGTCGAGCTTAACGCTCGAAAGTTCAGGCGCCTCAAGCTTCTCAACAAACCTTGTCAGGTCCTCGTCCGTCGTAATTGACAGCTTCCGAAGAGCAGGCAGTGGCATTGGCATAATTGCACGGAGTTGATCAGTATCTTTGAGGTCTGTTTTAAAGTAAACCAACCTCTCACAGAATCGCAAAATTTCCGATGCTTCAGCAATGGAAGGGGATAGTGAAGCGTGGCGTTTGAAGGGCGGCCCCAAATCGAGGTGGGTTAGTTGTGACCAATTAGTTTTTAAAGCCGTGATATCTAAGGAATTTTGGTGAAGGGAGAGCTTGCGCAGAGATGGAGCAGTGAGAAGACCGCAATTTTTCCAAGTCTTTTGAAGATGACCCTGGACAGCTGGACGAAAATCCAGGAACAATGAATTTAAACGTGGCAGATCGACGGCCTTTATACACTACGTGCAAAAATAGTTGGCTGGACTTCGGACAAGTCATTGTAGAAATATGGACTGTCAAATTTTCAGAAAAACATTACCTTATGGAGTACCGACGGTACTCCATATATCTTTTCGGTACTCCATATGGTAATACTTTTCTGAATCTTGAACAGTCCATATTTCCGAATGCTTAGGACATGCTTTTTTGTTCTCGGAGCAACCCTTTATGCACGTAGTGATAGCTGCTATGGACGAAAATGAGGTAGGCCGCCCACCAAAAAACATATTCCTCCATCGAGGGGCAAAGGGGATTATGGAACTGAGCTGGAGGTCGTAGAAAGCGCGTGATGGTGATGCCCACATGTCGTTCCCGACAACGGAAATAGTGAGAGGCCGCTGTCCTGATCGTCTAAGCCACTTCGTCGTATCTGCAGCTCGGTTCTTGTCCCAATTTCCTGGCGTAGCATTCGATTCTACGTCGTAATCCAGGTACTCCCCTACAGGAACCTTATCCATCTCGACTACATGAACATGGACGGATGACCAGAGTCTTGGGGTAGAGAGAGCGACCTCCCGCCAGCGTTTGCAGATCCGTGTGAAGATCAGAGGTGGCATTGATTTGAGCATGACTGGGTTGCGGTTGGTTGGGAGGCTTTGATAAAAGATTTCGCTGAGAATGTCGTCGGGGATTCGTCGTGGGAGGGTGATGATGGTTTGACAGATTTCTACCTGACGGACGAGACTTTTATGCTCCTTCTGCAGAATCTTGAGTCGAGTTTTGAGTGTAATCAACTCATCTTCGATGAACCGAATCCTTGAGATGGGAGGATGAAGAAAAACCTTTATTTCCTGTATCTCTGAGTCGGTTGGTATGTAATTCGAGTCAAGATGAGGTTTGAAAGGGAATTTATCTATCAAGTACGTCTCATTTGCAGAATCCATGTTTTCCTAGGGTGGAATGTGGTGGTTTGGCTGAAAAGAAAAAGACGGACACGGATTTGGTGATGATGTTTAGGTCATACCCTAAAAGAAATTGTTGACGGTTGTTTAGATCACAAGACAATCAACGTCAGTCCCGGCTGTAAACCAACCAAACGACGTGGTGGTCTGTTTTCTTGTTGACATTCAGCATCCTCTTCGACACCCTAACTACTCATAGACCAAACTCCGGAAGATACGAAGACTATACAGGCACCCAACCAACATTCGTGATATCTATCATTGCTAGGAGAAACCCCAACTCGTCCAGCGGCACGAACAGTCGGATGGACAGAGTAGAACCTGTAGCGATGGAAGAAATGCTCAGTGAGTGTTCTCCCACAGCCTGCAGTGTTGCTTGCTAAACGTCTCTAGTGTTGCGAATGCCCCCACGAAAACCTAATTTGGAGAGCTCAGAGGCAATGTCCGCTGTTCACTGAATGCGGGGAGCCAGGCACTCGTCCTACTCGAAACTTGTTGCACAGCGTGCTTTGGTATCCCGATGGCTACGACTTAGACACAGGTATGCATCTACGAACCCACTGTTTCCGGCGCATTCAACAGGGCTGATCCTTGGTTTCTTCTCGTCTTGACCGAATCTACGGGGGCGAATCCACGGATCAGGGCATTGCTGTGCCAAAGCACTCTCCCTACCCGCCCGTACACTTGTATCAGCACTTTTTTTCACGACTACCACGGATCTTATAGCGTGTCGGTCACTGTGTAAGCACCTCGCGAACTTGCTTAGAAATGAATCCTCTCTGACGAATTTGTAACATAAAGCAATGCAGGTCTTCTTTCTCCTTCCCTGTTGTCGCTAGTGGGCCTTCCATCACGCCTAATCCTTGTGCGCGGGCTGGTCCGACTGATCCTCGTTAACGACAGGCCAACCAGATCCAACACCGACCTAATTCTGAACCGGAAAGGCGCATACATTTTGCAAAATCGCGTATGTTGAGCGCTTGATGTACAGGTTCCGATTCTAACCCTTCTCCATCATGCAGTGCGAACTTCTTCGAGCCGAATCCTGGTCAACGCGACGTTGTTAATGTGATGCGGTTCCCTCTGGCAGTCCTTTCGTCCATTGGAGTAGAACAGCTTCTAGTTCATGATTCGGTATGTTCATCCTTTGTAAGGTCTTTTTAGACGACCACTTCTCATTTCCATCTTTTTAGAGCACGCGCGGGCACCAGGAATAACGATACACTACTCCAAGACCCGCAACTCATGCTAGTTCCGTGCTTGAGGAACGCGTATATTTACCCCGAACCCGACCGTCGCTCCCACTTTGACCTTGTCTTCGGTGATGCTAGAGTTTTATTATACGGGACGTGCTGTACAATCCGCCAGTTGAAGATTAATGTTTAGAATGGTTGCAAGGAAAGAACGACGAGCGGGGTTGGAGCAGTCGGTCGTCTGCAGTTCCCAGTCTGTCGATCCTGGTTTGACTTCCTGTCAAATCCTCAGTTGAGACAAGAAGTCGTGATGGTGGTAAAGGGCTGTGAAAATGGACATAGCTAGGTCGGTTGTGGTCTAGGTTCCGTTTTTACTGTTTCAATTCAATCTTCTTCCAGTCTTCCTCTGTTTTTGTTTGTCCGCTGCCTTAGAAGGTGCATTACTCATTTTGATAGGACTCAGTCGTTTATTGGTTGGACCACGAAGATGTGGCATTACTGGTCTCTTCGTCAGACCTTGTCAGGGGCTGGTTGAACTCGCCTCACAGGCCTCAAGTTCGACAGCTTAGTCTTGCTCCACCTCACATCGCACCTGACAGGGTTGTTCCCTTGCTCGCAGGTGAGATCTCCGATTTTTTCTGTCCTGGCCGACAACACTGAAAATGGGACAATTTTGGGAGTTATCATTTCAAGATGACCTTTTTTTTGGTTCTGCATGCTGGATTGAGGTGCGGTTCAAGTCAGATATTCTTACAGGTTCTCTCCACTTGACGACTCTCGTCATAGACAAGATGAATTAATTTAGCGTCTAATAATATCGTTAGCGTGGGTTCGAACGGTCTGCACCCTGCCGCCGGACATCTGAGTTCTCCATGCGGTTCTCATCTCGCTTATTGAGATCTAACTCAACTGAATACTCGACGACGATAATTTGGTTGTCGTTGACGCGGACATGGCCAATGTAACATTTTTAACGCGCGACTGTCGACCGAAGCAAGAGAAAATTGTGAATGAGAAAGCATGAAATTCAATGGCAAGTTCGCTAACTTGCCGAAATAGATCAGCTTTCAACAACTTCTCTGTCAAGACCTCGCGCCACTGGTCATATTGTGTACAATCGCCATACTGTGGAATCGCAGAACCCGCGTCAAGCATGAGAAAAGTGTTGGATTACGGTTCGTTTGGACGTTCTGTCTTTCTTATAAATGGTCGTACTGAAGAAGCTTCTCAAGTAGAATCTTTCAAGCGACGGAAAATCCTCCTCGTCGCATTCCCTATGGTCGACCATACTTTTCTTCCGCTACGGATCCTTCGTCTCCTGGGTATCTTGGTCATTTTGAGCTGTGTACCTTACGCAGCATGCGCTGTCGGTGATTTGATATCCCAACTACAAAGTCAAAACTTCACGGTCCTTGTCCCAAGCAGTCCTGGGTATTTAAACGCAAGCACGGCGTGTAAGGATTTCCGATTGATCTATAGCTTTTGCCTAATTTTGACTGACTTCTCCGCGAAGTCAACCTTCGCTTCACATTCAAACCTGCCGCCATTACATTCCCAAATTCCAGCGAGGATGTATCAACAATTCTTAAACTGACAACGGCACACAACTTCCGAGCTGTCGCTCGCAGTGGAGGGCATTCCTATATCGCCAATGGTCTCGGTGGGAAGGACGGTGTTGTTGTCGTTGATATGAGCAACTTCAACACCATATCTATTGATCCCGCTACAAATATCGCAACGATAGGGACCGGAAACAGGCTCGGAGATATCGCGTTGGCGCTGAATGCAAACGGAAGGGCTCTTCCTCATGGGACCTGTCCCTATGTGGGAATTGGGGGTCATTCCGGTGAGAATCAGCATTCGACTTCGCCTTTGTTATGGGACTGTCGTCCCCCCGAACTCAACACTTTACTTATTAGGCCATGGCGGTTATGGGTTTACGTCTCGAAAATGGGGGCTAACACTCGATACGATCACGTCGCTTGAGGTTGTTCTTGCGAACGGGGATATTATCACCGCGTCTAGCTCAAACCACCCTGATCTTTTCTGGGTAAGCCACTTTCCTCTTGGTTGTTTACCTTTCTGAATTAAAATCCTTTAACTTCAGGCGCTCCGTGGATCTTCAAGCTCCTTCGGTGTGGTCACCTCCATTCAGGCTACCACATTCGCTGCTCCGTCTTCAGCCAGTGTATTTGAGTATATCTGGGATCTTCCTGCTTCGAATGCATCTTCCTCGTTTGCTGTCTTTCAGTCTTTTGTCTTATCGCCTAACTTTCCGCAAGAATTCGGCGCCAACTTAATTCTGCGGCCCGGTTCCTCCAAAGGGCAGGTCAGCTTCCGATTGCTCGGTGGGTGGTATGCGCCGGCGGACCAGTTCAACGCTACCATTTCCCTGTTCCTTTCCAAGCTTCCACCCCCATCTAGCACGAGGCTAACGGTCGGGACATACATTCAGAGCGTACAGTCCCTCGGAGGGTTGGGAAGATTGTCCACTACTGGGATTCCAGATTCGCACGACACCTTCTACGCCAAGTCTCTGATGATTCCGGCAGCCTCTCCTATGTCGACGGCTTCGGTCAACGCCTTAATGGCTTATCTGGCGAATGAAGGACTTGAAACGAACACGGTGAGTATTTTCTCGCGTTTTTGTCTGACTAGTTCACTCATTCGTTGCCGCTCATCAATATATCTCCTGGACTTTCTCGGTTCAGACATGGTTCATAGACGTAGAACTTTATGGGGGAACTAACTCCGCGATCAACAATATCCCTCTCGAAGCAACCGCTTTTGCACATCGCAACACAATGTTCACCTTTCAGTTCTATACTTCCGCTCCTGGTGGTATGCCGCCGTTCCCCGATGAAGGCTTTACACTCCTTGACGGTAAAATTTTTTCACCTGTCCTCTCCAGCGAAACTTAAACTCTCATTTTACAGGAATGGTAAATAGCATTGTCTACAACAATCCTGTGGGATGGGATTATGGGTACGTCTCAAAGAACCGGCTCGAAGTTAAGCTAACACCCGTGTCCTTTTTATATTTTTTCAGCGCTTATACGAACTACATTGACGATAGGCTGGTCAATTGTACGTGTAAGCCCGACTACAGGCTGGTTTACTAACAAATGCATGATGTCGATAGGGCAACACCTTTACTACGGGATACACTATTCAAGGTTGAAATTTTTGAAAGATCGGTATGATCCCAAGGATACGTTCAAATTTCCCCTTTCTATTGAAGAATAGTTTGCATTTGATTCGGATTCGGGAGAATTGTTGACATTGGTATTGATTGCCGACCTGGACAATAATAAGAATTTGACCAATATCGAACGCAACTCTGAACCAAACTCCAAGAAGTGGGACTCTGGCCCGTGGCGTTTCGACCTTGGCGGAGAGAAAGGGAGCTTATTCATGACACGAACTGGCCAACTTGAAAGATTTCTCTTCCTACAAACCTTCGAAGAAAGACTTACGAGCTAATTTCAGGCTTCTCATGTGAATACTTTTCCATTTTGGCTGGCCAGGTCAGTTACCGTTATATTTTTAGCACCTAAGCTAACTCGAAAGCGACCATGTGGCACGGATCGGGGGGTAATACTTTTTCGAATGTTCCAATTCAACCTAAACGAAACTGCGGGAATTGACTCAAGCGATGCCAGCGAAATGGTAAATCTCTAGCGGAAGTTTCCCAAACTCGAGGGTCAAATAGAGGTCCCTACCCGCTGCTAGCCGATGCATTCTGATCTCAAAAACAGGTCGCCGACGCCATATATATCCCTGAAATTCTGAATGCCCGAAAATACCTTGTTTCCTTCCTTTCAATATGGACGACCTCAACGAGTTGTTCTCGCACCTGTTCACCCCTCAGATGAAGGCAGAGGTAGACCGTTCTTACGAATCCTATCTTGCAGGATTAGCCACTTCAACGAACCAAAGTCTTCGCGCGTTGCCTCCTGACCCAGTTACGCAAGGAAGACACGCTTCGAATATTACTTGCCTTCAAGACCTCCTTGATTCATCGGCAACAACTAAGCCCCGATTTCCGCCTCTAAAAACCTTGCCCTGCGCCAACGTCCAAGTCAGGGAATACCGAGCCTGTGAGCGTCCAGGAACACTGGCTTGTGCGGCCTGTAGACTTGTGTCGTACTGTTCGAAGGTAAGCTCTACCTATCTGCAGCAATACCTTCGTAGCTAAAGACGGATCAGGAATGCCAAAATGCTCATTGGCGGTTCCATAAACCAGGCATATTCTTTTCCTTGGCTGGTCTTCGTGTGCTAATCAACTCTTTAGGCTGCAAAAACATCTTGAACTCCGACGACTGGCAACCCATCTGGATACGGGAAAAGCGCCTTCCCTCCTTTTTAACTGAAGATGACGACAAATACGCGCTTGGCCGCCATGCAGAGTTTTCCTCTGGTATCGCATTGTACGTCGACTCAAACTTGCTCCTGAAGCTCTAATAACATTACTTTAGATGGGGGAATACACCCGCAATGGACGTCATTAATTTGTCACATAACGAAAAATGTGTGCAGAAATTTTCTCTCGCTTTTATTGGTTTGTCCCTCTACTCAATTCACCAGCCTTACGTTCACACTTGGGTATAACTATACTTAGCGTCAGGCGATCTCCGGCACGTTATAAAAACCATAAATTCTCTTCCGCCAAATTATTCTGGCCGAATTGACCTCCTGGTTAATGATGTCACCTTACCTATTGTTTGCCGCAATATCGTCCTTCTCCTGATCTTGGGAACCATGTCTGACGAAGCATTGGCCGTCGACATTGCTGCTCATTTCTGGTATTCAGCGTTTATGCCTCTCGAATACCATGTCCAGATAGCTGTGGTCCTTTTGTCCTTCATGCGACAGTCAGCCAGTGGTATACTCACGATTCCGCTTGGAGAAAGTTCGAGTCTATCTTTCTGTCTTCCGAAGGGAGCAAGAGAATACTTTGCTCATTTCATTTCCGATTCTCTTTCGATGCCTGTTGCCCAAAGCGAGTACGATCGCGTGAGGACGGAGCCATCTAGACGTGATCTTCGAGATCGGCTCTACTACGGCCTGAAGCCGTCTCACAGAGTCGCTTTCCAGGAATATCGTCGCTTTGGAATCATTCTTCCTTTTGGTGCGGTAAATGCTCATTTCAACTCGCCGAATATGTCTCTTTTCACACGTGAAGGAAAATGGTCTCAAACCGACTTTGCGGACCCGCTTGAAGGATGGGAGTGAGTTGATCAATTTCACTACCGTGTAAATATTAACTAAGGTCGCTTCAGCATAACTGAAATTGTCGAGACTGGGAAACTACATGGTGCTCGGTCTGAAGACGTCTACGGATGCTTCTACTTTTTTATTTCTAACCACCTTCGAACATTTTCGCTACGCCTTCGCCAGCTCAAAATCTCCGCGAAGTTCTTCTCATTTGAAGCTTGCTATCTCTCAAAACTTGTACGTGACGGGGAACTCGCGGAGTATGGCGTCCCGGCTTCAATTTCCTTCCATCGCATAGATGTTTCCAACATCTTGGATGCAAACTACGTAGGTATCCACAAAGTCCTATCGTCCTGGTCGCCATTGCTCGCCAACACCAAGTCTTCTGCCCTTATCGGCTACTTCATGAACTGGATTACGATGGAAGAAGAGGGTCTCCCACGGAATGAAGCCACCATTAGAACACTCATTGAACGTTTTATAAAACGATTCCCGAATAATGAATTAGCAAATTTTAAGAAGACCCATGGACGTGAACCTAGTCCTCGTACGCTGATTTCTTACATATATTCCTTCATGAGCGACTAACTAGCTGCAGGAGAAACAGA
This sequence comes from Galerina sulciceps, assembly GCA_023014345.1. Taxonomy (NCBI): domain Eukaryota; kingdom Fungi; phylum Basidiomycota; class Agaricomycetes; order Agaricales; family Galerinaceae; genus Galerina; species Galerina sulciceps. The sequence goes on from JAEDXJ010000043.1 coordinate 197,549, forward strand.
GTCAATAATATATTTACTGACTGACGATGTGAATGCCCTATACGAAAATTCGGGTCCTTTCCGAAAGTATTTGGAAAGCCAAGGCTTAACTGACAGCCTCCGGACGACTGGAATGGAACAACGAGAATTTCATTCCATTGTTTCGCATGTTTGTCTTGAATTTCTTTCTTACCGGAGGACAACTGCTAAGGTATTTCCTGTATTTAGCGAAATATGGCGCCTTTGAATGGAAAGTCGAGTGCATTGCCCGAGTTTCCTTCCGACGAGAGTTGGTATTATTGGGTTAGTCTTCGTTTACGCTGAATCCACGATGTTCACTGACAAAGAACATGTCAGGCCAAATTGACGAGCACAACGTGGTGCGAACGATATGTTGAATTTGTACGTAAATCAGGAGACAAGCGTCCTTCGAAGTCGGTCCGTTAATTGTATCTACTTCATCGTTTACATCTTGGTGTAACTAGTACATTCAAATGATGTTTGGTTCGAAACAAGTCGATCATTACACCCTTCGAATGATTAGAGGATTTAACACTTGAATATATACATATTATAATGGAAGATTATTTTCGACCTCTGAATCTGTTTACCCTTTCGTCACCATAAATGCCGACCCAGGCATGCCATTATTCGACAACAGGACAGGCCCGACCCGTAACCGATCTCTCTCCGTCTCGAACCCAAACCGTTTCTCAGAATCCGTTTCCCAAGTCAGCGTCGGATCTGGCTGTCCGTAAACCCTCTGCATAGTCGCGAGTGGATCACCAAGCTGACGCGCCGCGAGACCGACATACTGAACTCCCCACGTCGTGATGATGGTCCGCAAAGCGATGTATAGAACTTGGCACCTTTTTCGATAAGAAAGACTTTCAATACGAAATATGGGCGTGAGTGAGAGATGACATACGCAAATACCAGTAGTGCACCGACGAAAAGAACGAGCGGGACAAGCTGCAATTTCGAACCAGTCACGTTATTTTCGGATTGGATCTGGAGGACATTTCTAGGTTCGTATATGTATGCCGCTCGTGCTACCATTTGTCGAGACAACTCCAAAGAATACGCCTCTTCGTAGGTCGTGTTTGATTGAGATCCTCCTGCACCGGCGACTGCAGCAGAAATAACGGTCGTGCTGGTCCCTTCCAAACCAGCTGACATTATATAGCGAGCAACGGTGAGAGGTTGGGCAGTCGACGCCAGTGTGATGTAACGCGTGGATTCGTATTTGTAAGTGACGTCGAGCGCGGTGACGTTGCAGAATACGACGTTCCATGCGCCGTTGTTCCCGTGAACGAACCACCCGCTAGATAAAGAGGATTAATACAGACTTGAGAGTGCGGATAGACGAAAACCGACGTATTTGGTATAACTTAACGAGTTTTCATCAACATTAAACAAACACGGGCTCGACAGAAGAGAACTTACACGAATCGTAAACTTGACCTGGACCCAGATACGCCATCGACGTCACAATTTCTCCAGCAGTAAACGGACTGTCAGAAAGTATGGCTGCGTAAGACGGGTCAAAGCGGTAATGCTCACACGTATGCTTACTTTGATTCGATATCCACCCCAAACGTGCACATTCCTTGATTGTCCAAAGCACACAACGACGACTGTCCAGTCCCATTAACGTAGTTGATGCCCGCCCGAGAGCAATTGAGGTCCAACTGAGCGTCTGGTCCGTACCATGGCGTTCCACCGAGAGTCTCAGGTACAATACACTCCTTCGTGATCCTGCCGTTCGAAATGAGCAAATTAAATACGATGAAAAATGGAAACATACGTTATACATTGTGATTTTACCCCAAGCGTTTGCGCCGAATACGTGATGTTCGAGGGAACGCTCTCAGGGACGACGATGGCAGTTTGGTCGTCCGCGAATACAACTCGATGATAGCTGGAGGTATTGGAAACGACTCTGATCCCTTCTCCGAGCATGAATCCACTTCCGCCACTACCAGTGTTGATTAACCCGCAGCTGTTCTGCCCAGTCAGGCTTACTATCACGGTATCGTTCCCTTTTGCCTCTGCGCACATGGTCTGATTTATCTCTCGTCCGAAGTTGGGAGTAACGAGTGAACGGTAGGCTGAGTTGGATGGAATGGAAACGGCGGTACTGCTCGCGTGGAGCCACGAATCAGCAGCGGCCGTCAAGTACGTGACAAAAAGCAGGGACCCGAGGAAGAAGATCGACTGACGGAGGATAGGGGGTAGCGCAATTTTTCCTCCGTTCTGGGGACGTTTGATGAGATACTTGAGCGAGGAAATTAGGGAGGCAAGTCCGGCCCCATTCGACATTGACATCAGAAGTCCCAACCTGCGAAACGTTAGAAGAGAAATAAAACTGGGATATCGAAACGTACTGCATGGGAGAAGGGCAATCCTCACCACCATCGACACTCGATCTCAACCACTTTGCGGATAGGAGGTACGACAATAGGCCCATGATAAGTGGTACAGACAACGGTGCGACGTGCGACGTAACTTGGGATATGGTTAACACAGGACCTAGCGGGGCGGTGGTGATGATTGAATGGCTTGAAGCCTGGCATTGGTGGAAAACGCAGATGAAGGAAAGGAAGGCGAACACCATCCCAACCGTACTGAGCAGAATAGCAGTAGCGATTAGGCAGGTACTTCGTGCAACCCGTTTTCGAGAGGATTGCTCCTGCGCGGCCAGTAATGGCGATAAGAACGCGTCCGGCTTTTGAGAGAACGAGGGGTCGCCGTTGGGCAACAAGTACTGTTGCTCTGGTACTGGAAGTGTCGCGTACTGAGGTTGACCATAGTTATAGGACATCGTTGTCGACGGAGACGGTCCAGAAGGCGAAAAGAATAGGTGGTCAAGGGGTCATTGTTAATATACTTTCTTTCCCTGACGGTCTTGGCGTCGATTCAATGCCTAATTCAATTTGAGGATCTGCCACTGCTTGAAAACCGAATATAGCGGGCTGCTAAAAATATATCTGTGCCTTTAGGGACGACACCAATGGGGCAACCGAGGCTATGTCGCTGGTTTAAGCGCCAGGTGGTTAATGAAAGGTGTTCCGCTTCCGTAGTTATGCTTTGGGGAAAACTTGGGGAAAACTTGGGGAAAACATAATATTAGTCTCCTTTTGATCTGCGATGGGTGTTTACGATCGAGGGACTTCATAATAGAAATTAGAATACATCAACTCTTGAGACCGTGTATAACGAAAACACATCGGACCTATTCCAGTCACGCCAACGGAACCATGATCACTTTGACAGCAATTAAAAACAAATCGGCATCGAAAGAAGTGGTTGACGGAACAGGAGACAGGGAGACGCCACTTTCCAGTGCTCGAAGTCGATGCTGTGGCTCGATGAAAAGAAAATGGCAGGCGCAAAATGGTTCGTTATGGATCGTCCCTTTCACGATGTGAAGCCACGGGGCCCCAGTAACTTTCAAACCTCCAAGATGAGTGAATCCTGACGGAGGTGAGAGAAAAGGCGGTGCCTTAAAATGCACCATCAGGCGGGGATTAAAACGGAGTTCTCCGGTTAATGCCGTCGGGTGGAGATTTTCAAGTTCCGCGTGTCAGGGTAGAATTCTCTGGCTCGATGTGCTCGCCTACATCCTGGTTTCGACTCCCCTGTCTGTAACATCGATTCAAGTTCTTCTTATGAGCGTTACTGTGCGTGGATGTAAAAAGGAGCATCGATAGTACTCGAACTTTTCTACGGTTTGTAAGTAATGTCATTCCACCATCCTCGCTGGACCTGCAGTAAATTCATCGTTTTCTCGAGTTTGTTTTGCCCCAGGCTGAGGCTCTTGTAACGTGTCCCTCACCGACTGTATTGACGAGCGCGGAGACGAGGTGCTTGGACTACCCGCCATTGGAACGCGCTGGTCCTGCTTGTACCACATGGGTCGAGACCGTCTCCCTTTGTACGCCATTCTTTTCCTGCCTGCCATGATCCTAGCTCCTGTCGTTGCAATCGTCTGCTCTCGAAGACCTGCTTGAGCGCGAAGGAACAAAGATACTGCGTAGGGTTAGCTTGCCCATCTATGGCGTGCTCCGTCTTGTGTTGGAGAGTGCGGTGGATCCAAATACCACTTGGTCTGTTTGACGCCTTTTTTCTTCCTTGTTGGGATTTTGATCTCTTTCTCCCTAGGTTGTGCGATCGTGCGGGAAGCTCAACCCACTGGTGAGGCGCGATGTGAAGTTCCACCTTATGTATACGATCTCGACTGCAAGATATGGTCCTGAATATGAAACGTATTAGCGCCAATCTTCGACGACCTCCTTCGCCTCCCGTACCGTTGAGAGTGTCGGCGAGCTCGAGGCTCCCGTGGCGCATTCAATGTCGGAGCGGAAGGACTCTCCGGAGACAGTAGGACCCCCGGAATCAAAATCGAGCGCGGAGAGCGTTGGAATTACGGGTTGTGAGAGTTCCATCGCTTTCATGTGGTCATTTTCGAGAAATTTAGCGAGATGAAGATGCATTCGAGCCGTCATTATGCCGAGGGCTCCGTGAAAGGGACTATATGCGTCGTCAATACCGCTTCCGAAGTCATTGAAGCGAAACGAACCCGTATCCGAACCAAGGAATGGCGGCCGTTCCCTGTCCAGCAATGATTATGTACATTGTTAGTTACTAACGTCATTAAAGTAAGGTGGACCTACAATAGCCATTATGTTGCTCAGAACAAGGACAAGTGTGATTCTAGAAGAAATTGTTAGCTTGGTAAGAACGCCTTCGAAAAGGAAGAACACCAACCCGAGGAAGTAGAGAATATTGTCATGAAGCAATACGTATACCAATGAGAAGCGTCCATTTAGCTTCACGCGAGCGGACGTCGAGACAATCGACTTGTAAAGTGCCAAAACAAACATGTTGAACTCGAATATCGTCGCTGTGCGCATTAATGATGAGAGCGGACCATAATACGAGTGGTTAAACGCACCTGGAACCCATACTGCCCATCTGATACCTCCATTAATAGTAGGACACCCAGGCAAGGGGTATTTCATCGCAGATTTGATTACAATTTTACGGTGCTTCGACGAGTCAACGAGCAGTCCGACGAAGCAGGCGATGGATATCGCAAAGAGCACACCGTTATAGATGGCGATCTGATAGTGCTATGAAGAGGAAATCAAGCCGATTAAAGTTTAATCCGACTGACCTTTTTGGACCTGCCGTAGAGCGCATATATCCGAAGTTGCATAACAATTTCGATGGACCATAAACTTATCGCTCCGACTACACGGATGGTGGGGTCCATAGCGAGGCACCTGTAAAAAATTCAATTAGATTACAGCGACAATACATGGGACGGTGGACGGACAGGCCAGTATTGGTAAATCCCTTCCGAGCGAATAGATGGATTTGGACTGCGTCGAATATTAGGAGGGCGATGGTGTAGTACCGGATCTAGGATTCGAGAATTGCAGTCTTTCACGTGCATGAAAAACATTTGCGGACTCACCCAAAAGAACATGAATCGTCCAAATGTTCGCTTCTGTGGCTACTCAAGATCTATTCAATTGCCATGTCCGACGTTCATACCGTGTAAACTGACCCAAACGTATTGGACCTGATGAACAGATTGACGATGAGATAAGGAGAAATACGGCAATGATCGACTCACCTCGTCCGCTAGAGTTAAGACTTGAATTACGAGGGTGAATTCCTGCTCGAACGGTCGAGTTTTTAACTCACGATAGTCATAAAACACCCAAACCAATGACGGAACTGCATTGAAATTAACATGCCGCTAACTCCCAAGATTCCAGATGAACGACTTACGAACAACACGAAGTGGAATGAGACCAAGTTTATACAGGCGGATAAATTCTGCTTGCTCGGTAGAATCTGTCGACATCGACCCGAGAAATTGTTGGAGAATACTGAGGAAAACCTGTGGGCACTTGGTGAATAACGCCTGCGTTAAGCCGCAGTCCCATTTCCCCCCTGCGTGTACTTATACAATGCAGAAGCAGTGCAAAGAAGCCCGGGGTCATCATGACATCTGATTAATGGCGGAGTTTATACCCGCTATTTTGGGACTCGTGGTCATGCTCGAGGAGATCGCGGAAAAAGCTGTTAGCTTGGGAAATGAGTATACCCAAGAGTCGCTGGGTAAATACTCACCAAGTAAATGGCCGGCGAGAATGCAAAATAAATGAAGGCTTGCCTGCGCTATGCTCGTCGACGAACGTTTTTAGCATCTGTCTTTCGGCGATGCAGAGTTGGTCAAACGGCCCTTTTTGATCAATGGGGATGATCAAAATGGAATGAAGTTCTCGAATCGGCTGTTGATCAACCGCAGGGACACAAATTTATTCAACGACCTGTGTTTTAACCTGGCGTTTCAATTAAAATAGGCCAAAAAAACGACTTATAATTTTATATACTCCCACCTTGAGGTTTAAAGCCTTGCGATTTGACACGATTTGCAACAACGTTCTTAATTTTTATCTGAAAGAAATGAGGGCTCCGGAGAGTCGGGGGTAAGCAAAAATACACGGCATTTAAACTTCTAAAGAGGGAATCAACGCCTCATTGAAACCGGTCCCTTGTCCGGGTCCCACCTCGGGTCATGCCCGTACCTAAGGACGTGACGTCAGTTCTTGGTAGAGATCAGCGTTGAAAATGTCCGCTTTATTGGGCTCAAGCCGACATATAGTTAAGCGAGGTTTATTTTCTTCTGAACCCATTCGCTTCGCGTAACATGTATCTAGACACAGGAAACAAAGAAATTTAATAGGCAGCTGGGACTCGGCGGATAAAACTTACTCGCGATGTCAATGGGAAACACGCAGATCTTTGACACGCATCTATGCGGGCAACAAATGATGAAAATAACATAGGGATGGGCGCGATATGATTCATGCCCGAGGAGAAATGAGAAAGGCAACACAACGAGGTTCGGGACTGGGACAAGTGTTCGAGCGGCGGTTCGATGCAACAATAAGGCATTTTGTGTATGTTGTTGTATCCGGACGTCGAGTAAGTGATAAGAAAATTAGCCTAAGCCAACAAATGTTATACTTAATCATCAGGTAGGTAGTAAGAGTCGCAAATTGAGAGTTTTGACTCACGAAAGCCCAGTAACCGACTCCAGACCTTTTGTCGAAACTGAACTACACCTTCCTTCGTCGTTTTTGTAATGCCAGACCATGGATTTGATTTGGAACCCATCAATATGACTGAACCTAGAGATTTCTTGGTAGCAGATACGTCTCGTTGTGGTGTTCTGCCACGTCGTCAGTGACCAGGGACTCGGAAGCGACAGCATTTTTCAGGCAAAATACCGCCATTTTCTCTCGAGAAAGACGCGTTTCGAGCATATATTGGTCCTTGGACGAGCCAGTCAAGTACGTTTCAGTGCTTTTACGGTTGGTTTTCGGACGTCGGACACGTGGACAGTTGATGACTTTCCCACAGAAAATTAATCGGACCGCAAGCCCCGAAGTGATCCGAGAGAATGTCTCCAGCGAGTCATAGACGGATGACACTTGCATTCCTCCTATGTCCTCAGTACTTTCGTACGAGCTGTAACTGGGCCGTAGAAGACTTTTAAACGCACACAGCGAAGGTCCGATTCAGAAGGCTAACGATAAATTGGTATACTTTCCCTTCTCACCTCGTTCAAGCCGAGTCCTTTGCTTGCGTTGGGTGCTCGAGTGTTTCTGAATCTTCGTTATTCTGCAGCTTTACCCTCATTTGTATCAGGGCTACTGTTTCTATGTATTCGACACTGGCAGTAATCGTGTTCCAGGTTGCTTGCTTTTCGACGCTCGTGGTGGCTAGTGCGGCGGAATATGTTCGATGCCTATTCTGATGACGGGAGAGTTGTATTATAGCAGTACACGCGAGTGAGACCCCAAGTGGTTCTATCTGTCGATACACCCATCAACATGGAGGACGTTGGCATCATCTTCTCCCGAAACGACTCCGACATTAGAGCCGATGTCCATTCACCATCTGGCTCTGGAGTTGAAGTTGCTTTCTCTTAAGCAGCTTAGCGATACTCGTGGATCCGCATAGTTACTCCACTGAGTTTCTACCACCATTCATGCAGGTATCTATCTAGACTCTCGCGCAGTCAAACCTTACTTCCGACGCCTCAGACCTATATTTACCGCCATTGAAGCCGTGCTTTGTCGAGGTTCTCGATTCCGAACAACCTGGACAGATAACTAAAGATTCTTTTGACACAGGTCCAATTGAAAAGGCACGAAAAACACACGGGCTTCCAGCTCAGATTGATGCGCGATGTATATGAAGAACGTGCGAATTAAACCGCGCACCTCGAGGAATCGCACGGATGGCGGCGTTCATCACGAGAGTCTCATGAACGTCAAAGGAAAATAGTAAGTTCCTTTGACAAGTTCCTTAATAATCGAGTGCCTGACAAGTGGTGAGATGAGTGTTAGGTGGATTTGCAGGTTGACGATGGTGATATTTTCAAATTATTATCTTCGCTGACCCCGGATTACGCCCCACTATTAAGGCGGTTTGATGAATACATTGTCCTCCCGACTCGTGGTTTGAGGACTGCAAAACTTCAAGTTCGAGCCACTATCAGCGTCGGTCCTCTATCAATGGGGAAGAACGATCGCTTGTCTTGCCGTCATGATGCAGCGCTATTTCCGTGCAGCGTCTAAGAATAAGTCTTCTGCTCCTGTTTATCAGCGATGCCATAGTTAACCATGACAGACGCTGATACTATTAGCCGACTGCTGCCCTTGAGTTATAAACACTCGAACAATGTTGTTCAGATTTCGACACCCCAGTCAAACTTCTCAGTGTTCGAATGCCGTCAAATCCCCCTTTCCTACTTTCAGGACTTGTCGTGGTCGCTCTTATCTTGGCTGAGGTACTTTCCGTGAACTCAGTCGTTCTATGATTCTAAAATTCGTGATTTAGCACCTGGCTGGAGCCTCGAGCGTATTAGACTCTAGACAAGTCTCGAACCCAAACGGGCCGCCTCCTGGGTGGAATTTTTTGGGATGCTTCGAGTGAGTTCTAAAGAAGATTGAAAGCTTTTCATCTACTAATACTCTATTTAGTAACAACGATGGAATAAGAACCCCGGCGAACCCAAATGGCGCCACTAATAGAACACTTCTAGCCCAGGAACTCGTCAATACCACTGGGATGACTCCTGCTATGTGCATAGAATTCTGTTCGAATTTCGAGTTTCCGTATGGGTTTGCTGGTATTGAGCAGGGGAATGTAAGTACCGTCTGTCATCCTATACTTATTATGCTACGCTAATTTTCTTGCAGCAATGCTGTTCGTCGCGTTTATAAACCGGGGATATGCTGGACTGACCTCAATTCCAGGGTGCGACGGCGTCGTCCAATTAACCGCGAACCTGAAAGATACCAGTGAGTGCAACACCCCTTGCGCAGGAGACAACACTCTCCTGTGCGGCGGAACCCATCGCATCAGCATATTCACCGATGGGACACCATCTCCCAAAATCCCAACTCTGGCTACCAGACCCGAACCTAACCTAGACGAGGCATTTATCCCGAATTGGCAATATGTGGGCTGCTTTAGGTATTCTTTATGTCTACTTCACGGCCAGAGTGGGATCTAAACGGACTTGCTTTTGCAGCGATAACACCTTCAATCGCACCCTCGCGAATTTACTTCCTAACGTGGCTGGGTTGAACGCCCATACCTGCGCCGCCGCTTGTGAAGACGCCTTTCCGAACAGCTCCCAAATAAGGGGCGGCGAGCAGACGCTTCTGTTTTCCGGTCTTGAGGGTGGAAGTCAATGCTGTGAGTTCACATGATTGTTTCCAATCGAAGGTTAATCGATGTGATTGAACTAGGGTGCGGTCCTACCCTCTCTAGCAAGGCTCAAAGACTCCCAGATATTGCCTGCGAGTCGATGGGTTGCCTTGGCGTAAATGATCAGGCCTGCGGAGGATCGCTTATTCTTGCGGTATATCAGTTCAACCCCCTCGAACTGCAAGATTGCGAGGGGGAAAGGTTCCTTACACCGTTCCAGCTGAACGCCGTATTTCTTGATCAGCCCACGACGTCGGTACCTATCACCATGACGAGCCTCGTAGTCCATACGAACGTTGGGACCTCAACCACGGACGCCGGAATTTTATCGGTATGTTCTCTTTCAACTGGTATACGTCGTTAACGAGTCGCCTTCATAGCATTGTCCAACGTGTCCAAACCCGATTACATTTGAGTTGGACATTGATTCGCAGTGGGAGCTACGAGTAATCGCCAACCAAAGCATCGCAATCAATAACCTCACTGTCGTTCATCCTGGGGGAACGGTGAATTTCGTACAAAATGTAGACGATGACAAACTCTTCATTGGGTACTGCGCAGCGGTCAGTTTTTTTTCGTTGTCTACTTCAGATAATGTCGCTTAATCCGCAACTGTACAGAAAAGCCCAGTTCATACGAATTTAGTCCAACTAACAGCTTTCGCCGCGCACGAGGAGCCGCCTATCACAGGGAACGGTTTTGATATCCCCAACCCCTTCATCTCGTTCGCTCTTTGTTCCAATTTAACTGCGGGTGGAAGGCAAGATATCGTATATAAACCACTGATCAACCTTCCAGGGTACAACCTTACAGGATGCAGAGATGTGGTATTGGAGATGAATTTCAACGTGACGGTGAACGGGAGCACGACCTTTTTGTAGATAAAATAACACAAATGTTGATGTGATACGATTTTATAAATTCGAAGAGATCGAAAACAGAACTGCGACGGTGAACACTTTAGATACGAAATAGATACGAATGCGAGAAATAAAGAGAGGCGGCGCGAAGATAATTGACGTGTATCCTTTGGCTTGTTGTATTTTCTCCAAATGCTCGGTGACGAAGGGCATCGGGACCTAGATGCACTGGTACGATCCACAGATAGGTGGGGGTGGCGGGGATGTCTGGGGCTCGCGAGCGACTACGACCGGCTAATTAATGTGAAAAATTTGGTCAGCGCGTGGAGAAACACGACAATGAAATTGCTTACAGCGGGTACGGGTGCTCGTGCCACGACCTGCGCTGCAGGGAGTACAGGAGATGCAGAAACAAAGGTCGTCACTGGATAATTACAATGTCAGAGGAGTCGAACAAGCATGTCGAATAGATACTCACTGGCAGCGACCATAGCGGTGGCGAAGAGTGTGAACTGCATTTATTTCAATGTAAGAAGGAGAAGTGGTGTTAAGTTATGCTCTGGTGTTTGAGGAGTCAAGGGCGATTGGCGTCGATGCTGGTCAAACCTCGAATTCGACCTGGTATTTATACTTGATAAAACGCGACGATATGCCTCCCAGAGCTCGTAGGTGGTGTGCGGCATAATGGGAGTCCCGATTGAGGTATAGGTTCGAAAAATTAGCCAAGACTTATCTCGCGACTTACATTGACATGGCACTGTATTGAACCAGTCCTACTAAATTTCTCGATGTTCAGGCATTTTTCTACCCTAGTATTGCTGAGCGGTGAGCCTGCCACGCATCACCCTGTAGACGACAGTGGGATGCAATCCCAGGATCCAACTTGGGAAGTGTGCTTATCCTTCATATGGTAATCCGTTTGTCCATAGGCTCTCAGCGCTAACTACTTCGGTATCGTATTCAAAAGGGACAGCCTTAGCCAAAGAAACGCCATTGATAGCACTACTAATTAATGACAGTGTTAATGAATAACTCTCATACAGTCGGTTACGCCAGCCAGATAATTGAGTAGCGCAACGACCTCTACGAGACATTAGGAATCCGAGGTCTGGATTCAGACCCTTTTGAATGACTCCAGGTAAATGCGAACCTCAGAGATTCTCGTATGTTCGCCGTCTTCGGGAGGTATTCTCTTTGACGAGTTCGAGAGTTGACCTCCATAGGCGCCAATATCAATTACGACAACATGATTTGCGGAACCGTCTGCTGTCAAATTTGACCAAGTCTAGGTTGGTCGTGTAATCATCCCTTTCGTAATGCGGTGACGACTTGCAGGCGACTCGATTCGGAAGATCGTTTCAAACCGAAATCAACAATTCAAATTCTCGTATTTTTTCCAGGATAAACAAGGTCTAAACTTAATTCAACGAGTCAGACGCACCTAAACTTGTACCTAATCTATTTAAATTGAAGGAGTTGCACATGAGATATCTTTTTCTAACTTTTCTGATGTTGAGAAGTGATTCAGGATTCGTATGCAGACGCTAGCCCCTGCAGAATTGAGCTTTCGAGTGTCAAGGCAGAAGCTTGAGACTCAAGGTGAACTGAGAGCTGCTAGATTCGTACAGAGCATTTGGAAACTTCACCGACGCATTAATGGGGTAGTGGTAACCTGGGTCGTTGCCATTGAGCGAGAAGCTCGACCCGCCGGGGGTTCGATTCCCTCTTAATGCATGACAGTGATAATGAGGTGAGAATTTTTTTCGGTCGTGTTCATGAGGAAAACGATTCAAATATACAATACTTACATATGTACCAAAATTCAAAAACCAGTTGTTGGCAGTAGCCCATGGAGATAGTCGAAATTAAGCCACGAGACACTGCAAGTACGAGGAGACAGACAACGCGTCGGGGTAGGGTTGTCAGTCCTTCAAACACTAGTTGTCTCGCTGCACTGGTGAAGGAATCTAAGCGACGGCCCGGTCTCTGCCCAAGAACGTGAAGATAGCGGTAAAATCAGATTGTAAGGGCATTCAAATTTACCAGGGATGGTAATCAAAATGTAAAGTAACGTTGTAGAATGTGTCGCTCAAGCAATGTGCGACAAGGCAAGGACAAGAAAGATCGCGCAAGAAACCAAGAGACTCCGCAAAAGAAAAGGAATGCAGCTCGTAGTGGCGAAGCTCCGTGTCGATCAATACAAATTGCCGCCTGCAGCGGGAAGAGGTGAAGTTAAGTCTGAGAAATTCGATTCATTCCAGTATAATGGATGACATGGTAAACTACGTATCGAAAATGACAATGTTGTTAGCGATTCGTTATTGACGTGAAGTGCTTGCCGGATATTCGATGACTCACTCTATTTTAAGTGCAGTTGAACGGCGAAGGTTTACAAATGTAACCTCTGAAAAGATGAAATTCGTCAGAAAATCCCAAATGGTGTCAGGAAAATCGAAGAGCTTGCACACCAGCAATGAGAGAAATGTTTTCGAAGGGCAGTGGCTGTATTGCGGTAGATGGTGGCTACCGGGGTATGTACCAGAAAGAAGGATGACTAGAATCCAAGTAGCCCTAGGAAATTATGCATTAGTTAGCCCAAAAATTCGCATCCTCTTTCAAGTAAAAGTGAGTGACGTGCCTATATGCGCCAAAAACCCGACACCCAACGTATAAACCCTTCGTTTCCTGCCCATTGTCCCAGATTGTATCTCGGACCCAACTTCGACCTCGTCAGAGGATACCGCAAAGTAGTACGCGTGTCTTAAAGATCTAAGAGATCGTTTTTCCTATTTGCAAGGCGTTTAGAAATGTGTTATGAACCAGATGAAGACACGGACTCACAGGAGGATTAAGCCATACTCGAGTACATCCGAACTTCGCCTTCGAAATGACATCTGAGATATCCGAATTAGCACAGGTCAAAGCAATCGATTATCGCCATACTAATGGCCAAAACGTCGGCAGCGACCTGGACCACGAGATGTCACGCGAGTCAGTCATGCTGGTGTTTTAATTTTTCAACCAAGTCGTCCCAATGTTGCGGTCCAATGGTACAGAGTAGAGACATTCAACGGGTAAAGCGACTTACTGGGCAAGAGACTGCCGCTTGCCTCAACAGGTACGCGGAACACTATGCCTTCAGACGAAGCTGAAAATTTGTGAGCCAGAGAACAGTCAAAAGATCGAAGAACTTACATGGCATGGATATAAGTTTTAGAAAAGCACAGGACACACGAGAAGGACGAGATGATGCTGTAGCCTTCAACGGCGGGATCGTCATTGACTCATTGAACATGCATGTTGAGGTTGGGAAGGCGCTGGTAAACTGCGACACGTCGCAAGTAGTCATCGAATTCGGACACAAATTCCGATTCCCACAAGGGTCTTGGCTTCCTTTTCAAAATTACGAGTCCGACGAAGGAGGACTCGTTTACATAATCTCCAGTCCAGGCCAAATTTTGGCGAGGGGAACGTTTAAGACGCCGGTAACTTCCGTGATAGAATTACATAATTGCATCGTTTCTTTCCGATCTCGCCGGCTGCTCAACTCATCTCATTGGGATTTGTGATATCCGTTATGCTGCGTCGAATGCAAGTTTTGCTATCAAGGTGAAGATTTTTTTTTCCATTTCTGCTGGACAAACTTCATGACACTCTACATAGGAAGTTGAAATCGGCCTAGCACCTGACATCGGCTCGCTCGCCTACCTCCCAAAGATCGCCGGAAACCACTCTCTCATGCGCGTGCTCACGTACATTGCTCACTCGTTCTCTGCTGCAGAAGCCGAGAAAATTGGGCTGGTGTTCAAGGTCGTACGAGGCGGTCGCGACATGGTGCTGAAAGAAGCTCTGGACCTGGCCAAGTTCATAGCTAGCAAAAGCCCGGTAAACGTCGCTGGGTCGAAGCATCTAATCACGCATTCTTGGGACCATAGGTGTGTTTTCTTCAGTCCACGCTAGTTTCTCTTAATTGAACTCTCCTGAAGCGTTCCGGAGGACTTGGCCTTTACCGGCGTATGGAATGCAGCTGCCTTTATGACCTAGGGTACCGTTGAAAATTCGAGATCAATTTCTACAAGTTGTCTCACCGGTTCTGTCGTCGCGAACGTCGCGAACGGACAACGACAACCGCAAAACTTTCAATCCGAAGTGGCGACAGTGTGCGTGTCACGTCAGGCGTAGACCGTAATGCCAGGATTTGGGATGAGGAGAAAGCAGGCAAAAAGACAGCCAACAGCAGGTACGAACACCGCCGCGTTGTCCTCACCACCGCATCATTAACATATCTACAGGCTTTACAAAGCCGGAGTCTCTGCCTTGTTGACGAAGGGAAGCAACTAAGGTGAGTTCTGTCCTCTCCCTCTCGTTGTGTGAGGAGCACGCGGGCAGTTGCAACCCCCTCACCGCCTTTTTGGCATGCCAGCCCGCCGCAGGGACTCTCAGGGATCCCGCAACCACCCACCGCTGCCATCTCAAACTTGTACAGGCAGCCCTTTCGTCATTGATGGCCACCGCCTGCGCCTTGTGACTTTCGCGGTCCCTCTTGCAATCGATTGGACACCACCAGCTGTCTTGCGGGTGACGGCCACTACTTGTGCTCTGAACCGCCTACGGCCTCCTTTCGCGACCACCAAGACCCCCAGGTTGACGACGACGGCCAGAAACTGCCCCTACTCATGAGGTTTGCACCCCAGCTTCGTCGACGTTTTCTGCCATGTTGCGGCGAGCAGGCTGCGGCAGTCGCTGTAACGGTGTCGTGCCTTTCGCAAATGCTGATATTACCCCTACGCATTCGTATTCAGGAACTCGATGCCTAAGCGTTGGGTCCTGCGATTGCTCATTCACAACCAGTACGCCAACGCACCTGCACCACCAGGGTCAATTGCCTGTCTAAGTACTCGAAGTCGTGACCCGCCGACGGCGCGTCAAGCCTCCTGCGGCGCCTATTTGCAACTATTCGCAGCCAACATCCAGCCTTCCGTGACCTCACACCCTCGACACCATGCACTCATAGAACCCATATACATGTGACTCTACAAACACTGTTTCCTGATGCAGCCCGTCAAACTTATTTGGTCGCTCAACAGGACTAACTTTTTATCTACCTTTCGTATGCTTTTTCGCCCTGATTTTACGGGCATCTATTTGTGGTATATACACTAATAAAATATCACCATATCATTTACTTATTTCTGTCCTCCAGTTTATCAACAAATCTACGTGCTTGAGATTTGTGAAGGTCTTGTTAATTAAATTGAGGACTCGTCCTTGCCATGCGAATAGCAATGGCTTACACTAGCCAAGTACCAAGTATTCTTTGCTCCTTCCCCTATTGCGCTGGAATTGCCGGTTATCTGATCTATTACTAGTATATTGCTACTAATCGTCTTTAAGATCGTCCCATTTTGGCAGACGAAAAAACCTTGGAAGCTCTTCCCAAAGTCTTTGGCGACTAGCCTCGAATTTTTCGCAGACCCTTTTCGCACAAGGGGCGCAGAAAAGACTGCGATCGTTGTACATAACTTCCCAGCTGAATGGACGAAATAACAACACTCTATGCCAGTTTTTCATCGTAACTCCTAGATATCGCGTGCGAGCAGCCGCACACGACTCAGGATCAGAACAATTTCCATGTCCGCATTCATTCAGCCAGTCTACTGAGTGTGCGATTTCCCTCGTTAATGCGTCTCTTCCTAAAGCGAGGCTGATCTTTGCAGGGAGTGGGAGATCGAGAAGTGGAGGGCCTGGCAGAGTCAACCCGTCAAGAATTTCTTGCTGATATATACAGAATCAGCGACGATGAAAGTCAGGAAAAAATAGAGAAATACCAAGCTATGCAGCGAGAGGCAAGTGTAGTACGCAACAGGAAGGAGGGACTGAACTCCTGAATCCAATAAAACGGTAATGAGATCGAAGATGTGGAAAGGAAGATCCCGCGTCCGTTGATTCCTGTTATTGAACTGACTGTCCCATAGGTTCAATGTACGAGGTAAGTCCTCTCTCAGGCGTTCAATGGCTTCCTCCCGAAGGTGTTTGAGTTCATATTTCCTGCCTAATCGAAGCATAGCAGCTATCATGGGTAGGTGTACGACGCAGGTTGATTTATATGCTCTAGATATTGATTTACCCGTCAAGAAGTTCGAAAATAGCGTATCCAACTCACTTTACATTGTCATACAAGATTTCCAGGACGTTACGCCAGTCTTCCGGATCATCGGCAACATGAACGACTGCGCAACCCTCGAGTGTCGGTTCGTTCTCTGGCTGAGGGACATTGAACAAGTCCCGGAAGAACTTGGAGTTTCGAGAAAGAACGCCTTTGTGGACTCGAAATTGAGTGTTGGCCGCTTGAATGATTATGCTGCCGTCCTCGAACCAGATCAGAGACCGAACTACATTTTCTTGACCGTCGTGTTCGTTCTCTGTCGTTCTCTGCCGCTTCGCTGGCGGTTCTGAAGAGCTTGGTTCTGGCATTCGATGTTGTCAAGAGGAAAGAGCAAAGCATCCGAATCAGCTCATTAGGGTCTGTTCGGTAACCATAATTTCAGCCAGATTCTCATTTTGATGGCAGCTGGATTATTCTCACAGCCCAAAATGGGATGGTGGGTACTTTCCGTTCCGATCTGTGACAGTTACAGGGCCTGTCGGAGTTTTGCTCGTTTTTACCGACGCCTGGCGGGGGCTGCCCGTCGTTGCCCGTCGGTCCCGCCCCTCATCTTCAGCATGGGTCAGCTATTTATTTTCATGCAATCGAGGCGACTTAGATAGAACAAAATCTTTTATATCCTAATTCAAGTCCGAATAACAAAGCGCGCCAAGTGTTCCAACTCGAGAATAGTGTCGGGACATGCTCGACGTTGCCAACAACGAGCTCGGCACAAGTTTGCGCAAACCCCGAACACGGAAGGAAAGGTGATGTGACGTGGTCTATTCTCCGGGATCACGTCTAGGGCTGTGGGAATAATCCAGCTTCCCATCAAAATGAGAATCTGGCTGAAATTATGGTTACCGAACAGACCCTAAATCGACCGTTGTCGTCGGTTTTACGTAGTAAAAATCTAACAGCATCTCCCGGGCATGCCCATCGGAGCCACCTTTGGGCCAAGGAACCGAGCCATCGACCTCCCCTCCTGAACAATGTACATGAGAATCAAATATGGTAGACAAGTATAACGCAAACGGCACCGTAATCATCCTCGTGGTGATAATATTTCGTTCCTGAACATAGGCCTCCGAGTCATGACGACAGTGGGCGATATTGTACTCTTTAATTACCATCTCGGCTTCGGGCTTGAAGTAGAAGTCGTCTTCTGAAGCAATGTTTATGTCTATTCAAACAATTGAGCTACAGGTTACATATATTTAACGCTCTGAACCAGACTCACCGTAATAAGCATTCGATGACGGAAGAATTCTGTGAAGTTCAATATTGGTTGTGTTGAAAAGCTTCCGTAATTGATTTTCCTTGATTAAACTGTCCGTGCCGATTAGAGACAACCTCACGGAGGCAAGAGGGAGTTATTTTACTTACTTTCGCTCACGGCATGAGCCGCAGAGCCGCAACCGAAGAGACGGAAATGTTTTGCAACGTCGTCGGCTAAATACACCACAAGCCTAGGTCCTCATTCAAGATACTTTCGTTCTCTAAAGCACGCTTGACGTACCATGCAGAAAACGTCGAACATAAAGCTGGCATATTGAGGTTCTGTGAGGTCGGACGGACAGTCAGTGAGGCTTGGAACGCTGTTGAGGGACTGGCGCCAGCAGGTTCTAGCAGACTTGGAGAACAGGAGAGCACGGAGGAAAATATTGACGCGACATAAAGCAAGTAAATCTTTCGGGTGGAGAAGTTTTGCCGTCTGCGTGAATGACCCGTCACTATACAGGTTCAAATTTCGAAACGAGTACAATGTTCACCTCCAATACGAGCTCCATAGGAAGAGACGAAAGACGATCATTTGGAGTATTTCTTCGCGATTGAACTGACAATAATTGTTATATAATCCGGTTCTTTAAATTCGAATATTTAGCTCACATTTCGATGATGATTTTCTTACAGGTGGTTTGATCATTAATCGGAGCCGATTATCTTAGTCAAGGTTGCATTGAACGAGAGCTTGTATAGGCAGGCAGAGTTGAGCTAGAGAAAAGAACTTACAGTTTGCGTAAGGGTTTGGTCGGCCAGCTTCAAAATTATTTGAAGCGGAACCAGATGAGTTCGGTTCCGCAGGGGTAGTCAGAGGTGCCTTTTGAGGCATTCTGTAATAAAAAAAGTAAGATATTTTGGACGCTACAAGAGAAAAGACGGGACCAAAGACGAGGATCCTAGCGGTGAGTCCTGGTCGTTTTTTTCCCGTTCAGTTCAACAATCCAGCTCAAGGAATCACCTACTTTTTTGCTTCTGTGTAATAGTCTCTCCGTTGACTCAGTGGGTAGCTCGTAGCGTCGATGGTCGATAAATACCAAGGGTTGTCAACGCTGGACAGCTGAGGCTTGAGACTGCTTCGCCACAATGGTAAGAGGCAACCAATGTCGGATTCGAATATTTGAATGCCCGCACACAAGTGCATAGCCACTGATGGGATCAATGCCTCATCGATCATCCCCAGTGAAAAACGCGTCGAGTGAGATTGTCTGAGATTGAGTGACCTCGAGCCAATTCCCATGAGAGCTTGGCACTTCGAGCGTCTTCGAGTGGCTGCACGATTTCATCAGATATTGCGGAGGCTTTCAGTCTTGGCATGCGTGGAAGGCGCTGACAAATCATAGGTTCTTGAATGATTTTCACGGTCGCAAACTTCAACTTCAAATTTCCCCACTTCCTTCCTCTTACCCTCATCACCTCACAGCCTGGCATCATCATAGCCTAACCACTGCCTTTTGGCCGCCATGTAAGCTTCTTAGAATGGCAGAGTCCTTGCCTCAAGAATGTAAGTCGTTATGTTGTTGTTCAGCCATTCCTTTCGAACTCATTTTACTGTCAACGACATCTCTGACATTGCAATCAGCAATTGTCTTTGCCGACATCTTCGACGACTGCGCGGTATGCATTGCTTTTATCTTAATTGATATGTCTTCAACGGTCCATTTAGCAACCTACGCGCTATAGAGTGGTGCCAGAAGGGTGGTGGGACTACTGCACCGTTTGCTGAATATCTAGTTTGCAAGGCACGCTGAAAGACGAGGTCTGTATTACTTCTCTCTTTGCTTTACTCCCCTGCCAACCTTCTTGTAGCGGTTCAAGGCAGCAGAGTCTTCCCGAAAGGCCAGGTCTGGACGCTCGACGCGTAATGCAAAGAAGGCGCCACTGGCAGTTCAGTTTGATTTCTACATACAGGAAGGAATTGGGTTGTACAGAAGTATGATTTACTTTGTAGCAAGCGTAGTGGATATCAGTGGGCCGGGTACGACATTTACCGTAGTAGACAACGTACGATCCTGGAATATAAGCCTCCTTCTAAATATTGTGATATCGTGTCCGGTTGAGCGGTTATGATATCTGATACAATCTACAGTGATCTACCGTAGTCGATAGTACAACATATTCTATATAACCAGGTCGTTTGCTATCGATCGGGGGACGTAGCAATCAACTTGACACGACGGCAAACGATTACAGACGAAATTCCATCTTCTATTTCTCGTTTTTCGTGTGGGATCGCTTGATGTATGCTGCTTTGATGGGGAGCTGATGGCAATCAACCACGCTCTACCTCACTCGATCTGGATAGATCGACTTTTCACTGGGCCTCATCAGCCGATCACACAAATTTGGAAAGGCACACACGTGCAGTCGACCTCTGCATTGGAGCTCCTCATCCACTGCTGGCTTTCTCATGTTCTGGCTGCTAATTTATAACCTCTCTACCTTGAAAAATAGTGTACGTCCATACAAATGCACGTCGAGATCGTCTAGTCATCCTGAATCAAGCAAAATCACAATATCAATGTCCCCGCGCCGGAGCTCCAGCCTCAGCGCTTACACCATCATTAGGGCGGTTCACGGTAACGTTTTTCGTTCCATTTTTCAGTCGTTTTTCCCATTCCAAAAATGACATCAAAAATGAGTCCAAAAATGAGAAAATCACGAAAAACAACTTCGAGAGGTGTTTTTCGTGAACCGTCTCATTTTTCACTTCATTTTTCATTCTCGTTTTTTGTGCTAGTTTCAATCTCCGCCTCAAGTGTCTACCCCACTGATTTCGCCCGCTGTCAGCTTGCTGTCCTTCCTCCCACCTTCCACGCTCTACCTAACGTCGTCCGCAGGTTGTCCTCGACGCTCAAGGTTGGAACACATCCGTGAGTTTACTTCCAGTAAGATACATGTGATACTTTTAGCTCACGATGACAGCCAGCGGTTGCATGGCCCCCTCCTCCTCCTCCTCCTCGAGCGGAATGTTCATGAAGAGCTATGCGGAAAGGCTCTGAACGAGGACAGACGCTTCCAAACGAACCACATTCCCTCTCTATTCTGTAACAAGCCGAATCAACAAGATGAGCAGGTGTTGGCGAGCACCTTCGGAGCAATGGGCGGGCTGGAAACGGGTTCGGTACGCTGTGACTCAGTTGCTGTGCTCCTCGCTATCCTTCCATCGTCCCTACACCTTGACGGCCCCCACATCTCTGCTTTTGGGGTACGACCACGACCTTGTCACCTGGTTGGAGGCGACAACACCGCAATTTTGGTTAGTTTTTCGGCGTTTTGTGGTTGTTTTTATCGTAGTCTTTGTCGTTTTCTCTTATAATACAACTGTAATATGATACTTTGGCCATTAAATCACCTCTGAAGTACAGAATATGACTCCCCAGAAACGAACACTACGAGATTCCCCCGAGGCCAGACTTAAGACGCGGGACTTAGTGAAATTAATCCCTAGACAGGGCTTGAGAGCGGACTTTGATCCCAGCCGGACAGCCGAATCGCGCTTTTCTATTTTTGATGCCATTTTTCACTCGTTTTTGAGGGATTTCCTGACCTAGAGGTTCACAGTAGCTGTTTTTCGGTCATTTTTCATTTTGTTTTTCGTTCATTTTTACCGCCAGGATTTTCAAGTTGGCGGTAAAAACGAACGAACCGAAAAACAGCCCAAAAACGACCCAAAAACGCTACCATGAACACCCCTATTCCAGCGGTTATGCAAATCCCCGTGACCACTTTCCGCCTTCTGTTTCTTGCGGTTTAGGTAGGGAGCTTGAGGAACCTGCGCCTTGGTAATCCCCTGACCGCTGGGTCGGACAGCCTATCTGTATGAATACGGTATCAAGTCAGCGCTCTGTATTTGTGTTTGAAGGGTCCATAGAACCAGGCTGTAGTGGAGCCTTTTCGGGTTTGACACCGGCCTGAAGGCTATGCACTTAAAATGTAGAGGGTATACGATATGAAAAACGTTTGGCACCCCCACTCTTGTCAACATGTCCAACTCTCGAGTTCGAACAATGATGAATACGAGGGCAGTAAGTTAGGACACACTTCTCATTAATGCGAATTGAGTTCATACACTTTTTCTAATAGGAAGCTATTCTAAATATTCTCGATAACCTACTGGGGTCTAATTCTGATGAGGGTAACGAATCTTCCCCGACTTCCGAAGCATGGTGCGTTCAATCGAATGAAAATAACTTGGAAAACGACGAAATAGCGGCTGAGTACATAAACTTCTCCAAAGTGCTTATGGATGAATATTCCAGTGAACAAACGCTCGCGAATCTCGACACTGCAATTTCTTTATTCCGTCAGGCGCTTGTTGCATGCCCAACCGATCATCCACAGCACGCTAATGTAACCATCGACCTTGCTTCTGCCCTTGGAATGCGATTTATTCATTCCAATCGGATAAACGACTTGGATGAGTCGCTGTGCCTTCGTGGAGATTTGATGGAAGCTATAACCAGTGGTCGCATTTCGCCAAACGTAAGTTCAGTACTGAACTGTTTCAATTTAATTTTTCTAAGAAGATACTGTAGACACGTAATATCGCATTCACCGGCCATGACGTAACAGATATCGCGCAAACGGCGAAACAGGTTTTACAAGACTTCCAGGCTTCGGCCCCTCTTCATATTGTCAATTCTATGCTTTTCCTCTTACGAGACGTTCTTGCTCGAGAGTCAATCGATGAGGACCTGCAATTTATAGTGTACATCACACTGGCTGAAGGACTCTTCGCCCGATTCCATAACTCAGATATCATCCTCCATCTCGATAACGCCATACTTCTTCAAGAAAAAGCACTAAAACATTGCAACCTCCCACAGAGAAATCAGTGGAAACACCAATCGCATGCAGCACTTCGTCTAACTGCAATGTTGGCAGCACGATTCGACGCACTAAAGAATATCGGCGATTTACGACAGGCTTGCCAAAATTTCGAAGACGTCATCAAACCAGCAATAATGAGAGAAAATGTGGGTTTGTATAACCGCACATTTGCGAACAACCTTTTTGAACGATTTGCCGAATCGGGTGATGCAAATGATCTGAACCAAGCAATAGAAGTATACCGTGAGGCTAACACATATTTCCTACTAGAAGGAGAAAGCGAGACGGCTACTTTGAACAATTTGGCGAACGCACTGGGGAAGCGATTTCTACAAGAAGGCAGTTATGTTGACCTGGACGAATCGATTAGGCTACACAGACACGTTCTTAAACTCCGCGCGGCACCCCATCCCAGTCGGCATGTCTCGCTCATGAATCTTGGAGTTGCGTTATGCATGTCATTTGAAGAAAGAGGGGATCGCGCCGTTGTTGAAGAATCAATTTCCCGTCTTAGACAAGCCCTGGAAGCTCAGGAACTCCCTGAACCTGATCGCGCACGCGCTCTCGATAACATTGGGAAGGCGCTGTCAACCCGATTTCATGAAGCTCACCAACCAAGCGACCTCGAAGAAGCAATTTCTGCTTTCGAAGAGGCACTGCGACTAAGAAACCCGGCTGATCCAGACAGGTCAATCACTTTGAATGGCCTGGGTGCTGCAGTTATACGTCGATTTCGGGAATCCGAGAACATTCCAGATCTCAATAATGCTATCTTACATTTTCGAGAGGCACTCACCCTTCGACCTTCATCTCATCCTCTTCGAGATACCGCTCTTTGTAACCTCTCGGCTGCTTTAATTTCCCGCGACAAAATTAACGCCGAGAATCAACTGAGCGACCTCAACGAAGCCATCCTCTACATGAGGGAGGCGCTTGAAATTCAAGCGCCAACCCACAGCTACAGGTCAACGATGCTCGTTAGTCTCGCAGACTCACTGGTTATCCGATTCCAAAAGGAGGATAAAAATTGAGAGCCATGATCTGGTCGAAGCAATTTGGTTGTACAAGCAAGCGTTGGATCTTCAAAGTGCAGCTCATCCTGACCGACCTGGTACTCTGAAGAGCCTAGCAATAGCATTAATGTCTGCTCATTTTGTGGATGAAGATAACCCGGTGTACATTGACGGCAATGAGCGTTTTCGAAGAAGCTGTAGCCTTTCTCTGATTCAGGGTTCTCTTTCCATCGCTTTGATATTGCAAAAATATGGGCAGAGTCCGCAGATGGAATGACGCACCCATCAGCAGCAAAAGCTTATGACGTAGCTTTGCAGATATTACCCAAATCGCAGCCCTGTCCCTCGATGTGGAATCCCGACAGCAGGCTCTGACCTCAATAAGCGATGGCCTGGCACGAAAGGCGGCAAGATATTTTATTCGACAGGAAAACTTTGACAGAGCGATCGAATCTTGAAGCCGGTCGGACTATTTTCTGGTCTCAGGTTCTCCAGCTTCGTTCACCCTTAGAGCAGCTTCATGACACTGCGCCAGGACTCGCAAAGAAACTCCGGAATATTGCAGCAGTCTTGGAGAAAGCGTCACATCGAGATATAACTTCTGGATTGATGGACAACGGAATGAAACTTAAAATAGAAGAGGATACAACCCGTTTCAATTCCCTCGAAAAAGAATGGTCCAAGACAATCGATGAAGTCAGAGATTTAGAGGGATTCAAGGATTTCCTCCGCCCAAGGGGGATTCTCTCCCTCATACCTGCCACCAAGCTCTACCCTGTCGCGATTCTAGTAGCGAATCAAGACGTAAGCAACTGCATTATAATGACCTCGTCCAGCGGCCATTGCCTCTACCTTCCCACCTTACCTAGCAGCGAGTTGCGCAAACTAGTGCTCTTAACTCAAGCTGCGGCATCTCGGACGTCAGTTCCAAGATCGTCTCTTGAAGATTCTCCAGAGGGCACGATCTTTGGAGTTTTTTCTAGAGGAACCAGAGCAGCACTGCGCGACTGGCTGAAGTCGCAGGAAGACGAACGTGGGATGAGATATGAAAATGAAAAACCGGTTCATTCTGAAGACATTTTTCGCTCAGTTTTGGAAACCCTATGGGTCAAGGTAGTGAAGCCAGTCATCGATTTTCTCAAGCTCCAGGTTAGTTTTCCTTTACGAAATTTGAGTCAGCGATATTGAAGGTACCATTCGTCAGAAAACGGACTCACCTCAGGTCTTGAAATGGTGCCCAACCGGCCTTCACATTTCTGCCCCTTCATGGAGCTGGCAGGTATAAGGATACAAGGCGATCGAATGTGCGTCCGACTATTTTATTTCCTCTTGCACTCCGACTATCGGCATGCTGCTTGACGACGATAAGCAACCCAATATCGCGAGCGAACCATTCCGAATTATGGCCGTCATAGACAATAAGCGGCTTTCCTCTGCAAGGCCGAGAGTTGCAGTGCATTAAGTCGCGCGTACCGCATGACAGTTTAGTGGAGTATGGATCCACCCAAGTTCCAGCCAATGTCGACACGGTCTTCGCCGGGCTCGTCTACTGTCCGACTTGCGTGTCGCTAATTTCGTGCCAGGGACGCAAGACAAGTTCAAGCCACTCAATAGCTCACTTCTTCTGGAAGATGGTAGTTTGAAGGTGTCGAAAATTATGCAACAGCCACTTCCACAGGGCTCTCTCGCATTCCTCTGTGCATGCGAAACGGGAGCCGGAGACGAAAACCTGCCGGATGAAGCGATGTCGCTCGGTGCATGCCTCCTCTTTTCTGGATTCCGCACTGTCGTCGCTACAATGTGGTATGTTCTTCGACCCCGTTTAAACAAAAAAACGTCTCACACAATCGTCAGGGAAATGACAGATGTCGATGGTCCTACAATCGCAGACGCCTTCTACGAACATCTCTTCCAGGGTCAAGATGGAGAGCCTGTTCTTCGACCAGACATGAAAAAATCCGCCCAGGCCCTTCATATTTCGGTGGGGAAACTACGCAGTAAAGGTGTTTCCTTCCGTCGATGGCTTCCCTTTATCCACATGGGCAAGTAGTCCTAGTCAAAAATACATGTCTAGCTTTTCGTCTTCAAAGGGACTGAGAGGTTATACCTGAACTAGTCAGTGATTTGTTGGTATCTTTCCGTGGCAACACGGTCAAACCCACTGAAGCACATAAAGGTTTGATGACTGGAGATCGAATTGCAAATTAATCCAATTTCATCAATACGAGACTCAAAGGCGGGTATATTCATTGATGTATAGTACCATTTACTCGCGTACTGAGTCGGAGGACAGAAGGAGGAGACGACGAGGATCGTGGTCGTGTCGAATTCGTTTCGTACACACAGCGGCCTCATTCCCGACTCAATGATGCAAAAGCACGGAGCCATGGTAGCACTGGTACGGTGAACGAACTAACGTCACTTTCCATAGTCTAAACGTCTATCTTCAGCAGTGCAGAGCCATTGTACTAGGCCAAGTCATTAGTACACGAGGAAAGAAAGAAAGAAGAGACGTCAATCGTCGAAAAGGTAACGAGATAAGACATGGATTCATCTTTGCTGTTAACTCTGCGAACACTCCGATTGAACTATAAGATGAGAAACGTGTCAAACGAGGGACGATGCTACGCCATACCTGATCTAATAGACGAAAGAACGCGCTGACAACATGGAGATGTTGGTGCCGCGATGAAAACGAAGGATACCATATCCACGTGTTACTAAAATGAAGTGTTTGCCGATGATGCTAAGGGGACCAAAGACAGGCAGAGCACATATCTGCAAGGAGACAAGGAATTGGGGAAATGTAGGGGCCAACGCGTCAACACCAAATTTGGGGGTTCGGACAATGTCGTAAGAGTTCAAGTGCGTCTTGCCTGCACTAACTTCAAGACAGCAGAGAAGGCGGGCGACATGAAACCGTGGCAGGAATGCACTGATTCTGGGGCTTTGCAGTTTGTGTTCAACCATTGAAAAAGATGGCGATGGAGACATGGCAGGGAAGACGGCGATAGAAACTGCACGAAAGTCGTGTCGTCACAGAGACTGGTAAAGAGGAAAGGTCAACGCTTACCTTTCCCTGTTCTGTTCTGTGACAATGGATCTCACTTCGAAAATACCAATGTCCGAAGCAACAACGGTGGAGGTCGAGGAGATATGGCTTGAGGATGAGCAAACTAATGAATAACGCAATGAAAAACGAAAAGAGACGATTTATACCTGGCGAGATACATAATCCGAGGTAAGGAAAGGAATCTACAGCAAAGCAGGACGAAGCTTCCTCGGTATGCTTGAGGATTGTAACAGCGTCCCCAAGGCTAGAGTTGATACATAAATCGTGTCTAGCAAGGAAGAGCGAAGCGTCTCACCTCAGAAAAGACGCGACAATCACCCTTTGCAGACTCTACTCCCACCGGAGGACCTATAGCAGGCTGGGTGACGCGAATTACAGGTGGAAAGGACGACTGAAAGTGGAAGATTATGCCTAGGAGGAGAGAATCATAAAATAGAGCCTAAACTAAAGTTGAGAGTGTGTTCATACCCATTCATTTTCAACCGCAGATACCTTTACAGTCAACGAGTCCATGACCATCCTACCTACGATTCCGAAGTCCTGAGGATCCTTGCTTCCAATTCCTGTGTGTACGAGACGGAAATCGAAAATTTGACGCGAACATAGCTTGCAAGCGTAGAAGGAAAACAGCGAAAAGTCGTTGATGGGCTCGGGGAGGGAAGAAAGAAAAACAAAAAAATGCGGTATTTTATATCAAACACGTGACATCCGGCCGTCGGCGTCCTAAACAGCCGATAGTAAACAGCATCAAGTTGTCCTACGCATTGGATTGATTTTATTTTAAATCTTGATACATACTCACAACTATTTATGCACTATGTTTCGACTACAAAAGTCGGATACGTAGTTATCTCCGGGAATAAATGAGTCGAATGCAATAGGTATAGGTCAGCCGAATTAGCAGACTCGTTCAACGAGGTAGAGCGTGCTTGTCCATGCTCGTCGATATCCTATCGCCCAACGCCCCCCTCCTTACACAGCAACTGAGTCGGACGTGTTGGCACCCGAAGAAATATTATTACGCCGGAAACCGAGTTCTGTCGCACTCTCGCCTTGTGAATCGCCAACGAACCTTAACTTTGGATCTAGGGACTAGCATGGTACGTTCCGGAGCGGACCGGTACCAAAACCACGGTTTTGGCCAAATACGGTGCGGTCCGGCTCGGTTATCACGGTTACCGTGAAACCGTGCCTATTTTAAGCCATCGCGGCATTGGCACGGTTTCCAGGTATGCTGCGTCTTGTTGTTTGCGCCAGTCTACCAATTCTGGTCCGTTTCTCTTGAAACTAGGTGCGTTGGAAAGGTAGAAAGCAGTAGAATTTTATGGTGTACTTTTCTTAATACAAATATTGCCGAAAAAATTGATACAAAGGAGTACATATAATCTTTTCATTTAACTACAAGAATTCACTTTGTTGGTCGGTTTGCTGGTTCATTCCTATATGTTCAGCAATTTCTGAGACGCTAGGGAAGAATGGAGTTTTGGCCCATGATCCAACAGCCATACGAGCTTGAAATGTCTGGGAACTCATGTTATGCTGCATGAAATTCACTTGACGACGTCCTGTGGAGAATGCTCGCTCAGCATCAATGGATGAAGCTAAAAAAATGTTAGAGAACAAAAATAAAAGACGCTGCAGGAAATACCAGGTGCTGAAATATAATCAAGAGCCATTCGTGCAACATGTGGACGGGATTTTTGTTGTGCATCCCAGTACGCGAGATATCCACCAGCAGATGTGAGCGCTTCTTCAGTAAGCACAGGCTCACTCAAGTAGCTCTCAATATGATCATATGGGTGCTTGCTCTTTGCAACTGATTCACTTGCCTCCATCCATCGCTTGTTACCAGCCGCCTAAATTTGACATATAAAATTAAACAAAGTAGTGGCAAAACCAAATAAATTCATACCAGTTTCTGCTCTCGAGTTTTCTTTGGGCGTTGTGAGCCCTCTGGAGCCTTCTCTTTTTCTGGTGCATATTTCTTCCAAGTTGAAAGGATTAGAGCTTTGAGTTTTTTTGTGCTTTCGGCATTGTATTTGAGTTTTGCTTTAAACCATGCCATCTTGCGGTCAGGACAAAAGACTGCAGAATACTTTAGAAATTAAAGCCCCAGTCAAAGATATGTTTCGCACCAATTGCCAGAACATAAATATCACACTCCCACATCAAATCAAGGTATTTATTGAGTAGTAAGACTGCTGCATATGAAGCAATGCGGATGACAGCTGGAGTTGGGCGATTATCGCCAGAATCACTAGAATCATCATCTGAATCATCAGCAACAGAGCTGTCATCATTATCACTATGAATGACGGGTGTGTCTTCGATAACCAATGCAAGTCGGTTACGAAGTGTAAGAAGCATTGGAATTGCATCAACCACAAGAGGAACCTCAGCTTGCGAAAAGAGATCGGTAAGCTCCTTGAATAGCTGGATTTTGAATGAGAAAAGAGTCAAAAATAAACAGAAAACTTAACAATTAAAACAGCTTGAAGATCTTCTGCAAGCTTCCATTGCTCATCATCAAGGCGATATGCCTTGAGTTTGTAGGCAGAAACACCAGTCATACTTTGAATGATGTCCTTGAAGTAAAGGTGTGAGTAGAGACAGTCAAATTCAGTGTTCCAGCGGGTAGGCACTCGCCGGGCAAGTGCATGTCTTTGGCTGGACTGAAGTTCAGTATCCTTTGAGACAAGATCTTGGAATATTTCATTGAGATTTGAGGCATCGTGGATTCGGCGAGCCAATCCAGAGACCTAGTCCACAGTAATTTTAGTGATAGTGATCAGGTGAAAATTTTACATACCTTTGGAAACAAATTGAGAGCAGTTTGCTCTTCTTCCCTTGTCATGGAAACATTTACCAATTCAGCCATGTCGTGAATGGCTTGATCATGAGTTGATAGCACCGTTTCAGCATCATGAGCAATCTGCCCCTCATCATCCTGTTCAACCTGTGCATCAAACTCAGCTTCTTCGGCAACCACAGAATCCTCTTCATTGGCCAAGTCATTGGTCGGTGGTGTTTCGGATGCTGTTTTGCGCTTGGCTTTCTTGAAAAAAAACGACAGGAATATCTATGAAAATAATTATACCTGTACCAAATATGAAGTTGTATGAACTTTACCTTGGCAACTAGATTAAGAATGTGAGCCAAGCAACGAAGCCGAGAGTTCATTCCGCCGAATCGTGGAATGTTGCCTGGAAGAAGTGCGGCAAGGCGGTTACAATTACTTGCATTATCCATGCATAAACCAAGGATCTATCATTTATAAAAATACCACACTATGGGAAACAGTAAGTTAACTGACTGATTTATCAAGCCCATATCGTTTAAGACATTTGGAAGTGACCTCTGCCAGATATTCTCCGGTATGACTGCTTGTAAGTCTAGAAAATAATATTAGACTAGATCATATGTAGAATTATTTTCAAACCGAATAAATTCCAGAACTGCGCGATGTAATTTTCCATTGGCAAACCAGATAATAACAAGACCAAGATATGATGAGACCAAAGGACTTGTCCACAGCCATGGTGACTACATTTCTATATCAATCAATGGCAGTTGCCTGATCCACGGATATGGAATTTCCGGGAGTTTGCCTGGCTACCATTTTAGGAAGCACCTCAGAAAAAGCCCTGCTGGGTGCCGGAAATGCCGGGGTAGGCTAGTGATGCCTCTCGGGGGGCGGGTAGGGTGTTTAAGATGCCGAGAAATCCAGGGGGAGGGGCGGGATATGGCTAGAAAAGCGCAGGGGGGCGGGGATGTACAAACAGTGTACAAACAATGCACCATTTTGATCCTGGGGCAGTATTTTTGCTCCTGCACGGGATATGCGTCGATTCGGGGCGCTAAAATTTGTGCATTAGGTTGGAATATATTATCTACACCCTATACACCCTTTAGCGCGCGTCAAACGAGGCGGGAATGGGTGGATTAGAGAATGAGCATCTGGATGATGCTCTATTTTTAGATCACGATATTCCGAAAGCGGAAATTAGCCCCGGGATGCTTTGATGGGCTCGTTTTTGCTCTCCCGTGGCTCTCCCGTTGTTGTCCCCTTAAAATAAAATACATAGTTAAATGCTCCTCAAAAATGCGAATCAATTGATACCAATTTTACTCTTTGAAACCAACTGGAAGCTGAGAAATGACTTCTCAAACATTTGGATGACATCACACCCTCGAAATCCTTACGGACTGGTTCAAGCCTCCAACCTCAATTAAATAGTGGAGGATCAATATTAATCTTTATTACTACAAGACACTAGTACTCTACAGGTGAACCTAATAAACGAGAGATGAGTGAAAGATGGTCCGACGGGCGTCGGTCAGGACCCGCGCCATCTGCCGTCCTTGACCTTCGTGACTCTCAGTCCATCCAGTGAGCTGGTAAAGCCCAAACATATGCTAGTCAACGTCGACGTGGTGAGATGAGATGAGATAGGGATGCAAGAAGGCGGCGACCGGCTCATCATCGAGCGTTGAAGCTGATGCAGGTAGCAGGTGCCGGTGGTGAGCTGGCGGTGGTGTGGATAGGTCAAGTTTGACGATGGAGGCAATGGAACCGTCGCATAGCACTCGCAGCTTTGGTAGCTGGTGCACGGGCAGGTAACGGGGTGCGATTCGAAGCATGGGAAGGAAGCTCCGACGAGGGTACCGGCACTGCAAGAGGGTAGATGGTGGGTCGGCGCTGTCGAATGACACGTAGCGGCCATTACAAAACTTCAGCTGGTGGGGTAGGGCAGGGAAGAGGCGACCGCGTAGTGGTGCGGTATCGTAGGTGCCG
Source organism: Galerina sulciceps (assembly GCA_023014345.1). NCBI lineage: Eukaryota > Fungi > Basidiomycota > Agaricomycetes > Agaricales > Galerinaceae > Galerina > Galerina sulciceps. The sequence goes on from JAEDXJ010000043.1 coordinate 229,332, forward strand.
ACCAGAGGGACGGCTGCATGGCCACGAACTAACATTGGGTCCGGATACACCCCAACCGAGTGGAGAGGAAGGAAATGCGACGGCGACCATCGTCTGCGTTCCGGGTGCGGCAGTGTTGCATGTACCATAGCCTAAGAAACGCGATTCTTCGTATTGTTGGTACGATGTTGGGGAGGGTCAGCGTCGACGAGGTGCTGGGCAGCAGTCAATGGGGCGGTAATGGCAACAACATCGTCACGATTGGACGACGTCTGCCTCCTCACGCGTCGCCGTGAACGATGCCAGTGGTTGTGCTGTTGAGGGCCGAGGCAGACGAGCGGGTGGAGGGGGGTAGACTGGCATTGACGCTCCCAGATACACCCCAAACTACTCGGGAAAGAGTGAAGGCGACGCCAACCATTGTCTGCGTTTTCCCTGTGTAGTTGGATGGGTCGGGTGAGCCAGTGGACGACAGGGGAAACAAATTGAGTTATACGACTCGATTTGGCACGTACTAGCCGGGTCTCCCTCTTCCAGGGTCTCCCCTTGCGTGTCCTATCCCCTCGTGTCCTGCCCAGATCTCTCCCTAGCCGGCCCACATCATTGGAAGAAAGGAGGTGCTCACGAGACGTCGAAGGGAAGTCATCACGATGTAGACGGCTGCCAAACAGAACTCGAAGGTCAGAAACATCGTATTTTTATGCACAAACACTGACTTACCTAGCTCAATCCACCCCTTAGGTCGCGGCAGCCAGAGGAGGAAGACATGGTGGTTGAGGACAGGATCAACGACGTTGTGAACGTCGCTGATGTGTTACCCGGACGTTTCCGCGACCACCCGATTGGCTCGGAGTCCCGGACCGACGTGTCTCCGATCCGCTCTCGAACTCTGCAACCCATCCGAGGCAATCCCCAGCAGGTCTGAGAGCGCATAAATCAACGGGATAGATTAATAGACCAGTTTAGCCCAATATTTCCAAATTTAGGGATCTCTAAAGTAAATACAACGTGTTACACTCAGAATACAGACCATTGGCACTCAATGCTACGATACTCCTGGACAGAATAGAACAACTGCAAGCATTAGAAGGGTGGTACCATGCCAATTTAATTGTTTTATAAGTGCTTATACGTCACATACTTGAGTTTGGGGAGCAATGATAGGTCAGTTTGCCATGAGATGTTCTTAAGGTATGGATGAATGAAGTTGCAGTGGTGAATATCGACGTTAAAAAAAAGAAGTTCTTCGAATATCCTCCGAGGTATCTACTTTAAAGAATACAAACTAGCTGCTCTCCGAAATGTAATTATTATTGGAATATGTGCTTCGATCCTTGGGGTATGGCTTCTCGAATGTGGGGCACAGGTACCGAAATCACCTCTCTGATACAATTATCTTCACTGCGAGAGTTAAATATTTTATTTACTCAAATGTAGTCGGTAGTATTACTTAAAATTCTCTTAGAAACAAACCTCCAAGCTCAGTTCATTTGTCCGCTTTCTCTAATGTCGTCGGCGTCGACCTTGGCGTTGAGCAGTCAGTACCAGGATTGCACGGCCCGCAAAGTTCAAGGTCAGCTCACAACACGATCAACGTGCAACCTCAGTCTCAGTCTTTCCATCACTACCCTCTCCATCTCACGTCCTTCACCGCGTCGCCCCATCGTGCCCCTGAATCTTCACAGGTAAGCTTTCTTTTTTATTATACTAAAGACAGAGTTCTGAAATCGTACGCCTCTCCCCTCCCGATGTGGGCTTAGCCCCGGGAACACATCAACGATGTTCTTGCATCGTTGACTTTGTTCTCAACTACCACAACCGCCTCTCCTTTGGCCGTCCCGACCTCGAGGGTTGGATTCAAATATGTAAGTAAGTATTTGTGCATACAAACATGCATTTTCTGACCTTTGAGTTTTGTTTAGCGGCGATCTACGACATTTCCTTTGACATTGTGCGCGTCTCCTTTCCTCCAAAGACGTGGGCCGACTTAGGAGGGATATGAGAGGGAGTTGAGGTGGTAGGATACGAAAGGGGAGGCCCTCGAAGAGGGAATCCCGGCTGGTACGTGCCCAGTCGAGTCGTATGACTCGACTGTTTCCTTCTTTGTCGACCCCTTTGCTGATTCACCCGACCCATGCAACTGCGCAGGGCGAATGTGGACGACAGTTGCCATCACCACCTCCCTCTCCCGAGTAGCTTGAGGTGTATCCAGAGCCGCGGTCAGTGGTTAGTTACATTCGTTTTCATTCGCCACCTATTTACTCACATCGCACAGAGCAAGCAGAGGGCACAACACGATTATCATGTCCTCCTCGTTGTGGCCCTTCCCCCCATTGCTTACCAGCGCCACCTCCAACTCTAAACACTAGCCTGCAAAGCAGCCTGCCCCTGCACCGCAAGCCGCATCGAGCAAACGAACTCAACGTTGTCGTGACGACTTTTGTATTTGACAACGTGCCTGCCCGGCGAGCCAAATCGAGGAGGTGGAGGCAAACGCCGTTTGCAGAGGAGTGCGTAATGGGAGACCTTGGAAGAGGGGATCCGTCAGGTATGTGACGAATTGAATCGTTAAAGCGACTCACCTCTGAACCTTAGTCCTCGCGAGTCACACCACCCCAGCTCACCACCAGTGCCCGTTGACACCTGTGCACCTTCCGGACTTCACGTCGCTCGTATTCACCTCGTATTCGTCCCCCGACACCTCCATTGCCTTCGTTGAAGCCAACCTGCTCACGCCACTAGCAGAACCCGGTGACGCTGGATACATCATCTGGACTCCACTTCGCTTGTATTCCCCTTCGATGGCTCTAGTGTATCCCTCATCAACCCAACCGAATGACACCACCACCTGGTCATCATCAGCACCGTTACCACCATGAACACGGCTTCAACGCTCGACGACGAGCTGGTCGCGACCCCTCCTGCACGACCCCATCATTTTCTCGTCACATCAGCTACGTCGATTGGAGTCCGTTGGGTAGTATATGGGCTGCACCAGCCCTCTAGATGGATTGAGCGCCCTGAAGAAACCAGTACGGCGATCGCGAGTTCTGATCGACTCCCACGTAGGACCTCGTTTCCCTCCTTTGGCTCCCATTTCTTGTATGCCTTGTTCATTAGGTCCACCTGTAAAGTACACATACCTTGTAGCACAAATATTAAAATTGATATTCCATTATTTAATTGGAGGCACGAACAGCAAACTAAACAGGAATCAAGTTGACGAGTCATTTCCTACCTTCCAGTGGGATTTAAGGGTTAAAATTGGTATCATTTTGTTCGAATTTTTGAGGAGAATCCAGTTACATATTTTATTTGAAGGGGACAACAACGGGAGAGCCACGGGAGAGCAAAAACGAGCCCATCAAAGCATCCCGGGGCTAATTTCCGCTTTCGGAATATCGTGATCTAAAAATAGAGCATCATCCAGATGCTCATTCTCTAATCCACCCATTCCCGCCTCGTTTGACGCGCGCTAAAGGGTGTATAGGGTGTAGATAATATATTCCAACCTAATGCACAAATTTTAGCGCCCCGAATCGACGCATATCCCGTGCAGGAGCAAAAATACTGCCCCAGGATCAAAATGGTGCATTGTTTGTACACTGTTTGTACATCCCCGCCCCCCTGCGCTTTTCTAGCCATATCCCGCCCCTCCCCCTGGATTTCTCGGCATCTTAAACACCCTACCCCCCCCCGAGAGGCATCACTAGCCTACCCCGGCATTTCCGGCACCCAGCAGGGCTTTTTCTGAGGTGCTTCCTAAAATGGTAGCCAGGCAAACTCCCGGAAATTCCATATCCAGGTCCCAGGCAACTGCCACTAGGTCATGTATAAATGTAGTCACCACAGGTGTTGTCCAGCCATCAAGAACAAGATGAACAGCAGAGGTGAGTTTCTGGCACAACAAATCAGAATTAATCAGCATTTATTACAAGTCACAAACGCACCTGAAAGTAACTAACGAGAAATGTTGAGACATAAATATACATGCTGATGAGGTCACGCTGAACTGTTGTTGGATGTGGAATAACTGTTCCTGGCCGGAGCATATCCACTTCTGCCCGGTAATCATCGTCGAGAATCTCGTTGATTGGCCGGGAATGTTTGGCGCATCGCAAGGCAAGAAGAACACGGTGGTTTTCAGGAGTATACGGTATTGAATCTTCTTTTAGGACTGTCTGGTAAATACCTTGCTTTTCCTCACATCGCTGAACATCCTTCTTGAACTTTGTAGTTCCATCCCCGGTCTTGACACGGTCACGGCGCATTGGATTGAGATGGTTCTCGGGATGAGATTTGCAGGTAAATACAAACTCAATTTTGTGTGGAGTCCCATTTTCAATAACGCGGTTGAGACTAATAATATAGTGGTCGTAAACATTTGATGACCACGAACTTCGTGCTGCAGCTGTAAAGTGCAAACATTATGTTAATGATTTACTGTGACCTCAGATCTAAAAAATATGGAATTGCATGGGAAGCCTGTGAATACCTCAGTGATAACCTGCACCTGCACATACCTATACCCACAAATCGCATTGGTTTACCATCAAGACAAGCCCAAAAACATCCAAAACAGTAACAAAATGAGGAAGGTATTAGGGAAATGCAAGGGTTTGTCAATCTGCACGGGTCACGGGTAAGGGTGGCGACGGGTACGGGTATGGATAGCAACTCGCATACCCGCGACCTTCAAAACAAGCCCAAGAACTCAATTTTTGGTGGAGAATTGAGTGAGATGTGCTCAATTTTGTGAAAATCATCAAAATTGAACATATCTCACCCATTTCCCCATCATTTTCGACGATCTTGGAGCCATTTTGAGCGGTAAACCCATGCGAATCATGGGTATGGGTACTGGCGGGTACGGGCGCGGGTAGGCGCCCAGATACTCGCGGGTTACCCGTGCATTTCCCTAGAAGGTACAGCTAATTTTGACAAATTTCATGAAATCAGGCATGTTTCACTCAATTTTGAGCGAAAAATTATGTTCTTGAGCCCGTTTTAACGTTAACAGATATGCGAATTACTACCTGTGTTTATAGCCGTCGATACTCTTACCTGTGACCTGTGCAGGTTCACAAACCCTTGTATTTCCAAACTTGCAACTAGGTAAAATCCGAGGTTTTGTCAAACTGCACAGGAAACAGGTAGATGTATCAACAGTTATAGATATAGGTAGTCATTCGCAGACTCGCGACGTTTAAAACGAGCCCAAGGACATGTTTTTCGGCCCAAAAACAAATAAGATACAGCTAATTTCGTTAAATTCGTCGAAATTGACCACATATTACTCATTTCTGCGTCGTTTTGGACGTTCTTGGGCTTGATTTTGAGGCGCGGCGTGCAGGTACTTATCCCTATAGATCAAGCGTGGATAGGCGTGCAGATTTACACCGAGATATCCATAAAATACCCATGTTACTCCTTGTATATTATAGAAATGTGGAGATAGCCATGCACCAATGATATCTTTGTCATCCTCATTCCAAACCTCAAGATCACCCTTTTTATTGAGAGAATCCTTTTTTCCTCTAGCAGCACGAGCACGCTTCACCGGTGATGCTAATGCACCTAGTGCAGGAGGGCCTGATATGGGAGTTTCGTCAGCTTCACCAAAATCAAATTCTTCATCGGATAACAAAGGATCTGGCTGCCTTGCAAGAGGCTTTGGGATGTACGCCGGCACGCGAAATGGCCCTGCAGGAGTCGGAGCAATTATCTGCTGAACTGGCGTCGTTGGCCTGTTCAGTGGAGCAACATTTGCAGGCCCAGCCGCAGGGACGGTTTTCTGCGGTTCAGGGCGTTGCGGACCCTTCTTTTTCTTGTTATTCGGTGCCATGGTGGCGAAACGAGAGAGGCGCACCTTTTTTCGTTGTCGAAATCGCAGCTCTGTAGCTCCAGCACCGAGCAATCTCGTTTTGGCAGCGCGTGTAATTGATATTATTATTAAAATCCTAATATAGAATTTCATCATTATAAATCATTGACTTATATAGCATATTACCCCGGCAGGACCGGAAAACCGTGGATTTCTATTAATAACCGTGGAACTGGACCGAATTGTACCGGTAACTAAAATACGGATTTTACCACGGAAATGGCCGGACCGTGCTAGTCCCTATTTGGATCTCGAAGGTTCAACATCAGTCGAGATACCATGACTGTTGAAAGGCTAATGTCTTTGAGTATCGATGGTGGAATACCTAGCAAGATCAAAACCGGGCTTACACGTTTCCATAAGTTGCGGTGACCCCTCGTAGATACGACTTGATGAAAGGTCACTGTAAGACAACTTTTTCAAAGTAACAATCAGATTTCTCTTACAGGAAAGAACTGTTAAAGAATGTGAGTCAGAATAGCCTTGACTTAAAGGAGAAGACGTACTTTAAAGTCTATGATGCCTGATATGGCTATAATTATCATTACACTTCATAGTTTGCAATGAGGGTTACAGAGGGTTTCCAATGAAACAGTAACATACCCAAAATAAACCGTTCCTGTTGACCAAACGGTGGGACCAAAACGTTGAGAGTAGACGTGGAGAATGGCGACTCGACTCACCATCGCGTAACATAACTTTGAGGACGCTCGTAGCGCCTGCGTGCCATCCCTCGAGAGCCTTGTACAATGTTAGCCCAAAGATGAGAACATCGAAACATAGTAGGCCGATCCACAACGAGCCCAGATCTACAGATTGGATTAAATAGGACTCGGTTCATTCTAGAGAACATTTCACATACCACTAGACCTGCAGAAGGATAGTACATTAACTCTCAACTGAAGAAGTGTTTCTGTGAACGGGAGATACTTACGCTTGCCGATCAAGAGGCAGAAGGCATCCTTCGAAATCAGACCCAGACAAGCTATTGCTAGGTCCAGCCGTACTCTTCCACTAAAAGTGCGTTAATTTTTAATGAAGGATACATCTAGTGCCTCAAAACCAACCAAGACGTAGACAATTTCTGCTATCGCCACAACGCCGAGAACGACAGAAATGCGACATGTGCGACCATATAATGCGTACGTTCTCAAAAGCAAGCAGCCTGTTAAATTGAAATAAAATTTTCGTTGAAATACGAAAGTGGGTTACTTACTTCCAATGATCAACTGCCCGGTGGTTATCATGTACTCGTGAAATTTGATCAAGCCAATGCAACTATCAAAGAATTATTCGTTTTCGAATACTCTAAGTATACCCATCGAGGTTTACTTACATCTGATAGATGACTATCAGAAAATGGCGTTCGAAGAAGGTCGAATCATAGACACTCACCTTCGTGTGAGCTGCATCCGAAATCACCCAGAATAACTGCAAGATGATTGGAATATGGCCGAACAGGGAAAGATAGCGATTCAAAAAGAATAAGGTTGACGCCAGCGAGACCTTTCGCGGGCTCGGCCAGTATCGAGCGAGCTCCTCTGGAAGCGTCAGAATATAGTCGTAGTAGAGGATCACTAAGTTGAGTTTGCAGCGTTCAAAAACTCGGAGCTGGAGGGGAAACGTAATAGGACGCACCCAACGACGACGCTGAAGCGAGGTTGTAGATAAGCCTAGTAAGATAGTAATCAGCTTTCCAGGTTCCCCCTCTCGTCGCTCTACGCTTACGCTTGTCTGTGCACCGAAGCAGCAGTCGAGTCGAAGGCGTCCATTTCTTTTAAACGAGACGCAATGGACAAATCAGAAACAGGGGAAGAACGGAAGGTGCAGGCCTTTATAGCACACGACCGAGTTCATTCACTTTGTCAAATGCTTGAGCTCCCACACCTCAGTTTCCTTGCCGTCCGAGGGCCAGATAAAACGGGCATCAATGCGGGCAGCGGGCGTCTCGACGCCGACACCGTAATGACGGTTGGACAGCATCAGGTACTATCTCATCTGTCGAATGGAGCGAAGCACGCAAAATTTTTAAGGAGCTTAGAGCCTCCGGCACAGGAGCAAAGCTGGGCAGAGAAGGCTGTGGGAGAGAAGTCGTGAAGCAGATAGAAGACCTAATAAAGATCAGAATGTATGTTTTGGGAAGCATACTCGCAGGAAACATTCGGTGCATTCCCATACCGGAGCCTTTGTCACTAAACATAGTGAGACCTCGCCTGATTGATCAAGGGAACGGAACAAAGATGGGTCGGGAGAAGCTTCGCACGTTGAGGTTAACACCGGAATGGATAGCTCTCCGAACCAGTGGTTAAAAGGCGACGTCTTGATGCAATGATATCCAAGACAGTGCTACAGAATGGTGGCATATCAGAAGTGTTATTCCAGAGTTTGGAGCTTCCTATGCCGACCTAAATCAGAATTGCTTTCTGGTTGCAGGGTGATGAGTGCTGGAACTGTGGAAACCCCCACAGCAGCCTGCTCAACTAGCACAAGAACTTTTTTATCCACGACAAGCTTTCATAGTTCTCAGGTAATGTAGACTAGCAGAAGAAACTGTTAGAAGACCGACGGTGTTTATGAGACCAAGATAGACGAAAATAGTGAAAACGAGTCGGATTTGAGAACGGACAGCAATAATTTTCCGAAGAGAAAACGTAACTCGATAGAAGCGCATCTTGTTCGAAGCAGGATCAGATCTGAACCAAAGGATGGCTCTTTCGAATATGCCTCCGAAGCGGACAGTACCCATTTGCCGTCACAATACCACAAAACGGACAGATAAAGTGGTCCAGTCGCAGATGCGTGCCATGGATATGTCTCAGAAATTGGGCGCCGCCACAATACACCAAGCCGCGGCAAACACCCCATTGGCATGAGACAGTCTTGAGTTGCTTGAGGTTAATCTGATGCGCTGAGAGGAGATGCTCCCTCAAGCCGGTGAGAGAGTTCTCGATAATTTGCCTGCAGTCACTCCAGTCGCACCTTGAGTGGGTTTCCGTATTAACGCGCTGCACTAGGTTTATATCAAAAATCGGTCGTTCTGTGGCAATAAGACTGGATTCATAAATGAATTGAAGCAGTCGACGAGGAAAAAAATGAGGTCGTCTACCAGCATCTTGAAAAAGGAGGACTCACTCAGTAGGAGATAGCTGGGTCGATCCTGTCGTATTGGACCTGCCGCTCGTGGAGATCGATTTCGCAGATTGGGCAGCTTTAACACGAGAGAGTGTCGAATCCTTTATGTGGGTTGGAAAGTCGCCGTATGGAGGACCAGGATCAGGGATCGACCTGTGGGCAGCGTAAGACGAACGTCGGGTAATTGTGAGGAAATTTTTGACATACTGAGTAGCATGGGCAAAGTTGAGTGGGGCAGTTCCCAACGCCGCAATGGGAGCTTCGACCTCAGACAGCTCTTCAAGTGATCGTTCGAGTTCAGTGAACGATGGGAGTCGGAAGTTCGGTGGCATCGTGAAGCAGGGAAGTGGCACTCCGAGAAACTGTGGACATGGTTGTATACGATGTACGACACGAAATAGAACGAGCTAGCTCACCAGTTCGGATGACTTCGAAGCTGTATGCAGCAGTTCGAGGTTCTAGAAGAGTAAGAATGGGTGACAGTTTTAAATAGAAGAAAGGACATACCGAATGCCACTGACGATAAAGGTAAGCACAAAGCGCAAATGTGGCTCGTTCGATACATCCCCACATCAATGAGTATCACAAAATGCTGCAAGAACATCGACATCGCTCTCCGATAGGGACTGAGTTGGGCCATTGATAAAATCTTGAATGATCAATGAGAACACGAGTGGCAGGCGAGCACGGATGGGTTAACTTCAGGGAGACCCGTCAGTCCACCAACAAACACAAAAGTCCTGAGTATTCGAGAACACTGCGAACAGACCTTGAAGAGGTTGAAGCTTAAACTTTCAAGCCTCATGAACCGCAACAGTACGAGTGCAGGGGTTCAATGAGGCTCCAACCGCAGGTGACACAGAGAAGATGTGATAAAGAAGATGAAGTTTCGGTGGTCTAAGTTTCGGTGGTCTGGTCAAGCACGACGTCGGAGGACCCCGGATAATAGCCTAGGGGGTCAGATATGAAAAAATCGAAATTTTCGGCTTCTCGGGTGGACAGAATTTTTCATTTTTCGTCCCGATTTCGGGTGGATTATTGCTCTGACCTCAAAAAATCGCCTCAAATGGGTGGATTCGTATATCTGACCTTAAATCTCCTTAAATGCGCACAATCCTATATAACAATTGGAAGTGGTGTTTCTCACGGGTCTAGAAGAGACATTCTGATTGGCTGCTGAGTTGTGACGTCATGGGAAACCGCTTGCGGTCGAGAAATCAACGTTGCACTGTCGCACTGTCGCTTTTGAATCTCTTCCTCTTCGACCACCTTGCGCGTCCCCTCTGCTCTTCTTTCTTCTACTACGAGCCTCCTCTTTCCTCAACCTGGATGGTCTACCTTCACAGAGAAAGGATTTGTGTGTTGTGTTAATTGAATTTATTGTAAACTTTCTCTTTCATGTGTGAACCATTATGTGTGATTCAGCAAGAGCCTGCCTTCCTGTGTCGTCCTATCTTCATGTATCCAATCCAGCTGATGTTTGACGAAAGTGCCGCCCAATAACTTTCTGTTTTGGGCTGCTTCGCTTCTGGAATGTTCAGCCCTTACATCGGCGCCTGGAGGCGCAATTTAGCACGGCGAAGGTGCTGTCTCACCGCAAACAAAACACCACCGCAAACAGTTCTGCCACTCACGATATGTGAGTATTTCTCCTCTTCTGTTCTCCTGTAGAATTCATATGCTTTTCAATAGGCCTTACGAAAAGGATAATACGCCGCAACGACATCAAAGCCGAACCCATGAAGCACATCGTCAACACAATATCAACGTAGATGAAAGCCCTCGCCGCCGTCGAATTCCAGCCGCAAGACCAGAAACACCTACTCCACCGCCTGGGGCTGCCGAAAGGGCTAGGTCGCGGGCGCGACAATCAGCGCGTGACATTCGCGACAACGACCTTGAAGACACTCCCAGAAGGCGCCGTCCCCACGAAACCCAGGATGAAAACCAACAACACAGTGTTTCTGACAGTGGAGGATCAGTAATGAGGCATGGTTTTGGAAATAGGGTACGTCGTATTGAACTAACAGATGTAACAATTGATCTCATTTTCCTTCTACCAGACAGCTCTTGCTCCGATTTCAAACCACCTCTTATTACCAACCCCTCCTTCTACCCAACTTGCTGTTGGTGCCAATCATCAAATCATTTCACCCAGGCAGCAGGTGCAATTGCCACCAAATAGAAGGTCTGCCGCTCTCCAACGTCATCACCAGCAGACCCGCCTTCAGCACGAACAATCCTCGCAGTCAACCGAACAGACTCCCATTCGAGGCACTCAAGGTCAACCTGCCACGGAAACTCCAAGCGGCGGCCAAGGTTCTTATCGTACCATTGTATCTTCAGTTGCATGCTAATTTTTATTTGTTGATAGCCCCTCCCAATACCCGCTCTCTAGCGCAGCGTCGCCGTCGCGAGCGTGAAAGGCAAGAACGGCTACAACAAATTAGTAATGGGAATCCCCAAAATGACCAAGGTATGTCAGATCACTTATTCGGGCACTTATTTGCATGCTGATTTTGAAAACTTAAACAGACAGACAGGACGATAGTCGAGAATCGAGGATATCTACGCGTCATCCAGTTGCCCCTTCCACTCCTGTGGGCAATGCTGGGCATGCAGTAAGTGTACTCCGTTTTTTGTTGTTGGGCTTTACTTACTTCCTATAAGCTGAATGCCAGGGTCCTTGACGCTCGCGCTGAAGGTGCAAGACAGCGGCGCAATGCAAACAATCATCCACAAGCTCCTTCAAACCCTGACGTGCCTACACTGGGACCAGAAGCCGCCGACCACATTCAAAGAAACCGCCAGCTGTCAGGACAGGAAGGTCGGACAAGTGGTCGTTCTCGCAATAGAAATCTTGCTGTTGGTCCATCTGGGGGAGGAAGGCCAGTTGCGAGACATGTTCCTGGGGGTAGGGTGAGTAATTATGGTATATCTTTACCTCAAAACTGACGATCACCTCCTAAGGTGGCCCTTCCGTCTATTCCTGTCCCATTGAGTCCACCGCCTACACAAATGGCTATCGGGGAAAATCTTCAACAAACGCCACCCCCTGTGCCGGTCCCAGATATTATGCACGAACATGGACTTGAACGTGGGCCTGAACGTGGGCCCAACAACGATGGTACGTATCCCAAGCTTCCTATAATTGTTTGAGATAGACAGACTCACTCTTCAATAGATCTACCCCCTCTTATTCCCGATGAAGACTCAGATGATGAAGAAGATCAGGATGAAGATGAAGAGGAACGACAAGAGAATAGGCAAGAACCACGAGAATGTATAGTCAGAGAACAAACAGTCCGACAGCCAGGTGTGATGAGTGATTTCCTTTCTGCTTATAGTGATCTAATCCACAGGTTTAAATAGCTCCGCAAACACGTCCTAATCGTCGTCGCCTTCGCCACCCAGACCTGTTTTGCATTGCACGAAAACCTTACGAGGACATCAACAAGCGCCATGACCTCGGGCGCATGGATGTACAGTGTCCCGACTGCGGAGCACTTCACTGGCTTGCTGAGAAATACTCTTCAAGCAGCCAACGAAATCCAAAGTTTGGTATGTGTTGTTCGGATGGCCGAGTACATTTACCTGCATCGGAAGCCCCGCCTGAGCCTCTCCGCACGCTCTTAACGTCTGACGACAACGACTCGAAATCCTTTCGGGAAAATATCTGGAAATATAATCGGGCACTGGCCTTTACCTCACTGGGTGTCACAGAGGATCATTCAATCAACCGTGGACGAGGTTTGCCTGTCTTTCGCATCTGTGGAGAACTCTGTCACAACTCCGGTTCTTTGGTCCCATCTGGGGATAAACCTCCTCGATATGCCCAGCTCTACATTTATGAACCTCGAGCTGCCCTTGAATCACGTATGGCCCAGAACCAAATGCTGTCACGCAATACCATGGAGGGCCTTCAGGATATGCTCATCCAGTACCATCAATATACTCCTGTTTTCAAACATGCATACGAAATCCTCCGTGACTATGATGGGCCGGTAGAAGATGCAGAGGTCCGTCTTCGCGTCGCACCTGGACTGGACAAGCGACGATATAATTTGCCAACTGCAGACGAAGTTGCGGTGATCTTGCCAGGGGCACAATTCAAGGCACCTCGCGATATTGTGCTTCGTAACCGTGCGGGGCCCTTATATCGAATAAGTGACCTGCATCCTGCATATGCCCCACTTCAATACCCGCTCCTCTTCCCTCGCGGGGAAAACGGATGGCATCCTGACATGGTCCTACATGAAAGCATTCAGCAACGTGAAATTCGGCTCCAACGTGCACAGCGGCGTCGAGAAACACGAAATCAACGTGGCCTAAACAACTCTCAACCAACCCGTGAGACCCCCGAATCGAGAAGACTGACACTCTGTCGTTATGTCTCTTTTCGTATTCATTCTCGGCCAGGAGAATTCAACATACTGTTGCATGGTGGTCGACTTTTTACACGGTACATGGTTGATATGTTCGCATCGCTTGACCAGAGCAGGCTACGGTTTCTCGAAGACAATCAGCCACGGATCCGAGCTGCACATTTCAGTGGACTTGAGGATGCGATGATGGATGATGGTGACAATGCTGACCTTCATGAGCTGGGCCAGCGCATCATTCTTCCCTCTTCCTACATAGGTGGGCCACGTCATATGACACAGCGTTTTCAAGATGCAATGGCAATCGCGCGTTATTTTCGTAAAGTCGATATCTTTCTCACCATGACAACCAACCCACACTGGAAGGAAATTGAAGATGAACTCCTCCCTAACCAGACGGCCTATGATCGTCCAGATTTGGTGGCTCGCGTTTTTCAGTTGAAGAAGGATGCTCTCATAGACTATATTTACAAGCACGGTATCTTTGGGAAGGCTGTTGCCTACGTGTACACAATCGAATTCCAGAAACGAGGCTTGCCTCATATTCATCTCCTTATTTTTCTCAAAGAACCCTACAAGTTGTTGACACCTGAGGCAATTGACTCATGTATCTGGGCACGTTGGCCCGATCCTGAAACGCAACCACTCTTATTCGAGACTGTCAAGCAATGTATGGTACATGGACCATGTGGGGTCTTGAACCCAAATGCGCCATGTATGGTTGATGGGAAATGCAGCAAGGGCTATCCCAAAAACTTCCAGGATTCAACGAGCATGGACAGGAATGGCTATCCCCTTTACTTCCGACCTAACGATGGAAGGAAATACAAGGTTGGGAATCATTGGTTGGATAACCGGTGGATTGTCCCCTACCCTCCATGGCCCTGCGCTTTTTTTGACTGCCACATGAATGCCGAATGTGCAACGTCAATCGGTAGCATCAAGTATCCCTTCAAATATGTCCACAAAGGCCCAGACCGTGCATTGTTGGAGTATCAGAGGGATGAGATTCAACGGTGGATAGACGGCCGATATATCTCTCCTCCCGAGGCTTCATGGCGGATCCTTCGATTTGAAATGCATGACCAGGTTCCAGCTGTTGTTCGTCTTCAAGTTCATCTTGAGGGGCATCACATGGTTACATTCAATCCTAACGATAACATTGAAGATGTTGTGCTGCGTGGTGCTCAAGAACGAACAACACTCACTGCTTACTTTGAAGCTAATGCAAACACTGGGCCTCTGGGAGCTGAAGCACGAAAACATACTTATCAGGAATTCCCTCAATACTTCACATGGGATAATGTTGGGAAGCAATGGAATCTACGGAAACAAAATGGATTCTCTCTTGGTCGGATGTACTTTATCAAGCCTACAGCTGGCGAACAATACTACCTGCGCACCCTCCTCACTGTTGTAAAAGGTGCCAAGTCTTTTGAGGACCTCCGCCGCATTCCTGGACAAGATAGACCTTTACCAACTTACCATGCAGCATGTGTTGCACGAGGACTCTTGGCAGATGATGGTGAATGGAGACTATGCCTTGATGAGGCTGCACAGATCAAGACAGGAACACAGCTTCGACATCTCTTTGCCACCCTCCTGCTCTTTTCTGATGTCTCTCAGCCTGAGCTTCCACCTGTATAAGCCTGTATTATATGTGAACCATGGGCAACTGCCCAACAGCCTGATACAGATTTCACGGCAGATTGCCCAAGGCCCAAAAGGCACTAATGCCTCGGGGAGCCCGGGCATGGGTGAAAACCCATGAATAGGGCGGCGGGGAGTAATAAATAAATGTAAACAGTGCCCTCCATGGCGTCGGGCACTGCATAATAGGTGCTGGTCGCTGTTGGTGCGCTTTTGGGCAGCCTTAGGCGCGGGAATAAATCATTTAGCCCTTTAAAAATATGAATATTGCTGCTGTTCGTCGTTGGGTGCGGTTTTCGGGGCGGGAAAAGCGCCCCGACCTCATTAATTGATGGCTAGATGCCATCTGGGATGTTTTTACGCGTGCGGGCGGGGCGGGATATGGTTCAAATGAAAATGTGACCGGTATCATGAGTCCCGCTGTGCCAAATCTGGGCGTTGCGCTATTTTTGGACGGTCGGATCAGACACGTATAAATTTAGATCAGATCAGACACGTATAAATTTAGAACAGCATGGCTGCGTCATTTTCCGTGCCTGGCTTCGTCGGAACGGCACTATATATTAATAGCACAATTGATGGGATCATTTGGGCTATGCGAAATTGATGGGACCGCTCTGGGATGGCTTCGGGTGGTGTATTTGGCCATTTTTTGCTCCTCCCGTTGTATTTTCCAAAATTTTAATATACATATGTTACCTAGACATCAATCCGAGTCTGACACTATAATTTTTGCGCCGAAATTCGAGGGGGGAAAGATGGATGCACGGTCATTCATCCGGATGACGCTCACTTATACTTTGTTGTAAAAATAGACCTGTTCTAATAAAAGCAGGGAACAAAAAACAGCTGGGTATTCTATACAGGTCCGGAGCACGACGAATTTGTTTACTTACGACGGAGGTGGGTTAAGGCGGCATTGCAGTCCTTCACCGCCACAATCCACTCCGTTCGGTCCTCACCACCACTCTGCGCAGCTACTCCCCAGTAAAAAAGACCTGCCATAACGCTAAGAAGCCCGTTGACCCCAGGCCGCCTCAATACATCCCATTCCCCTTCCACTGCTTCGAAGTCGACAGTTCCATCGTCGGAGATGCGCCATTCGGGCTGCAATGACGCCCACCACAACATGAAACTGGCGCCGTATTTCGGAACATCGGGGATCGTCGGCTTCCACTTCGGTGCTCGCGCTCGCGCAATCCACTCTGCGATAGCGGGCGGGCGATGTGATGCCCCCAATCTGGCGACCTCTTTGTAGTCTTCGCCGATCTCAAAATCGGCCCAGGCTCGTAGCAACTTCGCCCAGTTGGAATCCAGAGCCGCGGAATCCAACATCGTGAGCGCGTTCTTGAACCAATTAGGCGAGTCGCACGGAGGTTCGATGGGAGCGACAGGTCCGGCAGAGGAGGGCGAGGGAACAGGCACGGAAGTCGTAGCTTTTCGCGATTGCCGACGTTTTACAGGTTGAGGCCGTTCGACAGCGGCTGGAGATGGAGCAGAGGTGTGATTGGAGGACGTACGTTCGGCTGCGGCGCCCTTCCGAGTCTGCAAGCGCTTTGCAGGCGGGTCCTCTCCAGCTCCAACCTTCGACAAAGCTCGCTTGCGTTTAGAACCCTTCTTTTTCCCACCGCCCAATTCCCTCTCACTCCCAGCACCTTCCGCCGTAACTTGCCCGGCGTTGACGGGCGTCGTTTTAGTAGGATGGTTGATTGAGGCGGGAGGTTCGGCCACCAGGCTATCAGGGGCAAGAGGAGCAGGAGAGGCTGCTGGCGAGTTTACGGGGGAAGGGACAGGGGATGGGCCTCGGGAAACAGGTGGGGTAGGTCCAGGTGAGTGTAGGATGTCATGTGGGAAGGGATTCGACGTTTCTTCGTCGTTTTCGGCGCCCGAGACGGACGGAGCAGACACCACCGCCTGAGCTGTGGCCAAATCGACTCCGGGAGGCACGACAGCAGCAGGGGCACTGCGAGCAGCCGGGGGTGCGGGGGCCAACGAAGCGGTGGCAGCGTCGCGAGTCGGAGGAACACGAACCGCAGCAGTTGGACCAGGTGGACGAGTGGGCGGACGTTTCGCAGTTACGGACTGGGCTGTACGAGTAGAGGAAAGGCTGGAAGAAGTAGTTTTCGCTGGCACGACCGGACGAGAGGGACGATTGCCGGTCGCAGTTGCAGGCTGAGCGGGAGGGGCGGAGGCTCGGCTGGCAGCCGTGTTCTGAGCAGGACGTGCGGAAGGGCGGTTGCCTTTCAGAGACTGGACAATAGCCCCGTCCGTCGTCGGTTCGTATGTGTCAAAATTCGTGGCGTCGTCGTTGTCGTCGTCAAGGGACTTCATAGGTATGAATCCCTCGGCGTCGGGTAAAGCACAAGCACGGCATTCGTCCGGGGCTGAAAAGATGGGATCAGAAAGTGCAGCACCAAGTAGAAAAGAAATAACTTACTGTAGCATTTCTGGAGGAAACTCCCGTAGATAGGAATGAAATATTTCTTGTAGAGCCCTTGCTCTGCCCGCCCGAATGTCATCTTGATGTCGCCTGTAGTCGTGCCGGAGTGAATACTGAACGAAGTCCAATGAGGAGGTACTCTCAAAAAGAAAAAGGATATAGGCGCATACCTTATAATGTTCAAACGGCCGCCATGCGCTGGCTCGGGTCCTCCTGCGATCAACGACGCCTTCCAGCCGGTAACTTCACAGATCATATCCAAGATGGGTTGTGCGAAGCGTACGAGCCCCTGGATGCACCTAAACAGCACTATGAATTCAATACAAGTTGCCTTTAATTTTGAACGTACCTCTGGCGCTCGGCGGGATCGTCTGACGGCGCGTACTCCGTCTCG
The DNA here is from genome assembly GCA_023014345.1 of Galerina sulciceps. NCBI lineage: Eukaryota > Fungi > Basidiomycota > Agaricomycetes > Agaricales > Galerinaceae > Galerina > Galerina sulciceps. The sequence goes on from JAEDXJ010000043.1 coordinate 247,193, forward strand.
CACTTCCATGCCTTCAATGCCTCCTCGTGCTCCTCCAACGCAACCTTCGCCCAATGCTTCTTCTCGTCCTCGTCCAATGCCTGAAACATCTCCCGAGCGATCTTGTCGCGCTCTGCGGCGAGCTTCGTCTTCTTGCCCTTGAGATCTCCGATTCTCCTCTTGAGCTCCTGCTCGATAGCCTCTCGCTGAGTCTTTCGCCAAACGTTCGCGTGCGATTTGCAACGGGGTCGATTTCCATCCTTTCCGGTCAGCTTAGCCAGAAGGGCTCGATATGGGTTGTGAGCGCCGGATTCCTTGGGGTCGAGATCCTGGTCCTTCATGTGTTGATAAGCGAGCCAACGACGAATTTGCTGGGAAGAGTGAGTTTAGGTTTCAAAGAGGATGTCACAACAGTCACAACGTACCGCTTTGCGAAATTCGAGAAGTTTTTTCCTTTCCTCATTCAGCCAGCCTTGAGATAGTCTTCGAAGGGTAACTCAGTGGGGTCGGGTACGTCGGGTTCCGGGTCGGGCTCGTCGTCGTTGACGGCAGCTAGGTGCTCGGCAGTGGGTTCTTCGTCATGAGGTAAGTCCAATGGGTACCTCTTGAAATAACGACGCTGAATCAACAGCAGCGCGTCTTTGGCATAACCCCCAACGACTGCCTCGCTGTAAGCAGCCTTTTCACCCATCAAAAACTCCTTCCTCGATCCACGGAAAGCACCCGGGTTGACCATGATTTACGACCTGTGCGCCTGGGGTGAGTTCTTGCAGATTTCTTCAAACCAACCAAACTTACAAGTGGCGTGTCTCAGGAAAATAAAATCTATGCACAAAAGTCCGTACGCAACGCGTCAGTATCGACGCGTTATAGCGACAGACTAAATGAACAAACTCACCTTCAGTACCGGTCGAGCGAGCAAAGCGAAGAAAACGCGTCCTACGAGAAGCGACTCAAGAAACGTTGAGGTAGACTTAGGAGGAGAGAGGCGATATTTAGACGCGATCAGTAAGTTTCTTTCCCCTTATTTCTAAGGTAACTGAGATCCTTTGCCAGATATATTGAGCGGCAAACCAAATATACGATGCAAACTCAAGCTGGCCGATTTAAATTCCAAATATCAAGGTAATATCATTTGTTTTTGCTTATATTTTTAAGGCTAATTCATTCGAACCCCAGAGCCGGAGAATTTAAAGAATCTGTAACGACGGCGGCGCCCACGAACGGGGCAGGGATGCGAGGTTAGCCCAGGGAAGGGAGATTTTTGATCGAGTGAGTTCCACTTTGTTCACCCTTCCAAGCGAACTTAAAAAATTATCCCCAGCTAGAGATCACATCTGCGATCTTGTCCGACAATTTCGCCCCCCCCCTTTGCATAAAAGGCGTGTAATTTTCAAAGTTCGCCCCCCCCAAACACAATCCTGCATCACTTTCCATCTTGCTTCAATGACTCAATACCCAAACCAAGTTCCAAACACCTCCAGCGGCGTTCCGCCCGCGAACGTCTTCGCCGTTGCTCTCAACTCGGCTCCCGACGTTCAAGTCGCAAACGCCGCCGCCTCCGCCCCTCCTTCTCAACCCATGGGGGTGGGCGAGGGCGCCAGAGTTCAAACCGCGACCGCCGCGACCACCGCCCCTAACCCAGCTCCCGAGACTACCCGTGCCGAAGCCTTGGTTCCTCAGGCCCCGGCTCCGACCCCTGCTACCAGTGCGACCACCGCGGCAGCCGCCCCAGACCCTGCCCCGACCGTCCAGCCTGCGGTAGTCGCTGCGATTGTTCCAGCTGCGACTGCGAATCCTGCTGCTGTTCCTCAAGGCCAGCCGATGGGTAAGTTTTCCTTTTTTCACTCCCAGAAACTGATGATCTCATCGCCCTGCAGCCGCGCAGGCCGCGCCTTTTCCAGGTGTTGAAATCCAAAACTGGTCGAGCATTACACCTCCCCGCCCTTCCCAGCTTCGCAAGCCTGAAGGCAATTGGCCTGGCTACTATGTGGTCAAAAGAGCTGACACTTTGGGTGTCTTCCACGAGTATAGGCAAGTTTTCACCCATCTCAGAGCACCGTTCATATTCTAACCTGACTTCAGGCTTATACCTCACCCCGATCGGCAACGGGAGTTTGAGTTTTATTTTTATGAGGACTGGTTTGCGGCTACTGGCCTCTACCTTTACTTCTTCCACAGAGGCGAACTTCGACTGGTCGAAGCCCACGGCCCTCACATACTTCCTCCTCCTGTCAACCCTCCGGCCCCCGCGCAACCACCGCCTGCCCCTCAGGCGCCGGCAGTTGCCCAACCACAGGTGGTTGTACCTGACCCCCTTGCTGCGGCACCTGCCCAAGGTTCTGGTGCGGTGGCGCTAAATTCGGCAGCTGCCCAAGCGTCTCAGGTGCCTGGCGCTCAGAACACCATCCCTGGATTTGTATCAAACTCTCCAGCCACTGGTTCCCCGTCTCATCCCTGGCCAGTCCATTCGAACGATCCATCCCCTGCCAAACCACGTCAAACTGGTGGAAGCACCCTCATTTCTACTCCCACGCGCCCACCGCGCGCTCTTGGACCCTCTCGCCCCAACGACGGCCGGAAAATCTTCATATTCACTGCTGAGGACGCAGTAATTAGGCCGCCTAAACGGGACGCCCCTGCAGACGAACGACCGCGCAAGGGCAAGGGAAGAGCCGACTTTTTTATGCCTCCACCCTCGATGGGCCCTGCCATTCCAACCACCTTTCCGACTTTGCCACCGACCAAACCCCCTCAAACCGCCCCCCCAGGTACCAAGGGAACTGCCCAGGGGACTGTTGGTCGCACGCGCGTCGTCCCATCGTCGGCGAATGACTCGTCCTACAAGAGGCGAGTTATATCGATCTCCGATACAGAGGATCCCGCGTCATTGTTCCTAACCGAAAGAGGAAGGGAAAGAAACCAGCCCAAACTTCCGTTTCCCGCACTGGACAAGCCGCCGCGTTTTCTACCCCTCCAACTCTCCCTGCTTCTATCTTTGCACCAACCCCTGCGCCACCGTCTGCGACTCTTGCTTCTGCTTCCGCCTCGGTGACCACGCCAACCCAGAAGACCCGCCGCTACAAATTAGCCAGCCCCCCTCCGCCATACCACCTTAACACCGTTGCGAGCGACGATGATGACCAGATGGAGGAGTGGGCTAAGCTCATACTTGAGGCGGCCAAGACCCCCCAGGTACAGGTCGAATCGCACGACTTCCTCCCGCGAGACGCGCAGGACCCTCCACCTCGTTCGCGTCGTCGACCACCTCGTTCGCGTCGTCGACCACCTTGTTCGCTCCGTCGACCTCCGCTGCTGCTGGCCCCTCCAACGCTGTTGCCGGCCCCTCCAGGCAACGCGCTGTAGGTGCCGAGACCGACTATGAGTTGTCGGATTTGGACGACGCGTTTTTGATGGAGCTTGACAGCTCCCTGGCTAACTCCGTCAACATCACCCAGACCAACGCCTCCGACGCCGACGCCGATGCCGCCCAGACCAACGCCTCCAACACCGATGCCAACCCTACCCAGCCCGGCCCCTCCGGCATCTAGGGTTCTCGCCACCTTCGTCGCGTGTCACCGTCGTGGAATACTGCTCAACCGATCGATATCGTCTTGCCGAATCATTCTGCCAGGTTCTCGTATGTATGTAATATGCCCCACATCTGCTATGCCCAACACCTCTATGCCCCATGTTTACTATGCCCAACCCCTCTATGCCGCTATTCCCCTATGCCCCACCATTTTGTACTCTGCTGTTAGTTAGTAGATATAGCCCATTTCGTAGTCGCTGTAGCATGTTCCAAATGCAATGCCGCCTGGGCTTCGTCTCTAAGCTTCTCACTTAAGTGTCTGCTTCAAAAATGAATGTTTATCATTTAAGAACAAGGGTAGCACCACGAAAACTACAAGACATCTGAGTAGTCTATTTCCATCAGCCTTCTGTACTCCTCGTCGTCTTGCGAGCGCTCCTTCTGCCTCTTTTTGTTTAGCCTGGATGTAGTGAATTAATTATAGATTAGCCGATATTTAGAATGTTAACTTGCCGGTACTGCCATGCATCGGTTTTAAGCCTCAGGCGGTTCGCCTCACGGTAGCGAGCTTGAGATTGGCGGTGCTTCTCCTTTTGCATATCCAATTCCTCCGCGGATAAACTCGCTCGCTTCCTTACCGAACCGCTATGTATTAGTCTAATGAAAATGAACAAAACAAAAATTTAGCAACCTCTGCTCGCGGTTACGAGCCTTCTCCTTCTCCCTCTCTCTATTCCTAGGTATCACGGTGAGTAAGCACCCCATAGGTTGAGGTTACATACCATACCTAAGGTAATACTGGCGTTTTTTCTCCTTTTCTTGCTGCTTCCTATCTCTGGGGGATGGAGAACACATGGAGGGTTGGCACCACGGTCAAGGAACGCGAATCAGTTTTGGGAATGTAAAGGACCCTGCGGCCTAAATAGGCCACCCCAAAATCACCACTCTATGGAACGAGTTGCGATTTCCTTCGACATAGCCCTTCGAATATGAGTACAAAGTAATTACTTAGATCTATAAAATAGATGATATTGAGTTCCTTACTGCCATAAAAATATTTTATATTAGTGGCAGTGGACAATTTTAAAACGTTCCGATGCATCGAGGTAATTCAGAGACATATGTTCATTGATTTGATGCATTTTTACTGAACTTTCGTCTACAAATTACCCTTTCACTTTGAAATTTTCGTCAGTGACAGAAACATGTAGAATATGATTATAAATGGAACTAGATACTATTTGAAACGACAACTGCGTCTAGATAATACGAATTCCGTTGAAATGTTCCAATGAGCTGCCCAAAATCACCACGGTTGCCATATTTAGCGTCGTAGCTGCATCATGGTTGCTGTGCCTCATCGGTGTTAGCTTTGGTCTCATGGGCATGCGTTGTAGAAGTGGGGTAGGGGGAGAGGTTTGGATTGATTTCGTAGTTACATTTGGCTTGCAAATCATTATCTACTTGCTATCTAGTACAGCATCATGGCAAGCCCATCCAGCCACCTCTTTTGCCCCTGTACGCGTGCTTGTTCTCGCTTCTCCTTCGATACCTTGCCTGTAGCAGCTTTCTTAAATCCATTTTCAACCCAACGAAAGAGTCCTCCGGCGCTGTACTGCGCAAAAGAATAGCGCTTTTCGTGAGCCGCGACCGAGACGTTTGAGTGTGCGAGTACTGCCGATGGAAGCAGGACGGTGGAGCCAGGGGGAAACTCGACGACGAGGTGGCAGTCCCAGAGGATAAGATGCCCGCCCTTAGATGGGTCGAATGCGCCGAGGGCAGATATGGCGCACCAGCCATACGGTAGGTTGGCGAAGTCCCTATGCTTGAAGCATATTGTCCGAGGTCCCAGGTTGTACGTCACGGAGCTGAAGATTCCGGAAGGGAAGATGCGTTTGAGGGAGGTGTCGTGCTTGAGCAATTTCCCCAGGGTTTCTGAGTAGTGCTGGTAAAGACGGGGGGCCCAACTGGCCATGCAGGCTGTGGTGGAGTCAGTTTAGTGGGTGTGACGTGGGGGAGGGTGGAGAGCCGATACCTGAGGCAAAGCCCGCCAACCGCTTGAAAGGCTCGAGACTATTCAGCTCCTCCAGAACTTCTGCGTTTTTGGGGTTGTTTTTGAGGTTTCCCGGATGTTCTTGCCCCCCGCCGTGTGAGAAGCCGCTGCGAAGGGCGACAAAGGCGCCGCGGCGGTGGACGTAGTCCTTACGAGGAATAGAGCAACGCATGCGTCGCTCCTCGAGTGCCTGCGCTGCCTGTTGCTGAAGGGCGGACCAGTTTGGGACCAGCGGGTGCCCGGCGAGGACGGCGACAACTCGCTCCGCAGAGTCCACGACCGACGTCGGAGTCCTGCTCAGACTATCGGTCATGCTTTGCCTACAGGGTGACCAAGGAAAAAACCTACCGACCGTCCCAATGGAGGAGGCTGAACCTGAGTTTCGAATTCTCTCCAACCACTTCGTCCAAGTCGTAGACCCGCTGCGACCTCTCCCCGGTATCTTTGCCGGTGAAACCAGTGCTCGTTACGCTCGACCCCTCTGTGTCCATCGCACACCGAACGGACTTGGCGTTCTTGGAGAAACGATCGACGACCTTCTGGCGAACTTGATATCCACCGAACGTGGCCTCTTTGCCTTCCAATCGTCTTCTCCTCCGCGAGGCGTGGCTCTTCTTGTTCCTATGGGCTGCATGGGTTTTGGCCTTTCTCGCAGGGCCGAATTGGACCTGCCCTGCTGGCGGTGATGAAAGCGGTAGGGGAGGGGGTGAGGTGGTAGGTATGGGTGGTGTGCTGAGCTCCGCCATCGTGAGGTGTGGTTCGTCGGCAGGTAAGTCAACGCAGGAGCTTTTTGGTGATGGCGGTGGTGTGGGTTCAGGTGAAGAGAGGGGCGAGAGGCCGAAGAGGTCCGCTTCGAGGGTGCCGTGTTCCTCATCGGCATCGGCACAATCAGTGCTTGCTCGATAGAGCGCTTCGAAGTCAAACTGCGGATTTGGTGCAACCGCGCGGGGTAGGGCCGAAGGTGAGAACTCCTTATTGGACCGCGTCTAGATTGAGTTAGTAGGAGGTCGCGGGGTGCTGGTGCGGTGCTTACCACACGGGATAGTGGGTCCTCCTCAAAGTTACCTGTGGGTGGGTCTATCAGTACCGGTGCTAGGGTCGATGCGATGGGGCGGGCGGTGTACCTGGATCGCGCATCAAGGGCGTACAAGGTCGGTGTATTCCCGGGCTCGAGAATTCCTAGGCCTTGCACGTCTCTAGCGTATCCGACGGCAGTGTGTAGTTTGATGGATGGAACTCACCGTATTTGGGGGGCATGTGCGCCCGCGGGTAGCAGGGTGGAGGAGGTCAAGAGGTTGGGAAGGGTTTGTTCAATTCCCACGGGACTCTCTGCAAATTGTTGAGTTTATCGCGTTAAGTCCAGTGACCGATGAGTTCGCGTTAAGCCACGTGACAGTTGACGGCCAATTTGCTCCTCCGAGTGCTTCAAGCTCTTAGCAGACTGTAACTTAACTTATTTTCCCTACTCCTCCTCAATTTCCCTACTCCTCCTTTCATGGAACGGCCGATGAAACGACAGCGCACGCAGGGGTCGTCAAATCACGACGCTGTCCCCCTTATGGACGACTTCGACTTCAGAACCATTCACGCAAGTGAAGCTGGTCCACAACGCCGGCTGGTGAATGACTCCAGATTTGCTCGTGGAGAACGAACGCAGTATAAGAACGCTGCTTGGGACGAAGTTTCCACCTGGTCCCTCCCGGACAATCCTGAATTCGCTTTGGATCCGGATGGAGAGATGTATGACCTTCAGCTTGAGGCAAATATCATGGACGACCCCCCTGCTTCAAAACCTGAACCCAAAAAAAAGAGCACTGTTTCGGTGAGTCAGCTCTTTTCCTTCAATTTTTCATGCTGATTTTTTAATTTTTTTTGCACATTTAATAGAGACGTCCTCATGTCGTATGGAAGGAGCTCCATCGTCAGACGTACCTTGACGAGGTCCTTCGATGGGCAGGTCGAGGTGACTTCCGCAGCTCTAAGGTGTGCCCTGATTGCCAGGCTCGTGGCGTTGAGATTCCTGGGGATCCGGTGTATAGGTGTAGGGAGTGTATGCTCCCTGACCTTACGTGTAGCTCTTGCTGTGTCAAGCGGCATAGACTGCACCCATTCCATCGCATACAGGTCAGTTAGATCCCAGCTCGCTCAGATTGATTTTTGATCATTTTTAACAGAAATGGAGCGGCTCGGAATTCCTCGAGGTATCCCTCAAGTCGCTTGGGCTCAAAGTTCAGCTTAACCATGCGAGTATGTTCTGCGAAAACCCCGTCCCCTGCCACGTCAACATGCTCGTTCTCCATACCAACGGAATCCATTCACTCGCCTTGCAGTACTGTGGCTGTCAACGCGCCATTCCTCACCATATTCAGCTACTCCGTCGACGCCTCTACCCGGCCTCTCAGCTAACAGTCAAGACGTGTGCAACGTTCGAGCTCCTACGCCACCTGCACAAGCTCGCCCTTACTACAAAGGCCTCGACGTACGACTTCTATCGCGGCTTAGAGAAATCAACTGACAACACGGGTCTTGCTGTCCCGAAGTCGCGATACCGAGCACTCTTCCGCATGATCATGCAGTGGCGCCATCTACAGATGATGAAGTGGGCGGGGGTGGGTAATGAGCCAGGCGGGGTCGCGGGTATTCAGCCAGGCCAATTGGCTATTGCCTGCCCGTCCTGCCCTCGGCCTGGAGTGAATCTCTTGGATGGTTGGGAGAATGCGCCCGATGGTGTGAAGTACGTCCTTTCCCCTGTAAGTTGAGATGTGCTCTAACCGTTTACAGGTTTCTGTACATGATGTTCATTTGCATGGATGCCAATTTTCGGCTCAAGAACCAGCTCGTATCGAATTACTCGCAGGACCCCGGGCTGGGCATAGGTTGGGCGTATATGATGCCGCGTAAACCATATGAGTCGTACGTCTTGAGTAGAGCCAACGACAAAGACGTATGTTTTTTTTTTGCTTCTTTATTTGAAGGTCTTACCCGTACCTGGCAGATAAGCACCTGCGTAGGCTTCCAAGCACTGGCGAAAGCCAACACGAAGTTCTCGATCGGTTTGAGGTACACCGGCATCGGCGCTGCGGTCTGCGGTCGGTCGGAGATGATACTCCCCCTCGGTGTTGGTAACTTGCAGAAGGGCGAGAGGTGAGTTTCGCAATTATTCGTTGATGCGCTGACTGACTCGCCTCGCAGGTACCCCAACATGGATTATATATTCGGCTCGGTCTTACGCTTTATCTATGTCTTCGTCATCCTCATCAGTTACGACATTGCGTGTCAATGGTTCACGAACTTGACCAAACGGATCAACGAGCATTGGCCTGAGCACATAAAGCCACGACCCGACGTCGAGTTCATCCCCGCCATCCCAAAACTCCATGAGCCGATGCACCAGACCAAAGGCCACCAAGTGTACTCGCTCAACTACATCAAAGGGGTCGGCCAGTCTGATTTGGAATGCCCAGAGCGTGTGTGGGCGCCGCACAACCCGCTGGCCAACTCTACAAAGACTCAAGGCCCAGGATCGCGGCAGGACGTCCTCGACGACCATTTCGGCTTTTGGAATTGGCTCAAATACACTTCGTTGGGTAAAACTCTCTTACGGAAGTACAAGGCAGCCGTTGCGGACCGCAATGTGCAGGGAGAAGGTCATCGTGGTCTCACGGCGTCCTTGGATAAGGATTTGGTTGAGAAGTGGGAGAAGATGTGCGTGGAGTGGGAGGACGACGTATTTCCCAAGAAGAAAAAGAATCCATATCACATGGAGGGGAATTGTAAGCTCCGCTGTACTGTTTCTTTTTGACTTTACTCACTGCTTTGTCAGGCCTTTCAGAGGCGCAGGTGAAAAAAGAGTTGGCCGAGGAGGAGGCACGCCACCTAGCTGCTGGTGGCACTTTTCTTCATGCAACGACAGCCGGGGGGTTCATCCAGCTAGGCCTTGACTTGGAGGATACCCAGTAAGTTCGTTCTATTGGCTTACAACCGACCTGCTAATTGATTACAACCTTTTAATACAGGCGTCGACTACGTCGTCTGGTCAAGTCATCCTCGCCGAGCATGACTACTCGAAAGGAGGGTGGGATCGTTGAGCAGCGCAACGCCCTTCTTGCACGAATTCGAGCCTGGGAGAAGCTTCTCCCGATTTACATCCCAGGCCTTCTCCAGTACCTATCTGACTCAACCCCTCCATCCCCCAAGTCCGACTTCCCAGAAGACGCCATACTCTGGCTTCCCTCGCTAATACCCGAACCCCACCGCTCGAAGATCTGTGTTAGCGGTCTCGCGGTAATCGAGGAGAGGATACGCACTGCCCAACTTAGCGACGCCCTCGAGGGTGTGCAGAATGTCTTGAAGATCAAGAGTCGTATGGTTTATTTCAAGAATAGGAACATCCGCGGCCAACGGGAGGGAACGAAGTCACGCGCAGTGATCGACCGAGTGCACGACCGTGCACGGATAGCCGCAGAGAAGTACCGGGCAGCGCGAGTCGCTAAACTCGCTCTGGCAGGTCCCGGAAGTTGGGAAGAAACATTCCGCGTATTGTTGGATGCCGACATCAGGGGGTATCAAGACCCAAACCGCCTGCGGCCTCGTACGGGTCGTAAGGGCGTAATGGAGGACGACCACCTCGAGCGTATTCAAGACGCAGGTGACGCTGAAGAGGAGGATGATGGGGAGACAGACGAGTTCGTCTTAGACAACGAACAGCGGGCTCGTCGGGATGGAACCGGAGAAACTAGGCGGACGGTTTCCTGGATTTGGTTAACGGGTGTTATCGCTCCGAGTGCCGACGCCGAGAACGACGACATCCTCCGTGTAGAATGGGCAAAGAGCAGGGCGAGGTCACAGAGAGCGAAGGAGGAGGTAATGCTCCTCAAGGAGGAGATGCGCCGAGTTCTCGCATCCCTAGAGTGGAAGGCAGGGTGGTGGAAAGAGCGGGAGCAAGCAAGGACGGACGTATCGAAGGAACTGGGGGAGGGGATTTTTGCGCATGCCCGCGTGCAGGCCAACCTCCAGAATGCCCTCGCTGCCCACTTCCGCGAACTCTGGAAAGCGCCCCTCGAAGATACACCCGCGGCAGAGGCTTCCAACGACGACGACCCCAACGCCGACGATGACGACGAAGATGACGACGAAGATGAAGACAACGAAGGCGAGAACGTGGGGGCTGGCGCAGGAGATGGTGATGATGAGCCCTGATGTTGCATTAGGGCCTGGGGGTAACGGGAACCTTTTGTTATCAATCTGGTACTGCTGTGCTGGGATTTAGCTGTAGATTACACCTAGAGCAAATAATAAAACAGGCATACATAAAATTTGAACCGAAACTGACGGAGGAAAGGTAGGTATCTGAAGGGTTTCTATTTTTAGTCTGCACTTGAGCGTGTTGTCGGAAGAAAAGTAGTGCAACGGAACCCTTCCACTCCGAATTTCGCGATAAAAATTATATCATTGGGTTTGTACTGATACGTAGATTATAAGTGTACATTCAATCCTAAGGGGACAAACAGAATGAGAGCAAAATTGCGATTAATTGTGCCAACAATCATCCGTGTCTATTTTTGTCAGCATTTTATTGACACCGAGCGTCATCCGGATGGATGAAAGCACATCCATCCCTTCCCGCCCGAATTTCGTCATAAAATTTACATTGTTAGATTCGCATTCACGTCTAGTTTACACATGTGTAATAAAATTATCCATATTCCGGCGGGAGTACCGCGTAAAGTACCCAATAGTAGCCAAAACCCAATTCGGTATGCGAACAATGATCGCATCAATTGGGCTATTAATAAACCAGTTCGAAAGCAAGCGTCATCCGGATGCATGAAAGCGCATCCATCTTTTCTCGCCCGAAATTGCGCGTAAAAATTACATGACTAGATTTCTGTCAATGTCTCATTTACATATATCTAATAAAATTGTAGGAATGAGGCGGGAGTACCGCGTAAAGTACCCAATAATTGCCAGAACCCAATTTGGTGTGCAGAGAATGATCCCATCAATGCAGCTATTAATAATTCATCCCGTTCCGAAGACGCCAGGCACGGAAATGACGCACACGTCTAAATTTATACGGTTTTGATCTAATTGATGCGGTTCCCAAAATAGCGCAACGCCCAGATTTAGCACGGCGGGACTCATGATACCGGTCACATTTGCATTTGGACCATATCCCGCCCCGCCCGCAGCGTAAAAACATCCCAGATGGCATCTAGCCATCAATTAAAAAGGTCGGGGCGCTTTTCCCGCCCCGAAAACCGCACCCAACGACGAGCAGCAGCAATATTCATGTTTTTGATGGGCTAAATGATTTATTCCCGCGCCTAAGGCCGCCCAAAAGCGCCCCAACAATGACCAGCACCTATTATGCAGTGCCCGACACCATGGAGGGCATTGTTTACATTTATTTATTATTCCCCGCCGCCCTAATCATGGGTTTCCACCCATGCCCGGGCTCCCCGAGGCACTGGTGCAGATTATAGGCCTTTTGAGCCTTGGGCAATCTGCCGTGAAATCTGTATCAGGCTCTTGGGCAGTTGCCCATGGTTCATATAGAAATATAGCTGCTATGGCTGGAGCTTCTCTGGCGAGATTTCCGGCACCACATTTGCGATGACCTGCAACATCAGTTGGTTGCAATGGGAATAACTGATCCACCAGAAGAGGATGTCTATGACTTTGGATTGTTCCTGCTTGACAGGGTCCTTCATGAGTCTGGTCATTCACTTGATGACTGGCCATCAATGCCAAAGCCTCAGAATGATTGGCATGAGCTGGTGGTGAATCCTTTAATAGCTGAACAGCTTAACTATGACAGGAATGCACTACGTGCTGACCTTGATTCCCGACTTCCATGCCTGAATGATGATCAACGGAATGCCTTTACACAAATTGTCAACTCAGTCACAAATCAATTGGGCAAGCTTTTCTTCTTACATGGTCCTGGAGGTACAGGAAAAACCTTTGTTTACAACACAGTATGTGCAAAGCTTCGCTCTGATGGCACTATTGTGCTCTGTGTGTCTTCATCTGGAATTTCTGCTCTCCTTTTACAGGGGGGGCGAACAGCACATTCCATGTTCAAAATTCCTGTCGAAAACCTCCATGAAGAGTCTTTTTGTAGCATTCCGAAGAACAGCCAACGAGCAGATTTATTGCGAGCTGTCCAAGCAATCATCTGGGATGAAGTTGGTGCCCAACATAGGCATGCTATTGAAGCATTGGATCGGACTCTGCAGGATCTTCGTGATGATCAGAGGTCATTTGGTGGAATTACCGTCATCTTAGGTGGTGATTTTTTGCAGACACTCCCAGTTGTTCCACGAGGGTCCCGAGTGGATATTGTTGATGCAACCATTCAACGCTCTTATCTCTGGGATCATGTTGAGGTCCTTGCTTTGCGACAAAACATGAGGCTTGAGCAGGACAATGACGATGCTCGAGAATTTGCCCAGTGGTTGCTGGATGTTGGTCATGGTCGAAGTCTTATCAATGGAAATGTGGTTCAAATTCCTGACTACATGCGCACAGAATCTGCTAATTCCTTAATTGAGTCTATCTATCCGGCCATTGATTCCACCCCTCCACCTCCTCCAGAATACTTTCTCAACCGCATGATTCTTGCACCTCGAAATATTGATGTGGGTGAGATCAACCAAGAAATTCTGGATCGCATGGCAGGTGATAGCCGTCAGTACATTAGCGCAGATGAAATTATCCACGAGCCAGGAGCAGATCCACGAGATGATGACCCAATTCCAACTGAGTTTCTTCGCTCTGTCAATTCCTCCAGTCTTCCACCTGGTGAATTAAATCTCAAGGTTGGGTGCCCAGTCATTTTACTTCGCAACCTTTCTCCAGGTCAGGGATTGTGCAATGGGACTCGGATGGTCATCACACAAATGGGAAATCGAGTTCTGGAAGTACGACTGCTTGGAGGTGAAAGAGATGGGCAATTGGCACTCATTCCTCGAATTTCACTCATTCCGACAAGCTCATCTGAAGTTTCATTCAAATTTAAACGCCACCAATTCCCAGTTCGCCTAGCTTTTGCATTATCCATAAACAAATCTCAAGGCCAATCTGTTCAACATGTTGGACTCTATCTCCGCTTTCCAGTTTTTGCACATGGGCAGCTATATGTGGCTCTCTCACGAGCAACATCGCCCCACAACATCAAAATTCTCCTTCCAGAAGATGCTCAAGAGTCACAGACTACAAATATTGTATATAGTGAGCTTCTCATAGAGTAGGAAATGCAGGATTAGTAGTGTACATGGTTCAAATTAATTCAAGGCTTCAAGCATATCTCAAGGTCAGACTAAGTTCAGACTGTTCACTGGCCTGACTCAGAGAGCACTGGCAGTGACACTGAGACAAGTCTTTTTCCCCGTAACTTTTTTGGGCTGTTGATTGAATTTATCCTGGCTGGTATGTTTGATAGAATAGATATATTTGAACACTATCCAGCTGTCAGAACATGACTCAGTGTCATGTAGCCTTCGCAAGAACATCAGGAGCCAACTTGACAAATATGTCCAGGCTGAACGCGACGCGATCACGTGTCTGCCGTCTCATGAATCCGAATTGCACTCTCCACAAACTTCTCGAACTTTCATCATGCCTTTGTCGAAACAGGGAAGGCTACCTGCTGCCTGCTGGGGTATAAATACCAGTGACTCGATGTTCTCCCAACTGCAACATCATACTTCGTCCTCACACCTCAACTTTCCTGCCTCTCATGCGGTCACAACTCAGTCTTCCTTCTGGCTCCTGTTCGATTTCAGGAGTTGCAGTCCTTGAGAATCCTCGACAACAGCCTGATAGCCCCAAAACCCTCCTTTTCGATGCCCATATATTCTGTTTAGTCGACAAACTTGATAACTCCAACAATATCTCCGATTCTGAAGATGCTGAAGGCCAGAAAGGTGTATTGGCTGCATTCCGTTATTTCAACAATCACAACCTTAGCTTTGATGACGTTGGTGCATACTTCGTAACTGCAAATGTGAGTTGCTGCTTACCCTTACTTGGCATTCCATACTTACTGTCTACCTTGCCAAAAGGTCGTCAAGGTTGTTGACTCGGATAATAAGTCCAAAGATGTCCCGAATATTGCCTCCTCGGCGGAGTTGAAGAACCATGATTATGCCTTGGTTGGGGACATTGTTTCAGTATGTGACTCATAGTTCATTGTTAGGGACATCGACTTACTTTATTTGACAGCTTATTCCTGCTTCAATGGAACACGCATATAATTACTTTTTTGTCAATGCCTCTGGGTACCTTACAGCTGTCAAACACGATGCACAACGGCATAGCCTTACATTTGACCTTGCACCAGAGCAATACACCAACACGTACAAGGATTACAACAAAAAACTGGAAGCCGGTTCAAAGAAGGCATCATTCCCGCTCCACTGTGTCATCAAAGAAACTCCTCGATGGACCACAATGCCGAAATTGCAAGTTGGGCATATCATCTCGGTTTCTGGGTTTCTCTCGCGTGTTTGTCAGCAGGAGGGAAAGGTTTGCTTTTTCGAGGTCGATGTTGAACAAGTCAATATCTTGGGGAAGACAGCTGTGCCTGTCACGACAAATCAACTTGCGGAAACCAGTACGTATGAAATTTCTTTCTCTATAGGTATTTATGACTCATCTCAACTGTAAATTTGAAGGTACGACAACTCCATTGAAGCGCAAAGGGCTTCAGTTTGATTTCCGTCAGGCAACCCCGAGCCCAGCAAAGAAGGCACGCACATCAGTATCAACCGACCTATCGTCACCTTCTCCTCGAGCATAGCCCTTTAGATTGTTTGTTAAGTACTTAAGTAGTAGACTTGATTTATTGGTCATTTGGTCGAACATAATTATATAGAGTAGTATCTACAATAACTCCCTTCTTCGCGATTGACCAAGTGCGACCCGTGCGAACGCACGGGTATCTGCTAGTAAATACATAATTTGGTAAATTACACTATTTACCGCCTCTGGTAGGCCTGAGTTTTCATCAAGAGGCTGAGTAGGCGGCTTGGACATCTTCAAAGCATAGAGGAGACTAAGAGGAGTGGGAGACGGCAAGGGAAAAATTAAAAAATGAAATTGCAAGTACTAACAATAATGCATAAATCTTGACGGGATTGAGACTTCGAAGGTGGACTGGCCTGAATAGTGGGCCATACTCCATACAAGGACATTGAAACAAGAGCAGCTGCCGATTGACAGAAAAGCCCTGGGAAGCTCCCTATGTTTGGTGTCCGCAAAAATCCCAAAATCCGCCCTCTAGTTGGCCCATGGCCCTCGCGTGGTCCTAACGTTGCATGGGTGGATAATATCTGACTTTGAGGGGCAACATGGCTTCATGGGTGGACAATGGCACCTTACCTTGAGGGAAGATTTGGTGGCTCCATGGGTGGACACTGCCAGAAATTATCTGACTTCGGCGGTCCAAAGTGGGTGTTTTCGGGTGGATTCATATCTGACATAATAGGCTATTATCCGGGGTCCTGACGTCGGTGAGCACACACCGTGCAACACGTACTGTCCCATCACGTGAGTCAAGACACGTCATAGACGCGTCTGGCTGTATCATCAGTATTGAAATTTGAATTCCTGCTTGTTTTGCTCACTGATTTGCTCAGAAGGGATTACATGTCTGAAGAACGACAGAAACCTCTTAAAACTCTGTGACAAAAATAAAACCGTGTCAAATTGAGGGATGAAGTGAATGCCAGCACGACAGAGACCGCTCTATCCATACAAGTAATTACTACAAGCTTAAGCGCTTCGGGCCGGGGTTGAGACCTATTCTGCACCACGTTACTATTGAGATCAATTCTCCCCGCAGATAAACGTGCTGAAATTTCGGTGGACTTAGTGGCGCTTACGAGGATTACCCGGGTACGGAATGTGCCAGGATTCCTTTCATGACACGAAGCGCAGCTACAAGCTACTTGAGTCGTCCTTTTTAGGCGCTGATCAACCTCTGAAATTTTGCACGTCACATCCAAGCCAATGTTTGACCCGAGAGCTGTGCCAGCTGCTGATCATAACCAGACAACCGCTGGGTATCGTCCCTAACCCAATACGTCAGTAAGTTCCGAATTGCGGAAGCCGTCAATTGCATCGAAGTAACGACTTCCATTTAATGTAAACATTGTGGTTTTGCATAGGTATTCCAAGACAGGATTTAGAAACGACCAACAGCCGTTCATTGCGTAACGGAGCTTAACGCAAATTAGCCTGAAATTGAATCCACAGAGAGTAAACATTCCTTTCGGAATGTCCCTCACGTTGACACAATTACTCAGAATGTCCCCCGCACGAGTACAGTTGTATTCCGATTCTTCGACAGTGAAGTTTAGTGTACTCCGTGATCGACGCATATTACAGGGAGTTGGCATAGAGGAGACGATCGTCTATGGGGCATAGCCTAGGTGGAGTTCTATAAAGCCAGAGGCCAAATTATTCTTAACACAACATCCAACGAAGCAATCCAGCACACATCTCTCACTCGACCTTCTCAATATGCAATTCCGCAACACCACTGCTCTTATCATCTCCGCCATCTACTTCGCCACTGGCACCGCCGCCGTGTCCTGCGCTGTTTGCGCTCCTACCATTTTCTACGCTGGCCTTACTCGAACCTTGACCTTGTCTCGTGAAGAAGGAGGGAACACGGTTCAGTGCAAGTAAGTATTCGTTGTATGTAGACATTAAAGGGTCTTTTGACTGATTACTGGTTAGCTACGACACTCCGGCTTTTCCAGGATTCTCGCCTGGCTGCCTCTATCGGGTTCGTGTTTCATAAACACAGCGAATTTTAACCGCTAATCTGGATTATGAAGAATGTCGATGGAGTTCTTATCTTCACGAACACCGGTCCGACTTTAACTTCCTTGCCTGGAGCTTGCCCTCCCACTTTACCATTGGTTCAGAAGACCCACTGCTGAAGGTAAGCGGTCCTATTATCCAGTAGAGTAGATTAAGTAAATGACGATGTCATTTCTTCAGACAAATTCTGGGTCAGAGACGGTGTTTTTCCTCGTCATTCTGAGCCTACAGACGTCTCCGCATTTGATGTATTTAGAAAATCTAAAAAAATAAATTCTAAAGGTTGTTGGTTCACTGTAAGATGTCTTTTCTTGGCAGAATAATTGAGGTCAGAAAGTCTGACTACATTCAAAAACTGGCTTTTAATTTCGATATATACATATACTGTACTCCTGCGGTATCTACTAATCAAACTTTGTTTAGATATGTGGCAAAAATGAAGTCCATTCAACCACGGCTAATGCACCATCCGGAAGGTTTCGAAGTGAAATAAGTGCTTCTACTAAAAGGGCGATTCGTGCGAGAATATAAAGGGGGGGGAGCACAGCTACCAGAAAATCGTAGCATAGAGTATAGTAATACAAAATTCTCACCGATAAGCTGACGCGGGTGGTAATTTTGTTCATGTAAAATAGTACGAACAAAGCTGCTGGTATACTGGTGATTGCGACTGAAGACACACGCCAAACAGTTCCTTCAACTGGCGAAATGAATGGGAAATGCCATCCAGCACAATGAATAGAACCGAATCCGGCGCCAAGAACAGAAAAAACAACCCAGAAGTGTTTAGCATCCCCGTCATGAGCGTAAAATGTCCCCACAGTGCGATCGTATTTGCCCACGGAGCTGTTTCCGATTACAGTCGCAAATGCGGTAAGAACAAGATATCGCCACTTTGTATCAGCCCGGATTTTATTCACTGTAGTGTGAGGGTCTTCATAGTACAGAGATAGTTCCGAAGATGATCTGAGAAATGAGATTCGAAATCGTGTTTCAGTTGGAGGCAGGCCATCACTGGCCATTTCTGCTTGTTCTTCCGGTGGTTCTTCGGCTACGCTGACCTGAGATCCATCCGACTGATTTTGTGCCTCTGTCGGATCCATTTGAGCCTCACCTGGTTGTTTTCGTTCAACTGTAATTTTAGAGTCTTCGATTGAGGGACGAGGATGGGGTGGGGGTGAAAGATGAACAGGAACAGTGGATTGAACATTAAGGGGCTTGTTCCACCAAAAGGCATACATGATGGAGTTGAGGGCGGCAAATGCGAGCGTTACAAGTTCGAGTTCGGTAATGTCCAGTCCTTCCACTGTACGTGCAATACATTGCACAATAAACCATGTCGTTTGCGTAAGAACAATAGCCTTTGATAGCCCGTCACCTTTGCTCCTGTCATTGATTTCCTGCTCGGTGATCACAGGCATCTCTATTTCGTTATTCTCCAGACGAATTTTGAGCACCTCCGGGGAAAGTACGCCAACAATTCTTCCACAGTCATACAGAATGAAACCGCCCATTTGCATAAAATAACCATGTGTTTTCGTCCATCCAAATCCTAAACGAGTTCAAGAAACGTTTACGGTGAGTAGTCGAGTTATCCCACAGAAGTGAAATAAAACATACTACTGTACTCCCTAGCCAATTTGCGTGCACCTAGCCACTGCTTTGCGGCCCAATATATGATAAGTTCTGGTGAAATAATAGACCAGAAGAGGAGTTTTAGTCGTCGAAAGGCCTTCTTCCTTTGCATCTCATACGCATCTGGGATATTTGGGTGGACAGATACCCACGAACATGCAAAGAGGGTGACGACACAACTCCACAAAATGTTCCATTTTGTTCTGGTGTCCGTGCACACACACGCTTCGGGAAGAGCGGAAGTATCGGTCTGTCGCGGGGCCAGGTCCGAATATGTCGCAGCTTCAGCGTTAATCAAGTACTGAAAGAGATTTAAGACGAAGAGGACAAGCATGGGTGCTCAGTTACCGTGGGTGAGATGCTGACCAGTGCAGGCATAGGGAACCTTCCTTTTATTGTTCACCCCTGTCCGTCTTGAATCTAGATCAACCATGAACCCAGCGCCCAGATTCTAATTTTGCGACTACTAGGCCAATGGAAATGCGTGTCAGTGACGTTTGGTGGGATTAGATACGTAGTAGATGTGATCATGTTCTAATTAAATAAACCAAGTTGCAGTGTCTATGTACTCACGACGATTCAACGTCAGCATAAGGCCAGAGGCTTCCGACTCAGGTCATATGGGCCCGTAACGAGGTCCCGTTTTCAGCATTTTTGCTCGTAGTGTGTATGAGACTGAGTTATATTATTGAACAAATCCTCGACCGGGAATATTACAACGGCTCTCTTCCAAGTTCAACTACGCGATGTGATGTATTAGCTGGTTTCTCAGGCCGTATTCAAATAGCAACGTACGACAGTCGGAGACGCATGTGTTCTTGGTCGGGGTGCACTCAAAAGCTGTGGGGAACTGAGCACAGCATGACACACAAAACGT
This sequence comes from Galerina sulciceps, assembly GCA_023014345.1. Lineage (NCBI taxonomy): Eukaryota > Fungi > Basidiomycota > Agaricomycetes > Agaricales > Galerinaceae > Galerina > Galerina sulciceps. The sequence continues at coordinate 267,104 of JAEDXJ010000043.1, forward strand.
CGAGCAATTCTACATGAAAGAAGGACAATTAGTCCAAACAATACTGGTCCAAATAGGACGGTATGGGGGGGGGGTTAATTTGGCACCTGAAATTTTCCATTTCCAACACAGGTTGTTGGTGGGGGGACAGTCTGAGGGGCAGCAGCGACGAATATGGGGAAGAGACTAACGAAGGAAATGATAGTGGTAGGAGAGAATTTCATCGTCGTGTCCTTCGAGGTACTTGAAGATTTGGGGGATTCTAATGCTTAGTCGATAGTCCTGCTACATTTTATACTACCCAGTAAAACGTCAAGTGTCAGCAGGGTAATCTAAAGCTAGTTGGAGCAGACGCAGAGTAAAAGTCGAGGCCTGTATTCTCTCAAGCACTGTAGGTTGCCACTGCCACTGCAGTCATTGATCGGCTACGTACGTTAATCCATTAACGCCGATATGTGTGCCTTTAATATCGGTTAGCCATAAAAATCCTACTGAGGTTAACGTTCCACATTACTTCGGTCTTTTACCTCACGCGCCAGTCAGCAATGACGACTTCAATGCCACCAATGAATGTTCGAAACTCCTGCTTTTCAATAAAGATTTTTGATATTGATTTTGGCGGCGCCTGGATTTCATCAGGTTCCTCACGATTCGTCGTTCATGGCAGTGATAATGTGACAGCCAATCAATCCACCCGAAATAGACTGCCAAGAAAGCTTTGATCTACTGTTACTCCAGAACATTTGGAGCACAGAGCGTGCACTGAAAACCGGCGTCACTTGCCCAACTCAGGAACTCTCGGGTACTGGCAAACTTTTGGCATCAGCCTGCAGTTGGGAAAAGGTTTTCGAGCTCACCAACGGTCAAAGTCGACGCTTGCGTGTGTAAACCCCAGTCTGGTTGGTAGAATTGGCAGATTGATGCACTTGTGCCAGTTTTCTCATCATTCTTGTTCTTATCTTTTTTTGGAGTTCTTCCCGGTCGGTTCCACACGGACCACACCAGAGTGCAAGCTGATTAGTCGGTGATTACCCGTGTAGCAAATTAGTATGCCATTACTTGTGTAACTTCAAAGGCAAAGAAGAGTACTCACGAGAGGGCTAAGAATTATTGAAAGTTTGACGCTCAAACGAAGGCTGATCATCGTGCGCCATGCGACACACAGGCGTGGGAAAATATTTGTTGGTGGCTGCATCAGCTGATTTTGACTGATTTATTTTTCGTTGTCGTCACCAAGGGGGCACCGGGATCAAAATACCGGACCGGTACCTGGTTAGTTAGTCCAGCTGCCGGAGGCGAAAAAAAAATTTGGACCCCCCCATAATCTGGCCCCAGGACATAGTTTTGGCTCTCCGAGGTAACTAAATAACAGCCAATTCTCGGAATACAGGGCAGAAATTCCAATAAATAGGTGTATATGGTGCCAGAAATGGCTCAATGACCGACTCAGATTAGGGAAAGACAAACCTGCACAGGTCACGGGTACGGGTACTCGCGAGTATGGCTACTGGTAGCAACTCGCATACCCGCGACGTTCAAAACGAGCCCAAAAACACATCTTTTGGTGGAGATTTCGTGAAATCCTTCGAAATTGAGTCCATCTCCTTCATTTCTCCACCGTTTTCGATGTTTTCGAGGTAGTTTTAATGGTTAAACCGGTGCAGATTACGGTTACGGGTACTGGTGGGTGCGGGTAGGGGTAGGCGCCCAGACACCCGCGGGTTACCCGTGCACGGCGACCCTTACAAGTTACTGAAACCACGACTTAAAGCTGCTTGTCATGCTGAAAGCCACCACTGGTATAATATTAATTTTTTAGCAAACAAAAAAATGTACAATACAATATTTATGTCACTACTAAGGCTTTGTATGACTTGCAGACCACCGTAGAGGCAGTTTAGCGAGGACCAATACCGGAATTGATGCTCGGAAGTGACCGAATATTATGTAATATTGCTATATTTGGATATGTTCCTGATTATGTAAGTTAGTTAGTCTACCGAAAGTTGGTCTAAAAAAAATATCGACCCTAGGTCAAGATTTTTTTTTCCGGTGCCCCCTTGGTCGTCACTCACGACTACGGTGTACGCGAGCCGCAAGCTTCACTTCACAATCACACGTCCGTCACCCACTGAACTCGTCACATGACAATATCACTGACCATGCTAATTCATGCCATAGCGCATGCACCGGGGACCAGTATTATACAAAAATAAGTATTTACGTTTAGTAGACATATTTCATGATGTTTATAGACAAATTTAGACCATCGGAGTTTTTGCGCTTGAGATATTCGCTCTACACTTCTTTACACACTTGTGTCTGCCGTGGGAAATGTTTTTCGGGTGTGGCAAAGTCAGACCGTCTAAGCGCGCTTATCGACTTACTTCGAATTTCTTCGAATTTGTGGTAATCAAATATTACATGATGAACCTAATTATACATGTCAAGATACCTATGAAAGGTTTCTATGAGAATGAGGTATATATCGGCACTACAGCCTAAGTGAGAAGAATTTGAATGGAAATAGGCGCCAGCCAGAAGGCAACTGAGACCTAAGATTCGGCGGAAGGGGTTTTTGCAGCATCCAAAGCTAGTTCACTGTCGTCTTTAGCATTTAAAATCCTGTCCACTGCAACACCGTCTTCGATATTTTCCCGTGCAGTGAGGGCAGCTGTTGCCGACTCGGATGGTGTTTCGTTAAGGGGGAAAGGGAGGCCAAGTGCTTTGCAGATAGAATTGCATTTGTGCTGCTCCTTGAAATCATTCACCCCATCTGCGCCCCTGTCCCCGAGACCCATGCTGTTATCCATACTAACCATTGGTACATACATCAGCTTCGACCGAATATTTGAAAAAAAAAAAAAAAGAGCACATCTCCTCACCTGTGGGCCATTAGATCAAAAAGCGTCAGAATCTTTCGACCCCGCTGGGTTTTCGTGCCTTCCTCTCTCCCGTAAATCCCTTATAAAAGGTTTGGACAAGATGTCAGCTCAATTAGAACGGCTGCAGATGTCAAATCTGGAGCTACCTTGAATGTCGACGAAGACGCAATTCTCTGCGGAATCGTAGAGCGAAAAATGGGCAAAAGCATCGCAGGTCATACCCATGAGGTCGCTATTGCTTCCTGCTTGGTCTGTTCCCGAAAATTTTATGGTGCAGGACGGATCCAAAAGTGGGTCGACAATCCAAGACTGACCATTTTCAGGTGAGTCTGGGTCAGTAACGGTGAGCAGGAAGGCCTTTGCGACAGTGATATCTGTGACAACATTCAACAAGCTGAACAAACTCAATTTTCGAAGATAACTGAGATCACAGACATACCATAGGCATTAATATCAAGGTTTTTGATCTGTGTTTCGAATTTTTGGACACATTTTTCAGCAATCTTCTGCCTTACCAACTCTTCTCGAAGATGCTTTTCATTCTCTTCAATGGATACCTCAGAACCAAGACAGCCACCAATGTAATAAAATCGTTTTGCGGCATAAAACCTATCCGAACCGACAATTTGAGCCTGGAACCGTCTCTAATGTCAGCCTAAGATAAATAAAAAATGCACTCAACCTCACCTTGAACGCTTTCTTCGTGCGTCCTTCTCCGAGTTCTGTTCCCTCAATGTAGATTTGAATAATTCCCGACTGAGACCAGCGGACTGCTCCATGTGAAAAACGGCATTCAATCTTGCAGACGGTGTACAAGGTTTCATTGACTTCTTTAACCAGTTTTGAAGAATAAGCGCTTGATCCCGACACTGCGAACCCTGCCGATTTGAAGAAATATGAAAATTAATTCAAGACTTTGAGGTAAATCACAGACTCTTTGGTTGATGACCAGGGGTGGAGCTGGCATAATTGGTGCTTGTGAACGCTGCTGTTGCCTTCCGCTTTCCATGGGTAGTGCGGACATACTGCATGCATTAAAGGAACTAAATGACAATATCCGGCATGAGAAAAGAAACATCGTACAGTTATATCTTCATCGTCTTCTTTATTAACAATCGGATAATTAACAACTGCTGAGAGCTCAAGTGTTCGGAGCTTTGACGCCTTGTCGGTCATGCAAAGACCAATGTATTTGACTGCAGAGCACCAGATTGCGCCAATTGTAGAATCATGATCCTCATCGACAATGGTATCCGACGTTAAATAGCGCAACACAAAATATTCAGGATCACTGTGCAGAACTCTTGGATTAAAAGGAGTTTTTAATGGCTTGGAATCGCATACCTGCTCCGAATACGGTGTTTAAAGTTGTCTTGGTAAAGTTCATCAAGGATACTACGGACTGCCTCCTTAATGGTGGACCAAGGTGTACCCTCATCGAAAGAAAGAATGGTCGGATTATAACAGGTTACCTTCTCTCGTGGGGCCTTCCGGTGAACTACCTTTTTAATCTATTAAAAATAATGAATGGCATATAACAGGGATACAAGTTGAACATGAAACTAACCAGCACGTTGTACCTCACACTTGGCCGTGCAATTGGCAAAGTCGGCACTTTGAACTTTGCCTTACCATTTGCTACTTTAATCCCAGGTTGAGCACGCGCAACAGCGTTATAATAGCTGCTTCCGATCGCTGTTGTGATTCGCTCCGCCTGTTTGCGGTGCTGGAGTAATATCTTCAGTAGACCGAAATTTTGGCACCTGGAATGAAAATCTTACCTCCTCATTCATTTCTCGGCCATGATATGCGTTCTGGGAAAGAGGATTAATGTACGGTGCGGCCCCATACGCACTGTGGGTTCTTGGGTTAACGGGGTTGGTCATTGCATGTTGAACTGCCGCCAAATTTGACTGAGACTTATCTATGAACAGGAATTATGCTTTGGAATTCCGTGATTAGATCTGGAGGAGGTGCGCTCACCGTTCAAATTGTTCACATCGGGATTGCATTTGAAGCAAATGGACCTCTTCAAGAACTCGTACAATTCTCCGCATGATAGACAAAGTTGCCAATTCTCCTTTGGTTTCGGTTCCAAACTTTTGCACCAACCACAACGATCACTAACGAGGTTGGGAAAGAGAGCTGAACACCCGGAACAATAAACCATGGTTCTAAGGCCAGACTTGGGGTTCTGAGGGACGAAAAAAACTACTGTCGGTGATGAGAGGGTGAGGAGAAGAATTTAGAGCCAATCTGACGAGATTTTGAATGGGGAACTGGGAGCACTCTTGACTGGAGATAAACGACGATACTTGGGGGTTTAAATAGAGTAGATTCATCGGAATTTGAACTAAAAATTTCGAATCAAAAGGAGATAGAAAAAGGACACAAATATCAAATAAGGAAATGAAAATGCAACAGAACGAGTCAGAAAATGGGAAGAGGTGAAAGGGAGCAGAGAATGATAAACTTAACAATAGGAAAAAAGGTTCGCGAGGGCAAAGTAACCGTCTTGACTCTATAAATTAAATTACAGTGGGAATTTTTGATGCAATGTGTCAAGACACTGTGTGAGAGTCCGACGAGAAGTTCCAGAGGCGCGCCTAATGTGTGCAGTTGGAAAAACCCACCATTTGAGTGCGCAGAGAGTCACAACAGGTATCAGTGTGTCTGAGTTAATTACCACTCAATTCATACCGCATTCCATTGCCAATGGATGAGTCACGCCGCAAATCAATTCCGGCTACCTAGAGCTCACGCACTCCCACACAAATTAAGCGCTGACTCAACGGCAAGAATATCACCAATGAAAAGCTATTATTCTTGTGTTTATTGATCATCACGACTCGTTTTACTAACAATAGACCGCGCGGCACGGCGCACCCCAATATTGGTGAACGATCTATCAGAGATGCTTAACCCCTGTGTTTGAGACTTGCATAAATACGCCAAGTATTACATCGTTCAGATATCAGCCGCCATGCCCATCAGTCATTTAAAAGGATTACACCCTCGCATCACAACATATCGCTATCAGGTGCTCCCTAAACGTGAGTTAAATTTTCCTCTATAGATCAATCATTTGGACCCAATTTTAGTTAAACATCACCCGCAACTTGCTCGAATTATCGAGGAACTTCTCGACCCGGACACAAAGGAAAAAGATATTCCGAAAATGTTCTGGGTGAAATATGGAATCTACATCACGTATTATTCTTGCTCATTTGTTGAACATTGATGCGGTGTTAATTTTAATCTAGCCTGCGCTCTGTTCGATGCCTTAAGGGACATTTTTCTTCCAAAAATGCGCACAACAAGTTTATTTTTGGTGTACTTGACGTTTTTAGCAAAATGGAGCTTACCAGTGGGCTCTGGTCACCCGATCTTGCATCAATGCTTTTTTACCGTCTGGATAAGCAGATCAAAGGTGAAAACTTTTCTTCTAAATTGTACTCGTTTAAATTGACTTCTCTACAGCTGTTCCCTTGACTCTACGCAGTGACAACGGAGGGGACTTCGACTTGGTCCCAGAGCTTTTGTATATTCCCTGAGTAATCCAGCTAGATTGTATCAGATTTATGTAATTTAAGGATGAGTAGGTAGCCCCTGTGCAATGCATTTGCCACAAAATCACGTGTGGCAAATGAGTTGCAGCTCGCGCCAAATGTGGGAAATGTATTAAGCGCCCACGTGTGTTCCAGTGGCATAACACAAAGTGCTAGTCTAAGCGATTTGTCAGGGCGATGTGCAACGCGATTGACGAGGCGACGTGGGGACAATAAATATTGGATGAGTTTATAAACCCGAAAATGGGGCGAAAAATGGATGTCGGCCTCTGAGGGGAGTGCGAAAACCGAACGTCGGCTTAACAGGGTCGCTTTCTGAGTGGCCTCTGATAGTGCGCGATTTGCTTTGTGAGCGTGCGATGCGTGAGACGCGCGTCTAGTGCGTGCGGCAAAATTCAAATTCGAGCGCGGAGAGAGTCACAGTGCGTATCACCGTGCGTCCCACATTTCGCGCATTCCCTGTCGGCTATAACGGATCACTTATTATTGGAGTCCTTTTCGAAACTGACTCTACTAAACTGACAACTGGTTTTATCCCCCCCTATCCGTTACAAGTTATTGCTTTTTGAGCTCTCGCTTGGTTTGACTCAGCTGCTTTTGATTCTGCCCCGACATCTTGTCGATCACATTGCACGTCGCCCTGACCAACTCACTTGAACTCCCACTCTAATTTATTCTACCGAGTCAGTACAGCTGTGTCTTCCTCCCACATCTTTCTCTTATTGTTAATTTCATCATTCCTTGTTATCATTCCCTCCCCCCGACTCTCTGACTCATTTCACTGCATTCTCATTTCCTTATTTGATTTTTAAATTCCCCGCTCCTCCTTACACTATTTAAACTCTCCTGTATTTTTCTCTATCTTTAGTCGATCGCAGTTCCAGTTTTCCCTCCAAAACTCGTTTGATTACTGCTCTATTTCGCCTTCGGTTGCATTCATTGTTTGCGGCATTGATTGCACTCTTGTCTTTGTCCTTTGACCCCGGTCAGCGACAATGCCGATCGGGCATTCGAAGAGAAGTAATAACTCAAGCGGTGGGAATCAACACCGGAAGCGCCCTATCTGTGCGTCATGCTATTTCTATTCATCTTCCATGCGCTAACAGGCCACTCACAGTGGAAGACTACCCGAATTTACCTCAGCTACTGCAGGGCTATATGGACAGCAATGTGAGGCAGAAGGATATTCCAAAAATGCTGGAAGACGAGCACCAGATTGTCATTAGGTCAGTGTTCAACACTCCAGATTGTGGTAAAAGCACTCACCAGCACCATATTCAATAGCTTGCGCTCTATCCAGCAGATTATGAAGGACCATCAAGTCAAAACCGTACGTCGTAATGGACTGGATCCCGTCGAGCAAGGCATTGCTATTTTGAAGGAGGCCGAAGATGACCCATTGGGCAGATGGGGGGGTCGATTAATGAAAGAAAAACTTACCAGCAAAGGAATTCACCTTCCTCGGTGCGTAATTTTTGCCTTTCGAGCTACCAAAGTGAAGATTGTCACTGAAATTTTTTAGAGATTTTATTATGACATTTCGCCGACTTGAAAACCCCGAGTCAACTGCAAGCCGTCATCCTCGAACTCGAAAAGTCCATCACCATGGACTGCACTCCTCTGGCCCCAATGAAGAATGGTGTGTTGATGGGCACGAAAAAATTGCCAATTCCATGGGAATTGCGATCTGGGGCGTAATTGATAAGTATAGTCGCATGGAACTTGGGCTCTGGGCCGTCCCAAATGCTCGCCTAGCTGATGTTCCACCAGCACTATTTCTCCGTCTTGTCCGTCGGATCGGGGGTAAGTAACGAGATACACCTGCAGATTCGGTGAATTATTTACATTTTATTTCTAGGAATACCGGTCACTACTACGAGTGACAAAGGAAGCGAGCTTGGAAAATTCATCCCACTTGTTACGACCTTACGGTGAGAGAATAGATTATTCCATTCAAACGGTTCTTAACTAATTAATCGTTTAGTCAAACTTATCAACCTTACCTCTCCGAAGACATTTTACCGGCACACAAAGCAGTTAAAAGTGTCTTCAATATTACCCGTGAGCGCGGATGGAGGCCAATTTGGGAAAAAGAACTCGGAAACATTGCATTTGAATATACTTCTGGTAAGGCTTTGGTCGGATTCTACCCGGGTAATCCTATCCATGAGTTAGTTTTCACACTTTTGACAAGGTCTTCTGCTTGACTGATAATTTATGGTATAGAGGAGTGGCTAAGTGGCTTTGGGCGCAGATTGTCCAGCTTCGACTAGACAAAATTCTCACTGAGTCACAGACACACCGTGTCCGAAAACAGGCTGGAAGTCTTCTCCCAACAGGTGGACGAAGACTTGATTTTTATACCCGGCCAGAGGACTGGGGCGGGGAGAACCTCCTCATTCCCGTTCCAGTTAAAGATATTGATGACATGTTGGAAGAGTATGACAAGCCGGAACTCCTGCAGTTCGGTTCAGATGAGATGGTAAATTTCTGTGAATCTATTTTTCAAGCCATTGGGTCCCCAAAGTTGGATGCCAAAGTCGGGTGGAAAATCTTCAAGAACATGATCAATTTGGCGGCCGATTCGGAGGATATTTCTATGTAAATAAAAATATTATAGGGTCTTAACTTAATCCTATATGCTATCTATTGCACTCCAGCGTGTTTCGAGCCCAGTTGATTAGACTCGTAGCCTCCAGTTGATCTAGTACAGGCTCCTGCTTCAATTTGGACCCGAAAAACATTTCCCACGGCAGACACAGGTGTGTAAAGAAGTGTAGAGCGAATATCTCAAGCCCAAAAACTCCGATGGTCTAAATTTGTCTATAAACATCGTGAGATATGTCTACTAAATGTAAATACTGATTTTTGTATAATACTGGTCCCCGGTGCATGCGCTATGGCATGAATTAGCATGGTCAGTGATATTGTCATGTGACGAGTTCAGTGGGTGACGGACGTGTGATTGTGAAGTGAAGCTTGCGGCTCGCGTACACCGTACACGACGACGTCCCTTCCCCAAAAACGTAATGGCAGTCACGATATACGACTTCTTTAAGACTAAGGTTCTATAAGAAATCGGGTCTTTTCTCTCAGGCTATGGGCCGACGCGGTCACCCTAAACTGGATGACGACGGTCATGTTCGATTCCGCCGTCTTCCGCAGGTGAGTGAGGTTCAAGTCCGCGGTAGATGATGGGTCTACGGCTAACTTGGATCGGGACAGGACGCCTTGGTGTTGAAGTTGAGGAAGCGTCGGCCGAAATAAGTCGCAGGCAGAACAACGCCCGTTGACAGGTTCTTCAATCCCGACTGAAGTCGGAGTGACTTGACTTGAACATTTGCTTCAGGACATGGGTAATAGGTTCTGAGAACGAACTCTCAGACTTTTGTTCTTGTTCGCCTAAACTTCAAAGTGAGTATTTTTGGTCTATTCGTTACTCGCGAATGACGCTGCATTAGCCTACAGCTACAATTCCATTCGTATATGAAATCCACACCACCAAGCTCATCCTGTGCGTCAGTTCTACTCCACGGGGCACAACAAGGTTAGAGAAGGACGGTCCGATGACCTTAACGAAGTCTTAAGTGAAGCTAACGTGCATTCCGATACATCCAATTCAAAACACTTGCCTTTCAGAACATTTCCTCAGCCCTTTGAAAAGAACGAAATCGAGGCGAGTGTTCAGTTCATCTAGCCCATTGGACTGAGGCAGAACTCATGAGCATGACCTCAAGTTACCTACGGCAGAGAAACCGATCACCAAAATCTGTGATACATATCTACTTCGACGGGCCCAGGTGATGAGCAACATTCCGTCTCACTAGGAAGTCTGCGTTTCAATTAGGGTAGCATGACTCTCAATGGTTAATGGGATGTTTATTAGTCCCATGGCGAGTATTCAGAAGAGATGAAAGCTCAACTTGGGGGCGTCATGCAAGGCTTCCAGCCCACACTTGAAATAAAATGCCCCATTTGGGATGCATTTTGCCGTTGCTTCTGAAAATAGCGAGCCCACGCAGGTGGTATGACAGTGCGGCGATCACACCGCGGGGTCGCGCCCGCTTTTGAATCGCATCAGAACTTAAATTTCCGAGGTCGGACTGACCTCGTGAAGGAGGATACTTCTAATCATCAGAGCTACCTGTAAGTGTTTTCCCTCTTTCTCGGCCAGAACCTGATACCGATCCTACTCTCCTACTTGAAGGTACGCTTAAGGAGATTCGGACTGTATTCCAATACCTTTCCAGGTGAACGTACCTTATTGCAGTCGTTTTTTAGCTACTAAAAAAGGAATGAGTGCGGCAGGCTGAGGAACCTCGCACTCCACTATACGAGAGGCAAATACAAGGATTGATGATGCAGTATCAACCCGGACTAGCGGCTCAGACGGCAAGGCCAGCGAAATACTCGCAATAACTTTGAATGCGGCACTACCTTGGTGGGTTCCGTTAATTCATCGCCATGACACTCTGACTTCAAAATAGGCATAAATATAGTACTTCCCCCTACCTGTTGCCCGCCCTACAAGAGTACAAAGTTCACGATTTATTCCTTCAGCAAGCCGAGCGATGTGTGGAGTAGTGCTCTAAGAAACTGGCCATGGTAATGTGCGCGCATTATGCGCTATTTCCTTACACTGTTTGAGAAACAAATTGCTCAAAGGATGGAAGGTTCGTCGCTCGCATTTTTTCCTGGTCTGGTGAGTTTCCAATATTATGGCGATGAGTTTTGAACGTTTGTAAAGAATTGGGATTAGGAAGAATCGCTTCTCTTTGGTTTTCCCCATTTGCATTTATGGTAACGACTCCAAACATCACTCGGAAACCTACCGTGCGTTTCCTGTGGGCCATCAAATAGCCTGTTACCTATCACTTCTTGCAATTAGGTTGTCGTTCCGAGTTCACCTAAATACTCCAGGTTTCCGTGATCATGCGTAGATAGCATCATATGGAACGAATCAAGGACCTTCAGAATCGATCCAATTATTTATCGATGAGTACTGCATTTTTTGTTACACTTTCAGGGGACCTCCTACCCGTGTATTTTATTTGAAAATAAAAGCAGTTTCGGCTTCACGATGATGAAAACGTAGGTATTACATCCGTCGTCAGTTGGACGAGTTATTTACGTCCACGAGCGATCGGAACGGGCTCTCTCGTACAGCTTCTAGGCTGCCTTGATAATTATCTTTCGGCGAGTATTTACAGAAACAATCAGTAAACACTTCGTTCTAATAAAAGGTGGTCTGACGTATATATGTATGTCCGATGTTCACTTCGATCGGACTCGTCATTGGTAAACCTGAATTAGAGTGCGTTGTTTAATATGTAGTGTCAATTCGATTTTGAGTAGTGCGCGATAGGGAGAGGCAGGTATGCACTTTTTGCCTCTCGATTTCATCGACGAGACACCCGACGATGTGCTCCCGAACCTCGTTTCAAGCGGTCGCATCTCAGTTAAAAGCTAACCCACATTGCAGACAGTCAAAAGAGACCATAAAAGTTCCCATTTATCCTTATTATTTCTTCTAAATTTACGATCACCACACAGCGCCTCCATACATGCAAGCATAGCGCAAAGTTGAAACCTCTCGGAGAGGTCGGACTGGGGCTACAGATGCCGTCCCTCTGAATCCTTCCATTTCGTTGTGGGGCGCGCCGCTCGTCACATATGTTAGCATGTTGGTTAGAGTACCGCTCCGGATATGGGGACGAGTAATTCACCGTTCGGGATCGCGGCAGGCTAACACTTTTTGGTTTGAGGACTCTGGATTTTGGAGGTTAGGCGTGTTCGAAAACGCATAAATACGGGCCTGTTTGAAGGTTTTTTCCTCAGTTCCTCGTCTTACAACAAGCAACAAGGTCAGCCTTCACTCTTTACTTTCCAGTCGAACGACCCACTCACCTCTTCTTTTTTGTCTTCAGAAACTAAACCACCTCCCAGCAACAACAACGACAATGCAATTCAACCTCGTCTTCATCGCCTTCGCCTCCTTCGCCGCTGTCCACGCAGCAACCATCACCGGGTTCGCTGGCGCCGACTGCACTGGCACCCAAGGCGAGAGCTTCCAAGTCTCCTCGCGCGAGTGCTTCAGCCTTGGTGGCGGGTCGACCAAGTCGATCCAGTACTCGGGCGTCCCGAGCGAGATCGACTTTTATGTGTCTGGGGGCCAGCACGATTCGTGCACTAATGGGTTCCAGTTGAGCCGCGGGGGCGGTTCTGGGTGTGCGACTGCGCCTGCTGGGTAAGTTTTGAGACTATTTTTTTTGGGTGGGGTTGCACTGATGATTTTGGGATAGGTTCAACTGGGAGAGCGTTGCTGTTTTCTAAACGCCTCATCCTCAAGTTGTCGTCGGGAAACCTAAGACTAAGAGGGTTCTTTCGACTCACAAATAAGCCTGTTACGTGAAGCGGTGTACTTGTAGCAAACTGTAGTTCCTCGAGGAGTTACTTGAAAATCAAATTGAAATATATTTTGAGATTCCTATGGCGAACCCCAATTATCGATTCTTGTTACAGAGAGGAACCACGTAAGTCAGTAAGCGTGCGCAGTTCATGTTGTTGGAATTTCAGAGGCACGGCCGCCGTCATGGGTGGAGGGTGGGCAATGGCGACGACGATGAGGTCCGGATTTTAAAAAGTAGGGTCACGTGGTGTACATCTAATCTAATCTAAATGAGAATCTAATCTAACTGTAATCCACCTCTGAGAAATCACACAACTCAACTATTCTACGCACTTTCAAAGATGTTTTTAACATACATCATTTATTTTCCAAAGCCGAGTAGGTAGCTCATCAACGGAAGCTTTTTATGACCCACAGGATGAACGGACAAGCACCATGACCACTGTCTTGATCACCGCCAGATAATCCGTGAGAAACCACGTGGCTTTGTCCAAAATTTCCCCCTTCCACTCATCCACAACCATCTCCACCATCTCTCCCTCCCCCTCCTTCCTCTCCCTCTCTCCTTCCTTCTCTTTCCTTACCCCCTCTTCCAATCCACACTAAAGAAGTAAAATCGCCAACAAAACCATCGAAGACCACTCCCAACCAAAAGTTTTAAAAAATGGCCGAATACGACCTCTCCAAAACCATCATACCCTACCTCGATCGACACCTCGCCTTCCCGCTCCTCGCGCACCTGCTCGAGACGGGCTTGTTCGCGCCGCAGCAGGTGCAGATGGCGCAGTATGAGCTTGCGAAGGGGACGAATATGTTTGATTATGCGGTGTCGTTATTTGAGCAGGTTTATGGTGGGGAGGGTGTGCCGGTGCCATCAGGTGAGTGCTCTTTCGTCTTCAAGGGAATTGGGTAGGAGAAGGTTGAATGAGGATCCAGATTTTGATGAGAAGAGGAAGAACGCGGTGTCGACCAACGAGCGACTCCAGCTCGAGGCGCAGGCGGTGCTCGATGTGATTGAGAACCCGGACGTCGCGCAGGCGCTGAGGCAGGATAAGAATCAAAATCTGCAGTATCTGAAGGATAACTACGGTGTGCGTCCCCCCTCCTTCTCGTCTCTGATCGCTCGTCCTGACACCCCCGCGTACAGCTCACCCTCGAACAAATAACGGCTCTATACAACTTCGGTCAGTTCCAATACTCCTACGGGAACTATAGCGGCGCCGCAGACTACCTGTACCACTTCCGCGTGCTCTCGACCGACAACGAGCTCAACACCTCCGCCCACTGGGGCAAGCTCGCTTCTGATATCCTCACGGGCAGATGGGACGTCGCGCTCGAGGAGCTCAACACTTTACGCGATGCGATCGACTCGCGCAGTCCTTCCTCTCTTCTCGGGGCGGCTGCAGCGTCAGCGGCAGCTCTGAACAATGCGAATGCGACCATACCAGAGCCCGCGCTCGCACAGCTCCACTCCCGGACATGGCTCGTGCACTGGTCGCTGTTCGTGTACTTCAACCACGAGCACGGGCGCACTTTGCTTCTCGAGACTTTCCTCTCGCCGACCTACCTCAACACCATCCAGACCGCCTCCCCGTGGATCCTGCGGTACCTCGCCGCAGCCGCCATCCTTTCCCGAAAAGCCGCCGCTGGCCTATCTTCTGCTACCACCGCCACTCCCATCTCCTCTCGAGTGCGCCATGCGATCAAAGAGGTGGTCAAGGTCATCCAGACGGAGGAGTACCAGTACCACGACCCCGTCACTGGCTTCCTGAAGGAGCTGTATGTGGAGTTCGACTTTGAGGCGGCGCAAAGGGAGCTGAGCCTCGCGGAGGAGGTAGTGGGGAATGATTTTTTCTTGAATGAGTTCAAGGAGGAGTTTTTGGACAATGCGAGGTATTTGATTAGTGAGGCGTATTGTCGGATTCATCAGAAGATTGATATTGCGTACGTTGTGCATTTCCTCGCCTTTGGTGCAGTGGCATTGGTCACAGCTGATCATGATCACTTGACTTTGCAGGAACCTGTCGGAGAGGCTTAACCTCTCGCCGGAGGAGGGCGAGAAATGGATCGTCAACCTCATCCGTGAGACACGTATGGGCGCAGACGCGAAGATTGACTTGGAAAAGGTTCGTCTCATTGGTCCCACTTTCCTTCGGTACTTCTTCCTTCCTATACACCCTTTCATCTTTCACGCATATATCCTACTCTTTTACACGCATATACTCTCCCATCTTACGCATTTACTCTCGTCTTACGCACATACTCTCGTCTTGTGCATATACTCTCATCTTACGCACATCCTCTCAATTATCACGCATTTATCTATCTTTTATCGCGCTTATACTCACCCCCCTTTCTCCTCTAATACAGAACGTAATCGAAATAACCCGCCCCGCCCAACCGGTGTACCAGACCGTCATCGAGAAGACACGGCAGCTCGCAGTGAGAACGCAGGCGCTGGGGGTGGCGATTGCGCGATCTGGGGCTGCGGCTGGGTCGGGTGGAGTGGTGGTAGGCAATGGGGTGGGAGCAGCGGCGAGTCAGGGTGCCGCGGCCCCGGCTGCGGTGGAGGGACCTGCGGTGGTCGTCGTGAACTAATGGGCCGACGGAGGACGTTGGAAGGGGAGGGAGGGGGGAAAGGTTGGTGTATTTCGGTGCGGTGGTATTTCTAGAAATGTTGTCTTGGGCACTCGTTGACTAAAATGAATTGCTGCTTTTATTTGCGTTTTCACATTTATTCGTTTGATTTTCAGGAACTAAAATACTGTATCTTGGGGGCAAATATGGCTATATCCCCCTCATGACGAGTTCCAGCATTCCAGCGTTGACAGAAGAAGGTTAATTTTGGAAGCACAGGTTTGGAAACATTAAGACATCTGGCACGATGAACAGCCTCCTTCCAACACACTGCATCCGCTGTCCCATAATTCGCCCTAACGGAATCCTCGTCTCTCCTTGTGTATGTCCCCGAAGGAGAGACCTTTAATTGATAACACTTGCCCAACCCAAACCCGAATCATCAAATCCAATCATGTTCTCACACAGCAACAATATCATGATACTGGGGGGTACCTTTCTGGACAGCCATAGTCATGTTTCTTCGACTTCCCCTGGTGAGCATTGACCAGACTAATCTATGAGTAATGTAGCTAATTTGTACAGATTTTGAACGCCTTCTAAAGGCCGCCTCGCCATCTGCATTCCACAATTCAGCAGACCGCTTTGATCCCCCGAAATGTCACCCCAAGACACGCCTCAAGGTCTTGGAGAAGATCGGTAACTGGATCGAGGGTACCGAGCATCCTAACGAGCCAGTAATGTGGGTAAACGGCGGAGCGGGCGTCGGGAAGTCTGCGATCGCACAAACGATGGCAGAGCGGTTGGCTGAAGAAAAGCGTCTCGTGGCGAGTTTCTTCTTTGGTCGGACAGACCCATCCCGAAATAATGCTAGCCACTTCGCACCTACAATCGCCTACCATGCATTGCTCCATATTCCAGATCTTAAAGACGCCGTCATCCACGCTATAACTCAAAATCCACTTATTTTCAAGCTTTCCATAGACGCCCAGTTTTCGGCTCTCCTCACAGGTCCCATACGCGATCTTGCTCAGATGGGATACTTCCAGTCTCCAGCTTCTCCGCGCGTTATTATCATAGATGGACTCGACGAATGTGAAAACCCCCGCGCTCAAGTTGGCATCCTCGACGCGATCTCAAATGCTTTACGAACGACTGGTTTTCCTCTTCTGTTTTTGATTGCAAGTCGGCCAGAATATCACTTATCCCAGGCGTTTACCTTCAAGCCCTTGAGCGAATTTTTCACTCCTTTAACCCTTGGCGAATCGTTTTCCCCCGAAGACGATATCAGATTCTATCTCGAAGATCAATTCGAAGTGTTGAAAGACTCGCGCTCCTACCTCCCTTCTTCCTGGCCTGACCCTGACCACATCAGAACCTTAGTAAAGAAATCCTCCGGTCAATTTATATACGCGTCAACGGTGATCAAGTATTTATCATCTCATCGGCGTAGACCCGACCACGCTCTTGAGATCATCCTTGGACTGCGTCCTCCAAGAAACGACAATCCTTTCTCAGAGCTTGATGCCTTGTATACCCACATTTTTTCTTCTTTAGATATAGAAGATATTGGACGTGTACTGGACATTCTCGCACTGGTTATCAATCTTCCCCGCTTAGTCATGCGCTGGTCAGTTGCAGATATAGAGACGTTTCTCTCCCTCGAAACTGGGGACGTTCAGGTCGCATTATGTGATCTCGCCGCCATCGTTTCTATTGAAAATAATGTTTATGGGCCCCGAATTAAAGTACTACATGCATCCCTGTCCGACTTCCTCGTGGATCAGACTCGTTCCAAAAGCTTCTACCTTGAACCCAAACTGAGGGGAGCAGGTTTTGCCCAACGATTTTTGGCCACCGTAATGTTGCCAGGTATTTATAATATCACTTGAGTCTCTCTTATCGTACTCAGCAACATGCTTTATTTCAGGTTCCGCATTGCCCAATCGTTGTCGTTATTGGTACACGGACATTCCTTATATGCTGGAAAATGCAACTTTGACCCCCGGCCTACTGGAAGAGATTTCAAACTTTTCTTTGCTTGATATTTGCAAAAATAAATATGACGCGGCGAGCCATATGATTAGAGCAGAGCTGACTGACTTTCTGCAACGGTCCTCAATGCTAATGGTGTGTTCTACTGTATTTTGTACGTAATTCTTCTGAAGTTGTTTTCAGGAACCGATTCCTGGCTTCATGGGAAAGGTAACAAACCCATTTATTTTGGCGTATCTGGAGGACTGTTTCACAGAACCTTCTCACATATTTTTGGTCTCCCTGGTTGGAATTGGTGCCTTTTATTCTCGTAGGATGCACAACGACTTGGGTATGAGACTTTATGGTCGTAAGACACAAGTGGACTTGGACGACAAATACCTCACTTGCATCGACAAGCTTTTGGCAGCATCTTTTGATGTTGATAATAAGAACCTTCAGCTTTTCAACTCTGTGTACGCCTCTGATGGTCGTTCGCCATACGACCGGTACTTGCGGGCATTTTTCAACAACCCATCGCAAGCAGGACAACTTGCGTTAGACGGCGACAGGTATGCCACCGCAGCTCTCCATTGCCCGAGGTTTCTATGCGGCCAAGAGTCACCCATCCCCTCCAAAAAACACGACCATCATGAACGCAGGATGCGTACCAAAAGATCGTCATGGGTGTGGCGGACGATTTTGCAGCCGAACCGCAGGATACTTCGGAGACATGAACGACATGTCTGCGAAAATCCAGTGAAGGCGAAGTATGCCAGATTCACCCCCTTAAATCCAATGGTGTTCGAAGGAAACGACGAATACTGTTATTCGATGGTATATCGTTGGCTTTTACGATGTCTTCGCAGGTTTCTGAAGCTATCAAGCTACTCGAAAGAGCTGGTGGATTTTGCCTCTCGATGCACATTTGCTAATTGGTCGCAGGACTGGCCACGTCAAATGAGGTTAACGCGGGCTCGAATCAACCGATATATCGAGTCATGCAAAACAGAAGGAGGCACAGTATAGGTTTTCTTGGAAAATTGGGAGGGTGGGTTTCCGTTATTTTCTCTGGTCCGCGCATCCTCGGCCGCCGAACTGACATTGAAAACAGAGAAATACGGCAGCTGGTTCATGTATGCGAGGTATTTTATAGTGTATATTGATGATCTTCCTTCAAACGATACAAGAGGGCGACTAAATGATTAGATAGAGTAGTTTACCTGTCGACGGCTGGGTGCAGAACTAGGAGAAAAATCCACTGCTGGCAAGGTGATTTTGATGGTCTTCCCGGTGTGCTAGCACCAGCTTGTCGACACCGGACCTCCAAATAGGAATAGCAATCTGTAACAGCAATGAAATGTTCAGATGACTCGAAGAACAAGGTGATAGAGACGCACAAAAGCAACCATGTCGTACAACCCCTCCAGAAGCCAATTGTTTCTAGGCGTAGAACCGCGTGTCGCGGAGCCGAAGAGACGTGTCACGAAATCGCCTGTAATATGGACATCTCCATTCACAACACCTGCATTATCCTTTAGTGTTGGAAAGTGTGAAAAGCTAGAACATTTCTGACCTTTATATAGCGCCGCGGCTGCCTGGTCTGGCGTCTGACCTTCGTCAGCACTCTCGATTTTCTTGACGATGTCCGGCTTCGTTATGTTCTCCACGTCATATCCGGGGGTATACATTGTTGCAGGGAAGTAGATGTGAACGTCAATGCCATACAACTTTAGTTCTGAATGGAGGGTATCCGCGAGTCCTAAAGTCGCTTCGTTAGCGAGGTAAATAATGACTCGGAAAGCTTACCTCGCAGAGCATGCTTGGCTGGAGTATAGGAAGCATACCCAAGGAATGACATGTATCCCAACAAAGAGGATACCATGATAATTTTTGCGCCTTGCTTGTGCTCCCTGACCATCTTTTTCGTCGCTGCCTAATTTCATCAGCCTAAACGAAGTACATTTCTCCCACTGAAAACAAAATGCTCACACAAGCCGTCCACGCCTGAATCCAATACCCGTTCGTCATCCCATCCACCAGGTCGCTCGCCTCCATCTCAACAAAGAACATCGGCTTCGCACTTCCAGCGCACATAAAAACCGCATCGGGTGCTTCTCCTCCGTGTGCCTCGCAAACGAGGTCGAGAGCCTCGACGGCCGCCGGACCTGAATCCAATGCATGCGAGAATACTCTGAAAACTTGTGCCTCGCTCCGTCGGAGTTTCTGTACTGAAGTCAAAAAGTGTGTAGGTTGAAACATGCAATGCTACGCGCCCACCTCAAGCGACGCGAGCGCTGCGTCCAGCCTCTCTTGGTTTCGTGCAACGATCGAAATGTGAGCCCCCTTCTGCGCTAGGAGTTGGGCCAGTGAGAGACCGAGTCCAGAACTGCCGCCTGTTATGTATACGTGCTAGTCATTTGTTCGTAAGCAGGACGCGACTGTCGTGGATAATCGTCAAACCTTGTTCTCTGGGTTCCATTTTTTCGAGAAGAGGCCGAACATCGAAGGTTTGCTTGCTTCAACGTGCTACAATGGAGGTGGTTGCTTTCAGCGAAAGCTTTGACATCATGTTTGTTGGGATATGTTATTTTCGTACCATCAGTCCCACACGCCTGATTTAGGAAAGGATCAGCTCCCCTTGAAATCTGTGCCTGAATCCTGATGTTGAAGGTAAGTTCTAGCTCCATCCAATGGATCCGAAATCAAAACTGATCACCGTCTAGGAATTCTACAGATACGGATATATGCCCTATATATGCAGAGCAGGAAAATTTTTGTCTTGATGCTGACTTTGTTCATCATCTCATCAGGCGTTACAATTTGGATCTTAATTACCCGCGTATTCATTTCTGAGGGTAAGTTTTAACTATATGCATTGAGTATAGGCCACACATTCAGTCCATTGCATTGACAGGGAGCGCATTTATTTACCCGGGAGGAAGCTCTTGCGTTCCTGCCTCTCTTATCCCACACTTCTACATTTTTTGCATACCCATCCTAGCATTTGAAAGTGTATTATGCACATTAGCCGTTTCCTCAATCTTTCGACGGGGTACAAAGGGCCTTATCAATATCCTAATTCGAGATTCAATAGCATACTTCTTTATGTGAGTAATTTCATCACTTTTTGTGATTAAGATCTTGAACTTTTTTTTAGCATCTGTGGTGCCTACCTGTCTTTCCTTCTCATGTGGTTGCTAGCGCCGGTAGGTGTGGACGTTTTTGAAAAAGATTTCAAGTTAACCCTTTATTAGATACGCTTTATTAATACTCCAGTTAGTCTTGCCATCGCAATGACAAGCGTGTCGGGAAATCGAGTATTCATGAATATTCGACCTGCCTCTCATGATATATCAGTCGGTGGACGTCCTTGATTCTTGAACGGTGGAAGCAAATTGGAACTAAGATGTGACCATTAAAAGAACGAAGGTATATCTCTTTCAGTTTACAAAATTTCTGAATTCATGTAAATGCTTATGTACTAGTACTACCTATGGTAGTAGTATGAGACAATCTCGCCGCTGTCCCTCACTGAAACCTGTATTCGAAATCCAGATGGTACATTTCTGCACACCCTCTCCAAGTACTGGCCAAGGGCTCGAACAGTCTTTTCATATTTGCCTTCATCTAGAGGTCTGCGAAACCCGTTCGGAAATAAGATACTGGAATTGTTGACCATCAGCATCTCAACGAGGCTTTTAGAGGGTTCAGCATGCAGCAACAACTTCTGGAGGGCATCTAAAAGTGGCGAAATGTCAACCCTTTCAGAGCCCCTCTGAAATTCCCAAGATTGAGGGGATTCAAACATATCAGAGGGATAAACACTATGGGCTCGTTAGCATACACAGGCTCATTTTCATATTTATTACCAAGACACTCACCGAATGTAATCTTTATTAGGCGGCGAAATCAAAAAGTCTAGAATTGCTTCAGAAAAAATTGCAGATTTTCCTCCATTGATAGCGTATTTCCCTGCTCGGAGAGGATCTGCGAGAAAGTCTTTAAGAAAGGTTTGATATTTTCCCGACAAATTTGGACCAATGTAGTCACGTAAAGTGAATATTAACCAGTAGAGCTGATCTGGTACAGGTAACAATTTTTGAAATTTAGCACCGAGAAGGTTCATCAGGGTTTCCCGAGACAAATAATTGGTGAAGGCTGAAGTAACGATTATGGCAACCGCGTTGCTAGAGTTGATTCGGGCCAGTCTTTTGCGAAGAATTTCATCCCATCTTCCGCGATGGTGTAAATAGACTGCATCTGCATTAGAAAATCTCTGAATATGGAAAGGTAGGAACGTGCTTCTCGAAAACATTTGATAAAAAACGCACAGCTGTCTTCAATCTAAGAAAGACCCCAGCGATTAGCTCTGGGCAATTCCAATGAACCAGTTTCCGTTTTGCGCGCATAGCAAATATGGCGTCAATGAGCGGTGCTTTGATGACCCTTTCCCGTAGCTTATCCGTCGGGTTCGCCTTGAGTAATATGCCTTTGGCATCTTCGATCAACCAAAGAGCGAGATCAAAGCCATCCAGTTCTGTCTCTGACCGAGTAATTTTAACTGTACAGTCGCAAATCCTGAAAATAATACTTACTGTATTGATCAATATGATGCAAACCAATGAAGGCGAGCTCCGTAAAGGTTATTGTTGGGTTAATGTAGTACTCCATTGAACGGTCCTGATCCAAGAGGAAATCGGGGAGAGAAGCATGGAGAATTTTTAAACGATTCCATTCGTCTACTGTAATTATAGAAGGGAGGTCAGCGAGAAGGCGAGCTACACCACCCTCTTCAAGGGACATAAATTTCTCGATTGATGGAGCCCAACTGTCCCCGACGTCGGAGAGAATAATTGCTCCTAAAAGGCGTAAAGTGGCGTTGATATCTTCAACACGCGAAAGAATATTTCTGTACAAGGCGTCAAGTTCTGCGAAGGGTACATCATTCCTAGTCGGACGCAGACCAAGAATTATTTCCAAGCTAGCCACTGGGTTATAACGGCTGGATCCTATATATCGGACGACGGTGGCTGCGTAGATAAACTGTCCAGATGACTTTTTAACGAGCAATGAGATCGCTTTGTCCGACGGCCACGTGGCAGGAACATGAGCCTTTTGTAGATGCGTCGCCTTTATCCCAGAGAATGAACACTCGATATATCTACGAATGTCGTCCCTTGATTGATAGGTATCGTCCAAAGCGAAGCGTGATGTGACCCCCTCGAAAGCTGCGGTGGAAAAGGAAAGCGTGATATTTCGCTCTGCTCGACTAGAAATGAAGAACATCAAATGAATAGAGTCGTTGGACTGAGAAAGGGAATTGGAGATGGTTTCGAGGATATGACATTGCTCGTTTGTATTGGTGCACTCGTCCAGACCGTCAATCACGACCAAGTACGGAATAGGAAGTGAGATCGTTCCTGACTGGTAAACTTGCATCAAAGGCCCGACAACTAAGGCATCGAATTGGAATTGAAACGTTCTTTGAAAAATTGCTGGATCGCTCTCGACAATCTGTGAAATAAGCTCTTTGGCCTCGGGTATGTTTACTGTGATTTGATAAGCTATGCTGGCGGCCAGAGGTTCAATGTTGTTTCGTCTTGGGTCCGACCTAGAAAAGAAGAAGCTTGCCAACAGCGTGCGGTTTTCGAAACACATTTCTGCAATGGTTTGTGCGATTGCCGATTTTCCTGCACCTGCGGGTCCGTATAACCACTTAACGTATCGCTCCCAACCGACCTTCCCGATAATCCAATCCATTATTTCGGCGAGGACAGCCTCTCGTGTGTTTGGATAGCATTTCGGAGGGTCGAAGCGTTCACGGGAGTTATGGAAAGCCCCTGGCGAAGCAGTTTTGAGAAGAAGTCGTAAAGGCTCTGTTGTACAAACAGTCGAGTTCAGTCGAGGGGACTTTAAACCTCGTTGAATACTGTGAAAACACACACCGGCAGGATTAACGTTGGAGACATGAACGGGGCCTTCATAGCTTGTAAATGTACCCCCATTGATTCGAAAATTTTGGCTATGAGGAAACATTATCCTGAAAGCTGCGGGGAAGAGAGATTGACACTGCCAGGGGTCGTAAAGAGAGGACAAGATGATTTATATAAGGTCGCACCTTCCTGTTGGTGCGACCTTGCTGCTCTCACAACTTCCTGACAGGCTTGACAGGCTGTGTTCGGCTGGGTAAGTAAGATCTTTGGCTGCGCTCGTAAATATAAATATGTATTCCATGTTGCTGTGCAGTAAGTAAGTTTAGCTGCCAGAATACTGATTAGAACTCATTAAACTGCCCTCTACTTGGAATAGATGACGCTTTCCCGAACAATCCTCACATCCTACCTGTGTCTTCCAGGTCCGGTTTAATGATTCAGAAAGGGTCCCTAGAGTCTCGAACAGCGGCGGCTACTTACATCTGGGTCTAGATCTTCCCATTCTTTGAGTTACGGTTTTCGAAACTATACCCTCATTCAAGTCAGTTACGACGAAAAGCCCAAATGTCGCAAAATATCGTCGTCAGCAGCAAAACCCGTTCAAGGCGCAAATGACCTTCATTTCCATACTTGGAATGGACGGCGTGGTCATAGCGGGTTTTCCCACGTCAATGTCACCGCTTAAAATTACGGGTTGAACCCCATCCACCATCCACCATTCGCGCTCCCGCCTACCAATGAGTCAATCTGGAGCACCATGGACTGAAAAAGAGATCAACGTCCTCCTCGACTTCATCTGGGACAATCGCCACGACGGCGAGCTCGAGCCTGCTGGCCAGTGCCTGCGGTTTCCCAACGATGGCGCAATCTGGAGACGCGCCAGCAAAGACCTTGCGGAGAACACTGGGGCTCAGAGGACGGCGAGATCGTGTCAGAATAAGTGGATGACGGTGGGTACGATCGTTTTTTGGGGTGGAGTCTTTGTTGCCACTCGCCGCAATGAGAGGTGGCAGCTGACGGAGAGTTTAGATGCAGCAGACGTACGGCATCATTCTACAGATTCGGGCCAAGTTTGGATGGGACGAGGTTAAAGGAGCAAATATTGGGCCTCATAATGAAGATAGATGGGATACATTTCTCAATGTGCGCATCTACGCCTTTTTTCTGCATTTTTCGTTCATGTAAATTGACAAAATGACGATGAGCAGTCCACACAACGTCCCAAGGCTGCTGCGATATTTCGCGACCAGGGGTGGCCTCCTTTCAAAAGCGTTCACCGTCTAGTGGCGGCTCCGCCACATAGCCACGCATCCAGTAGGACTTTGCTGGCAGCAGGGAGAGGAAATAATGCCAGTTCGTCTGAACAGCCCGTACGTCGTATCTATTTATCTCCATTTCCAGCAGTCGTGCTGATCTTCAAATAGACACCTTCACCTGTACTTGAAAATCGACCCTCCAATACCCAACGCTCTACCCAAGTTCAGGCTCAAACAACATCATCAACGACAGCCGCAGCTCGACCACAACCCAAACGTCGAGCTCCCGCCCCAGACCCACCTGAAGACCCCGACCTCCGCGCATCCAAACGCGTCTGTCCACCCAGACCCAATTCCGGAGCTGCACCTGCACCTGCACCCGCAGCAGCACCCAGGATCATCGTCTCACCCGCATTACCCGCACAACGACCCCACCAACCCACAAGACCTGGTCCCGGTCCCGGTCCCGGAACTGGAACTGGAACAGGACCCGAGCCCGACGACTTCACTGCGATCCTACACTCCGCCGTTGCTGGGACGCGAACCCTCCCCGACCCCACCCTCCGCAAGATGTTGGCGATCCGGCGCGCGGAGCGACTCGAAATGGGCACAAGCACGAACGCAAGCACGAGCGCAAGGACGGGGCTGGCGGATGCGGATATGGCGCGGTTGGCGAATGTTTTCAGAGGCGATGTGAGTGCGGCGGATACGTATCTGTGTTTGGAGAGGGAGGGTGTGCGGAGGGCGTGGGTGGGGGAGTGTGTTGGGAAGACTCCAACTCCGCCTCAGCCTCAGGCTCTGGGTCAGACCCCGACTCAGACTGAGAGGCGGAATGTGGGATGTGGGACTGAGGATAGGGCTGGAACTGGGACTGGGACTGGAACAGCGACTGGAGAAATCGAAACACGGGCGAGTAGTTAATTTATTTTATTTGATATGTTGTGTGTGTTTCCTCGATATGTTCTTGTAATTCGGTCTTGACATGTTTCAACAGATTTTGGTTGATAATTCTTCGTTTATTTCACGAGAAACTTCTAAACGGGTGAACGTCGAAAGGTCGGCGACGGTTGTGAATCGTGAAAGCTCAACAGCTCACGGAACATTTTGGGTTCATCTACAGAGATATCTATGTCACAGGAATTTCCCTGTAAGCTACTCTTTACGACATCTAGCACAAGGGAAAAAGCAGGGTCAGAGCACCCGAACACCTGTGGGCATTGCCGATCAGAAAAAATTCCTGAGCCATTACCATCACCACGTCATAGTTTTCCGTTAAACCGTCAGTACACTGGTGACTCATTGCTTCAACCTCGTTCGATATGCCTTCCTGCCCTCTGTGCTCTTATGTCTACCTCGATCGCGAACTAAAGCATTTTAAAACTCATACCATCAACTTGCATCATGACCGATATTGGGTATTTGAGAGAGGTACATTGGCACTGAATCCCTTTTCACCGTCACTAATCGTTCCGTTTAGAAACTGGGAACGTCCTCTATGCCATCCGACGAGAGACACCCACCTCATTACTTCAATGCCCTTATCAATCTTGCGCTTACTCTAACCGAGATTCTAGGTCTTTGTGGCAACATTTTCGAAGGCATGGTTTGCCAGCCTTTACCACCACTGGGAAGCTGGACAAAGCACTGGCCATGTCGTCTAATTCAAATGGTGTGAAACTCAACGAAATGGGGGAGATTAAGACCGAAGTCAAGGATGAGATATTGATTTTGGTACGTCAGACTTCTGTTATCGATTCAATGATAGTAATTTGTGCTTTCACGCCGTCCTTATCATCACAGGATAGTGACGACGACTCCGATATTGTCTTCGTTAATCCAAAGAAAACTCAACCGATTCCCGCTGACGAAGCTATAACTGTTACAAGAAGATCTCAACGGAAGAAGGGTTCGTCTGCGCGGAGCGCCGCTGTGCCACCGGTATACACAACCGCTGTAAAATTTCGTCTGTCAACTCAGAAAAAAAAGCGAAAGGCAGATGCCCCCATGCCCACTCCGGCCAAACGTCCACAGATTAAAGCCTCTGCTCCAGAGAAAGCCCAAGACGCCGAGATTGTAGTTCGCGACCCCTCAATTCGGAAGACCGAGGCCATGGAGCGTGTCCAGCGTCTCGAGACGGGTCTTTCGGACCGATGCGTTGTTGCCCTCATAGACTTATTCCAGGAAGACGTGTCTGCAGCCGACGCATACCTGGCTCTTACCCGTGATGGGGTGCGGAAACAGTGGATTGCGGATCGGGTTAGGCATATCAGGGAAGACGAGGACGAAGAGTTGTAATCTCAGGAACCTCAGGTCAACATCAAAACTTCCAATCGCCTTTTTTCTGAACTTCCTCAAGACTGAGTGGCGGTGTGGGACTGAGGATGGGGCTGGGGTTGCGACTGCGACGGGGGAAAACTAAGCACCAATTAGTTAATTTATTTTATTCGATGTTTTGTGTGTATGTTTCTTGGTTTGATATGATCTTTTAATTCGGTCTTGACATGTTTCTACAGACTCATTGGCATATAAAGCTTCATTAATCTTCTCAAGGAAAATTTGACCTCACCATTGTCGATCGTATTCGCTGCCTGACGAAAGAAAACAAGCTGGCTTTGCGGTGCAGTCTTCAAAGCCCGTTTACCGATCATCGCTTATGCGGCTCTCTTGTCATCTAGGTGGAGCGTCATACTTTAAACGCTCTTTAATCCTCAACCACCGGGTAGGTGAGGCGGAATTGTACCAGGTTTCGTCTGACGAAAATGCTGCAGCACCGGTATCAGCACCGATGGTTTTTGTTGCCTCTACTTCTCCTTCTGCCACAATCCGCAGTCGGTTAAAGCTCATATTAGGCACGTCAGGACCTTATATTCCTTCTGGCTCACGCCTCTTGGTTACCAACGATGTTTCGGGTGTACTGCAGGTACTCTTTGAACACCTGATCTGCATACTTCGAGGAACACCAGGGTGGGGTCTGTTGCGTGACAAAATAGAAGGGTCTTGTCAGTGTCGCTAGGTTCCACAGTCCGCAACGCGAATTGACCTCGACCACCAACTCTTTGAACTCGTTCTGATGCCTTCTTGCTCGCAGCCTGGGTGCTCCTTTACCTACCCAGATGGGAAATCTACTAAAGTCATTAGAAGTCATACCACCAGCATGCATCATGGCCAATATTGGTATGTTCATAAAGGTACATTCGCACTGCCTCATTTTTTTCGTTTCCGCTAATACCCTCTTCTAGAGACTCAAAAGGTCCTCTACACCTTTCTGCGAGAGACCCCGACTTCGTCGCTTCAATGCCCGTTATGCCCGTTTTCAATCCAGAATCTCACGAGTTTACGCTCCCATCTTCGACGCCAGCACGATTTGCGAGAGTCTATCCGCGTCATACAACTCAACCCGGTTGTATCCATCCCTCCTAGGTCAACCGGTGTCAAGTCTGAGCCAAAAGACGAAGTCAAAGAAGTAATATCGATCTTTGTATGCTGCACTTCTGTTCTCGGGGTGAAATGGGTCATATTAATGCTTGCTGGTTTCATGATCCCAGGATAGTGATGACGAAAGCGACGTCGTATTTGTGAAGACTAGAGGAGCCCAACCCACTTCGACTGGTAGAGGCAAAACTACAACAGGTTTCCCACAACATGAGAAGGATTCTGCTGCAAGCGTCTCCGCTATGCCTGTTCAATCTCAAGCCGAAGCATCGGCAAAGAATCGCAATCGAGACATCATAATGGCCCAATCTAGTCAAGCAAATCGAAAAAAACCATCACAGGGAACTGTCCCAAAGGTCGGTTCGTCTTCTCAGAAGAGAGGCCCCGAAGAAAATATTTCCGAAGAGCCGCCAGCCAAGCGTCGGCTCCTTCAAGCCTCCTCAGAACGACCCACGAACACAGAGATCACTGTTCGTGACCCGTCAGTTCGAAAGACCGAGGCCATGGAGCGCGTCCAGCGACTCGAGACTGGTCTTTCGGACCGATGCATTGTTGCGCTCATAGACTTGTTTCAGGAAGACGTTTCTGCCGCCGACGCGTACCTTGCTCTCACTCGTGAAGGGGTGCGCAAACAGTGGATTGCGGATAGGGTCAGCCATATCAGGGATCATGAGGGCGAAGTTTAATCATCTGAACAACTTCAGGCAACATCAAAGCTTCTCATTCGATTTTTTTGACCCTGCTAACCCTTTTCCGCAGCAGCTGGAGTTGTGATACCATGCTGTGCTTATCGGCGGGAGACAAGATTTTTCTATACTCTTCCATATTTTAGGTGCAAATATCAAATTGTATGCCGTTTTTCGATATAACTTGATTCTATCTCGCAAGGCTTTCTTAAATTAACTCGGGTTAATGCGATTAATATTAGTCTGGAACATCGGAAAGTCAAGTTGTGTATTTTTAATATGATATGTCCTTGTAATTCGGTCTTGACTTGATTCCACAGATATTGGTCAATAAAGTTTTCTTTATTTCACCAGTCCATCAATTCCGTGCATTGCGAAACTGCAGTTCGCTCAAGAAGTTTGAACCGGTAAAGGTCAGCGACTGTCGAGGGTTCGGGGGAACTCAAGAACTGGTCGGAACACTTGGGTCCTTCCACACAGGTATCGGTACCAGAGCAACTTCCCTCCAAGCTACTTTGTCCAGGACAGCTCGGGTCGCGTCATTTGGACTCCCCGTCGAAATGCGTTGGCAGATTGTTGGAGTTTTCACCATTTGCCTCATTTTCAATGCCTATCTTCACGCAGGGGCCCTTGTTAACAAAATCTAAGGAAAAAATGGAAACAAGAGGTGGTTTCAGCCCAAGTTTATTCTCGTGACCGTTAATCCCACCCATGCAGTCTAATTGACTAATTGACCAAACCGATTGGAGCCTAATAGTTGTCTTGCTCGGTCAAGAGGTGACAACACCGTGACCTGTGTGTGGCCGTTACAACCACACACCCACATCCTAATTTCTTGTTGACCGCCAGTGCTTCAACCTCGTTGGATATGCCTTCCTGCCCACTGTGCACTTATGTCTATCTCGATTACCAAAAAAACACTTTTTCAAGTCATACCTCCAGCTTGCACCGGGACCGATATTGGGTACTTGAAAAAAGTACATCCGCACTGGCTCCGTCGTTTCCATCATTGATCCTCCCTTTTAGAAACTGGGAACGTCCTCTATGTCATCCGACGAGAAACACCTACCTCTTCACTCCAATGCCCTTATGCATCCTGCGCGTACTCGACCCTAGATTCCAGGTGTTTGTGGACGCATCTTCGAAGCCATGCTTTGCCTGACTTTGTCACTACAATGCGACTGAATCGCGCTCTGGGCATCTCTTCAACATCGAATGTGAAACTCAACCAAATGGGGGAGGTAAAGTGTGAAGTCAAGGATTCAGAAGTGATATTAATTTTAGTACGCCGCGTTTTTGTTGTCGACGGAGTCAGTGATATTAAATTGTGCTCCTGTCTTCTTGACCATCACAGGATAGCGACGACGATAGCGACGTCGGAATTGTCAATCCCAAAAAATCTCAACCCATTTCTGTCGAAAAGATATGACTGCGGCAGGATCTCCTCAACAGAAAGGAAATTCTTCTACCAGCAGCGCAGTGCTGCCACCTCATATTCCTTTCCACGCAACATCGGGTTCGTCTTGTCAGAAGAGAGAACGAGAGGCAGATGCCCAAATCCCCGCTCCGGCCAAACGTCGATTTATTCAAGCCTCTGCCCCAGAGCGACCTCAAAACACCGAGATTGTAGTCCATGACCCATCAATTCGGAAAACCGAGGCTATGAACCGCGTCCAGCGCCTTGAAACAGATCTCTCGAACCGATGCATCGTCTCGCTTATTGATTTGTTCCAGGAAAATGTATCTGCCGCAGACGCATACCTTGCTCTTACTCGTGAAGGAGTGCGCAAGCAGTGGGTTGCGGATCGGGTTAGGCATATCAGGGAAGATGAAGACGAAGAGTTGTAATCTCAGGAACTTTAGGCCAGCATCAAAACCTCCCATCGTCTTTTTTTGAAACTGTGAGCGCTTTTTGACAGAATTTATTTGCAGTTTATAATACCGTGCCATCATTGGAGGGGTTTATTGGCGGAATGTTAAATGTGTCTATACAACTTTCTCCAGTTTAACATGTACATAGGCAATATTTTTCTTAGTATAACTTCATTTTAACTCGCAAAACTTTCCTCGCTCCGTGCAAATCGATTGTGGTTACTGCGACCGAAGGCTCAAGCAAAGAAAGATTTCACTTGGGCTGTGTCGCTCAAACATTTGATATTTATTCTTAGGGAACTTGTTTTGATTTTCCGGCGCCTTTACAACTTCTCGTGTATTCGTCTTTCTCAGAGACTCATCACGGTCATCTGATTCTTAAACCCGAATTTTATTCAAGGACGAGCGTCATTGATGGATGATCGCTCGTACCACTCAACCGTCGGAGTCGTCCATGGCCTCTTTTCACAAAATCCATTCAGCCAAAAACTAAAAGCGCCTTAGTCTGGTAACCAAACTCTCCTTTTTATTCGTCTGCTGATCACTATACTCCTTAGAAACAGACTGATTAGTCGGGTCGAAGATCGCCCGGGTGAGTCGGTGACCACCGTCTCGGGTGGCTTTTTTTAAACTCAAGGAAATCTTGGGCAGCGCATCTGATGCATTAATCAGCGGTAAGAATCACAATATTGATTTTCTATAAAAACATTTTAACAATTCACAGAGACGGAGAAGACTCGTCCGCTTCGGGAAAGACCTTCTCGACGCTTGCCAAAACACCTGCCCCTTTAGGCCTTATTTTCCCAATATGTCAAATTTGGACATAAAGCAGGTCTCAATTGCGGGGTGAAGCCTGTAGCCGACGGGGATATGCTGAACTGCAAGTCGTGGTGTACGACCCCCGCTTGTTGCGTACGCTCATGAACTCGTCCGCCGCCCCGAACTCGTTGACTGACTCTCGAGGATTTTAGAGTCGACACTCACCATCACAATCACGTCAAGCTTCCCGGATGGGCAGTGCGAGGAACAGGTCTAGCCTATTTCAGGCTTGATATCCAACACTCATCTGCCAATTACGAAAAATCAAGAAGTCATATAAAGATGCTCCAAGCCTGCGCACTTCAAGCTATTATTTAATCTTCTTCACCTTCCCTCATTCCTCCACCCCCTTCCTCTTTGTATCGTCGTTGTTTAATAATATGGCTTTCACCAAAGGATTGGCGCTCTTCCTCTCGCTCTCTATTTTTCAAATTCACTTTGGAAGCGCCGCCACTACCCAGAAGGGAGTAGTTTGTCCTGGTGGACGCACGACCGCCAATAAGGCGTGCTGTGGTGCGTCGCGTAGCGATCAGGTGACCAGTGTGATTGAGGCTGAAATTGTTGTCTTTTAGCTTTGTTCCCAGTTGTCGACCTCCTTCAGGCAGAACTTTTTGAACACGGGAAATGCGATGAAGAGGCTCATGCGGCACTTCGTTTAGCTTTCCACGACGCGATTGGATTTTCAACTAGCGGTATGTTATTTTGACCGTCGCATAAAGACTCACTTTGATTTTTCTAACAAAAACAGGTGGAAAGTACGTCTTCTCAACTTCTTTTAGCAAGCACTGACAGCTTCTAATAAACTTCCGTCGCAGAGGCGGAGGTGCCGACGGATCAATTCTCGCATTCCATTCCACCGAAACTGCATACGGTGCGTATCTTTCTTTACTGTCCGTCTAACTTCGGCTAATTAATTACTTCAACGCCTTGCATTTAAAGCCGCCAACGCTGGGTAAATCCTCCGCTATTCTTACACCATGAATTATTCATTGATTGATGCCTCCTACGACTCTAGCATCGACGACATCGTCGCCCACCAAATGCCCATATTCCTCCAAACAAAGCTGTCCGCAGGTGACTTGTGCGTCATCTCCCCTTCGCTGTCTTTCTCTTTCTCTCTCAAGCTCCATTTCTCTACACTTTCTCACATCGAATTTGATTCCCCAGCGTACACCTCGCAGCAGCCGTCGGGACCTCCAACTGCCCCGGCACACCCAAGCTCCCCTTCTTCCTTGGACGCCCGCCGCCGGCGAAAGCTGCCCCCGATGGGACAGTGCCTGAACCAACGGGTGAGTGGAGACGGGCTCTTATTTTTATTGGTATGATAAGCTAAAAGTGCGAATAGATAGCGTTACCACTATCCTCGCGCGCTTTGCTGATGCTGGGTTCGTACCGCCTGAGGTGATCTGGTTGTTGGCGTCGCATTCGATCGCTGCTGCTGTATGTGTGCTTTCTCTTTTATTTCCGTGAATGGGAATGAGATTGCGGTTCTGATTGTTTTGTCATTCAACAGAGCAAAATCGACCCGGTAAGTATCGGTTTTATCCCATTTACAGCTGTGGTATTGATTGAGGTTGGGATATTGAAGTCGAGACCAGGATCTCCGTTCGACTCGTACGTCCACCCCTTCTCTGCATCACTCCTTCTGACTCATTTCGACGCTTTTGAATTGTATAGGACGCCTGGCACCTTGTACGTCCCCCTTACTCACCCTCATGGTCATCTTATCTTTACTAAATCCAACGTACCAGCGACACCCAATTCTACCTGGAAGTCCTCCTAAAAGGCAACAAATTCCCCGGGTAAGCCTACCCCTCCCCCTCCTCTTCCTCCCAACCGCTCCGACGAGTTAAAACGAAGACTCACTCCGAACCCTGTCCAGAAGCGGTCAACGCTCAGGCGAAGTCGCTGCCCCTCTCGCAGGAGAGATGAGGCTCCAGAGCGATTTTGCGTTCTCCCAAGGTCTTTACGTTTCGCCTCCACCATGTAGCTCGCGGCTGATTTTTGATTGGGGGACGTAGATTCGAGGACGGCGTGTTTCTGGCAGGAAGCGATCAGTGCGTGTTCCTCTTTCCTCGTCCCCCCTAAATTGTCAGACTGAATTGGGAAAATGTTAATAAACAGATAATCAGACTTTCATCATGGGCAAATTCGAAACTGCCATGGCAAAACTGCAGGTCCTGGGACAGAGTGGGTTTAATTTGACGGATTGTTCTGATGTGCGTACCTTCCTCTCCTTCCTCTTTTTGTAAAGCAGGAGATGCTGATTTGAGTTGTTGTTCAGGTTATACCAACCCCAAAGACGTTCTCGAGCCCGATCAAGTACCCGGCAGGTTTTGATAGGACGAAGGTGCAGGCTGCTGTATGTGCCTTCTCTCTCCCCTCACCTATATAGGTTGATGATATTTAATACTACGTACAGTGCACGACATCGGCCTTCCCCAGCCTGGCGACGCAGAACGGAGCAGCGCCTACTGTTGCGCCTGTGTGAGTACTTTTTCTTTCTTTGTTTCCTTTTTTTGCCTGGTTTGGGAGTGGGCTGATGTTTTACGTGTAAAGGCCGGGAGCGTGTAAGTTCCCGTTTTGTTTGTTGAGTGCGTTGTCGGTGTCGTGAGTTGGGGGTATTGGGGTGGATATTTGGTTGGGAAGGGAGGATTCAAGGCGAAGGGAGGCGTTTATTTCTTTCGTGCCTGTGGAGTAGAGCGGCGGGCTTACTTATTTTTGCAAAAATTAGCCCAAGGTCGGATATGTGTAGCCGTTTTGTTTGTTTTTAGGGAGATGTCGGGAAGGGAGGGAGGAAAGGAGGCGTTCTTTTTTTCGAAGCGTACCAGGGAGTTGGGGGTTCGCATTGGTAATTTATTTTTGGTACACATTGGACAAAGGAGTATACCACAATCTTTATACATACATATATCGTGAAACCTCTTTGCGCAAGTAGGCTCTGTGCAAGTTGGCCGATAGAAGGTATAATTACATTCACGGCTCGTGAAGTCTTCATGCGTATGCGGAAAGCGTGCTCGCGAACGCTTGGTCGAGGGGGCTACCGTGCAAGATTTCACGGTAACTGCACGGTTTCAGCGATAGTTGCACGGTAGTCGTATTCGCTGCACGGTACATGCACGCCAGTCAGTAGCAAAAAGTAACCTTCAAGACGTATTGTATTCCTTTTTGTTGTCTCCTGGTGGGTTGGTGACGGAGCGGTGGCGGATCGGCACAGATGTTACTAGATGAATTTAGCCTGGGGAATATTGTATTCTAGCGATTTCGGTGTCTAGTACTATAGTAGGTTCAGTATTTCTGTACGGTAGATATATCAAATCGTTCCATAAAGTTGTAAGGCTGTCGTACGCCATCGAAGATAATATTACCAAGTACCCTTCTGGTTAGCTGTCGGCTCGACAAGAAAGGCCGACAGAAAATAAAGCCTCTCATTTTGAAAGTGGTTCTTTACCTACAAAGACAATTTGGGGCTCGTTTGAAAAGTATTGTAATGGAGTAGACATAGAATTTATATTCAGAAACGTCCAGCTCTCTGGTATAAAAGCTATATTACCTGGCAGCTACAGTAAGCGCACGGTACCTGCACGTACTGATTGAGAAGCGCACGGTAGCGCACGGTAGCGCACGGGACCTGCACGGAGCTTGCACGGTAGCGCACGGTAAGCGCACGGTAGTGCTCGTTAACACTCGTTGATGCACGGTAATGCATGGTAATCCGATCCCAATAAAGGCGATCTCATATTGTAAGAGCTTCTAGTTTGAGCTCGGGAGATTTAATTTTGAGTGGGTCGATGTTGGTCAAGAGCGAACTCCTGTACTGCTTAAAGAAGGAATGTTCGAGCCGTTAAATTTTCACTTACATAGTCCAAGAAAATAAATACTAATCACCATAATAGCAAGGACCTCTTAACGGGTCACATCCAAACCCATACCGAAATCCCGCCCACTCACTAGCGAAAAGACTTGTTAAGGACTCGAAGGTCTATTGAACATTTATCTATCCTTACACAATGGGACGCACGGTAATACAAATTAAGTGCACGGTAGGTGCACGGTAGTGGTTGGAGCACATTACACTGTGCACGGCTACGCTCGGTCGCGCACGGTAATTTCCATTTGCCCTTGTGCGACTTTGTCGGGCTGCACCACATCATCAACATCACCAATCCCCCACTTATAAAAACAACCCTCACCGGCATAGCACCAACCAGCGCCTCCTCGAACCTCCCTACACTCCCATCCAGATCCACCAGATCCTGCTTGATGAGCGCCGGGATGCCGGGGAACGCCTGGAACGGCTGTTCTCGTGAGGTGAAGAGAGCGAGGGCTTGGAGGAGGGGCGGTTTGATCCACCCGAGTGCGTCGGCGAGGATGGTTGATGCGTCGGATTCTGAGAGGGGCTTCGGGGCGGTCCAAAGAGGTCAATTGGTTAGTTAATAGGTGACGTGAATGGCGAAGGGTGCGCGTACGTTTAAGGCGGTTGTCCCGATGTCGATGGACGATGTGAGGGCGAGGGTTTTAGTGTAGATTCCCTGTAAAATACAAGAGAAATAGGTTATAAAGCCGTTATGAAGACTGACGTGGCTTTTTGGAGAGCTTACCGTTGTCCAAGAAGGGGGTGCTCCTGTGCTCGGAAATGCTTGGAGAGCGTTGACGACCGTGCTTGCTTGGGTGGAGATGTTGGTGAAGATGAAGGGGATGGAGGATGCCAGGCTTAACGCGGGGAATAGTGCGAGAAATGGCCATGTTAGGTTTATTTTCATGTCTGGACGCGATTTGAATTGGCTGGCGAACAATCTGAGGAATGAATTGGGAGTGAACGAGCCAAAATTATATGGGAAATGTCAGAACAGGTTGGACAGTCGTCAAGGCGCGTATCACTTCTCTGTTAAACAGTATCATTTATGCCAGGCGGGCGGCAGGATTGACAATATTAATGGATTGACAGTGGGACTCGGATGTCCTTCAACATCGACAAGCACAATGATGTCGCTGATCGTCGAATCTTATCTTATCTCTTCAAGGCTATTACTAAACCCACCGTGCGAACCCCCGCTTATCATCATCACCACCGATGGCGGCTAAGTTTTCGAATCACCCACGACCGCCACGCCCAGAACTTCTCTCGAGCCTCGACGCCTGCGAACGAGGCCCAAGTAGGCGTCCAGCCGGTGGAATCGGGGGCGGGGAAATAGATTAGACCCTGCTCGCGTGGTCCTGTGATCATTCTCTCAGAGGAAGGACTCCGATGAGACCAAGAAAGAGGGTAGAGAGGCAACACGAGGTACGGTTATCGGTTATAGGCTTTGTCCATCGCTATTCCTATCCCACCCACCCTCCACCGGTATCGCTTGCTTAAACCGCTAGCGTGCTGTTGACGTTCTGTGCTCGTTGCAGTCCTTTCCATGCTCACCCTCTTTCGCTCAGGTTGCAGTCTCACTCGAGGTGCCGCGCGTCAGCGGTATTTTTGGACCGCATCTCGGTCTCTCTCGATCAACTCGCACTTCAACTCGAAAGCTAACAATGCGTACACTCCCAAGAATACGACCTCCAGGCAACTGTCTACCACGAACGAGCCCGATTCCAAAAACTCTGCTCCTGGTTCTGGTTCTGGGCCGAGCGGTCGGGCACTGACCACCTTCCTCGTCGCAATAGCCAGCGCACTCGGCGGCTTCGAGCTCGCCCAATCGCCGTTCTTCATCTCGAACGACGGGTTCTTCTCGAACGACGGGTTCCTGTCCCAATCTAAGTTCTTCTCAAGCTCGAAGCGTGCACCGCGGTATGGGGGTCCTAAGGAGCTGGAGAACGCCATTCGGGAGCTGAAGGTGGCTTTGACTGGAGATGCGAACGATGGAGAGGGCGAGGGGGCGGGGGAGGGGAAGGTGTCCACAGACCCGGACGACCTGCACGAGCATGGGTTCTCGACGAACGACCACTATCCTGGTGCGTTTCATTCCTCGCCTTCATTCGTTGCATTTCGTATAGCCTGACGCCTGATATCCCTCTCATGTGCAGGCATGAGCCACGGAGTCGTCATATACCCCTCCTCAACCGAAGACGTCGTTAAAGTCGTCAAGATCGCGACCAAGTACCGTATTCCGATCACCGCGTATGGAGGGGGGACGAATTTGGAGGGGCATTGTCGTGGCGTGCGTCATCCCATCCTTCTTTCTCTTTTCCCTGGGCATGTCAAGTCTGACGATTCTGAAATTTGCAGAGCGGAGGTATATGCGTGGATATGGCGAACATGGATCAGATTCTCGCTATACACGGTACGCCACTTCTCTTTCTTTGGCCCATCACGATCGAGCGGCTTAACTGGGGAAATAGAGAAGGACGCAGACCTCGTATGCCAGCCCGGCGCGCGGTGGATGGATATCAACGAGACGTTAAAGGAGAAAGGCATGCTTATTTTATTCACTTTGACGAGGCGCATATATGCGTGTTTCTGACTTGATTTCTTTCTTCGGTGACTAGGAATTCCGCTGTTCTTCCCTGTAAGCCCTCTCCTCTCTCCTACTCTAAGCCGTTTATCTCTTAACCCTGGTGCCGTTTGAAAGATCGACCCAGCGCCCGCAGCGACGATCGGAGGGATGCTCAGCACGGGTTGCTCAGGCAGTACGTACCTCTCCTCCTCTCTCCTCAACCTCCACCCTCGTTTTGTTGATCTGATGGGTGTATGCTACAGCCAACGCGGTGCGCTACGGTACAGCAAAAGGCGAATGGTTCTTGAACGTCGTGCGTTTCACTTCTCTATATTTCCTGTGTAATTAATAAACGATGAACAATACAGACAGTCGTCCTCCCTTCAGGCGAAGTGATCAAGACCCGCCGGCGCTCGCGCAAGTCGTCCGCGGGGTTCGATACGACGAAGCTGTTCATTGGGGCGGAGGGGACGTTGGGGATCGTTACTGAGGGTGAGTGTGCTTATGTTCTGTCTTTTTTATTTCATTTCTTCTCTCGGAGTGGCGAACTCGTTATTTCGCGCATATACGCCTCTCTTCTACTTTCCGACTGAGCAAAATGCTAATCGTGCGCTGCAGTGACCCTCCGCCTCACCCCGCTCCTCCCGACGACAGTGGCGATCGTGCACTTCCCGGACGTGCAGAAGGCGACGGAGGCGGTGGTGGATGTTATGAAGACCGGTGTGGGCATCCGTGCGTTCTCCCTTTCCAGTGTTCAATCATTTTTCACTTAACCCCGACCTACAGAATGCGTCGAGCTAGTAGACAACATCTTCATCTCCGCCATCAACAAATACCGCGTCTCCTCC
The DNA here is from genome assembly GCA_023014345.1 of Galerina sulciceps. Classification (NCBI taxonomy): domain Eukaryota; kingdom Fungi; phylum Basidiomycota; class Agaricomycetes; order Agaricales; family Galerinaceae; genus Galerina; species Galerina sulciceps. Next base: position 305,771 of record JAEDXJ010000043.1, read on the forward strand.
TCCTCCTCTTCCCCCTCCGCCTCCTCCTCTCCCTCCTCCAAATCCAAATCCAAACCCCAAAAGCCCTACCCAGAGCTCGACTCCCTCTTCTTCAAATTCCAAGGCCCCTCCGCCGCCTCGCTCGCCGAGACAGCAGCAACCGTGCAGCGCGTCGTCGAGCGGCACGGAGGGACGGGGTTCCGCCTCGCGCGGGGGGAGGAGGAGGCGCAGGCGCTGTGGGACGACCGGAAGAACGCGCATTATTCGGGGATGGCGCTTGTTGAGGGGGCGAGGGGGTGGCCTACTGATGTTTGGTGCGTGTTTTTCTTACAATTGGACTTTGGACTTTGATGGATTAATTAATGAGCGCGTTTTTTTTGGTGTAGTGTCCCAATCTCAGCCCTCCCTGAGCTCGTATACGAGACGAAGAAGGACATCGCTGCGTCTGGGCTGGTGTCTACGATCGTCGGACATGTAGGGGATGGGAACTTCCATGCGCTGATATTGTTCAAGACGGAGGAGGAGATGGGGAGGGCGAAGGAGGTGGTGCATCGGATGGTGAGGAGGGCTATTGCGTTGGATGGGACGTGTGAGTTGTGTTCATTTCGTTCTCTGTTTCTTTGTTTCTTTGTTGTTGATTAATGGCGGTGATACATGCAGGTACGGGTGAACATGGCGTTGGGATTGGGAAGAAGGAGTATCTCGTCGAGGAACTGGGAGAGGGAACGGTCGAGCTGATGAAGAAGATTAAGCGCACAATTGATCCGCTGGGGTTGTTTAATCCTGGAAAGGTGGGTTTTTCGTTTGAAAACGAAAGTGGGAATAATGCACTGACTTTTTCTACGAACAGTTGTACCCAGACGACGAACCGCCAGAGAAGCCGACGAAGCATTAGTTGTGTTATTCTTTCATGACTTTTATGATTTTATTTTTTTTCTACTTGGGTGATTTGTAGACGGTAGAATTAACCGGATAATATAAAGGCTGCAGCGAAAGCAGTTATAAGTTATTCGTCAAAAAAAGTTCGGGGGTATGATGAGTTGTACGATCCCTGACGGTGTTCGGAAGGAGTTTATAGTACGGTAATGGTCAAACATACCCAGCCTGAGGACGATATGTCGATGAAATGGCAAACCTTTGGGCATAATGCATTGTTCTTCAAAGTGTATTCATGCATTGTGCTTGGCGACGTTGTTGGGCTTGTCGGTCGGGTATAATCGTATATTTACCCTTAAATAACAGGAGTATCTTTTGCGTCATCTGCCGCACCGCTCAGACATTATTCAGTGCGGGATGACGTACAAACTGAGTCTGTTTCACCCCGGCAGTGTATAAAAGCCTGCACAATCCCCAAATACGAAGTCCCAACACTTCCTCTCGACCACTGCACTGACAAAGAACCTATAAGTTAGTATAACACCTGCCCTCTGATAATCCATGCACACTTATTCTTCCTTTACCCACCCAATCCCTCATATTTCAATTTCTTCAATATGCAGTATAAATCTGCATGCCCATCTGTTACCTTTGCCAAATATTTCCCCTTTGATTTGGTTTCATGCATGAAATGCAGACAAATTAAAGGTAACTCGTTCAGTGGAGGTGGCGGATGGGCATGCAGAGGTATGTTGCACATTGAAATTAGGTACTCTAGTTGGCAGGTGGGTAAAGCCGCTAAAGCGAAAATAAAAGTGTGTAAGTTGTCAAATGCTGTGGTCAAGACAAACTGTTAGGAATTTATATGTGGGGATGATGCAGGTTTTTATTCACCACTGGGGTGAAACACTACTCGGAATAGGTGCGCATCGCGTCATTTGCTCGGCCACGTGCTGCGCATTTCCCAGACCCGCTGAATCACACCAGATCTTGATTCTTCTGCTAGTTTTCGCCGCCACCTGTCTACCATCTCACCCACCACCACCCCTCCTCAGGAGGGTCCAGATTTTAAAATACCCAACGCTCCACCCCTACTCACCCCCATCGACGTAGCCCTCCCGCGCCGCCCTCTTTTTAACTTGTCTACTCAGCTGCTGGGGGGGTTTGTACCACGATGCCCACTCGCGTTGCGCTGTGGACATTACAAGCTGAAAAATAGGCGTGGGAGGGGTCAGGTCACATTTGTGGGCCGTATCCATTTCAGCGCTCTGAGTCTGCTCGTTCCCGTCATTGCCTCCCGCGCCGTACCTTCCTTGACTTCTGTCCATCGCAGCTCTGGGGCAGGCAGGTCATACAACTGCGGGCCCCGAAATATGGACATAGTCATCTACATGGCAATGGCGCGGGAGACTCTTCTTGCCTTTGCGGGTCGACGATTGGAATGGAAAGCTTTGGTACTACTGCTGGCGAGCAGGCAGTTCGCAAACCCGCCACGGCCCACTTGCTTTGTCCTGGACATATATAAGGGCAAACGCGCGATATGAAGACGGCTCCTTTAACGCATCACCCACACTTTACCGTGGAGCTCCTCGCGGGTCTCCCGCTGTCGACGCGTATTTCACGCTCTTCTAGCTCTGGTTGTACTCGAGTAGTCATCTCTGGTCTTCCTGTCAGAATTCAGTCAAGTCCAGCCTGCTCTTTTTTTTGAACTCGCCCTTTTTTTTTTCTACCGACTCATGCTAGTGCCTCGTCGCAATCTGTTAGTGTTATTAGGCTTCCTGAGCCTTTGGCTTGTGTCAGAGGCACGCCCCTGCGAACTCGAGCCATTTCTCATGAACACGGTGACGGTGAACTTGCATCGTCATTGGAATGTGAATATATTCTCGAAGACAGGAATATTGAGAGGCTAGGTAAGTTTTCTATACCTCTTACCTCCTCTAGCGCTGAAATTGAACTCAGTCTGTCGCTCCCGTGTAGTTGGATGTCAGCGTACCTCCTCTGAAGGTCTTATTGCAAAATCAGCCCTTTTCTCGCGAAGATTGACTTTCAAATGCCCTAAGCTCCGGCCTCTTCGTTGCTCGCCCCTACGACCCGCTTCAAGAAATCGGCATCTGCCAACTTGCGTTCCATATCCAACGCTCATCTCACTTCGTCGTTGGACTGCCGTTCCTCAAGCTGTGTTTGTATGCGCCTCCTGGACTACAGGTGTTTGGTGCGTGTCCTATTGCCTATCTATAACCTTTTTTATATTGATTAATTCATTGATGAACTGGTATATAACATCCCGGTCTCCGCATTCTCTGAGCTCGTATACAAAACGAAGGACATAACTGGGTCGGACAAATTGGGGGTCCATGCACTGATATTTTTTTTTCAAAACGGAGGAGATGAAGAGAGCGAAGGGGTTCGTGCATCGGATGGTGAGATGGTGATTGTGTTTTGATAAGACATGTACGTACATACTGTCTTCCTTCTATCGTGTAACAAGGCTGTGGCTGTTGGCCGACGAGGAGAATGCAGGTACGGAAGACCACGGCGTCGGAATTGGGAAGAAGGCGCACTTGAGGAAGATACGGTGGAGCTGATGAAGATGATTAAACGGACGATTGATCCGTTGGGGCAGCTTAATTATGGAAGGTGAGCGCATTTATTGCCTTCGTGTCTTCGTTGTAATAACGTGCTGACTTCTTTTCTTTTTTTGCTACGAACAGTTGTACCCAGACGATGAGTTGCCGACATGGCCGACCAAGAGGTAGATATCTTGTTTTATGATTCTGTTTATTTTCTACTTATGCTACTTTGTAGACGGGAGATTTATCAGATAAAAGAAGGAAGAAAGGAATCGAACGACAAAAAAATGAGAACTTATACGACCTCGAAAATTACTCAAATCAAACTAGATGCCACAACCAGGGGTCCCAAATTTTTGAGGGAAGTAGTTCGTGTCAATAAACTTGCAGTCAACAAGAAAAACCGAGAAGAAGACACAAAAGATATCAACGACATCGTCCTGCGATGTCCAGAGGTTCATTGGAATTGCAACGATCATTCGTCTTTGACGTCGTCGTACTCGTCAAATTTGTCGTCGTTTTCGCCATATTCGTCCTCGTCCTCCTCATGTTCGTGATCTTCCTTGAGAAGACGTCTTATGCGATCTTGGACCCAGACCTTCCGGACACCCTCGCGAGTGAGCGCAAGGTACGCATCGGCAGTGGGAACGTCGACCTCGAAGTGATTGATAAGCGCGACAATGCTTCTGTCTGACAGTGTCTTTTCAAGGCGCTGGACGCGTTCCATCGCTTCGGTCTTCCTCGCTGCTGAAGTGACGTGACAACTCTCTTGAACGCGCGAAGACGATTGTGGACGACTCGGAAGCACCTCGACTCGTCGGCGCTTTGGTGGAGGGACGGCAGTGAGAGCGGATGCGGAAGCAGGAGTGGCAGTCCGTTTTTGTCGAGACAATTTCGCCTGGGCAATTTGAAGGGTCTCTTTGGTGGACTTTTTCTTTGGGGGAATTAATCCAACGAAGACGATATCGTCGTCGCTGTTTGACTCGGACTGTGGTGGAGGTCGGGCTGTCACACTTGCTCGCTTCAGTCGCGACGCATTGGCGTCGACAGCCAGGGACGCACTGATAGATGGCGGTCCACCAGCTTCGCTTTCGCTGTAGTCATGGTCTTCCACTATAGTAACATCAGTTGGCGGTGGGGTCTAGGGGAGTTGGCAGGCCTTAGTACATCTAATCGTCCTTGGATAGGTGAGAGTGCATACGAAAAGGGAGATCTCATGTTTCTCCGAGTCGTCGTCTATGTGCTGCCCTTGCTTTTCCTTCACCTCTGCTTTAAAATTCTTTGAACGATGGCGACGGGTAGGCGTTTTGTTCTGTTGGGATGGTTTGGCCTGGGTGCTTCGAGCAACCTCTTGGGTGGACTTCTGTTTGGAGCGAATTGGCGCGACTAAGATGACATCGCCGTTGCTGCTTGACACAGACTGCAGTGGGGAACGGGCTATCACACACGCCCGTTTCTGACGAGGTGCAATGGCGTCTACAGCCATGACCCGTCCGCTAGGTCTGACGTCAACACCTTCGTGATCATCATGGTCCTCCGTTCCAGAGTCCTCAGTGTCGCTCGGCTAGACAAGAGGGTAGGCAGATCTTAGCATGTCTACTAGTCGTTGGAAAAGTGACAGAGCGTACGGAAAAGGAACTCTCTTTCTCCAAATTATCCCTTATTTCATCCGTCTCCTCCACTTCGAGAGATTTTGGGCAAGGCCGACGAACAGGAGAAATGTTCTGGAAGGGCTTCGAAGTGCCCCACAATTTTACGTCAAGCTTCCGAGAGAGATGGCGCTTTAAATTTTGGAAACTTTCGAAAGACAATCTGCAACAAGGGCAGCGAAGAGCCGACGTCGGTGTTTTCCTTCTTACAGTGCGTGATATGGCTCTTTGGTTTTCTGCAACAATAAAGTTGAACTATGCACAGGAAGATAGATGAAAAGGGTATACCTTTGTACATAATGTAATGATCTTCGAAGTGTTTATTTGCCTTGTGCAGGCGGAAGGTGTTGGGCTTGTCAATCGAGTATGTGAACGGACAATATGGGCAAGAGCCCATGTTTAATCCTGGAGAGCTCATCAGGGTAGTCGATGTGGAAGTTGAGTCTCAAACCCAACTTACAACCAAACTTCGGGTTTTTAAGGCAAAACGCCTGTCACGCGGAGACCACGACGCGTCGTTGTGACTCTGAGAACATAGGACTCCGAGCTGCGCGCCTCGTCAGGGTCACCGCCGCCACTACTTTCCAGGTTGTCTTCTTGATGGCCGCTCGGATTCTTCCGATGATCCAAATCGAGAATCGGTTACAATGCGTTACGGGCTGACTGACCTGCACGACCTTCACCCATCACATGCACACCGTCGGTCCCCATTCCACCTCCCGCTCGTCTCCCGCCTCTTTCCCGCTTTCGTAAATAACATTTGTATTTTGACATATTATATTCAAATTTTATTTCAAGTCAACATCCTGAATCCAATTTACCAAAAGCGCCAGATACTGCACTTATTTTCATCTAGGAGCATGAGCTCATTGGTAGGAACGACGAGCTCAACTAATGGTTTGGACAGACGAAATTGGGAAAAGCAGAATGACGTGGCATGGGGATCGTTGGAAGAGTGCGAGCTGCCATCAATCAGCCATAATACGATCATATTATGGTTACAGACTCTAAATTACTTCAGTTCATTTTACGTATTCACCATGTCGCTCCCCGTTTAATATCAGTAAATAGACAATGCGCTTTTGAATATTATACACAGTCACCTTCCCGGCTGTGTCGCATATTGAAGAAGTTGAAATATGAGGTTGTGGATGGGTGGGTAAAGCGAGAATAAATGCACATGGATTGTCAAATAACAGCAGTTAGGTACTTTGTTAACGCAGTGGTCGCAACAAGGTGTTGGGAATTCATATTTGAATTTTCAAGTTGGGGTCTAGGTTTTTATTCATGAATCACCACTGGGGTGAAATAGTTTGTGCATCAAATAGTGTCTGAGCACTGCGGCACATGACGTGAAAGATACTGCTTAAATAGGTGCGCATCGCGTCAGTCACTCGGTCACGTGCCGAGTATTTACGTCGTTCCCTGACTCGCTGAATCACTCTCTGAGTCTCCGTCTCTCCTTCCTGTACACATTGCTGAATCCAGTTCAGCTGTTCCCAATATTTTCGCCATCTTCGATTCCTTGACGTTTTTAATGTCCAGTGCAATCCATCACATAACACGACCTTTTTTCGCTTGTCACCAGTCTTTCCGTCTCGATGATCCCTCGTTATTGCATACGCTCCAAATGTCGCCAAGTGGCTGGCTTCTGTTCAGGCTTATATTCCAACTCTGATGAAGGGCTAGGCTCGTTCTACTTGATCTTTCGATCCTTGCAAGACCGGAAAAGGAGGCGATCCAGCGTCCTTGGTTGAATCGCCACAATACGGGTATCTGTCACGTCAATCCACTTCATTGGTCCACAGCTCCCATCTCAGTGCCCTATCCGGCTGCCACTTCGGAGCGCCATCAGTCTGAGACTAGTTTTCGCGGCCACCACCTGTGACCTATCCGCCATCTCGCCCACCATCACCGCTCCATTGAAGGGTGCAGATCTCCAACCAATACTCTCCCAATCGTCGCAGCCCTCCGACGCCGCACTCTCTGTACCCCTGTCTATCTCAGCTGCCGGGCGGGTTGTACCACGACACCCGCTGGCCTTGCGCTATGGACATTAGAAACAGCGTGGGAGGGATTAGTCACATTCGCAGGTCGGGTATATTTCAGCGCTCTAAGTCTGCTCGTTCCCGTCGTCATTGCCTCCCGCGCTGCACCCTCCTTGATTTCTGTCCATCACAGCTGTGGGGCAGGCAGGTCATACAACTGCTGGCTACGGGGTATGGACATTGCCATATCCAGTTGGAACGGCGCAGGAGACTTTTCTTCCCTTTGCGGGTCGGGCTACTTGCATTTGTATCAGGCAGCAGTGCGACGGTAGTTAGGAAAATTTGGTACTACTGCCGGCGAGCGGGCAGTTCGCAAACCACCCACGGCCCACATCTACAATTTTTGGGGTAGAGAGGATGGTGCTTCGTTCCGGACGTATATAAGTGCAAAAGCGATATGAAGACGACTCTTCTGATGCATACATCTACACTTCAAGTTTGACGAGGCGTCACTCCTACTACTACCAACGTTGCCCACTCCGAAGCTCCGATGGATAGTACCCTTGTCTTTAATGGAGCTCCTCGCGGGTCTCCCGCTGTCGACACGTATTTCACGCTCTTCCACCTCTAGTTGTCGTCGTCTCCAGTACCCCTCCATCGCGTCAGTCACGTTTCGCCTATCAGAATCGGCAGTCACTGAGTCAGGTTCAGTCTACCCTTATCTTTCAAGTTCTTTTGCCGAATACTAGTGCTTCGTCGCGATCCGTTAGATCCCATCAGGGCTGATGAACCGGAATCACTTCCTCTGAACTGTGAGTCTTTCCCCCTTACAGCACGAAGAGGAACACGGTGAACTTGCATTGTCATATGAATGTGAGCATATCATTGAATAGAGGAATGAGGGGCTAAGTACGTGTTTTCTACCTCTTATGTATATCCTGTAGAGCTGAAATCGAATGCAGCTATCATCGTCTAGTTCATTGTTAGCCTTTTATTTCAAGATCGGTTCTTTTCACGAGAAGATCGCCTTTCAAGAACCCCAAGCTCTGGTCTCTGCCTGCTTGCTCGACTTTCTGTTTCAAGTAACCGTTATCTATAGACTTGTCCCCTTTACGCGATACTCAACCTTCTCAAATCATCTTTGGGGTTGTTCAATCCTGGAAAGGTGAGCGTATTTATCGGCTTCTTGCTTTCGTTGCGATGATGTGTTAAATTTCTCTCTGCTTTCCCACGAACAGTTGCACCCAGACGACGAGCTACCGGCATGTCCGACCAAGAGGTAGTTATCTTTTTTACTGATACATTTATTTCGTGCTTAGGTGAATTGGTAGACGGTCAATTTATCAGACAATAGAAGGCGAAAGAAATCAAACAACAAAAAATAAGAACTTATACGTCAAATCATAAGCCTCGGCGACTCGAAGAATAATCGAGAAGAATACAAAACACTGCCCTGCGATATCTATGGGCTCATTAGAATTGCGGTAACAATCACTCGTCGTCCTCGTCCTCATCCTGGTTCTCGTCATAGTCCTCGTCCTCCTCGTCATATTCGTTCTCATCTTCCCCCTCTTCGTCTTCTTCCTTGAGCAAATGTTTTATGCGATCTTGGACCCACATCTTCCTCACACCCTCTCGAGTAAGCGCGAGGTATGCATCTGCAGCGGAAACGTCGACCTGGAAAAGATTGATAAGCGCGACAATACCCCTGTCCGAGAGCGTCTCCTCAAGACGCTGGACACGTTCCATTGCTCCAGTCTTCCTAGCCGCTGAAGAGATGAGAACGTTGTCCTGTATGCGAGGAGACGATTTTGGACGACTCGGAAGCACCTCGATTCGTCGGCGTTTTGACGGAGGGACAGCAGCGGGGGCGGATGCGGAAGCAGGAGCATTCCGCTTCTGTTGAGACGATTTTGCCTGGGCAATTTGAACGGCCTCCTGGGTGGACCTTTTATTGGGGCGAATTGGTCCAACGAAGACGATATCGTCGTCGCTGGTTGACTCGGACTGCGGCAGAGGTCGGGCTGTCACACATGCCTGCCTCTGTCGAGGTGCACTGGCCTCGACAGCCAGGGACGCACTGATAGCTAGCGGTCCGCTAGGTCCGCTCTCGTCATGGTCCTCGACTATAATGACCTCAGAATCGGTTGGCGGTGGGGTCTAGGTGATTTGGCAGGCCTTAGCACGTCTAATCGTCGTTGGATAAGTGAGAGGGCATACGAAAAGGTAGATCTCATGGTTCTCATCCTCCAATTCACGACGTACTTCATTTTCCGCCCCCACTTCAAGATTCTCCCACCAACCGTGACGGGTAGGAGGCATGCCCCGGACGGGTTTCGCAGTACTTATTAACTTTACGTCAAGCACCCGAGAGAGATGACGCATTATAGCCTGGTAATTTTGGCGAGAGAGTTCGCAGCAAGGACAGTAAACATCCGACGTCGGTGTTTTCCTTCTTAAAGTATACAATATGGTTCCTGGGCTTTCTGCAAATGTAGAGTTGAAATGTACTCGGGAAGACGGAGCGTAGAAAATGCATACTCTTGGGCATAACGCGATATTCCTCGGAGTGCGTCTCGGCTGCATGTCGCCGGTACTTGTCGAGATTGTTAGTCGTGTACGTGAAAGGACAATACATGCAGGAGCTCTTGTCATTTCTTGGCGGATTCATGAGGGGCAGAAGATGTGGATGTCAACTTTCAAATTCAACCCACAGCCAAAATTCGGGTTTTTATGGGAAACTCAGTCACGCGGGTACCACGACGCGTCGACGCGTCAGTGTTGAACGATGAGTGTTGAACGTTGAACACTTATAAATAGTAAGATTCATATGGTTGAGGTGGTTGTGTGAACATTGTCGGTACCAGTCAGACGTCAAGTCAGAAGCTGCAGCCAGCCGGGCCCAAAGCTTGGGAAATAGTACATGTCAAAAAACCTGTAATTACATAGTGAGCCCAATCGATAAGAAATAAAGCAAATATCAACGACGCCGGCCCGCGATATCTACTGTATGGTTCATTGGAATTGCGACATTTACTCGTCTTCGTCGTCCTCGTCATATTCGTTGTCGTCTTCATCATATTCTTCGTCGTCCTCCTCAATCTTGTTCTCTTCTTTGAGAAGATGTCTAACGCGATCTTGGACCCATATCTTCCGAACACCTTCCCGAGTAAGCGCGAGGTACGCATCGGCGGCCGAAACGTCGGCTTGAAAGAGGTCAATGAGCGCGACGATACACCTATCCGAGAGGGTCTTCTCAAGACGTTGAACGCGTTCCATAGCTTCGGTCTTCCTCGCTGCTGAAGAGATTTGAACACCCTCCTGAGCGCGTGAAGGCGACTGTGGCCGAGACTCTTGAACTCGTCGGCGCTTTTGTAGAGGTGCGGAAGCGGCAGCTGGAGCTGGAGCTGGAGCTGGAGCAGCCCGTTTCTGTTGAGACGATTTAGCCTGGGTGCTTCGAGCGACCTCTTGGGTGGACATCTGTTTGGATCGAACTGGTGCGACGAAGATGACATCGTCGTCGTCGCTTGACTCCGACTGCGGTGGAGGTCTGGCTCTTGGAGGTTGGGCTCTTACACATGCCCGTTTCTGTCGAGGTGCAATGGTGTTTACAGCCACGGCCCGTTTGCTAGGTCTGACATAGACGCTTTCGTTATTATCATGGTCCTCCGCTCTAGAGACCTCAGAGTCGCTTGGCTAGGCGAAAGGGTAGGCAGACCTTAGTATGTCTAATCGTCGTTGGAAAGGTGGCAGAGCGTACGAAAAAGGAACTCTCTTTCTCCAAGTCATCCCTTATTTCATCCGTCTTCTCCACTTCGAGAGTTTTTGGACAAAGCCGACGAACAAGAGGAATGGTCTGGAAGGGCTTCGCAGTCCCACACAACTTTACGTCAAGCTTCCGAGAGAGATGGCGCTTTAAACTGTCGAACCTTTCAAAAGACGATCCGCAGCAAGGGCAGCGAAGAGCCGACGTCGGCGTTTTCCTTCTCAAAGTGTATAATATAGTTTCATGGCTTTCTATTGCGGCAAAATTGAAATATGCACAGGAAGATAGATGAAAAGTGCTTGCCTTTGTACCGAATGGAATGTTCTTCGGAGTGTTTATTGACAATGTGATTGCGAAAGGTGTCGGGCTTGTCAATCGAGCATGTGTATGGACAATATGAGCAAGACTCCATGTCCAATTCTAGAGAGCTTATCGGGGCAGTCGGTATGAAAGTCTCAAACACAACTCACAACAAACTTCGGGTTTTTAAGGCAAAACACTAGTCACGCGGGTACCACGACGCGTCGACGCGTCAGTGTTGAACGATAACTTTAAGTGTTGAACGTTGAACATTTATAAATAGTAAGATTCAATGCATATGGCTGAGGTTGATGTGTGAACATTACTTCCCGGGACCAGTCCGTCGTCAAATCAGCAACCAGCGGGGCAAAAATCGTGAGGTAAATAGTACATGTCAAAAAACCTACAATCAATGAGACTAATCGAAAGAAGGCAAAACAAATATCTACGATACTGGCCCGCGATATCCATGGCTCATTGGAATTGTGACATTCACTCGTCTTCTTATTCGTCGTCCTCGTCATATTCGTCCTCGTCCTCGTCGTGCTTGTTTTCTTCCTCGAGAAGATGTCTAACGCGATTTTGGATCCATATCTTCCGAACACATTCCCTAGTAAGCGTAAGGCACGCATCGGCATGTTTAGAAGAAAATTTAATCGGGCAAATACCACATTTCGTCAATTACAACTCCTTATTTTCTTTCTCGACAAGATGACCTACGCGATTTCGATCCACACTTTCCGCACACCCTCACGCGTGAGCGCGAGATACGCATCGGCGGCGGAAATGTCGACCTGAAAGAGATCAATGAGCGCAGCGATGCATTTGTCCGAGAGCGTCTTTTCAAGGCGCTGGACGCGTTCCATCGCTTCAGTCTTCCTCTCTGCTGAAGAGTCATTCTCTTGATTGAGCGAAGTCGATTTTGGACGAGTAATAACCACTTCGACTCGTCGACGCTTTGGTGGACTCGGAGGGGCGACAGCGACAGCTGGAGTAGCAGCGGTTCGCTTCTGACGAGACGACTTGGCTTGGGTTTTTCGAAGGGCCGCCCTGGTGGACTTCTGCTCAAAGCGCGTTGGCGTAACGTTTACGGCATTGTCGTCGACACTCGGCTACAGTCGGGCAGGGGAGGCTGTAGCGCCCGTAACAGAAACCCGTTCACGCTGAGAGGGATCAACTGCGGCAACAGCACCGGTTGCACTAGCAGGTGGAAGGCTGATACGTGTTACATTCAAGCCATCTGGCTGGTCATAGTCGTGCGTTCCATGGGCATCAAATGCAGCTGGGGTCTACGTTTAGACGGCGGACAAGATTTAGTAGTTCTGAGCCCCTGTGGAAGAATGATAAAGCGTACGAAGTGGATGATCTCCACCTCCGAGTCATCGCTGATTTCATCCATTACCTCCCCTCTGAGAGTCTTCGAACCAGGGCGAAAGATGGGAGCAGTGTGCTGGAAGGGTTTCGAAGCGCTCCTCAGCTCTACGCCGAGTTCCCGAGAAAGATGGGGTAGTAATGTCCAGAAACTTTTGAAGGAAGCTCGACAGCAAGGGCAGTTGAGAGCTGATGTCGGTGTTTCCCGCCTTACGGTATAAATGGTTCTTTCTGCAGCACCAAGGTTCAACTATTGGAAAGAAGATAGATGAAAAACATACCTCCGCGTATAATACGATATTCTTCATAGTGCATCCGAGCCTTAAGTATGTCGGCGAAGGTTGCCAGGCTTATTAGTTGGGTACGTGAACGGACAATATGGGCAGGCGTTGATGATGTCCATTGTTGGTGGTCAAGGTTTGAGTTCGCGATGAAACTTCTGGTTTTTAAGGAGTTGAAGTCACGCGGGCACCACGACGCGTCAACAGAGACGCGTCAACAGAGTGTTGAAAGTTAGACTTTGAACATTCGTCTATATATATAGTAAAGCACAAGGTCCGTCATCATTATATGGACATGGCTCCCAGTATTTTACGAAGCCGAACAGAAACAGAATAACATACGTCCGTTAAAAGCAGTGTCTTCGTGAAACTGTCATGACGATTTTGAGAGCTAATATAGTCCTTTCCCTAGTCAAACGGTTGGCCTAGTTGCCGAGGTTGGGCTTGTTGCCGAGGCGGCCTTAGTTCCAAAGAGCTGTTGTAAAAACGCCTCGCTGTTCGGTGGGCGTCCGAGGAACTCCTACAAGTACGATCTTAGTATTCATTTTATACACGAGCTGACGCTTTACCTGAACAATCTCCAACGCATCGCGACTACCGCCCGGTTGAAGGATCTTGTCACGGTACAGCCTTCCGCGGACAGGATCAAGGGGATCGGCTTTGAAGACAGTTGCGTACATGTCTGCCGCGAATACATTGGAATACATGTACCTGTATTTCACGCGAAACATTGTAAAATCAATGATGGAGTGGTAGGGAAATCACGCACCCGTAATAACCTGCTTCATAGCCGATTAGATGGCTGAATGCACTCTGGCCTGGGCATTCTTTGTCGTGTTCTAGAAGTAAGATTTGTTTACGGAGGCTGCACCAGTACTGCGTATAATTCTCAATATCTATAAAATTTGATTCAGTACTTTGTTGACTTTCTTTTGATATGCGACTTATGTACCCTGGTCGGAATGCACCTTGATATCGTACTTGGCGAAAAAGACTTGACGGAGGTTGAACAAGCCGAAGTTCAGGTATCGGCTACAGCGAACATTCTCAGCATTGTGAACTCCCGAGGAAAGAAAGAGGAAGACAACTTTTTAACAAGCTTTTGAATGAGTTCGGGAGGCATTGGTTTCTTCGTTTCGTAATGACTGGTGATCTTTTCCAAAACCCTAGGTTCATAACACCTAGAAGAAATTTATTTATTTCCTCGAAATAAATGGAGAATAAGTGGGAAAGCACCAGTTCTCCAACATCTGGGAAGGCGCTTCGCCGAAATCCGCATCGACCCTACCAAAAGAGTGAATACATCATGCTAACTACAATTGAGATGAAATACTCACCTCGTGCCATGGAACCGAGCGAACTTGGTCTTGCTTAAAAGTTCGTGGAAGACATGTCCTACCTCGTGGAAAAGGAGGACAGTGTCGAAGTGGCCCATCAGGGCCGGCCTCTGGGGTGTCGCCTTGGCTAGACTGGCAACGATTGCACATGAAGGGTAGCTGCGCTTTCCGTTGAGAAGTTCATAACCACATTGGAATGGCCATATCGCTGGGTTGGGGAACTTTCCAGCTAGTGCGTTTAAAATTAACGACGGGACTGACATCGGATGAAAGAAGACATACGACGAGGGGTAAGGTCAAGATATGCATAGCCGAGAAAACCCGACTCGTCTTGAGCTCCCTTCTCCCAAACCGCGAAAACTTGGACCTCTAGATCATGGATATGGTCAAAAAAAATGTGCTTAACTAAATGAAAACGTGTGCCAATACCTGGATGCCAAACACTTGGATTTTTTATCGCCTCAAATCGAACGCCGAGAAGGTTCTGGTAGATCTCTAAAATAGCAGAAACGACGTGAGGAACAGGGAAATATTCCTTCACAACAGTCTGATCCAAATCCAGGACCTGTTTGACGTATTTCGCGGAGTAGTAGGGGTTATCCCATAGGTAGTACTTTCCATCGAAGGGGATGCCTCTTGATTCGTGCTCTGCCTTCTTGAGGGCCAGGTGATTCTCGCAGTCTGCGAGGCCGACCGGACGTAGCTTCTGCTCAAGATCGTCCAGAAACTACGGACCAATCAGATGGTCGAAACGCATGAGCGACTAAACGACTTACATCCTCGACCCCCTTTCCTGATTTGACCATTTTGATTTCGGTAACATAGTCCGCCCTGTCGATTTCGTGAATATCGAATGGCTCAAGATTTTCTAGACAACGTACCAACTCTTATATCCAAGAAGACCAGCAATTTTATGACGCAAGGCCATAATCTTGGCCAGAATGGGTACGTTGACTTCTAAACGCGATTCATTTGCTTGGTGCGCACGTCTCCGTACCTCTGGATCTGTTGCGTATTGGAGCTGTTTAGTGAATACTTGAGATATGAATTAGACTGCGCGGCTTTTGATGCACGCACGATTGGGCTAATATCCGGAACTTTGAACTTGACATCGTAGACGTCTTTTCCGTCTTCGCTCCGCTTGGTGTAGCCTGAAACCACGTCGTTCGGAACGCCGGCAAGCTCTTCCTGGGTGAAAGTGATGTGACCCTGTAAACAAATACCTATGAAGCACTGGTAGCACTTCGAAGCGTAAGGTTACTTACATTTTCTTCGTTCACATTTTGCTAGGGATTTGTTAGCACTGACTGGTTGGCTATGCAGTGTTTAAATATACCTCAAATTCCAAGCATAGTTGCGCAATTTCCTTCTTCAAAGTCGTTAATTCTTCTCGTTTTTCAGTCGAAAGAGCAAGCCCGTTCCTCGTTCCGTCAAGCATCTATAATTCTGTCAGACTGGTTGACTAATCACGAAAGCATAGTTAATATCACCATTTTTTCGACCAGGCGCCGTTCTTCTGGTAACAGATTCTCCCATTGACCGGTTTCCTTGATGTTCTTCTCGGCAGCGACTTTGGATGTGAAGACGTCGAGACGCATATCGGATTCAACATTGAAGTCGCGGACGAGGGAATCCGCCGCTGTAGCAGCATCACGAAGCTCACTGGATGGAGAAAGGCTTTTATACACGTCCAAAATTTCCGTTATGGCGGTAAGATCTGTCCGTCCATGCTCGAGAGTAACCTATCCGTCGCAGTAGTTAGCTCAGCAAGTTAAAATGGGAATGAACAGCGACCCACAAATACCTGAGGTTGCAAAATCCGATCAGAAATACGGCCTGGAAGATGGGATAGATAAACATACGTTATCGAAGGTACAATCCTTAGGATCGAGCGCGCCGACTGTATCTTGAATAGTCTTGTGTTTATCTATCGCCTCCTTGGTCAGTTTTCCGATGTCTGCCTCGCTATGATCCCAGAGTTGGGGAGGTTGCGGCGCGTTGAGAGTCATGAAAGATTTGGGAGTGGTACTAGGGGATTTAACTGTGAGTTCTTGGGACGACGACAAGAAAATAGGGGGGCCCTACTTATACCGCATGGTCATACACAGCCACGTGCTCGGCCTAATCGTTGATCCCCGTTTGCTGAAAATATCTTGACCACCGAAGTTCGACAAAGCAGTAAGTACATCTCTCCTTGGTTAGTTCCTCAACTGCATAGCAACAATCAGTATTTGCCGGTCTGGATAATGGAGAATACTTACTTCTATTCATAGACTCGCCCCGCAAAACGTGAGATACGCGTGGCAAATGGTCCTGACTACACGGAATGGAGGTAAGCGCTTGCAAGCGGGTGTCTTTGTTGGTCGGCTCGAGTTCATCCCACCAGTTTTGGAGCTCGTTTCAGCTCTATTCCCGTTCAACTATCCCTATCCTCGTTACCATGAGTCGCTTTTCACTAACCCAGCCTAAATCTTCTGCTCCTCTGGCTGCGAAAGTTTGTTGAAATGGACACATAGCCTGAATGTCGATATACATGTTGGGGTATACCTGGTCCAAACTGAGAAGACTCGAAACGCGATAACACATCGGGAGCGTCGGCATGGAAAGGACCTTTCCAGATAATTCGCCCACGATGCTAAACACTTAAAATATAAGTCATTATTTTTGACAAAGAAACATTTAAAATGAGAGGCTGAGTGGCGGGCTCCCCGACATTTCATCTGAAAAGTTCCCCTCCAGATTGACCTTCACGTGAAGTGAAAAGCTCCCTAGCAACATCATTTTCATACCAAATGTAGGGCATAAAGGAAACTATAGCGACATTTCAAATGAAAAAATACCTTACTTGGAGCTTTACATTTTAAGTGGCACGCAAAGAGCTTGAAAGATCCCATTTAAAATGTAAATCGAATTTAACAAAGAGATTCGATTTATACTTCAAATGGAAATTATTTAATCAGCTAGTCAAGTATTTAAAATGTCCGGGGCTCGGTAAGGAATTTTTTCATTTGAAATGTCACTATAGTTTCTTTTGTGACCTACATTTAGAATATAAATCACGTTGCTGGGGAGCTTTTCATTTCACGTGAGGGTCAATCTGGAAAGGAACTTTTCAGATGAAATGTCGGGGAACCCGCCACTCAGCCTCTCATTTTAAATGTTTCTTTGTCAAAAATAATGATTTATATTTTAAGTGTTTAGCATCGTGGACGAATTATCTGGAAAGGTCCTTTCCACGCCGACGCTCCCGATGTGTAATGTGGTTACCGCCACGCTAGCAAATTCATTGATCAATTAGCTAATCAGGTCGGAAGTACGGGCCGACTCCTGGATTGCGAAAGCAGAATGATCAGCGCCAGGTATTATTGGGTGCTAGGTGAATCGTACTCAACCGCCTGGAGAATAAATAAAATATTAAAAATTTGATAAGAAAAATGTCGTTCGACTAGTTCTTCTCCTCATGAGCAGATAGGGCCAAACCTTTATGAGAGCGATTTTGTGAGAACTCTCTTCTCGAGGGCAAGTGTATGGAACTCATTCAAGCAGCCGCAGTAGGAAGAATATCATGTATCGGGTCGAGGTTTAGACATGTCATTTTAGAAAATCGTTCTACTGCTGGATACGCCCTTTGAAGAATTGGGCTGAGACGGAAGGTAATCAGTAAAGATCTACTGATGTTTTGCCACAACGTACATAAAGCAAAAGCGGAACGCTTGTATTGCCTTTCGAGAGTAGTATAGTTTACGTACTGAATGCCAAACCTTGGAACAAAAAGTTAAATAAGGAGAATAAATCGTAATTTTGGTCGCTTACTTCGCGGAAGTCCCACTACTCCATTCAATATTATCCACCATCGCTGTTAGAAGTCAACCGCAATTTCGAGGTCGTCGTTCATAAGCTTACCCCACGCGAAAGTGCCAGCGATCGGTAGTTTGTCCTCGTGGATAGATAGTAAGATTTCGCCCAGGTAACTCATGAAATAATCTGATGAAACGTCAACATGGAGGACAAGGAGGGCAAGTAATGAGGCGTTTAGACTGACTGGTACGTGTCGCGTCTTCAGTGATGCGGAAGAGCTCCGCGCGATCTTCTTCGAAGGGCTCGACGAAACCGAACTCGGAAACGTACTTCACAATGAAAACGAATGAGCGCGCTGAACATCCTATATTACACCAGAGAACGCACCATCTTATTCGAGGGCCAGCGAGTATGCAAGTCCTTCAAAGACTGCCTCACAAAATTCGGCGTAGCCTGCAGCCACGAAGCTGAAGATGCTCGAAAGCTGGTGAGTTCGGGTGCTTCCTAGAAAGGAAAGCGGGTCGCAAACTCCGTTTGCGTAGTGGTTCGAGGGGATCCTAAGGATGGTGGGTGGTAGTTAGTAGATAAAATGATAATAAATTTGTTCCAACTAGTGAAACGAGAGCGAGACTATGGGGAGCGATGCTAAACGATGCCGAGCGACGTTTCTATCGTAGAAACCGAGCCGCAAGGCGCTAACGACAATGGGGGGAGAAGAATACTCGGATTCAACTGTCTATCTAGGATACAGGAGGGGCATATTTATACAAAATTCCCTACCTAGAATGACTCAAATAGTGTAATTACAGTAACAATATGGAAAAGGGAGTCACAGTATAGAACAATAAGAACTAAAATTGTGAGAGGAAATATCTACGTGACTCATTACATTTAATAGAGGCGGGATGTCATCTCATTAGCCGTGCGAACGCGCCAGTAATTAGACGCTGGTGACTCGGCGCGACGAACAATAGCGGTTTCTGTGCCTACACAGAGGGGCACCCTCACAAAGCACTCAACGGATCCGGCGATAGACCAGCGGCCCATCCAGCGTCGGGATCGAATAATACAGTGGAATGGCATTCCGGCCACATCGGGTGCGATTCATTGGACACGCAGGCTGCGAGACCGTCGGGAGGAGCGGCTATGTACTGCGTCCTGTATGGGTCAATCGCGAAGAAGTCACCGGTGCCTATTGCAGATAAAAGATAAACACCCGTTCCGAACTTAGATATCGGGAACACTCGCCTAGAATGTCTTTCTTCTCTTGCGCAGTGAAACGAGGTAAGAAGGACGGCGGTAAGGTGTCTGTCATGATTTTTGGCCAGTCGCCGGTGGTAAAAATGGGGTCTGAGAACGCGCCGACGCGGAATGAGGCATGGCGCTCGACGGCCATGATGTCGTCAGTGTTGTTCGCTCTCCATGGGATGCCGCTGAAATTCGCGTTAGGAATGGAAGCGATGTTTGAGGACATGCTACTAACACGAAGTCGTCGTTCTTGAATGAGATTTCTCCTTGGATCTTCATGTCTCTGAAAGCTTGTCGATGTCAAGTAATCAGCTTTGGAGAGTCATCCACATGCCGTTGATCAGACTTACCTTTCACTGCTCCGGCATGAGCTTTGACTGAAATTTCCCATCGTCAGCAAAAAGTAGTAGTACATGCAAACGAGATACGTACGAAGGTTATAAGAGCATTGATAAGGCGCACTGGCCGCGCTCACTCCAGCAGGAAGTGTGAAATCTACGAACTCGAATAAGACGCATGTATTAAATGACGAGGAGGGACATACTGAAAGGATAACCGCCAACCTGGCTACAATATACTCGTGGTTCATTGAATGTGTACCTGCAAGCCCAAGCTTAGTTTATTGACCTGTTTTTGAAACTTTGAGACCGACCATGTCTTCACTCTGCCATTGTACGCCTTGAAAACCGTTTTGGCGTAGCTGGGATCAACATATCAGACCCTTCGTTCCGGACTCGGCACGAACAAGAACAAGTGTGCTTACTTGACAAAGTCGTCGACGACTTTTGGAGAAAGGAACCCGCCATAATAAGCCTGGATGGCAAGTGGGGTATCCCAATGGACTAATGAGGCAGATAATTATCAGAAGGTGTTTAAATAACGCTTCACTGAGGAACACCTACACAACGTGGCGACAGGCGTTACCCCGGCTTCGATATGATAATCGATCACTGTTAACACGAAGATATTCAGCATGTCATGAGAAGGAAGAAATATCCTACTGACAATCCGAGTAATGATCTAACGCAGCTTGGTTTACCGGAGAATCAGCCGTTCCGAAGGGGAATACTCTCGCCCAGGAGATCCTGTTGGCCGTAATCAGCACTTTGCTCCATTGGTAGTTCGGACGAACTTACGAGAATGAATGAGCGTTAACCCCAAGGGCGGCTACTCGAGCCACGTCTTCCTTGTACAAATAGTACTGGAGGTCAACGATATCGCCTAAAGCAAAAGCGTTATTACAACTCGTAACTCGACAACTGCTCTGATTTCTCACCATTAGATCCATCAGCGACACCATTAGGCTGCCGACTATTCCAATCCCACATCGTAGGACCCTTCCCCTCATTTTTGACCGCCCCTTCGACTTGATAAGCAGCCGTAGCGACTCCGAAGAAGAACCCTTTGGGGAGCTTGAGGTCAGGCATGATATCGGCTGGCGCCGGGGTGAACCACGAAGGATACATCGGGGGCGGAGGGGACGGAAGTGCGATGGGTGTCTTGGGAACTCGAGTGGTTGTAAATGGGGGAGGCTCAACGGGTCCAACCTAGTTAATGGAGAACGGTTAGAAAGGGAAATGTTAACATTATTCAGTGGCTTACTATATCCCATAGTCGTTGCAACCCAGCTGGAGAGAAATCTTTTTGAATGGACCCTACAGGAGGAAATTTCACTCCTCTCGCGTTTGGGGTTGACACGCTCGGGGCTGACGTCGCGGCCGCGGGTGGTGCTGTTGTCAGCTGGGCACTCGAAACAGCAGGGGCGCCTTGAGTCGCAGCTGGAGTTGCTAACGACCCCGCTTGCTGTAAGATGACAGCCAGAAAAGCGTACCGCAAAGAAGTGGAAAACATGCTGGGCGGTCTGTCGCAGAAGTAATCCAGTCAGTGCATATGTCTCTGACATTCTGCGTATTTATGCGGAAGACGTACCTTCTTCAAGTTGAAGTGTTATCGCAATAGTGAGCACGGGACCGTTGAGTG
The DNA here is from genome assembly GCA_023014345.1 of Galerina sulciceps. Lineage (NCBI taxonomy): Eukaryota > Fungi > Basidiomycota > Agaricomycetes > Agaricales > Galerinaceae > Galerina > Galerina sulciceps. Next base: position 326,914 of record JAEDXJ010000043.1, read on the forward strand.
ATCACCTGAAAGGCCCGGACGTCCGGCAGGACAACTTCGACAAGCCAGCATGCCGATAAAAAGGTGTTCTTCGTCAAGGCTTCTCAAAGGAAGCGACGAAAGTGATTCGGGTCCATAGTATAGTGCCAGTCACATGTACTATAATGCTCTTCAAACACCACAGTCCATGCGTAGTATTACCTATGAAGTAGGTCAGCTTTGCACTCGTTAAACAAATGAGAAGATTAGTGACGTGGAACGTACCGCTTCTAAACTTCTAAACACTACGGAGGGCCGAGTCTCTCCTTCTGCTCTCTCCTACATCAGAGAGTTCCTTCCAAGCCTATTCATTTTCGCTGAATCCCCCCTAAAACGTTGGTGATCTGACGGCGTCAGTGATTCTGGGTAATAATAATCAAGTTGCCAGAAAACTGCCATAGGTAGTGGCACAGAAGTAAATGCATTGAATACACTCCACAACATCGAATGGCACTGACTTTGGTTCAAGGTTGACGCAGTTGAGACCCTAGAGCGGAAGATCACGCTGTGTAATAGGACAAGTCGTAGCATATACTCTACTCTTCGTTCCCAAATGCCTCCTCGGCGCCGTTGTGTCCCGTAGAAATAGTATGGGCTTGTAGTTGCTGCATTCCGTGTTTGTCCTGCCTCGGCGCCTTGAATACCTAAATAACGCCGCCCAACGTCGCGTCCGCGTATTTTTCTCCTGCTCAAAGCCTGATATAGATCCTTTAGTAAATACCAGCATTCAACCACAAAAACGAAGCACACTCACCTGGCATCACCTCCTCCTACAACTAGCGATACGCGCTCGAAAATTGGTAGCCATGTCATACAAGAGCATGATTGTCTCCTCCGCGAGCGTAACTTGCACAAGCAAAACGTGGTCTGCAGGAACTGCTTGACACAGGATGAAAGACGAGATGAGAAAAAAAAGCGACCGCGAGTCTTGTTACAGAGTGTCACTATGTCACCTAGAATAGATTAGATTAGATCTGCAACACGTGATCTTTTATTTCGGTGTCAAGCGCAACTCCGAGCTCGGTCTCTATCTATCCTCTGCTCAACGTTCACGTCGTCGCATTGCGTGGGCACGGACCACGTCGCTGGTGGTCAGACCAGCCAAGCCTCTGATTTTCCACCGTCAAAGACAATGTCCAACCACCCATTCTCATCTCTAACCCCGGCCCAGGCGCGTTCGCAGCCCAAACAGACTGAATTCACGTCAACCCAGCAAGAGACGCTCTCCGCCGTCCAGAAGATCGTCTCCCAGGTCCCGACCCGCGACCCATCACACATAACTCTCCCCGAGCTCCAAGCCATCATGGATTACAAGCTCGCCTTCGGGCAGAACCGACCTGCCCTCCGCGCCTTATTCCGGAAGAACACCCCCGCGCAGGTTAAAGACGCGTCTCAACGCGCTTTGGCGCATACTCTCGACGACGGCGACTGGGCCGAAGTCGAGAAAGCCATGGACGTTCTCTCAGAGCTGAAAGGCGTCGGTCCGGCGACTGCTTCTCTCATCCTCAGTCTGCTGTATCCTGCAACGATTCCTTTCTTCTCGGACGAGGCGACTGTGGATGTGCTGGCTCCGACTGGAGGGCGGAAGGGGATCAAGTATACGGTGAAGACGTATAAGGCGCTGTACGATGCGCTTGGGGAGATTTGTGTGGGTGTAAATGGCAATGCGCCGACACAGGACCCAATGCGGAGAGGAGAGCTTGAGAGGGCGATATGGCACGCATATAGGGTGAAGAATGGTGTCGAGAGTGAAAAGAAAGTCGCGAGTCGTGGAAAGAGGGTGAGAGTTGAGGAAGGGCCAGCGGAAAAGCCGAAGGCGAAGCGGAAGAGAACATAAGTCTGTTGATTTTTCACCTTTTTGCCGCTGAGCTGACGTGCTTCTCCTTAGATAATTAATATTTTTCCCATCTGTCTATACCCAAGATGTTGTACAACTAATGAAAACGTCATCGCATATCGTCGACTCTGCAAAGATGTCTGGGTACTCGTCAATCTATTTGCTTGACTATTGAATTCGTACATTGCATAGCTCGCACGAAGATATGGGCCTCAAAAGACTACTGTCTATCAAAAGAAATCGGGCCAGGAGGTGAGTGGAATGTCATTTTTTATTCGGAGGCACCCACCATTACTAAGCGCAGGTATCATTTGCGCCATTACCATTGTCATTGCACACTCCGTTGGGACACGCTTGAAGACGTGTTACAACGCCTGACCGACCACCATTACACATGAAAAGGTCGCTATTCCAGACGTCCCCGTTGTTGGAGTTTACGGTGATTTTGAGCACATCGAGGTAGAGTTGGTCGAGTTGGGCGCGATAGTTACCTGAGCGAAAAATGGGATCAGTCATTGTGGCTCTTGTATTCTTGCAAGGAAAGGCATCCTACCCTTGGCAATGAGGGAGTGGCCACAGTAAACCAACCCCTGGTTGCAGTTATCGGCTTGTACGATACCGGCACCAGCGAGGAGGACAATTGTAGCGAAAAAGGTGGACTTCATCTTGTCTGTTGTGGTTGGTTGAGAGCGAGGCGTTGGAAGTGTCTTGGTGAAAGAGCCGAGGATAAAACGCTTCTTATTTATACCATCTTCTGGTGAGTACTCGTACGAATTGGGTTGATGAAGAAACTGAACTTGTTGGACCTGATTACGGCTCCTACGACGACAACATCGGGTCGCAAGGTCTAGAGGTATGCGGACCGACGTCAATAATCTACGGATCGCCTAAACGTTAACCAAATGTTTGGTCGCAAGACAAGCAGCGAAGAAGACGGAAGTCGAGAGTCATTCAGCGGAGCTTATTTGACTTTACTGGTGCAGTGTTGGGTGCCTTGGGCTAGAGTCTATGCTAGGCACCATTTCCTCCCATTTACCTGCCGCTACTCGTGTTGGCACCAAAAGCCCAGAGTTCCCGAAGTCGGTCAGGGGAATCGGTCATAAACGATGTAGAGTAGGAATGGGACGAGGTAAGAGAACATATTCAGGTCTATGTCAAGGTTTCAGTTGACCAACGGCGAGTAGGTTGCTTTCTTTTTCAATCGCTTGGCGGCTAAAACGTCGCTCCTTACTCGAGTAGGTATAACCGCAGCCTCCTCTCGGAAGGCGAAGTATTCAGTACCCAAAGCCTCTTGGCATGGCTACTCCCCTTTCTCGTCGGCATTCTCTGGCATATTTTGATTATTCCATACTACAAGGATTGGCTAGGTCTGCCCTTCATGACACCCAGTCTCGTCCTCATCTTTGTCCTCTGACAAAGCGAAGTAGAAGGTTTATTCACATCGCAGACCTTTCCTCCATCGTTCACGCAGCAGCACTCAGCACCCTCAATTTTGTTTTAATCAAGCATCCTAGCACGCTGAATTGTCAGGATCCCCCAAGTCCAAGTCCGCCTCGCTTCAGCTGACCACTGTCGTCGACTTATAATAATTATGCGTCCCAGGTACTTATTCATAGCCCAAGTTGTTCATCATTTATGATTCGAACAGTCTAGTTTATCAGACAGAACATAGGAGTTCTGATACTTCGCAATACGTCAAGTCCTTGTATTGCATGTAGGACCCAGTAAGTACCCTCATATGCCTTCCAGCGCTGTGGGAATGAAAGTTGACTGCAAGCAAACGTGTGCCTGTGGAGCCCGGCTGGTTTTACCGACGTCTAGTCTATTTTCGATGGATAGATGGACGCTCTGAATCCTATCGACGTTCTCTGCAGCAGATGGTCGTTCTATATTCCGTTAGGCACCAGGAACAACTTGAAGTACTCGTGCGTGGTGAATTTGAAAATGGATTCGACATCGTTGGAAACCTCTGAATTTCGGTCGTTTTTGACATACAGGACCGAAGTAATTGAACATATGCTCGAATCTCAATGTTGGCTAGTACTAGGAGGACTAACAACTTGGGAAAGCTACATGGGGTAATCATGAAGGTCAGACCAATACTCCATGCCTCGACTTTTCTCTCGTCGGCTCAATCTGGCGGCATGCATCGAGGATAACACTGACACTTTTGACTTCGCTGGGAAGAGTGAGACCTATAAAGAGTCTGGCGAGTTCGCTAGACGAAATAACAAAATCCTCACTGACGTTCCCGGACTTCATACGAGTATAAATTACAATGAAACTCTCCTCCACCATCGTCTTCTCTCTTATCAGCCTCGTCCCCATTTTCGCCTTCGGTGCGCCACAAACACCCCCAGCAACTACCTGTGTCGGAAACGGCAGGCTTCAGGTGCGCCAGGCTCCTAAAACCAGCCGCTCGTATCGCTCGTAAGGAGCTACATCCCACAGCGGGGGAAAATATATCTATCTTATCTTATCTGCACAGCTATATAAACAAGGGTAAATTCATCTAACAGCTCCAACTCGCGATAGAGCGGCTGGCATTTTAGGGCGCCGGTGATCCCGGTGATCTCAAATAAGCCCGACACTAGGGTTTCGGTGTTTGACGCACTCACTCGCGCGCGTCTCTCTTCCTTCCTCTCATGTATATGTTTCCTCCCTCTTGGGACAACATTTTTGAGGGCCAGACACATACTAATTCAATAAATGCATTGAATATCTCTTGAAAGGAGTTTTTACCCATGAATGTAAGGATATTTAAGATATCATAGCTTCAGGAAAGTAAGAACAGGCCGCAATATTGCTTGAACTGATTGTTCAACTAATAATAAACCACTTCAGAACCACCTACACCTCTGAAAATTAATATTGGCTCATGACCATTGAGGATAAACCGCCTAATGCTTCTCACAGCCCAAACTACGGGTTGAAAATGGTCATTTTAGACATCCAGCTGAGAGCATAACTTGCAGTCTAGATGGGAAGTGGCTTTTAAATACTCGGTTTGCTCATGGTGCCCTTCTAGGGATGTGGGGAATGGGAGACGCACTGGACGCGCGTGAGTGTTGCGTGAGTGCATGCGCAACACCGAAACCCTAGCGTCGGGTTTATTTGAGATCACCGGGATCACCGGCGCCCTAAAATGCCAGCCGCTCTATCGCGAGTTTGAGCTGTTAGGTTTGTTTGTTTCATCAAAATATTTGTGTTGTGTTTGGTCATCCGCAAATCTCTCGAGTCCCACTCTGAGATGAAGCTCATACGAGCGATACGAGCGGCTGGTTTTAGGAGCCTGCAGGTGCGCTGGTTATCTCTCTTCCCCTAATTGCATACATTCTGTACCAACAACCCCTCGGTTCGGATATGTAGAATTGCTCCACGTTCTGTGCAGCATGCTGCGCCCAAAACCCTACTGCCCTCGAGTGCTTGCCCAGCAGCAAGACCTGTTTTGAGGATTGCCGTACGTTTCCATTTCACCCGAACTTCACTCGAGGATTCACCTGATCTGGTTTTCACTATAGACGAGTTAGGGAGTCCGTTACAATTACATCGAGGAGGGGAAAGGTGGCGGCTGGAGAGGCAAGGAGGCAAGTCAATGAGCTTGAGGGTAAATTAAGTAGCGTCGACTTTAAGGTAGTTTGGTATTAGAACTTAAAGTAATTTGGTGCAACGCCAGAGAGCAAGGATGAATATAGAAGGACTTTTATTTTGGACCACTCCCATCGATGTTTCAATTGATACAAGTGCCCCACATTCAACTTCCCTGATTTGCCGCTACGACGTACCTGAGGTAGATCTGAGTTCTATAAAGTGCCAACGCGATTCGCGAACACAACAATATCCACTTAGACACATAGCCTTCTTATGCACGTCAATATACTGAGAACCCTCCTCACCGCCCTTTGGCTCATCCCAATACTTGCCGCCTCCCAGCCACCAAACCTCACGTGTGAAAGTAATGGAAATGTAGCGGTGAGGAATTAAATTCAAATTTTCTCTCCAAGCTAATGACTGATGGATCTGTAAAAGAGCTGTACGGCCTTTTGTACCCAATGTTGTGCACAATTCCCCAAGGCACCGGCATGTGTCTCGGGTACATGTCTTTCTGACTGCCGCGCGTATTCTTGTTCCCTTCCCGTTTCTGTTTTTCTTATATTCTCTTCATGCAGGTCGCTTGTGAGAGGATTTTTAGTATTAAGTTCGAATGTCTGGATACAAGTCGATTAATTTTGATCTTTTTGTCCGAAAGGCGAGGAATTACTGTATGTAGTGCGTAGTCTTCCGAGAAGCAATTAAGTACAGAATGACGTGAAGGTGTTACATAATGATAAGCTTATACACAAGGGACGTGAGGGGACCTAGTTAGGAAGAAAGGCGCTAATACCGCTTTTAGATGCCGCCCACGAACCGACGGCGGACCGACACCTTTCGGAATTCGGGGCTGCAGCACGTGATGGTCGTGACATTTCGCGTTTGTCAACAACCGCAACACTTTTCGCTTCTACACTCAGCATGGAACCAGTACCACGAAACCCGCCATCGAAGCGAAAAGTAGCTGAAGGGGAAGACGGTATAAGTGGGACAACTTCATCCCAAGACATCACCCGCTCTCAGTCTGTCTGGTGCTCCGACGGAAATGTCGTCCTTCAAGTGCAGAAAACACAATTTCGTGTCCATAGAAGCGTGGTAGCTTCCCAATCTAAGCTTCTACTTGACCTATTTACACCACCGGAGCAAACTGAAAAGATCCTAATTGACGCTTGCCCCGTTATTCATATCCACGAGGACCGAAGTAAAGATTGGGAAAATTTACTGCTGGTAATATATTTACGTCAGCCTCTCCAGTGAGTTCCATTTCTTTCTTTCGTCGGAAACTTGAAATACGACAGTCAATCTACATTGTAGAAACCCTAAATCAACTAAAGATCGTGTCATAAGCCTGCACCTTTCTTTGCTTCGCCTTGGTCACAAGTACAAATTGGACGATTTTTTCAACACCGCAGCCAATTTTTTCAGGCAACTCCTTCCGACGAGGCTTTTTTCGTGGTGTTCATCCCAATTTTTTGCACCGTACGATGACCCATACAATGACACCTTGGCGGACCATGAGTTTGATATCATTACCGTCGCCTTGGAAGTTGGCCTGCGCTCAATATTGCCAGTCACGTATTATCTCTGTCTACGAGACCAGGGTATTGTAAGTTGTCTGTCAAATTATTATCCAAATTACTTTTTGAACATCTCAATCAATTCGTTGACTGTTTCAGTACTTCATATTATCAGGCATTGAACGTGAAGATGGGAGCGCCTCTCGACTCTCACAAAAAGCTCAACTCATTCTCATACCCGCTCAACAGAAAATCTGTTCCGCCACACTCAATTACTCGTATAAGACCCTCCAGGGCGATGATTACATTCCTGTCGGGAAATGCAAGACCCAGAACTCATGCCGTCTCGAAAGACTCCGGCTTTTCGAGCAAGCAGCGCCAATGGTCCTGAAGTCCGTATACTACGCTTTACGAGACTTAGACAATTTCAACCCCTATCGCCTTTGCGCTCTTTGTGTCAAATGTTACGAACGAGGAGTTGAGGACGGTCGCAATAAGTTATGGGCTCTTCTTCCGTCATTTTTCGGGCTGCCGAGTTGGGATAAGCTAAAGGACTTTGAATGATTGTCGATCTAAAGCTTGAATATATCTACATATTACCAATGGACGGAGAATCAACAACAAGGAGAGAAAAATATTAGGATTACAACAGGGAGCTGTACAAGGATTTCTTAGAGCCAGAAAAGCCAGAATTCCGGCTGGAATTCGAAGCTATGCGATGGACAATTCCCCATCATTTCTGAATAATGACACAGGTGTCGAACGAGCAAATTCAATATTCAAGTTTTCAGTGAGCGGATCGTTTATCAGCATGTTTTCCGCGAACGCGCGCCCCATGGCGACTCTAAGGATAATCAACTGAGGCGAAATAGCCTGATAATTGTCATGCCCATGAGTTTTATCTCATCGCGAGACAAGCAGTTGTTCTTACCACAAATGTACCCAATATCATGGCTAACGGAACAGTTGGGACGGTGTTCCGTGCCACGCAGACAGCAAAGATAATTCCAATAACCGATAATGGCAGCGCAGATTCGATGAGCATCGAAACGAGGCCAGTGTAGTCTGAGTTGGACTTCGTTTTACGGGCGACGTAGAGGATTCGCCCAATGATTAGCGCAGTTAGCGTTGTGTTAACCGTGGTTACCAGAGCAATCCACGGAATCGAGAAATTGGTAGACGGCTTGGACAAGAATGAGGTATGTGAGACTCCAATCTCGATGGGGACGGCGACACCCAACACTGTCAACGACCTATTCAATTACATTTCTACTTTTTGTAATATGAAAAGTTTTTGCCGGTGCTTACCTACTTCGGACAGGTATAAAAGCGACGGCAGCGCGACGACGCGCCAGTTACCGTTCCAGATGATAAAACAACGATACAACTGTAAGCAAGTTTGAGATTGGGATAACAAGTAAGGGGAGAAACCTAGGACATACTAGTAACCCGTTAGTCAAACCAGTGGAGATGATGTAGGATACCAGGACACAAATCCCGAACCAATCACCGCTGACTGAGAGAAAATAGTCGAACGGGCCGCCTGGGAAATCGCGATGATCAATCCACATCAATTGGCCAGTCAAGGCATTCAAGCTCAGTTCAACTGTCACAAGAAATAGCTGGACGATGCTGTAGTAGACGTAGAACCGCCGTTTTTTCAGGGAGTTGTGTTTGAGCTTTTTCAGATGGTAGAATGATTGAGAGACCATGTAGACGTATACACCTGTTCTCGTCGTTAAATATGAGTGGAAGGAACACTGGTGGTTTCTTTCCGAGTTCACCGTATAATACTGCCGAGAGGATGTTGGCGACATATATGGAACGCTCGATAGGAAGAGAGGATGGTCGTCCAACAGGCATTTTGCAGAGGTTCTTGGGTTTGACGTTCGAAGTTTAGTGTTCGACTCCCAAGGTTTATATTCAGCATAGAGCACAGCAATCGTCATAAGAGCGGCTTAAAGAGCCGCGGATATCGGTGGCCATGATACTTGAAGCAGCGAAAGAAGTAGCAGGGCTGTAATCTGGCCAACCTCGTGTGCCGAGTAGATCGGCAATTGGGATTTCCAGATGCAGAAAAGGGACAGTGCTTCCTGGCAGCGAGTAAGGTACTCAAGTGAAGTCGTTTTATTTTTAATGACACGATACGAGAATTACTTGTATCCTGATTTCAGAGCGTTGAGGTAGTGGAAACCCAATGACGACTAGACTTACATAGAAACCGTGGATTGTCAAACGTATAACTGATGGATTTCGCGAAAATACTTGTGGGTCTACAATAATACCAGGTCAAAAATTTATGCTGAAAGAACGGGGAAATATGACGTACAGCGAACAACCAGCCACTAATTTGGATGATATGATAGAGCAAAGTGTGAGTCAGTATCGTATTGGGACACAGAAAGAACACTTAAGTACGTTACAAGTAAACCCAAGGAAGTGGTAGTTTCCGTGCCTCGAGGCCGAGGTGAAGCTGGCGTTTCTCGATTCCAAGTCCAAGGAAGAAGTCGAGTGCGATAGGACCGATATAAGGAAGCGTTGCCAACACTCCTCCCATACATTGCCTATAGCGACGAGGATAGGGCAGCCTACTTGGCCAGGAGATCAGAGCCTCAGCCAGGAATTGAGTTGGTCGGGTTTGAAATTAATTGTGTCACGTCAGATTTGAGGTTCGACGACGCAATAAGGAGGATAATGATGAACCACAGATAAAAGACAGGCCAAACACTTCCATGGTCCAGGTTCAAACGCGTACGCTTTCCCAAGATGGATACCAAAGGCGAGAGAAGGAAAATGGTGCCACGTCAGATTGGCCGAACGAAAGGATATATAATAAGGAAATGACACACCGGCCTTTATTGACGACAAATCAACGTAACTCGAATCAAGAGCTACTCAGTGGAGATCTGAAACTAAGTGAGAAAGTAGAACGACGAGAAGAAGTTGCAACAACAGGAGAACCACCTACCTCAAACTGAACTGTTGAGTTCGCATAGAATCGCTGTAAGTTGCCCTGTTTTTCTCAGAAAAGTTAACATATGGGGAGCCCACACTTTGAATGGTGGTAGTCAACAAACTCGGATGGACAGCGGGGCTCTGTGAGTGGCACGGGTAGGAAAGACGGCGGCATGGCGTGGGAAAGTGTCTGTGCTCACGTGCTCGTAATCGGGCTTGGGACCGGCGTCACCGCATTTTTCCATCCATGACGACAAAAATCAGTTATTTTTCATTTCTTCTAAACTGAAAGGCTAAATTCCCCAATCAGCCCAGGAATAAAGAAGTCTCGGAGGCGACCGAAGCCACAAACCGGTGGGTGGGCATGAGAAGGGTAGGAGTTCTGGATGCTAACCGAGCTTTGGGCTTTCTCAACGGACCCACGGATCTGGCCATCTCTGCTAACCTATTTTAGCCGCACAGGAGTGAGAAATCGAGAGTTCTGGTGATCGACATTAATCCGAAGAAATCCCAGAGGTGACCTTCAACGCTGTTGGATGGTATTGACTGAATCAACAATAATAGGCGCCCACGAACAGTCAGGAACTTCTTGGCCGCTGAAAAATTACAATTGGACGACAGAAATGGTTTATTAGAGCTTACTATATGCCTGGTACACAACATGAAGCGATGGCGGGACACGGAAGGTTGATATGTGCGACACTGGTGCAAGTGTACAATTCCTGTACATTTCCCAAGAAGTAACTCGTGGCCAACTGCGGCGCTCGCGTCATGTCTATTTTGGCATTTTTTGTGTACGTTGAGTCTTGCCATGCACCCTGGAACCCTCGAAAAATTATGTGCCTCATGCTTATGGGAAGGAAATGGAAGGCGTCTGACATGCTCATAAGTAACCACGCCGGAGGACCTATCATGAGTGACAGCTTTTTAGAAAAATCGAAGGCTCAGAGACCAGGAAGCAAATTTTCGGGTGGGAACTTAGGCGGAGCGCTTAAAGAGAAGAAACCGGCATTTTCGCTCCAGGTCATAAGCGGTTAGAAACCGACCACTCGTCTGACATATCTTCTTGCATTATATAAATAAAGCTACATATTTGCCGCAAAATGAAAACCACAGTCCAATTCCCAAGAATACGCTTTGAATTTACCAATCAACGGCTCATAATTGGTCCACACTGCCCTATAATTGAAACTCTATCCACTTTAAAATTGCCTTGATTGGTGGATTCCTTCCTCTTGAGGAACTGTGTACTATGAAATGATCAGTTGGCTACCTCCAGACATTCTCTCAGCAATGTGTCAAAATTTCGCGTTGGTTCACTTATCTTTGAGTTGTGGGACCAATTCTGCCTGCAAAAGAAACTAGCGAGGCTGTCGGTCTTCGGTCGACTGGTTTATTTTTGACTCGTTCAAGGCTTCTCTGATTGCGAATTGTGAACTTTGGGGCTTAATCATAAATTGCTTGGCGCCTTTAGGTGCTAACACGATATAAAAAGAAAAGTTATTCTCACTCCAAGCAAACTGCGTCTGTAAACCCGCACGACCGATCCTCCGGTATTCCACCGGGACAGTTTTCAACATGTGTCCCGAAGTCAAGGTATGGGCAGCCGTTTCTCACTTCGATAGCTGCTTACCACCGACGAATAAAGTGAATTCTGAGGATCCCACATTCCTGGGTCTCGTTTGGCAACCTGCGGGACCGCACTAGCAATCTTACAGCCCAAAAGCTGTTCTGGTGAGAAATTCTCAGTGTTCTATTTCGGTCTGAAGTTCATCTGATTGAACAAATTCGTTCTTCTCAAAATGAAAGCAGTAACTTTTCTTCCCATGAGTGTTCTTCTTCACGGTTAATCAATATTCGGCAATAAATCAATAAATTAAAATCTTCCGTATCTATACTGGAGAAATATTGACTCTTACTAGGGTTTAAAGCGAAAACAAGGCTTGAGAATAGCGCATTGAATGCAAATTTGGGACTTCCGCTCGAAGATACTGGCTCGTTTTTTGTGCAAAAATTTCAAAGGCTTACACGGCTGTCATGCATATTCCGGTTGACAAAAGTGCTAGTTCTAACCGTGGCTCGAAAATGATTGTGTCAGATAGAGTCTCCACTTTCCTGTATTGTACTCTCGTTCCCATGAAAACTTTGCTACGAGGAGTGTAGTAAAGTCTGAAAGGTATAAAAGACAATGCATTGTCGCCTCTAACTTTCAAGACGCGGTTTTCTCTACCTCGCTTTCCTTCCAATGGGTTTTAGGACCGTACTTTCTGTTCTCTTTTTCGCTCTTCCTCTTGTTTCTGTCAATGGTAAGCGTCCTGCAACCTGCTTTGTTGACGAATTCGGACTCTGAGCATTGCTGCAGGCCTAAGAACAAAGCGCGCAACTTGTCCGGACGGTGTGCATACCGCGACAAACGCGAAATGTTGCTTCCTCTTCCCCATTGTTCAAGATTTATCCACCAATTTGTTCGACGGTGACTGCGGTGATGAGGTCGGTCATACTCATTTCATAATTTACTCCAAATGTAATCTTGCCGTAGGCTCACGGCGCTCTGCGTCTTATGTTCCACGACGCTATTGGATTTTCTCCGAAAGCTGGGTAAATGAATTTCCTTCATGTCAAGGATACCGACGCTCAAAAAATTTAAACAGCGGCGGAGGAGCAGACGGTTCTATCGCCGTTTTCAACAAGACAGAACTGACCTTCCCAGCGAATGCTGGGATTGACGACATCCTCGATGTTATTGGGCCATTCTTGCAAAAATACTCAAGCGTTATGACCCCGGGAGACTTGTGGGTTTACATCCTACAAGATAATCAGAGCAAATTAAATCTCATTCCTCTAGCATCCAACTCGCCGGTGCAGTCAGCCTTACCCACTGCGCAGGAGCGCCGCGTGTCAAATTTTCACTTGGACGTCCAGCTCCCAAGGTAGCTTCGCCTCCGAATCTCGTTCCTGACCCCACCGACAACGTTGCCAAAATTTTGGCTCGTTTCGGTGAAGTGGGCTTCTCCCCTTCTGAGGTAGTAGCTCTCCTTGCTTCTCACAGCGTAGCAGGCGCAGACGACGTTGACCCCTCCATCCCCGGGTATGTCTTCCTAACATCCTGCCGTGAAGCTCATCCTGATTTATTTTTAGAACGCCATTCGATTCAACGCCTGATACCTTCGACAGTAAGATACCTACACAAAGCTCTACACTACGACAAGGACTGACATATTACGATTTCAGCTCAATTCTTCGTCGACGTGCAACTTCGCGGTACCACGTTCCCCGGGTAAGTCAAGGAAAATCTCCAAAAGCACTTCAAATTTCACAACGATACACATCCAACAGTGCTGGTGCGAACCCAGGAGAAGTACAGTCAGGAATTGCCGGTGAACTGCGCCTGCAATCCGACCACAACGCGAGTTACTATTAAAAAACCGTTCATCCTTTCGCTATTGACCCTCCATTTATTAAGTTCGCCCGAGACTCGTCGACCAGCTGTATTTTCCAGGGTTTCGTTAGTAAGTAATTTTCTTCCTTAAAATTCATTGCACTCCAAGCGAATCAAATTTTAGACCAACAAGCCAAGTTACAATCGGCTTTCGGCGCCGCCTTATTCAAATTATCTCTTTTAGGCCAAAACACGGCTGCTGTAAGTAGTTGACGATTATATTCCTACACCTACTTAACATTTGCCTCAGATGACCGACTGCAGCGAGGTGATTCCTCAGCCCCTAGCACTCAGAGGCAGTTCGGCCAGATTCCCACCTGGGAAATCATTGGCTGATATTGAGCAAGCAGTATGTTGTTTGTGCGTCCTGCGTTTATCGAGACGTTAACCCAGTGATTAGTGTGCGTCGACGCCATTCCCTACTCTCCCGACTGTACCAGGTATGTTTTTTTTTGAAAATTTAGACCCACCCATAAGCCCAGGTTATTAATTTTTTTATAGGACCTCCCACTGCCGTTCCGCCTATGTAGGCTGTCATTCTCTTGGTTTTTTTCTTTCCCTGACTAACCATATGATACAGCCCACAATCTTGAATGCGTCTACAGCGTCATATACCACAGAGTGGTCTTCGGTTTCTCTTTTTGATCTAGTAGAAGGGATGAATATCTATTTGTTTACTTACTCCACTCAATACATGAAGTTTCTAAAAAACCATAAGAAGCGAGCGAAATTATCAGGCGAATCAACCATGGACACATGAGTACGGAATTACAGAAGACGAGGAATAAAGCATCCAGTTTTGCGACTTTTAAGTCCCGTAAGTTTAGTCATTACTTGTCTCCTAGCTCTCCCACTCACATCCTGCGACCGTATCGCTTTATCTTTGACTCTAAGTCTTTCGAATTCGAAGCAAAAGACTAAATCTGATTCGTATACAATAGACGTATCCCTTTCTCCTGGCAGAAATGCAAGACAATTAATCCTACTTCTGAATTTATCTAGCTTATTCCCAAAACAAAACCTAGCAGCTTTCGTTTTTGCTTCTCCATTTCGGACGAGTCGGGGTCTTAAGCGTCGCCGATTCTGTTCGTGCGCAGATCCAAATCTCCAAATTTGGAAGCGCCGCAACCTGTGGCATGGACTACGATTGTATTTTCCTAAGTTGGATCGGTGAAGCAGTGGCCCAACCACGTTTCCAATAATATCAGTGGCCCTTCGCCATATCTGGAAGGTAGTCAATGCGTCTCGCGGATGACATTGTCCTCGCTACAAGTATAAATGGCCAGGAAGTTTCCTATGTCTCCCCACTGCCAGTTTTTAACGACTACTCGAGCTTTCAGATCTCCCCCACTTCACCAATGTCCGAAAACCTCGACAAATCCAAATTCTACTCCCGCATCGTTGGCGGGGGTCCTGAATCTCGTACCAGGCCTCCACCGCACCCAGCCTTCAACACTGTCGCGCTGACGTACAACTTTAGTGAATACGATGGGTCCTACATTAACCCGTCTGTCCTCCCAAGGCAGTCTTTGAACCTCCCCCCGAGCCACTTCCCTGGCCACTTACCCGGTTCCAGTGTCAACGCCGACCACTTTCAGAGGCGACCTAGTCATGGGCCTTTTGACGGCGTGAACGCGCGCCTGCAACAGCGAACCCCTTACCCACAGGCTCCCGCGGCGCATTACGCGCCCGCATTTCCTCCCCAACCCAATCAAGGACCTGCCAATCACTATGGTGCCTATCATCATTATGGTTCAGCGGCGCCAAACGCGGCAACACTTCCACAACTCCTGCCACAGACCACTCAACCGGAAATGAAAGCCATCGTTGCACCGAAACTAGCCAAGCTCATCCCGACCAACCACGCCGGGCAGATCCAATGCCAGTGGCTCGGATGCACCGAATATGTCTATCCGGCAAACTACAACCTCATGCAGCACCTCCACGATAGACATGGCCTCATAGACATCTTCGAGCCTGGGAGTTTGGTAGAATGCCGCTGGGGTTCGTGTGGCAATGGTGGAGGTGCTTACTCCACGGGGCCGAAGGGGCTTACCCAGCATATCCGAGTCACGCATTTGGATTCTTTGCATACGAGGACGTTCAAGTGTGCCTACTGTCATATTAATGTGCGTTTGGTGGAACGACAGTGGCATTATGAGACAGCGCATCCGGAAGTTATGCCGTGAATATCAGAGAATTTTTCTTTACCAATATGGTCGTTTATTTCCAACTTGAAATGGCTTTGGTGCCTATGCCTTAAAAATGTAACGATAATATGCGTCTTTGTAAATACATGTGTATGTCATTTATTATGGAAAAAATATAAAGTTAGTTTTAAATTCACAATTCGAGAGCCACTCGACCTGAAGAGGCACGAATATTTGACGGGCGAACGAAGGTCCAGCATCCGGATTCCTCATTCGTAGTTACCAATCCATTGTTTATTGAAACCTCGTTGGACGCCGTTGAACGCGACGCGTCTCCATCACGTGCCGCCGACAATAACGATCGGACATTGAATTATGAATTTTCACCTCCCCATCGCGTCCACCAGTCACCAGAGTCGATAGCGTCGCCGCCGCCGCGCAAGCCTCCTATCTGGCTCTTTTCTTCCCTCTCACACAAATTCTCGCTACATGTATCAACTAGTTGACTAGCCAGCTCCTCTCGGATTGGCTCCTCAAGGCGGATCCTTCATTGCTCGTTGAACGAGTTGTTCCACCCTGGGCCAGCGAGGATAACGTATCAATCTAGGTGTACTCTTTTGTGGCCAGATTCTCTGAGGTGAGCTTCACAAACGAGCTGAATGTTAATAGTTCTAGCAAAGTTCAATCGAATTCATATCTTTACCTGCAGGTTGAGCGACACGTGGACCGCTCAGAATGTGTTTAATTTCCTAAGGCTGTGCACGACTTCCTATATAATGACACCTCTACATTTGCGTGGTTATCTTGCCTTCAATCCTCACGACAACAGCCCCACCGAGGAACTTGCTTGGCCTGAAAGGTTGCAAGTTCAAGTCAACTGCAAATTCGCTTTCCAGGACGCATAGAATTACAGCATGAAGACTCGAGGGGGCACCAGGGCCGTTAAAACGGCTCATAAACACGTTGTTTCGGGCTCAAGTGACTCAGGACCCAGTATCAAACCTGCTGCTAAAAAACGGCGGTTGAGTAAGTCTTTCATTTTGTCACGTCTCTGCGCAGTCATTAATCTATGTACGTAAAGATCGCTCTCGCCAGACGACCCAGTCGCCGACGGGCAGAGACCCGACGAGTCAAAAATCTTCGTCGCTTCCAATAGATGTCTTATTCGAAGTGTGTCGCTCAAGACTTATTCCGAACTTTCGAAGTTCTGAATCATCATCTAGGTCGTGAAATACCTCCACCCTAAGGACCTCCTGGCTTTATGCCGTGTCAATAGCTTACTTCGTGCTACCTTTTTGACGCGCTCGGCTAGGAGCTTCTGGCGGGACGTTTTTTCAAATGTTCCGGATGTTCCTGAGTGTCCATCCGATCTCACAGAACCTCAATACGCGAGCTTCCTTTTTGAAAGGTTTTGCGTTGTATGTGCTTTCCTCTCGTCCTTTCTAATTGCTCGTTTACATTTTGTTAAGGAGTGCGGCTCTTCGAGCCGACGACCATATCCAGTCTTTCCTTCTCTTCGATTGAGGTTATGTCAGCAATGTCAAGCTGTGAAGTAAGTCCATTCAAACTGTCTCTAGGTATCATTGAAATATTGGTTTTAGATTGATCGACGGCAAACACCTTCGAAGTCTTCCAGGAGCAGAGAAGATTGACTTTGGCGAGATTCTTCCGTCGTCGAGCCCTTATTACGGTAAGTCTTATCAAACAAACTTCAAGGGAACAGTGTTCATTTGCATCTCTAGAGACCTCGAGAAACGATGCCGACTTCTACTTCAAGCCGGAGGCAGAGGGCATAGTCCAAGAGTACATCGCCGCTCGAGATGCTGGTGGCTTGGAAGCCTTTCTGGCAGCTCGAAATGAAATCACCACGAAGATGATTGAGGTACGGCTCTTATTTTATGCTTTATCTCTCTACTGAAAAAACGAACCCAGGAGGGAGAGGCGATGGCCCGCTTCATCGATCCCAAAATGGTCTTGGTCCGCCGGAACAATAAATGCGGGATGCAGTTTTTTCGCAATGGTCGTCTGGTTAGGCGAACTTGAGTTAGGCCAATTAGCACTGTCCTCTTTCCCTTATTTATTGAACGTTAAACGTTGTCCTGTTCAAAATATAGCGACTCAAATTTATTGTGTTACTCTCATGGGCCACGTTGAACTCAGCGGAAATAAAATTTGACGGCTTGACACAACATTTCTTTATGTCTGCGATAAGTATACCCTCCTCTTTGTATTTCTTATGTCCGCGCTTGGACCTTCTCTTGAACAATGCACCCACAGCTCGTCGTTGCGTTATTGCGTTGTTGCGAGGCGCTGGACAGTTGCGGTATTTTCCTATTTTGGTAACGCGCCACTCGTCGTTATTGTACGGCGCTTCGTTGCGCTCGTGCTTTGTCCAGGCAATGAGCGTATATATACTGCTCGTCTCTCAAGAATTCGAGAACCACCAAAGTCACTCAACGCCAAGATTCGTTACCGCCATCTCAAAATATGTCGTATGGTCAACTTCGGGTCACATACCCAATCTCAGAGTAAGTGGCTTCAACGCTTTACAGCCGTCGGCGCTGACTATCCTTATTTTCAGTGTCAGAACTGGGCCTGGTCGTCAATTAGCAAGTAAACCGGAAAAGCTCGGCAGCGCCATCAGTCAATCGCTTCCCAGTTTTCCCAACGATTCCCAGCCGCTCCCCTCAGAGCCTCCAAGGCCCGTCCGACCGTGCAAGTGGAGCCCAAAGTGCATCTATTTCCTCGCGTCGGACGAAAGCGCGATCCTGCATCACCTACTACACACTCACAACGTCGCTAAAGACTCTGTCTCTCTATGCTGCACCTGGGATGGGTGTACGAAGAAACACGCGGCGGATATCCGGACGATCGTGCAGCACGTGAAAGAGTGCCACCTTCATATCGAAGAGGTGCATTGCCTTGCTTGTGGGCATCTGGTTGATAAATTGTTGTATCGAAGCCATATGCAGACGACGCATCCAGATGCGTTGAAGTATATCTTGTAATTAGAATATTTTCGGAAGGGTACTGGGTCTGCGACTTGGAACACCTTGTTTCACGATTTATCGGACTGTTGAGGATCGATTAGTTTTAAATACTTAGCGTACACTTATCACGCAGTTCTGCAGTGACATTCATTGGTAAGCCCTCTCTAAGGAGAAATTTGCGAGACCGTGAGGAGAACAAGTAGCGATATGACCTAAATGTTCAAACCTTTCTCAAATTCTGTGAACGTACTCTACGTAGATTACAGTTTTTTACGCCTAAAAACAAAGAACCTCGTCCATATAGCAATAGCTCGTCAACATACATACTTATCCCAACATTCCTTTCCGCCACGGCGAGTTTGCTGCCAGTGTTCTTTTCCACATGTATCTCGAGTCGTTTAAAGTTCAGTCCGTCAACCGTTCTCTGCCTACTTGATTGACAGTTGAGATTCGGGAGGCGTATGCGAAGTAATGGCGTGCTTAAGTCACTCAGTTGACACGGAAACCCACCTGTCCCGGCTGTTCTTCTATTTGCGGGAGTACGACAGAGTAGCTCGTATTTAGCATGTTCTAACTCGAGACAGCCTCCCTTTCAAACGTGTCCCTCTTTACAGCCATAAAATTCAGTCTCAGTATTATTTTCATGACCGCGGCGGTTCTCTACGTCAAAGCGGCGCCAGTGCACATTTTTTATTCCATCAACATTTTCTGAATAATGACTCCGCAGTTCATAGGTCGAAATTTAATAGTAACTCTCCACGTTGACGCTAGCGCTGTCCAACACCGCCTAAAGAGTGGTCAGGATGAAAACACTAGGTATAAATTATCGCGGTTTTCTCAGCCTCACCTGAAAACTCGGATTTTCCTTAGCTACACATTCAAAAAAAGAGTTCACGCAACCCTTGGCATCAGGGTGGGGATTGTCGACGCATTTCTGTAAGGCGGTCAGACAAGCTAATTGAAAATAGTCATTTCATCAACGTAAGAGCGATTTTGTTAATTGCACGCAC
Organism: Galerina sulciceps; assembly: GCA_023014345.1. Classification (NCBI taxonomy): domain Eukaryota; kingdom Fungi; phylum Basidiomycota; class Agaricomycetes; order Agaricales; family Galerinaceae; genus Galerina; species Galerina sulciceps. The sequence goes on from JAEDXJ010000043.1 coordinate 346,421, forward strand.
CATCGGAGCAAGACTTGGCGGAAGCCATCGTTGCGAGCCCAATGAGAATAGGAGTAATGACGGTAAAGAAACGCATGGCAGTGATTTATTGGCAAGTGAGAGTGCTGTGAATGCTTTCACGAGGGATGCTTTTGAAGTCGCTCTTGCAGAAACTTTTTATACCGTTACTAACGGGCGAGACCTCGTCCTTGCATGGGGTAAAAATAGACAGTTCTTCGCAGAACTTTCTACCAATGTAGTACCATGCATACTAGTAATCGAAGTGCACCGAATGAAAGCAGAAGTGAAGTTTCAATGTCCTTATGAACTTCTACTGACCAATACCCAGGCTTTTATCTGTCGTGGGCAGGGTTCCAACCCAATAGGGATCGATTTTGGGCGGTCTAAAAACGCCCTAGCGATGACTCTATTGCACGCACGCAAAAATTGAGGTCATTTGCTATCTTGTTGGACCCCACAAGAGTAATGAATTTCGTCCTTAGAACGAGGCGAAAGCCAGGTTCAGTCGGTGGATGTTCTTCTGTAGCCTTTGAAACGGTGCGTTCAATCTCAACGCCTCCGAATTTATACTCTTCAATGCTTAAAGCTTAAAGTCTCAAGATCTCAAGTGTTGGATGTTGGACCTTGAGCGTTTAGAAAATGTTAGAGGTTTACCTATAAATAGAGCTTGATGAATGGCCATTGGTGCCGGTGAATTGCCCAAAGGCGCCGTCGATCACATTTTAAAAGTAGCGCCGGTACTACCGCCATCCGTCCGATTTCTTCATCTTGGATTTTAAGGGCCGAATGACTTATTGACAGCCAAATAGCCAGTCAAAACTCAACAAGACTGACATTCTGCCATGTGGATACAGTGATTGCGGAAATATGAGATGGGGGTGTCTTCAGGTGGGTCAATCTCGGGCACTGCTACACATATACCATACTCAGTAAATAGAACTTGGTAAAGGCCAAAGCGCCATCGATCACGTTCCAAAATTAGCGCCGGTACTGGAGTCGTCTTAAATAAAGGCCGATTTAGATGATATAGCATAGGTATGTATCTGGAGGTCAAGGCTCGAAGGAGTAAGTACGCGTAAACCTATTTGGGCTCTGACCGTCAAGTCAACTTTGCTTTCCGCTTTTAGAGTGGTCCTCGGTACGTGATAATCGCGTTCCAGGTGGGTCAATCTCGGGCACTGCTTTATATAAGCTAAACCCCTGGTCTCATCACATATAAATGCATCACTGCGCAAAAAAATTTCGGATAAACATGCCAGTCCGTCTATTTCCCGTGGTAAGGCAGATTGAGTCGTATATAACATGTTCAAACTCGAGACTGATCCCCATTCACTCCTTTCCCCGTTACTACCATGAAATTCAGCATCAGCATCGTCTTTATTACAGCTGCACTGCTCTTTGCTAACGCGGCGCCATTGGAGGAGGTACGCAGAGAATTCTTAACCTTGCTGAGAGAGCGTAGGGCTTATGAAACTCGCAGAGAGAGGTGGATACCAATGGTATTATTTCCAATGGAGTCCATGGTGGACCTGTTTGGATCCGTAGTGAAGCGGTTCGGAAGGCTGTCTCAAGCATTGTTCTGAATTTGCTAACAAGAAATTTGCAGGAAGCGCTCTCTAAGGAGAAATTTGCGAGACCATGAGGAGAATGAGTAACGATATGATAGAAATAATCAAACCTTCCTCCTCTTTTTTCAGGTCGATACTCTATAACAAATTTTGACCCTAGAAACAAAGAACCCTCCATGTTGCACTACATAGCTTGACATACTTACCATGACAAATAATTCTATTACGGCTGGCTTTGCCCCCTGCGCTTATCTCCACATGCAAATTGAGTCATTTAACATTTCTGTCACAGTCAAAAGACTCGGGGATACATCATGTGGATACAATGATTCTCGGTATGTACGACATATTCGAGTCGGCGGTGTGGGTCAATCTCGGGCACTGCTATAAACTGTGCCGTCAACTCCTCATGGCTAATGAGAAGTTGGCAGGAGGCAAGCTCTAAAGAGAAATTTGCGAGGACCAGACGTTGAGGAATATGAGCCACAATATGACTGAAATGTTCCATCTTTCTTTCTCCAGCTTCCTTTGGTCGATTCTAATACGAAGTTAAAGATTTTGAGCAGTAACGACACTAAGACTCAAAGTTACAACGACAGAAGACTGCGAGATCTCGAGAGACGTTGTTCCTTGGATTCAGAATTCGGATGCAGCACGATGGACTGGCTGAGTTGGTGTGTTTTCGTATTGTCGACTCGGACGTGGCACAGGTAGAAGACATACCGCATCTAACAGCCTTCAACTCGCCACCTAATGAAATCTCCAAATCGGCCCTCCAGGCCCGCTGGCCCGGTTCTTCCGATGGTCATTCAAAGACCGTGACATTACTCTCCTCCTCCTCCCGCCCTTTCTCAGCATAGGTGCTACTCAACGCATCCTTGGTACCCTACTCGCAAGCAACGCACTCAGGGCTCAACACACCGGTGATATGGCACTAAAATCCCAACGCGTACTTCGAGTGACGGGTCGGAGAGGACACTTTCTCGACGCCAATTGCAAACAGGGCATGAATTTAAAATTTTCCGTGTGCGTCAGCCATCTACGAAGACGACAGCCTACAGACTTCAATCTTCGTTCTTGGATTTTGGATGCCAGGAACGCAGTTCTTCCTTGTATTCTTGTATTTGCCTCGGGTGTGTAGCCAGATTTCTGCATCGTCCGCGGTGTATTTTTGGTGCACCATGCCTGGACTTAGAAGGCCTCCGATTGCCTTTGACGGTATCGTAAGTATTAAAGTCAGTCACCTGTCTCTAAGAATGATTAGTATTATTAGTCTATCAATGTATCATATCATCCGCCTAGGCCTCGAACAGGTCTTTTTTAAAGTTGAGTGCGTGCAAGGTGAACGGTGTAGCGGACCAGCATGAGATGAATCGCTGTCGCGTTTCCGCTTCGATAGATCCCCATATCAGACAAAGTCTATTAAGCAACGACAGTAGCGCGTGCTACAATACTCTGGACGTGCAGCTTTCGTCGTGCTTTCTATCCGGACTTTGCATTACCGGCTTTCTACCACCTCGAAGTTTAATTCTTAGGCTGATCCACCTAAATTTAGAGCTAGAGCTACAAAAATCGAAGCCTTCGTTGAGGTGAGGCTATTAGTATTCGGCTGTCAAGCGAGCTTCTCAGAAGTAATGCTAATAAGTATTACGCAGGTCGGAAGTCTACCGAGGGTCTAGAGCCTGAAGCTTGAAGCGACAAATCGTCAAACAGTTGTGCAACGAGTGTTGGTATATCGCATTAAAAAACCTCGAATAAAAGTACGAAAAAGCCAAACGAATAAACATATCATATCTAAACCACACTCTGATCAACTATGTACCAAAAACGAAGAGGCAGGTTCTACAGCCTGAGACGTAACTCCTTCGTCAAGAAAACTCGAACCATACCCAATCTATTTCTCACTCGCAGCCTTCTCACTCGGCGTCTCCTCACTCTGCGCCCCCGCCTCCTCCTCCGACTTCTCTTTCTTATCCACCTTATGGGCCTTATCCAGCCCGCTGCCGCTCCCGAGGAGCCGGCCGGGGTGCGCGAAGTTGAGGGTGTAGATGGCGAGTGTTATCATTGCGCCGTCGAGGACGTCTAAATAAGGGGGAGAAGACGCGCCATGAGCACGCGAAAAAGAGGATTGCCAGATAGGGATAGGGATAGGGATAGGGAACGTACTGAAGAGAACTTGGGTGCTGATGATCCTCCCGTTCCATCCGTTGCTTAGTTCGATCGTACGATAGATGGCTCTGTAAAAAATGTATTCCCATCAGTACGAGAACCTTGTCCGAATCAAGCGAGCAGCCAATGCGACCGCGACCGCGAAAACGAATACGAATACGAGCACGAATTCGAATGAAAGAATACCCACCGAATAACAAGACACATAGTACTAAAAAGCAACGCCACGCTCATCATCGTGATCTTGCCGCTTATGCAGCCCGCCTCGGGGAGGCGGTATTCCTTCCCGTCCGTCGCTAGCGGTGCAATAGTGGTGGGGGTCGATCGGGGGAGAGGCCAGTTGCGCGAGTAGCGGATGAAGAACTCGATTGCGCATAGTGCGTAGATTGTTATCGTCACTGGGAGTACACTCAATGGTCAGAGAAAGAGAAGATGGAGTCAGGGTAATAGACACGACACTCACGCAGCTGGAAGACGATACCGCCGAGCATGATATGGCCACCCTGGTATCATCCGACGAATATCAGCATCATATCATCCCTGTAGCGTGTGTGAACCCAAAAAAAAAACAATACACTCACAGGCGTCGGGTCCAGATCATTGCCAGCGGCGGTTGCTGCTTTCCCACCGCCGACAGCTTGGACGACGAGGGAGATGACATCCTATTAAAAATTGAAGTTGGTCGTACGGTGTTTTGTTTGTTGGAGGATTGAAAGGGATGGAGCTTACGCATGTGCAGAATAGGATGGTGTCTATTTCGATTGGGATTAGTAAGGTGTGGGTGCGAGGGGATATTGATAACTACTCACACCACTTAGGGCTGAGTCGACTGTATTGAGTCCCGAGACGCTGAATAATGACGCCAAAAATCACAAAGTTTGCAGCGAGAAGAGGGGTGGGGCCAATGATAGTGCAGGTGATCCTAAGCAAAAAAAAAAAAAAAAAAACAACACATTCGGCGAACTGAGCACTCGCGAAGGCGCATACAACTCACTGCATCTCAAAAGGAGACGAATTCGGCGCATCGAAGCTCGACCACAGCCTCGCTGCCCAGCCCATGACTTCGAGCAGCCCCGACAGGCAAATCGTCGGGATCAGCCACCACATGCGGTAGTACACCGCTTGGATGATATGGGTAACTGGCCATTCGAGTTGGACGTGAGCAAAAGAAGAATTGGAAGCGCATACATTGAACTTACGTAGGGAGACGCCATACAGCGAGATGAAAGTTATAGCGACGCCCTTGGTTGGGATGTAATGGTATGGCGAGCCCCGGAAATTATGGTGCGCAGCCAGCGTTTCTGAGAAGAATATATAGGTGGGTCAGATACAACGCCTCGAAAACTCGAAGCGACGACAAAAAACGCACTGATATGGTCGAAGAACGACATCGTACCGAACCGAAGGAAGGTGGGAGTGGGGAGAAGGAAACCTGGGTCCCTTTACAGCAGGCAGGCAAGGATGCTGTGATGGGAGCGTATTTGAAAAGCAAAATACAGGGACACCGGGCACTGGGTGCGGTTCGATCACAGTGAGAGAGTCCCGGGTTCGGCATAAAGATTGGATCTCAGCTGCCCTGTTTTGGTGCGAACACGGTCCGAAAATAGAACTGGCGTTTTTGTAAGCTCGTAATTACCGAGAACGTCGCACGCATACCTCCTTCCGTCCGTCCTCCAAGTGGTATTTAAATAGCTTCGTACAGCCGCGCTCGAGACGAAAGTCCCCTTTGAATCCTGCTCGTCTGAACTCCTACCGAGGCTCGTTCGAATCTTGACGTCGGTGCAAAACCAATCCGCGCTTACTCGTATCTTAGTCTCAATTGAAATGAGGACATTCCGACTACAGAGGACCGTATCATCGCCATCCACATTCTTGTCGTCTTTCCTTTGTCTCTCGGAAGGTGGGAGAAGCCTCGGAATAACCAAGCCAGGCTCAACGGGCTTATCGTAAGACGTTGTGAAGACGGCTGCAATTACATACAGACCGTGTAATGATCTGTAATGATTGTTATCGGTAGACTGGCAGTTACCTCATGGGGAACGGCATCGGCGTAATGAACTGCACCCGTTTGTGCTGAACTGGTCCGAGCTGCCCGAGTCAACGGCAGGTGGAGGGATTGAGGAAATAGCCTGTGGGATCAGACACGACTACCCTTACCCTCCTCTTAGAGGTTTACACCGCCGATCAGAAGTGCAGAGTAAGTCTCCGACTTTTGCAGCGTTCTCCGCCGTTCAATTCTTAAGTTCACATTCAATGGTTGATATGTGGTCAACGAATGATAAGTACTGCAGCCTTCTGATGACTGATACGTATCGATAAGGGGTAAACCGGTAACGGGACAAATGTGCGCATACAAGATTTCCCCTGCCAATTTGATGGCAGGAGATAGGAGGGGACTGGTACATCTTTGAGCCGACGAGAATGGCTGCAGAGCGTGCGGGTTATTCGGTAAACAGAAATCATTACCTTGGATTTGAGCGGTAAAATAAATGGGAACAGTAAGGTAGACTGCTGTGGACAATTTTTAGCGCCGGCTATAAATAACTTTTAGTCCAGCCCCGAGCACGCGCCATATTCGACAGGTTCACACGACAACACCTGCAGCCAACCCTGACTTTCGAGTTCACTGTAAGAAAAAGACTAACGAAGAGACGCACGCAAACATATACTAGTTACACATAAAATCAAGCAGCTCAAGCTAAATATACCTCCCCGATCACCACGTATTCAGCGGTGTTGGATCGACGCCGACGCGTACGTACGTCCGACATTTATTGAAATGGCAAAAATGTTATCACAATGCTTGACATACTTCTATACCCTCCCAAATTCGTTGTCTTCGCTGGTGAGAAGCATACCGCGATCGATGTGATCGTACAGTATGTCTTCTGTATTCCAGAAAAAGCGCAGAGATGCGGTCGTTCCGTACGACCGACCTCAGCTCTCAGTGCGCACAGTGCGCACGAAGATTTGTGGGTGGGGTCTTGACAGGACTTCCATTGCGCAAAAAGATTTTCCAAGCCATCCGATAAAAAGCGTCCAAAAGTGATCATTTTGGATCGGATATAAGCTGGCGCAAGCTTCTCTCTTTCCTTTGTCACCGGACACCGACGACCACCCGACGGTTTTAAGGCCTTCGCTGAGTGTAAAGCGGGCTCGCGTTTTTAGGGAGGATGCGGGACTTGATCGCTCTTCCCGCCAACGTTGGACATTGGACTCGGACTTATAAGAGCACCGACGACAGCGATGGATGGCTTTGAATCGGCGTGGTCGCTATGTGCGAGGATCCTGGCCGCCAGCAAGTGCAAGGGCTCGTGTTTCCAATGACTTATCAGTTCAGTCATCTCAAGAAGCGTTCGTTCTCAAAAACCCATATTTCATTCCACTCTTGCTCGACCTGCCGGCTTTCATGAGGATCAGGGCAACTCTGTATTTCAAGCTTCCTAACTCGCTTCTTTCTGAAACCTGATCGCCTCACCCAACGCGCTCGACAGTATCTAGCTTGTTCTCTACCAGTAAGACTTCATACAGGAGAAGCGCAGCCCATGAAAACTGCACCTCGTCGTCGAGGCATTTCTCCGATAACAACCCGCGGAATGAAGTGTTTACGATGGTCTTCTGGTCTGGTCTGGTCTGGTCTAGGTTCGCCTCAACCTCTCCTTCGTAATAATTTACGACTTATGGGCGATATGGGACGTAAGTTTGAGCATAAATTATGGAAGTGTATTCGACTTGCACTTCCATGATTCAACTCGTCTGCCTTTCTGCAGCTGGAACACTGGTCATCCATTTAAGCAGACGTAGGTTACTCGAGATTACGAACTGCTGCGCCGCTTGTGGTGTCCTCCTCGAACCGTCATACAACTGAAGACGAGTATTGCCTGGCTTTTGCAATTGCTAGATAGATAAGCCTGGACCAAGTGTCTCCGATGACAAACTTATTTCAGCGGACTCTCAGCAGAGAGGTGGGAGTTTTGTTCGATGGTCAGAGCAGCACATCAATTATAATCGTGACCCAAACGACTTATTCGTAAAATTCATCAACGTCTCAACAACGGTGTTTTACAACCTATTCATTCACAACCACGTTTAACAGCCCCTCCACAACCTATCTTCCAGTATAATAAATCTCCAACCACCTCAAGGGAGGGTAGGTCACAGCAGCAAAAGCAAAGGCCAACTGCCCCCCAGAATCCAAACATCAGCTGCACATAGCGAAATCGAATGAATAAGATATCATACGGACCTCAAAGCCCAAGTCAGCACCGAACTCCGCCCCAGCCATCTTTCCCAAGGGGCCGGTGTACCATACCTAGAGAAATGGATGACATGGAAGAACTGGGGAAGGAAGATGAGAGGGAGACGCACCTCGGACATACCCACCACTGCGCCTGCAGCGCCAAAGCAGGCGGCGAGGACGCCTGCAATTCCAATCGGAAGACTAACATACCATCACTCATTTAATCAAGAAAGTAGAATAAACGACAAAAACACACCGCGTAGGCGAATCCCAATCATCCAAATTATACCCGCCCAACCTACCCCCCTCCCTCCTAAACAACACATGCTCCTCCATCACAATAACGATGAACCACGCCGTCCAGTACCCCAATATGCTGAGAAAGTTCGAGAGGATGGCGGAGAAGTGCTGCCGCCCGGCGACGCCTGCGACGGTGTATGCTATAAAGCCGATGGTGGTCCAGAAGAAGCGCGGGACTTTGGCGAAGGGCCGCCCGAGGGCTTGGATGGATAGGCCGGCGGAGTAGGTGTTTACTATGTTGTTCGTCCTGGCGAGGGGATGTGTGGTTAATGATCAAATGGGATTGTTGAGGGGGTGGTGCGGGAGTCTTACAAGACGGATAAGGCTAGAATGAGAAGAATGAACTTCCCGCCTCCTTTCCACGGCGTTAAAACTTGGGCTACGAGCCCTCCTGTGCTACCGTTCGCGAGAGCGTCGACATACGCCGGGTCGCTGATGGACGCGAGCGCAGCTCCGAGAATTTCGACGAAGCAAATTGGGAGGTAAAGACCGACGAACGTCATCAGGAATATTTTTCTCGCCGGGACGGTTGCTGGCATTTTGCAGTTATAGTCCGCCGCGACTGGAGCCCACTGGCAATGGAAGGATAGGTCAGAAAAAAAAGTAGCCACGGCTTCGAGACGTACACCAGTAAACGAAGCAAACACAATCCCACCATAGCTCAAAATATCAGCCGACAACGCTCGCCCAGTATCCTCGTTCGAGATGTCGAACCCGGCATGTGCACCGAGGCCCCAGAGAAAGAGCATGACGACGAAAAGCGGGATCCAGGCGTAGCGTTCGTAGATGTGGATCATTTCGTACCCTATAAAGCATGGAATTAAGCTCAGAACGCCTATTATCACGATGCCGGCTACGAGAGGTAGGGTTCCCGGGTTAACGGCCTCGAGCGTCTGGCCGCCGAGGATGACGCAGGTGACGGCAAATCCGAGTCTTAGAGAAATTGGTCACGAACTGGTCGCTGGGGAAGTGGAGGAAACGCACTGAGTAAGGATGTTCAGTATGGAGTAGATGATCCCGCCGATGTAGCCTGAGCTGAATCGTGTGATGATCATGGTGCGTAACCCGGTTTTTGGACCTAAGGTTGCGATGAAGGAGGTGAGGCCAGTTCCGATGGCGCCGAAGCAGATGATAGCGGCGATGGAATGCCTATGCACAGACTACATTTAACGGCGGAAAAAAAGAGAGAAAGTGCAGAGAATACGCACGAGAGCTTGAGTGTGAACAGTTGCGGTCCCAGAATTCCAATGGAAATCGTAGTCAAGACCATGTTTACGGACCTAGTATTGACCGTGGACATCGGCTCCCAATATGAACGTAGTCAGGACGTACCACCACATGAAGATGCTGAAAAGCCATGTCAGTTGTGGAGGCCATAGGTGGCGAAGGAGAACAAAACTTACTTGTTCCAAAAGTGGGTAGCATCTCGCATATCTTCCGGAATTCTTTCAACGCCTCGAGCCTCCACTCCAAGTTCAAACAACTTGGACAGAAACGGGCCAAGAGCGCCATACCGTTCAATGATAGCTTTTCCAGGCTCGCTATCGACGGCGGCATACTGATTCGTAGTCGTTTCTTCCTCCGAATGAGCAACATCGACAGAAGACTTTTCCTTCTCTCCTGAGTTGTCGAAAGACTGAGCCATACTTCCTTCTTCTGATTTGAAAACGAGGAGCAGTGGTTTCAACCAGGTGGGTTGACGAGAAGGAGAAGAAACGGAGGTGGGATCAACGAAAGCGAAGATGTAAAAACAGTTCGTGTCCACACGACTCCAAACCAAGAATAGGACGTGTTATTTTGGGACGATAACCAACACATGTTGAGGAAGATAGCACAGCATTGGTATACGACAAGCCAGAATGGTTTAAAGCAGGGGGTATGCCGGCACTAAATGCGAAATCAAGTCGAACTCGCCGACTTCCGTTTGACCATTTCGGCCTTCCAGTGGATGAGTGCGAGCCCATTGACAGTAGCAACACCTAAGTATGCAATGATCATGAAATGATGATCTACAAAGCTCGCTGGTAGGATCGTTCTGAAAGTCGTAGGTTGGTACTGCGGGATTGCGCATGCTATGTCGACGGAGTTGAGGAGAAATGGCTTGATCGCGTTATCGCGTTGATGGCGGTGTTTGCCTATTCGAACTCCGCTTGATTCCCCGTCTCCAACCAGTGAAAATTACCGTCGGTTTCTCTGACGCGAACTTCAAACGATAGACGGCACGTATTTCATTATTCTTTCAGTTTCGCACATGGACACGTTCTTATCTGACTACTTGAATAGATACAGTAGAGAAATACAGTGTTTTGAACGGGCATCGCTTGTGTCTCTTCCACGTCTCCTACGCAGTCAATCAAGTTAGCTGTAAGTATGAGTATTCGATGGGGCCACGTATCCCGGTACGAGTGATGGTTTTGAAGATAAGAGGTGAGAAAGACGGGTAATGTATTTGACGACGAAGTTGGAAGATGGGCATCAGGGCCTTCATAATCTGTCCACAAAGGTCAGTTGATTTTTTTCTTTCATTTCCCATACAAATCACTGAAAATACACCCATATAAAGATCGCTGCCAGCTTTTTTGTACAACCGATGTTCATGCCTCAAGGTGTACTCATGAGTTCATTTATCTGCGACGTGCGTCATCACACGGATGTCGTGCCAAAACTGTCAATTCGAACTCATTCAAACAGTTCCACAGTTCCGAGGATACAAAACGCCAGTTGGACGATACCGGAGGGAGGAACCTCACTTAACGGTTCTACACCGCGACTTTGTAAAGCCTGCATTCGTCAGTTGGATATGGACAACATGGAATTTTCTCCGTGCTGAAATCTCCACGCGACTTCTTCTCAACCCATATTCCGCCAACGTGCAACGGCTTTCGCAGGGAGAGGTATCTTCTCGAACACTCTGGCCCTCCAAGTGAAATTGGAGCCATTCCAGCCATAATCCCCGGATGCTGTCGCCGCCTCTCACATTTTATTCATTAAAGAGTGAGCATTGCCTCTATGTCGCACCTCCACTGCACCTTCGAACCTTGTCAAGTTTCATTGATACTCTGCAGAAATTCGCATATTTACCAGGGATGACAATGCGATGGGCCAGAGGTATGAAAGTACCAAGAGAATCGCAACATGCATTCTCTTGTCAGCTTCCTCTGTCCACACCAGTCGATCCTCAATCCACAGCGAATCTAAGACTGGCTGTCGCTTATCGAAGTGCTGCGATTCCTGTGAGAGGGATGATGTCCGCGACGTACGGTGTTCATTCCATTCGTTATTCTCCTTGTCATGTACAAGTCGTCTTTGGCTTTCAACTGAAGGGAGAAGTATTCGTCCTTCAAGTTGCAACTCTTTTGATTTGTTCAGCCTGGCTGTTCTATTGCGTGGTCAGTCTAGCTCTATTTCTCATACCACTAGCCTTTGCAGATCGACCACTCTTTGTGTTAGATCATTTTTCATATCTAACCTTGATATAGTCGAAGCTTGTCCGAAGCTGAAGTACAAGGTATTCTCCTCTTTGAATTATATGACTTGACGACTTACGCAAACGGTCTTGTTGCAACGCAGACGATTTCGTCCAGCAAGCCAAAGAACGTCAATTCACCTATTGAAATCCTTAGTGCCTTTGATCCTCCTATCTCTCCATCCCTTGTGTCAATTTTGGCAAACACCGTCGCGGTTGAGAACATCCGGCTGAGTTCAACGCAAGCCACACGCTCTAAGTCCTCATCTTTCACAGGACATCTCGTTGGGGATTCGAATGGCGAAAGTGGGACTGCAAAGTCGCAATTTATCTGCAGGGCTATGGAGTACCGGAAACTCAGATTGTCAGCTATTGTCCAGGTCAGCTTGTGTTAACAGTTTACCCCTCCCTCGACGCCAAAACTCCGAGCTTGTATCCCCGCAGAGTTCCTAACCCAACCCACTCGCGATGTTGGTCATAGTCTTGGCTTCAAGAATACGAAGGTATTTACGAGAAAGGCTAGTTGGTCTTCATCGCTTCTAACCATCCTAGGTATCGATATCGCTCTGTCAGCTTGCCCGAAGTACTGACTCTATTTTTCCATCCAAGGACTTTCCCGAGGCCGGAGAGCCCATGGCGTCATCTGGACGATCGGGCACCAAGACAGCCGGTAGGAGCCACCCGAGTCTCTTATAAATAGGTTTCATCAAGACAAGATTTGGGAAGGCCCACTATCTCATCTCTATCTCTATCTCTGTCTCTTACTCGCTTTACACGTTACACGATGGCACCTGTAGTCAACGGACGCGTTATCTTCAACGAAGTTCCGGAAGGTCAGAGCACAGTTCTTCATGATCAGACGTTCGTCGGTGCTTAGTGTTTCTTTGACTATAGGATATCCTGAACCTGGAAAGACGACTGTATACGACGAGAGCGAGACTATTGATCTGGACACTGCGCCTCTTAATGGTGGCATCTTGATCAAGATCCTCGAGCTCTCGATCGACCCGTACATGAGAGGCCGCATGCGCGATCCGTCGAAGAAGTCGTACTCGGCTCCATTCGCGCTTGGAAAACCGTAAATGCTATTTCAGCTGGGATTTCGTCGACGTGCTGAATGGTTTTGTTCGCTAGTCTAGTGGGATTTGGAGTTAGTATCGTCGTTCGTTCGGAAAATCCGAAAGTGAGGCCTGGCGATCATTTGTATGGGTTCGTTGGTGAGGCCGAAAACGATGTTTATTCTGGTGGAAGGCTGATGTTTCACTGTCACTAGAACACAGGCATTATGAGATCAGGAAGGACCTTGAAGGCCTCGAAGTTATCAATAATCCATATAACCTCCCGTGGTCTACGTTCCTTGGTGTTTTAGGCATGCCAGGTATGAGGTTCTATCTGTTTGAGTCCTGTTTTGTTGAAGAGATGACAGGGAAGACGGCCTACATGGGTTGGAAAGAATATTCATCGGCAAAGAAGGTTCTTATTTCCATCCTTCGATTCGTTTTATTCTCAACAGTCACAGGGAGAAACAGTATTCGTCTCCACTGGCGCTGGCCCCGTTGGATCGTAAGTCTTTAATTCACACCGCTCGCTTTGTACTGACTACTCAAACTTGAATCTAGACTCGTACTTCAGCTCGCCAAGAGGGACGGTCTGAAAACTATCGGATCCGCTGGTTCAGACGACAAGGTTGAGTTCATGAAAGAACTTGGCACTGATGTCGCCTTCAACTACAAGACTACTAAAGTCGCCGATGTGCTTGAAAAGGAGCCTATCGACATGTGAGCTTTGTCGTTATCGCGAGAGTTGTTCTCATATCCTGAAATTCAGCTACTGGGACAACGTCGGCGGCGAAACGCTGGAGGCTGCTCTTGATGCTGCTAATATTGGAGGAAGATTCATTGTAAGTTATGTTATTTGTCTGCCGTCTTCATCTTTGAGTAACCGTCCACGAAACTAGGAATGCGGCATGATCTCAGGATACAACACTGGCGGTGCTTCTGTCAAAGTATGTTTGCTTTTCCAGTTCCTCGTCAACTCCATCTTAAACGTATCTTGCTCTATAGAACCTCTTCCAAGTCATCGGAAAGTCGCTCTCAATCTTCGGTTTCATCATTTTCCGCCTTTATCCCAAGTACAACGAGGAGTTCTTCAAGGTCCTTCCCCCTCTGATCGCTTCAGGGGAGATCAAACATAAAGAACATGTTTATAACGGCTTGGATAAGGTCGGTGAAGTTATCTTGGCCGTCCAACAGGGGACGAACAAAGCGAAAGCGGTCGTTCATGTTGCTGATGCTTGAAGTTGAACGGGACTTGAATAAAAGTACGAAATCTAAGGCTATACATCTGGGCGGACGAGGCGCATGGAAGGAATCTAAAATCTGTATTATATTGTATTAAATTATGAAAAAAAAAATTCCCTGGCTATAGCCTGTATGGGTTTCGTTCCCAAATTACCCCTGGATAATGATTTAGATGAAGTGTTCAAGTCCATAGAAAATAGGAAGTGGTCATCTATTATTTTTATTACTCTACACTATTCATTTATGCTAGGTGTTTCTATGGGTCGACAACCTGATACAACTCGCTCGACGAAGCTGTCTGTCAGGATCAGGATCCGGTATCTCTGGCCCGGCACGCCATCGTCATACAAGTCCAAACAAGGCCCACACACCAATTGGTCGGATTTGTTTTCTACCAATTGCCACCATGGCTGAACCTCTTCCTCTTGCCGCATTTACGCCCAAGAATACCAATGACTTTCAGTCTCCATCTGCTGGTCCACTCCATCTTGCAAGCCAAGCACTGGTTTACAAGGAATTTCGCCGAAAAACGCTGTTGTCGTCTTCTGACGCCATGATCGCATTTCGCAATCGAAAAGAGAAAAAGGTTCATAACCACCTTTCAAAGCATTTCATTGTAAAAACTCACACCTCAAACGCGCATAGGCTTGCCAAGCATGCCTCGAGAGCTCGGAGAAGTGCACCGAGCTCGAATCTGGTGCTGGGTATCGATGTGCTTTGTGTTCGGATCGACGGTTACCGTGCAGCTGGAAGGCGGACGTGCTTATACCCGCTACGGCTGAATACTTTGGTATTTCGCTCGAGGAGTCGGTGGCCCTTAACGAACAGTGGGAAGACACGATCAAGTCGGCGGACAGCTCGGAAGGGAGTGTGGAGTTGGAGGCGGATATGGAAATCATGATACACTACGACACACCTTCGCCTCCGGCGTCGAGGGAGGAGACACCTGCGACTCCAACGTCAACGCAGAGGGAGAAGACACCGCCAGCTCCAACGTCGGCGTCGAGAGAGGAGACTCCTCCAACTCCAACACCAGCGGGGAAGGAGGAGACGCCTCCAGCTCTAACCTCGACGTCGAGGGCGAAAACACCGCTGTCTTCTGCGTCGACGTCGAGGAAAAAGGCACCTCCCACTCCGGTGTCAAGGAATAAGACACAGCCGAGCAGAGCAATAGTCGTCGAAAAGAAGCTCCCAAAGCGAGTCCCGAAGCTGACCGACAAGGCGCGCGCAATGACGGAGCTTAGCTCGGCAAAGGAGAGCAAGAAACGAAAACGAATGGCAAAGGAGGAGGATTCTCCTAGTATCAAGAAGGTGAAACGAAGCTCAGGAAATAGTGTTCGTTTCAGGGTGGTTGCTCCAACATCGTCAACAAAGGTATGATATTTTATTTTGTCTTGGAAAGCTCAGCCTAACAACTTCTTGAAAGGCGAAGAGACCAACGGTTAGACCATCATTGCCATTACCACTCCCACCAACTGAGGTCCCAGAACCTTCCTCTTCATCGGCTTCTCAGTCTGATTCGTCACTGCCTCCTCCACAAAACCCCCCATTGTCGTCACCACCTCCTTCGCTGACGCCTCCATTGCCGTCACTACCCCCTTCACACACTCCTCCATTGCCAGCACTATCTCCTTCACAAAATCCTCCATTGCCGTCACCACCTCCCCCACAACTTCCGCCTCCCCCACCAGGAACCACAGACGACCCCGAGTCCGGCACCCTCGCCGAACGCTACGCCGCCCTCCACGACCGATACCTCAAGCTCTGCGACCTCTTCTCCCGGAGCGCCATCGAGGCCAAGCTCAAAGACGACACCATCCAGCGCCTCACCGACCAGTCCCTCCAGCGCGATCGGAAGATAAGACAAGACAGAGCGAACATGCGCGCGGTGGAGGAGAAGCTGAGAGAGGAGAACGAGCTGCTGGCGAGGACGCTGCAGAGCGCGCAGGAGCAGTCGGCGGCGGTGGAGAAGTGGTTGACGGAGGAGAATGGGGAGCTGGAGCGGAGGTTGAGGGAGGTGGTGGAGCGTGCCGCTGCTGCTGCTGCTTCGCCTCCGCCTCCTCCTGTGGTCCATCCGGTGCCGCTACCACTACCAAGGACGGCGAGGACGGCGAGGACGACGACGGTGGCTGCTACTCAGAGCCCTGGGCCTATGGATTCAAATCACGTTCATCATGGCCCCCCTACCAATATCACGTCATTATCGCCCGGTATGCCAGCCCCGATGCCCGATCCGCCTGGGATGCAGTACGGAGCGCAGACGTACGGCACGATCGCGTTCTATGCCAATTTGGAGCGCGAGCGGCAGCTCCGCGAGGCGGCGCATAACCTTGCTGTCGCGCAAGGCCAGGGGGGGCCGCAGGGGCCGATGGTTCAGCCTGACTATAATCAATATGGTGTTCCTCATGAGGGTGGAGGTGGGAGTATGGGTTGAGCTTTTGATGTTGGTGGGCGAGATGTTTCTTTGACTATCCGGATGTTTCGTTCATGTTCATCTTTCATCAGGCGGACTCGGAAAAACTCTTCGCATTATTTTCATTCCCACTTTATCTCTTTCGAATTCCTTTCCTTTGTTGTTGGGTCCATTCTTCATTCGGGTTGATGATTTAACGTCAAGCTGTCCTTCGGCATTCTTTATACTCGTAACTCGTGAGCCCGTCTCGCGTCTTCGAGGAGTTTCTTCATCTTATTTAGGCGGCTTCTTAGAATTCTTGCATATTGCGAAGTATAATTTGTGTAAAGAACGAGGAAATTAATTGTGGCCTCCCTCATCGCCTCTAACATTGTCGTCCGCTTTTTATCAACTTCCTCGTCTCATTCTTCTGCTGCTGCTCGTTCAACAAAGGCTATTGTCCGCCTATCCACTATGTCGTGCCTCACTCTGCTCGCGTCCTTTTTCCATATTCAAAATCCTGCAAATAAACAAAAAAAACTTCTTCGTTCTTTTTTTTCTAACATTTACTGGGGCGACGAACCAACTATTCTGCTGCTGTTACAAAATTCTTAAACCACCCCCAGAAATAATTACTCTGCCGGCTGGACCAAAATCTCAAGAACAGACTGAACAGCTCAAACTTCTTGTTGCTCGGTTTCCATTACATGTGCCCTTGTCCACTTACATACATATAATTTGCTCGGTACAAAAAATATATTTACGCTTCACCTTCGTATTTTTTCAGCCCATCAACGAGAGCCTTGAACCGACCACCATGCCAAGACGTCACATCCTTCCATTGCTGGCTGTCCTCTCCCCAAAGCACTCTCAACCAGACAATATAGCTCGTAACCACAACGTCAACCCAAGATGGCGACTCGCCCAAGATGAAAGGGCCCTTCCCACCGTTCTTCTCGTAGTACCCAGCCACCTTCTCCAAACCGTCCTTGAACTGCCCCCATTGCACGACCGCTGCTTCACCCGTCGGAGAGAGTTCTTCCATTGTCTTTCCGAATACCTGCTCACGCGTGCTACGGAAGTACCCCGCGCTGGCTGGGTTGAGTTGTCGGAACACGACGGGGATGATGAATGTCCACAAAGGACGAATGCTATCCGAAAACACCGGTAAGAAGGCGGATTGCAGAGCGAGAGTGTTATGGGGGAATAGGGATGGGGTGTCGGGGTAGGTCTTGTCGAGGTACTCCGCGATGAGCTGGGACTCGGCTACGTAGGTTTTGGTGGATGGATCGTAGATTGCTGGCAGGGTGTAGTAGGGAGACCCGTCTGGTTTTTTGGAGGTTGGTGGGATCCCTAGTTTCTTTGCTAGAGGTTCTATGTCTGGGTACTCGACCCATTCGGTTTTGAATGGAAGGCCCTTGATGTTCAGGGAATATCTATTGGAAGGAACGGAACAGTTATCACTTAGAAAACGAGAAATAATGACACACAAACCTCGTCTTCCATGTGTTCGCAGACCAAGTCCCATGAGAAGTGGAGGGTATATCGTAGAAAACGATAGTCATGACGAAAACTCCTGCAAGTACTGTGTGGAGAGAAAGTAGCGATAGATACCACTGAACCGAGGAAGCTGGAGTTTATAAACCAATTGGCGAGTGTTGGGATTACTCATACAAACGTCAAAGCCCTCCCTAGCCGTACCAGTAACCGAGCCAGGATAGTGGTTTAGTAATACCATGCGTAGTAATGGTATTACTGACACAGAAGCTTTCAAATTGGCTGATTACGCGAATATGGCTACCACACCGGTGTGGAGGTTTTTCCACCATGGGAGTTGGGTGGGAGGTGCGGACTCGGAAGTCCGATCCGGCCGGATAATCTAATCTAATCTTTCCGGTTGCCAGGTCGGTTATCGTCCGCCGTCGATCCGTTCTCAGCTCAACTTGAACTTTTCACCTAAACTTCAATCATTTATTGGACCTGATGCTTTTTTTCTCCTCAAATAACTCATGCTTTGAAGGTGAGCGACTTTCATCCTCAATTCTTTGAAGTCCCAAACTCTACAAAACTTACAGCATTACTGATTCGGCCTGATTCGGTCAACCAGCCCTGGCGAGGGTATCTGAGTGCCGAAAAGTACTCACCTGAAGGTTTGTTTGCGGGCTCCTAAACGCTTGTCAACGGCAGATGAAAAGCGCTTGGTTATTTGTTGGACAGCGTGCCTGGAGAGGCGGTGCCGATCTCAATCGTTCAAGTTCAACGGTGCTGGTGGTATAGTACAATGGGTCAGTTCAACGCCCATCCAGTTGGCAACAACCCGCATTTTTTGAAAGGCATGTTTTGATTCGTCTAACACGTCGCTCAAAACTTAATCTGAACGATTTTTTGGTCCTCGTCTTCTTTCTCCAGCCCTCGCAATATGTGTATTTGTCCGCACACCACTACTTTCGGACAGTACACTGCCCGGCAACTTGCTGGCCGCTCGGGACAATGTCAAAAACAGGTCCAACAACGAGCGAACAAGAAGGTTGTTCCTTCGTCTTTCTTCACCACCAGGACCTCTCGCAAACCCTCGTTCGCTGCAGTGCTGGCCCCCCATTCCCGATGGCTTCGAGCTTCACTGCTCCTTACAATGTGACCATTAGCAATGACTCTCCTACGGTTACCTATTTTCCCTACAGAGATGGGGCAGTGAGCGGAGGGTGGAATTTGACCTGCACCAACTCTGTCGATGCCACTTGGATTCCTCACAGCTTTTGTGCCGGGTCAAGTTCGCATCGCACGACATATGTTGGTGCGAGCTTGCTGATCGAATTCGAGGGAACGGCTGCGTGAGTCCTTTAATGACCCCCCACAACGTGTGCTCACAGGTTCGGGCCACTAGGTACCTATACGGACAAGCCAGCGCGGGCACGTACGTGATTCAGTTGGACGGCCAGACGAGCTACTCGTCGTCGGGTAACCCATCACTCGGACTGTTAAGCAAGGCGGAAGGACTTCCGTTCGGCAAACACCAGCTGTTCCTCAACGTCACTCAAGCGGCCACTCTCTCATTCTCGGAGGCGGTGCTTACGGTTGGGGTTGGAAATGCAAACAGGTTAGATATTACGCGTTCATGGGCTGGGCACCCACTCAATTCTTTCGTCCTCAGCGGTGCTTACAACCTACGGAACCGTACTTTAGCCCCTTTCACTCAAACTAGCGACGGTCTGTCGACTCTCAACCCACAATTTACCTACACTGGGGCATGGTACACCGACGTCCCAGGGACCATTGGAGCTACGGGAAATGTCGTCTACCCTCGCCAGCACACGAGCCAGACAGGCGCATACGTGACGTTCAACCTCGAGCAGACCTCCGCGTTCTTCATCTACGGGCTCATCAACTTCGATCTTGGACCGTTCAGCGTCACGCTAACGCCTCCTTTGGATGTAGGGTCGCCTATCACGACATTCTATAATTCGAACGCGCATTGGATCAGCCTTGACCGCGTCATGTATTGGTCATCGGGTCTGGACCGTGATAAAACGTACTCGGTCAAGATCACCAACTTGGGTCAAGATACAACGCCGTGGTGGGATTTCTCTCATATTGATATCATTGACGCGGGATCTTCGTTGAGTTCATCTCATTCTTTACCTTCGAAACCTTGCTTACTTTTTTGTCCTTAGATCGGGCGGAGGCTCGGGTAAGCACGAGATTTCTGTTGGTGTCATTGGCGGTGCTGCCGTACGTGCAACTCCTTGCAGAATGAAAGGTCTCTACTTATCAATGACGTTAGGCCGGCGCCGTTGTTCTCCTCCTTTTAGCACTTGTTGGCTTCGTTTGCTTTAGAAGGGGAAGGTAAGCATGCCGTTCTCTTGTAGATTTTGTGGCGCTGAACGACTCACAGACGTGCAAAACCTGCACCAACTAAGATGGACTTTGTGCCGGAGGGTCAGCGGCCATACGATTACTTTATTCCCCCGGCTTCTCAGAACGTTCAATATAACCCCTACGCGTCGACTCCGTATGAATCAACACCTGCCCTTCCAGGTTAGTCCTTGCCTTGTCCTTACCTCATTATCGGGTCGTTCACTGATATGATATTGCCAACAGGGTCTCCGGGAGTATACACTCCCAACCAACCACTTCTATATTCTGGTCATCCTGAGGTGCAGCCCACCCACTTCAACCCCCCCTTCGCTCCTCCACCGCAACCGCCGCCACCTCCACCTCCTTCGTCAGTACCAGTGGCAGTGCCGCTGCCAACACCACAAAGTTCCGAGTTTTCCTCATCATCAAGACTATCATACCAACCAAGCGGATTAGTCGCTTTATCATGGGATGAGCCTGAACCACCCGGTCATGCCACCAGCAACAGTCAAAAAACTCCTGGTAAACGGTCGAATACCAGTGGGCCTCGAGTTGTGCGGGAAGAGGATGCTGGGTCTCTCTCTCCGCCGGAAGAAAATGTCGTCAGGCTGCCGCCGGATTATAAGGATGCTTGGAGCCAGGGTTATAAGTAATAAATAATCTGAGTTGGTGTGGTGTTCGTCATTTATTATTGGGCGAAAGCCTTTACTTAGTGCATTATTTTTGGACGATGGACATGTTTTTTTAAGGACGTCTAACTAGGGGATCAGCAGAGTGTTGACTATCACGGTTGTTTAATATAAGTATGCCGAATACAAGAGTTACAATGCTACTATGTCCTCGAGAAATTCGAATATTTCCCATCTCTGAACGGCAACAGGAGTGTCGGGGGTCTTGGTCACTTACCTTCCACCTCATCAACCACCATTTGACGTTCGATATTCGATGCTCGATATTCAATATTCAATGTCCATGAAGACAGTGAGTGATTGAAATGCTGATAGCCCAGAACGACGTATAATTCATTGTCTCAACTCAGCTAACAAATGATCTGTTATGGGAAATCTTTCTCCTCAATGCGAATATGGATAAGGACAGCTTTCTCAAAATCGATCCTACGACACTGGCGAAGAATTACGAACGTGCAGAGATAAAAGCGCGCGCTCTGGTCACTACTATGTATTCCTCGCAAGTCTGTCGTCACTGGAGGGCCATCTTGCTGACATCTCCATCGTTATGGAGCCGAGTTATTGACCTGGAGCTCTTATTCTTGGCGAAGGAAGAATGGAGGGTCGAAGTTCTTCGTCGAACAGGCATCTCCTTACTCCACGTGAAAGGGCGGTTCAAACAGGCTGCCCGTCACCTCTACGTTCATCAGAATGCCGTCGTGGCCCTCCTCGATCGCGAGTGGCCCAGAATCCAGAAGTTCGACGTCACCCTTGGACTTGCAAGTGACGATTGGGCATTGGGAAGTCATCCATTTTGGACCATCATACAACGGCCAGCCGAACATTTAGAATCGTTCAACTTGATACTTAAGGTTGTGTACACTCAACGGCGCATCCTCGCCACTGTAACCCCTCCCACCAGCTTGTTTTCAGACAGTGCACAATCCCTGCGCGACTTCTCCTGCACCGACTTCTGGTTCCGTGCCAAACAGCCTGTCATATTCGGGAACAACATCCGTTCTATCTCTATCATTCATACCCCAGGTGTCTTATTGAATCCACCGTTCTGTTTGTCAGTTTCCGAATTCCTTGATGGCTTAGCGATGACACCTCGTCTGGAGAAGTTAAGGCTATACAGCGCCTTGAAAAATTCGACTTCGGAGACAAGCTTGGTGTCTATGCGAAATATTAATCTTCAATTTATAGAGGAAATTTCAATATTCGAATCTCCGGATTTGTTAACCCAGCTTTTTCAATATCTTATTCCAGGCGACAGACTACGTCAGTTAGAAATGCGCTTCTCAAGCCCTTACAATTTAGGAAGCCTGCCAGATGAAGCCCTCCTCAAAATTCCAGAGCTCTTCTCGCATTACCACTCTTCTCATCGCCGGCCTGCCGCAATTTCTGTGACTTTCAGGCATGATTCCCTATTAATCAGCGACCTAAATATCCAACATCCATGGCATTCGTTCGATCAAAGTTCCTGTCTTCGTATCCACATCACTGGTCTGCACGACTCTTCATATTCTAGCGTCTACAGAATTTTTGAATCCTTCTCGCCATGGTTTTCTTCCTCTGTGACACGTATTCATATACAGACAGACAAGGACGCTCCCGGAATCGAAAGTCTGTTCTCCAAATTTTCGTTAGTCCGAGTGGTCCGCCTGTACGCGCGAATCCCAGGTGGCTTTACATCACTCGTAGCGCCGGAAGGGGCTGCCTTGCCTTTTCCTTGCCTCAAGGAGTTAGAACTTGTCTGGCCCCTGCAGTTCCTGCATACAATCGAAAACAGACAAGCTATAATTAAATTTCTGAGCCAAAGAAGGGACGCAGGAAATCCCGTGGAACTACTACGTAACACTTACATGGGCGGCAGTGCGGACCAGCACTCTTCGTTTGAGTGGCTGGAAATGTTTACAGGACTGAGAGTCATATACGGTACTTCTGGCAAACCTGCGAGGGAGCACCTTTGTGGTCAAGCCGTAACAGCGCTGGTTCCTGGTAACGATTCAATTACTTTATTCCATACAACCTACTGATTTTTGGTATGTTTTCATCTTCTACAGGCGACCATCCTTCAGGAAACATGGTTATGAACGACATCGACTCGTCTTTCTAATCTCAATATGTGGTAAGTCGTCCGCTTAGAGATTTAGGACTATGAAAGGCGTTCTTATTGAGCTATTTAATCCATTCACCTTTAAATATATATTCATTCAAGCATCTCGGGATTAGTTTCCCTCATCAACGGCCAGGAATGAAATATATCTACTGGCATGCTCTTTTATCTTGCCTGATATCTTAGAGTCTTGATGCTATCACACTCAACGGCACACTTAATCCTGTTTTATTAAGGCAGAGAGAGAAACAAGAATCAAAAATAATCTTGTACAACAGAACAATCGACTCGGAATGTAACAAATAGCGCATCGGCAAAAGGACACGTCAATACAAACTTAGGCGTAAAAAGCAACAGATCAACGCGTCGAGTAGTCGCATCGTGTCCGCCCAAGAGATAATATCTGCGAGCCCTGGCAATGTCGAGGGAGTGCATTGCGGCTTCTAAGGGTACCAGCCTATTAATCTCGGAATTTGAGAGTGGAACCATACAGTAAGCGTGTATAGCATCGAGGATGCTCCTGAGCGTTATAACCCCAGACGATAGGCATACAATTATAGGGCCCCATATCTCGGTAAGATGTCCTATCCAAGACGACGAGCGTTTGCCGTCGAACTCAAGTATCGTGACCTTGATATTTGGAGCCAGGGCAGGTATATCCAGGTTGGGGTAATAATATGGCGAACGAAGGTAACCAGGACAAACTTTTGCTGACGTTGACTGCGTGCGTACATCCCACCTCAGACTCCCGTTCGTCAAAATATCCAGGATGGCGATATTTACCAGCTTGCTTTCCCAGAGACTTGCTTCGACTTTGTATGGCTGATAAGCTGGGCTACGCGACGTCGCCCTTTCTGGTAGGTTTACAGGTGTGATTTTCACTTGCTCTTGCGACCTTGGAGATCGAAAGACGTCTGCGACTTTGTTCCAACAGTTCTTTCGAGGACGGTTTGCATTTATTGATACGCTCAGTAGAGAGTGATTGGGTAGTGTATTCCCGTTTCTATGACGTGACAGGGGAAGAGAAACAGGACTCGTACGCGTCCACGGCGTCGTTGGTGATTGCGCCGTATATCGAGCCTGGTTCTGGGTACGTTTTTGGGATTGTGTTGGTCGTACCGTTTCGAATTCGCTAGCCAAAAGAGTTCTTGGCCTTCCATATGTCAGGAGGTTTCTCGCTTCTCTGATGTCCTGTTCTGGAGGGCTGTTCCCTTGAAGTCTGACTTTAGGTGCTATAATACTTGAATCAAAACGTGGAACTGCTATGAAAATATGACTTACTTCTGCGGTTATGCAGTCCTTCAGATTTTTTCCCTCGAAACGAGCCTGATCTTCTCTTTAGTATTGGTTTTGGCTGTATCTGCGGGGCGTATTCGTGATGCAGCACTCTTCGAAAGGGAGGCTCTGACAAGTACGGTTGACGGGTCGACATGTCAAGGTTGTCATAAAATCGTTACTACGGTTCAACTGATAACTCAAATACCAACTCACCTTGAGGTTGTGGGCTTGCCTTTGTAGTGAACGAATCATATAATTGTTGCAGCGGATAACGACGAGGTCATGAAAACGTCCACATTCCACGATAATACCGCCCATGTTTCCCATCTTCGTTAAAAAGCAAGTGAATATGTCGCATTATATTCTTCTTCTTCGATGCTCGAGTTATTGTCCCTGAAGTGGCGGTATTTCTCTTGTGTTGCTCGTGTGTTGCCAGTGTGTGTCAACTTGAACCTGCGCTCCAACTTCCCGATCTCCAAAAATTGGCGGCGTGATCTCCGGCAATCAATCCGGTCCGAGATATGTAACTTACATAATCAGGTGGTGCTCAAGCCGATTTTGATGACGATTTTGAATTTGACCTCAACCATTCTCACAAAAATGGATATTTCTTTTGTTGGTACATCCACTACAATCGCAAAGCTCTTTCAAGCACACCGCTAACATGACTTCATCTCATGGCATCGTCGACATCGTCGATACTGCCTACAGCGCCAAAGCCCGGGAAGGCGTATCTCCGTTGTGTGTGTATCACATTTATTTCCTTGTTGTCAACCTGGACCAAATTTCTCGAGTAGATGCAAAGAATGTCGCTGAAGCATTCGGATACACTGAAGAGCAATTGAACTCAATTCCAGAAGGTGCTCATATGGGGCTCAGTTGTGGAAATCCCGTTGCGACGGCGAAGATCAAGGAGGCAAGTACAAAGAATGTCTGCTCTCTTTTGATATTGACAATTTGTTGCTTGATAGGGTGAAACTGTTGTCGATCTCGGCTCGGGCGGAGGTGTTGATGTCTTCCTAGCTGCCGCGAAGGTGGGCCCAGCTGGTAAAGCAATTGGACTGGACATGTCACAGGTAGGAGTGTACCTCACGAACGGAGTGTAATCATTCATGAATTGTACTTTTTTTTCGGCAGGATATGATTGACCTTGCTCGCAAGAATGCGGCCAAGAAGGGGCTCAAGCCGCCTCATGTTGCTTTCGTTAAGGCCTTGTTGACCGAATCTCTCCCAATCGAATCGAACTCTGTTGATTGCATCCTTTCCAACTGCGTCGTCAACTTACTGCCTGGAGATGGTAAAGCCAATTTGCTAAAGGAAGTCCACAGGGTCTTGAAGCCGGGTGGTAGGATTGTACTCGATGACGTGCGACCATTCATATTCTTCGCTCGAAAGTTGCTCTGAAATAATCTGCTATAGATCGTTGCGAGGAAACCCCTTCCGGATGATATCAAGAATGACGTGGCTGCTTATATTGGATGTATCTCAGGTGCCATACAAGTCGACGAATATCAGCAGCTTTTAAGAGACGCTGGGTTAACGCGTGAGTACCACCTTTCTTTCCAACTACCACCAAACTGGAGATACATTCGTAGAAATCCTTTTCGTTGACACAAAGAGCGACCTCAACGTCTATTATTTGAGACCAGATGGAGACGCACCTGCTAAGACTCCGGGATGTTGTACACCTGCGTCACCAGGCCGCCTCCCCAAGAAGCCCGATTACGACGTGAATGACTGGGTTGGTACGTCCGTTTGCTACATTTTGTTTCCATCGTCCGACTTATTTTTCTATTAGCTTCCTATCAAATATATGCGCTAAAGGATGGAGAAGCTGTAGAGTCTCCACCGACATGCCTCTTGCGTTGGTGGGATGCGTATCCCACAGTCAAATCTTCTCCGCCTTCAATTACAGCAGATGAAGTCGCACAGCTTTTACTTAACCCACCATTGCCATCCGACTTCGCTGTCATCGATGTTCGTAGAAACGACCATGCGGTACGCCATTTGCCTAGCTAATTCGTAGTTACCTCTAAAGCCTGCCTGGATTGATTGACCTCAGGGCGGCCACGTACGCGGAAGCCACAACTGGTTTGCGCAGACGTTCTACGACGACCTGCCAGTCTTTTACGAACAATTCAAGAATACAAGCAAGGTCATATTCTATTGTCAGAGCTCAAACGGGCGTGGACCCAGGTGTGCTGGATGGTAAGCTGCATGTTTCCTTCTCCGATCAACGGCGCTTATTGTGACTTTGGATTGCGTCAGGTACCAGGATTACCTCGACGAGCACGGAAATCATTCATCAGCTGCCTTTGTTCTTAAGGGAGGTATAAAGAATTGGCTTACCGTATTCGCTGGACAAGAAGACCTTATCGATCGCAATTGATCTTACGAGCTGCTGCAGACAAGTACCTTTCATCTGAGTTAGGACGTAAACGCCTGACATTTGTTGAAGGTGCTTTACGAATCAAACAACCCCATTTATGACATGACCTGTTTGTTGGTATCCATTTCGTATGTTCTTTGATTGAAAGATGTACTTTTACTGAGAGTAACTGAAATAACGGAGAAATAAAGTAGGATGTCTTCGAAACTAAGCTACACCTGCTGATCAACAGTGGCGACATTGTCATTGGACGATTGGCCAGTGGTCTGGGTTTCGAAGTCCGCTTTATGGCTGCCAAATTGGAGCACGGACATGTCGCAATTAATATTCGCTGCTTCATCTGCTCGGCGTGAGCTAGTGCGCATGAATATGAGATTGAACGCGATTCCGATAATTTGAAGATTCTACGTCGGAAATCATCAGAGACACCCGGATGTTTGAATTGAACATGGGGACTAACGGATGACGAAACGAGAATGATCGCGAAGTTACTAGGTGTCCACCAAACGATAAAATGCGCCGTAGTGGTGGCAAGATACAATACGCCAGATTCGATCAAGACTTGCATAACAAATCGAATATGAGGCGTGCATCCTCCGTATCTCTTCGAAACACTCCAGATACGGTATATTATGAAACCTTGAAGTCATATCAAATTGTAAAGCAGACGATACTGTAAGAGAAAATCCTACCTGACGTATAAGCGTTCAGTAGAATTGTGGTTCCCCAAAACGGAGCAAGTATCGTCCCTGGACCAACAGAGGTGTTGATGGGCTGCCAGACATGGAGGATGTGCTGTCCTTTAACTACTTGCCAGTAGGCCTGAAGTGCCGTCAATACAACGCCCCCGAGCCAGAGAAGGATAGGGAGCAGAACAACGCGTAGTGACTTGTTGTAAATTTCCCAGCAACGATGTATCTGCAGAAGAATCAGCCACTCGTCTCTTCATCGAGAACGACAGATGTATACCATCACTAAGTCTCCAATTAGAATTGATAGATTCGCATTCGTGCACTTCGAGGTATGCGTGAACTGGCTAACATTTATGTCCAATAAAGACAGTCACGTACTAAGACTAGAGAAATCCATAGCTTCGGTGGGATATCCACATTTACGATCTTATCTTCGCGCTCGCTCGCCCGGATATTAATCAGTGTTCCTCGTAATTGCAAGATAAGATTTGTCAATGAAAATGAGAATAAAAGGAGGGTGGCTGCAAGCATTGGCCATTTGATATCTTTCTTCCTACGAAGTGTCCATCCTTCATCAGTAAATAGAAGCCATCGTAGGCACTGCAAGAGAGTGGAGAAATAAATCCCGTAAATCATGATAAATACGTAGTCAGCGGTGACGCTTTGGTCGAGCGGATGTTGGGTAGTCATGATTGTTGAAGCTGTCGGGGTAGGAGGACCACCATAGTCTGACTTCCACACTCCGTGGCTTTATACACGAACTTAATACACGACCTTGTGTTTGCCCTAAATCAGCTGTGTATTTTTAGTCTCGGATCACAGGAAATTTTATTCCTGGTGAACGGCTGAAAGACATATAAAATTATGGAGTGTTCTCAATGTTTCCATTCCCATGTTGAGGTACGAGAAAAAAATTGACGACAGGCGTGTCTGAACCTGAAGGCAATGTGGTCCTGAAGTAGAGGCAACTAGGCGCTAGGAAGAGGCGTCTATCCTGCGGTCGTCACAGTAGTCCGCGAGACATCAAGGCACAAAAGAAAACCTTTGAGACTCGTTTTCTGCTCATTATACTGCCAGGTATTTCCATCAAAATAGCCTGACAATCAGAAGGAAGAGGGTCAATTTTGTCCTCAACTCATCTGTAACATTTGATCAGCGCTAAATAGAGGTTCTTCGTCATTCACATCTAAAATGTTGCAGCGCATCTTGCCGCGCCGTGGTTACTTTATTGACTAGCAGCACCAGGCCTCCGGGAGATCATAACATCCCACATTTTTTAATTAGAATGGCAAGGGAAAACTCCGCGATGCTGCCCATATGCATGGCAATATAAGGCGTCATTGATACATTTCCACCCTGCTATTTTGAACATGGGTATTAGAGAGCGTAGAAGAGAAAAAAGATGTGAGAGGTGGTCCGTGCTTCAGTGGTCAAGAACAAGCAAGTAATAATTCCGTGGATCCGGAATGGATTCAAAGACGCGTTAAAAAATCAAGCTGACAAATAAAAAGCCACGGGTGGTGCCTTCGGATTTAATCTTGGGCGCTTAAACATTCTCCCGATCCTTGGCAGTCGGCCCCGTGGGCCAATTCTTGATGTTCGATCTTCGTCGTGCAGCACTCGTGCTTGATTAATGCATTCGTTACAATGCTCATTCTCAGGATCTAAAAATCTAGTGGAGATAACCGACTTAAAACCCAATGTTATTTTGGATTTGCAGTCGAACTTGACAGGCGAAAGATTGAATTTCGCTAGTTTTACTTGCGGACCGCGGAGTCCTCTAATTAGAAAACATAGGCACTCATGGCTTACGCAAAAATGGGGCTGGGAAGAAGGGACAGCTGGGAAGAAAGGCCAGAGAGTCTATAAAGGAGTCGCAGGCCGGCAGGCAGTCAGATAAGCATAGTATGTGCCGCATCGGTCTACATATTGTAATATGGATGTGTGCTCGAACACTATTTAAATTAATCCTGGTGAACTTGAAATTTCGGAAAAAGGTCCTATACGTCGCCCGAAAACTTAGACTATAACACTGGAAACTACTACTCCTTGTGTCATCACTTCCCGCCGAATCAGGAAGTTAGCAAGTAACTGCGGTCATTCGAAGGCTTTGTACAGCGGCCTTGGACCTCGGTTTGAGAACACACTTGAAGGGAAATGGACGGCTGTGTAGTATTGACCGTGGTATCATGAACAATTCTCTGAAAGGATTTATTACTGACCTTGTCAACGTCGTATGATACAGTAGGGATGGTTCAACAGGTCGCCCCTCTTCGTCCAAAGCCTTGGAAACTTCAAATGTCGAAAGTATAGACGCGAACGTAATCCAAAGGAAAGAGATCGCGACCTGAGTTCCTGGGCATCGCCTGAGGCATCGAATAATCAATAAACATTCAAATGGTTTAGAAGACGCCTACCTGCGACCAAAGCCAAAAGCCATGACGGCCGGGTCGCGTACAGCGCGGTTGATCTTTCCGTCTTTCAAGAAACGTTCGGGCTTGAAGATAGACGGATCAGGATATTCTTCTTCGTTGTGGAGCATTGCCCTGCAGCGAGGACGTCAGACCTTTCCGGCCAGGTACTCAAGATAGTTATTGACTGAGTACTTACCATGCATTAGCGATGATTATGGACCCCTTCGGAATATAATACCCCCGATAAACATCATCTTCTGTTGAACAATGAGGGACGGCTGAAGTAAATAGTCAGCCTTTAACCAGTTCCCAACCTTGCCTACGCAGTTGCTAATGACCCACAGTTCGGAGTCACTGGTTTCCATCTAGATTGAACAACAAATTTCAACCATGAGTCTGCTACACAGTATTGTTGAAAATTTTACCTCGAAACTTCTCTCGCAAGAGCTGTTATGTAGGGTAGCTCCTGTTCGTCACTGTATTCAGGTAACCTGCCGTTGAGAACACGATCAAGCTCTTCGTGGGCTTTTTTTTGCACTTCTGGGTAGTAAAGCATTGCAACGAGAAATGTCAGAATCGCGGCGACTGTCGCGTCAGCAGCACCTGTTGAGCATATGCGTCATGGAGAGGAAGTACGCTGCACGATGATGTGGGTTTACCTGCAAAGACAAGCGGTGATGTGTCCTGGATAACTTGTTTCTGGTGAGAAATATCGGCGCTTTCGTCCAAATTCTGTAGCGATGTTGATGTGAAGGATGGTTGAAACGTGCCAGAGGTCTGTAAACAAGACTCTGATGTGTATAATGCTTTCTAAGCTCAAAGCGGAACAGGAACTCGCACCATAAGTCGAAGGGTCTCTGTGAAGCACTTCGCGCGTGTCTTCCTGTAGCTTACGCCACTCCCTCGCTGTCTTTTGGAAACCGGCACCGGGTATGAATTCGGGGACATGCTTCAAGATTGGAATCGTGTCTACCAAGAACGCGTTTGGGAGAACTGCCGCTGTGAGTGAGGTGATACCCGGTTCGACGATTGCAAGGAAAGGATCGTCCTTCGGACGAATGGGTAGCCCGTACCCAAGAGACAAAGCCATTTCACCAACAGTCCTGCCAAACCCCCAATGTCAGTAGGCTGTTATTGTAGGCAGCTCGAAACACGGATTCTCACTGTTTTGACACTGCAATGAAATCCTCTGGAGTGTCGAGAAGACGGACCAGCAGTTTCCGGGCGAACTCGACGTTTAGCCCACGATATAAAGCAATAGTGCTGCTACTTTGAAAATATCTGGTAAACGCTCGCCTTCTCTCTCTCCATCGTTCACCATATGGCAGCAAAACCATGATCCAATCCCAGCCCATCCTAAAATTGCCAGATCAATAAACCCCCTTTTCATCTCACAAGTTCGCTCAGCTTACAGCTCGCTCGCCATCGTAGAATGCGGCCTTGATTGATATTGGGTAAACAAAGTTGTGGAATTCGAGCATCAGTACTTACGCACCTGCTAGAGTAAATGGATGACCTCCCTTCGAGAAGTTCGACGGCCGCCGTTAATGAATTGAGCACAACGATGTCCTTCCCAGCTGCCTTCAGGTGAATAATATCAGTGTCTATACAGTGAAAGAAAAATGGGCACTTCAATCAGATATGCTCATTCAAAGTCAATGAAAGATACTCACCATATTCTTTGCCCCAGCGAACGTACGTCTCCCACTCGAGGCTCGTAGGAATATCCAACAAGTTTCCAAGGATGGGAAGCTTCCTAGGACCGGGGGGTATGCAATGTCGAACGCCGACGGCTTCTCGCGTACAGCCAGAATGCGGTTGTAAGAGCCCCGAACAAACAAACAATCCATCGACTTAGCTCAGGTATCATTTCAAAGGATGGAACAAAGGACGAAAGGGATAGAGACAAGCAGCACTCAAGCTTATCGCGTCGGTTTAAGGTTCTGTAAATAACGTATTGATACACAAAAACATTGATCAACTGACATGCCGCCGAGGATCAAGTGGTAACGTACAATAACGAAATGGCCCATGTCGTGCTCAGTCAGCTGAAACTTTCCACCCAGGCAGCCGCTCCAACGGCACGCGTTTTCCTGAAATATCTCGGATGGAAGACCTGGTGGACGTTGCATAGAAAGGTGGGGTGACATGAATTCCCGGGTTTGACGTCGGATGTAAGCTGCAAAGTTTGTAAGCTCAAAGGCTACTGCAAAATTCAGGTTGAAACTTCCTCTTACGCGTGGCTGGTGTGACATGAAAGACAGAAAAGAGTCAAGTTTCACGAATTCATTGGGTTTCTGAGAGAGAGAAAGCACGGCAAGTTAATCCTTGGGATTTAGAACAAATTGTCCTTCAAGCAGGTTATACTCGTGGCCCGATGAAAAAGGATAGCCGGCTCAGAAACCGGATACGAACTTACAGGTTCGATCCGAGGACAGAACAGAGTCTGAATTATTACGTATGCGGACACACGATAAGTCAGATGTCTTGGACGGTCACTCGGAGACTGTGATTTGGATATTCCGAATAATCATCCGGGGTGCTTTCCTGGGTTACGCCTTCTTACATGTCTTCAAGGATAATGCAAGCAAGTAGGAAGCAAACTGAAAGACAGAGTCCTCAAAAAATGATGCGATTACTGGAGTTAACACGATTCAGCTCGGACCGAACGCCAGAGGAAGATAAGCAGAGCCCCGTCTTGGCGCTGCGAGAAGAAAGGAAACAACCAGTCAATTACAAGAAAAACAGGGAAAGAGAAGGGGTGTACCTACAGTCGACATAGAAAGGGAATAAAACCCGAGCGTTTATGGGGAAGACAGTGTTGAATGACATGACATGGGACATTGGTGTTAGCTTTTACCATCTAACCTCTGGAACGAGATCCCATACTGACGATTAGCGACCGTCCTTCAACCGGCGGCCATAATTCATTTGGTTCTTTTCACTTCAGTGCAATGTCGATGACGCACGCAGTGTGATTGGGAGCGTTAGTCATAAAAGGAAGGGGAGAGACGTCATTCGAACGGAATCACAAGGGGGTTCCGATTGGAAGATAAATACCGGTAAGTTGCCTCGTGCTTCGTCTGTAAAATCAAAGACGTGCACTGCGGTTGCGCGGTAAACCGACATCGATAGTTTGATGGAAAACCGGATGACTGCAATCGTTTGTGGGAGGTTCTACAAGACGAGGTCCTGACCTTCGTCGCGTAATTTCAACCATAAATGTGATTAAGTGTTAAAATACGTGGATGGCGTGCTTTGCTCATTCTTCACGGGTCGCCGCGGTACATGAGAAGCCCAGGGAGGAACTTCGAGGTACAGATACGCATTTCTGATTTCGAGGTGCTGCCCAAGCTTAAAGACCAGGAATCGACGTTCAGTGCTCAGCATTGATCAACAATCAATAACTCGAGTGACTAGGGATGGCAAAGATTTGAGGAATGTGTCAGGGATAAGAGAAGGATGGTGTTGGTTTTGTGTTGGTTCGACGGTCGAGTTGTTGACTACAAAGCAGCGTGACTACGGCATGCCGATCAGTGCCGAAAGTGACCGAGCCAGTCAATGACTGAGTCATGTTACATCGGAGTATGTAAGTTTGTCCCACTCATGATCGTCGTGGTATGTAACTCATTCAAGTCTTCACCATCGCAATCGGGTTCTTACCTCAAAAATATTAAACAGTGGCTACTGTAAGGCCAAGCACTCACCGGCATGTCAGCTAGCTTTCAAATGACAATCCACTCACAGGTTTCCTATGTAATGCAGACACGAGAAACCTGAAGGCATCAAAGGGAAATCACTGAGGGCCTCTGCGTTGTATTAAAATGACAAACCCCCTGCGACGGCGTACTATGACTTTGACGAACACGGGAGAGAATTTGATCTTGGGAATCTCCTGCAACTTTACCCTTGGTATCGAAAACCTCCCGTCAAAGGCAAGTCAAAGGTAAGTTGTGTCTGGGAGGGATTCCAAGTTTGATAGAAATTGGCTCGATATCAGGGTACCTGACCCATTCGGTCTTGTAGGGAATGCCTTTAATATTCAAGGCGAACCTGGGAATTCAAATTTGTTTATGAACCCTAAGAATCTGGAAGCCTGCACACCTCGTTTTCCATGTATTGGGAGACCAGGTATTTCCCAGAAGGGTAGAGGGTATGTCATAAAAAATGATAGTCATGTTCAAAATGACCGAAATAAACACATGGAGGAAGTGCACATAGAACAGTTACATTTTACCTTAGTACATGAAATCCTACCGATCAAAAAAGTAGCCGTTGTATATGGGTCCAATCGGACATATTGAAATTTCAAAAAAGTAATCATTGTACATGGGTCCGATCGGTTTGGCTACGAAGTAGCCAATGGGTATGGGTCCGATCGGTTTGCATCCTCACAGGTAGGGGAACCCGGCGGGCATTTTTTTCAGCGGACGGAGGCCGACACGGGGCAGCACAACGGTCGAATAATGACCCGTTGGTCATATCCGGGAACCGTGCCAATTTAAATTGAAATGGCGGGTACCACGACCTAGGAGGAATCGTGCATGACCGGGTTCCGAGGAATAGGGTTAGTTGTAGGCGGCAGCTGGATCACTTACAATTTTATTTCCAGGATTTCATTTGTACAGGCTGCTATGAGTAGTCTTTTCTTACGGTTACAAGATGTAATTATCCTTCTAGGTTAACGTATAGAACCTTTCTTTTTTTTTTTTTGATATTATGTTTCATTGGACCTTAACCTTTGCAGTAAAACTGTTTTTATTCAAAATGATCCAGATTTGGCCTCATAATGTGCAACGGGAAACCCTCCAAAAGACATTACTGCTATTTCGGAAAACTGCCACGTGGCCGCGTCCTTTGTTTATCTGGCTGTAAAGCTGGCTTCAACGTTGAGGCGGGCTCCTAGATGAATTACAAATTTCTATCCGGGAACCGTGCCAATTTAAATTGAAATGGCGGGTACCACGACCTAGGAGGAATTGTGCATGACCGGGTTCCGATGAATAGGGTTAGTTGTTGGCGGCAGCCAGATCACTTGCAATTTTATTTCCGGGATCCGATTAGAGTGAAAGCAGAGTGACGGGATCCGCAAACCAGCTGGGGTTCCGCATCCAGATTACTGACCCAGCCATCTTGCTGGGTATACAAATTTCCCTCAAACCCCCAAATAATTTCTCAGGACTCCGCTCGTGATGTCCAACAGATTTGCTGCATATCAAGCATTTGCATTTCCCAATTGTACATACATGATCAATTAATTACTCAAGCCATGGCATCAAGAGTTGAGCTACAGCTTCTAAGTCCTCCTGTACGCTTTCCAACCGTCTCACCTGCATCATCTCAGATTGCAACTGCGTTCGGCGTGCCGATGAAAGAACATGGAGACGTTCTTCATAGGACACCACATTCAAGCTGGCAGTTTGTACACCGACGTGAATATTGTGGAGGTGTTCTTTTGTGTAGTGCTTGGTGTCGGATAATATATGAGTGTTAGTAAATCATTGTAGTCAAAAAACATACAAGGTGACTGGTGGATCAAAATGTCCAGGACCTTGCGTTGTATCTAAGTTGATGTCGGTAGGTACGAGAGGTTTTTGGCCTGGTGATACTTCATCCATAGGTCCAGCTACTTTGCTTGCCACATTTCGGTTGCCACGGCGAGAAGATTCAGGAGGAGGAATAAAAGCTGTGCTATCAGGAGGCAAAGCATCACCAGCAATGACATCTTTGACGAACGCGACAACCGGCACTCCGGTGTGTACTTGCTGCTTGACGATTTGATCTTTGAATATTATCAATTGAACATTCTAATGCTACTTGTTGATATGTACTTGTTCGGCACACCGACATTTTTTCGCCGGCTGACCGGTTAGTCGGCTGTTGGGCGTTTGGAATGGTGGAGGGTTTGTTATCACCTTAACAGGAATGATTAGTTGGGTGCATATACTAATGTATGCACGAACTGGTAACTGGTAGCACCCTGTCGGCCTCCATTTTGCCATCTTCGTCACTTGAAACAATGGGACTCCGAGATGATACTTGTGCCTTTTTTCCCTTTCGACCAACAGAAATGGGGGCCGACACTTCGAGTTCCTCATCACTTGATACTATGGGGGACTCTGAGGGTTCATCGTCACTTGATACTATGGGCTCCCGTACAGAAGGATGTGATATGGATTCATCACTCGAGACTACGGGGTCCGGACGTACGGTGCGGATGGATGCCACAGTTTTGATGGACTTTGACTTCCTCCGTTTTTTTGACTCAGGTGAGTTAAAGTTCTCTAGAAATCTATGAGACAATACAAGGAGAACCTGATTGATTAACTTACCGGGATTGTCCATTGGCCTTTGCGGCTTCCGCAATACTAACTCTTCAAATGCAATCTTGTTGGACTCAAGCTTGTTCAATGCGCGACTTAATACCAGTAAAGAGGAGGGATTGTCGTTCGTTTGATCAGATGTGTTGAGAGTCATGAACCAGGAAAAATAACGACTTACTTATCTATCTTTTGAATCTGATCAAAAATTGTAATTCCGCTTTAAATTTGTAAACCCAAAAAACGAGCACATGACACAATTTGGTCACGTTTACCAGATGTTCGAATTCCACAAACGGAATTTTTCAACCTTGCTTCTCGACCACAACAACGCGCGTCTTCCACTGCTTCCAAATTCCAACACTTGCTATGCCCTCTGCCGCTCCCAAAGTTCCTTCAAACTTGCTGCTTAAGGAGACGAAGGTATGGGAGGACAGCCTTCGTGCGCTGTTGGACGATGAGGAACTATTTGTGAAGAACCTCGAAGAGCTGTACGAGACTGGGGTGAGTCTTCTCCATTTTTTTAAAATGTTTTTTTACAACAAATTTCAATGTCAAGGGCCGTCTTTACAACCAGTGGAAGAGATTGGATGTGCAGTCTTCGTCATTACAGCTTTTTGACTGGTGTTGGAGCGTATTCAAAAAGGGGAAATCCGAGGACGACGACGGCCAAGTTACGCTGGACCCTAGCATTCCAAGGCTTCGAAAGACCTTCACGCGCTGGGATGACGGCACAATCGGAAAAGAACATGGCGCCAAATCTTCGACCCCTGCAGCTGCAGCTCCACCAAAAAGCAAAGCACCAGCACCGCCAGCGGCCCCCGCTGTGACTTCCACCCCAGCAGAAGTCCCTGCACAGTCGAATCCAACGAAAGCGAAACCGACTGCGCCGAAGGTCAAGAAAGTGAAGGCGGCAGTAAAGAGTTTGCCCGTGGTGGTTTCGGAGGCCGAGGAACCGCCCCCCGAAGTTGTTCCCCCAAAGTCCAGGGCGGCGAGTGCTGCGAAACCGGCTCCCGTGAAAATCAAGTCCAAGCCGAAAGCGGATCCCGCACCACCTACAAAAGATGACGAGGATTCTGACTCGGGCTCCTATGTGCCAAAGGATGAGGAGGAGGAGGACGAAGAAAAGGGCGAAGTCAAGCCGTTGAAGAAGGCTCGTGGGCAGGTCGCCGCCAAAAATTTGGCGAAAATGGTGAAGAAACATAGCACTCGTGACGGGGTCGTCGCTGAGGAGGCTTGCGGGACTTGCAAGAACTCAAAAAATGTCTGCATCGTATCTCCAGATCCCGCCAAACGCGTGGGCGCCGCCTGCCAAACTTGCCATGTGAAGAAGCGCGGCTGTCCATTCGCTCACCCAGCCATGAACCTCTTCACCACCGTCCCCGCCAACCTCTATTCATCTGAAGAACAACTCGATGAAAATGGGGATGTTCTCTGCCCTGGAACGGTTGGGGAGCTTCTCGTCGACATGTTCCTTTCCATCCGCTCCCTGCAGGAACAGAACACAGAGCTGCACGAAAACCTGGGTGCGTTGCATGCGAAGCTCGAGAAACAGGAAAAAACGGCCACCGCGAACCACGAGGAGATGATGGTGGCAATTTCCAAGATTCCACGACCCGTCGTTCGCAAACCGCTCAACAGCGCCCCAGCTCAACCGACTCGACCTTCGCCTCTCCCTGGAACCACCACTGATCCGGCTCCCGTCCCCATGCCAGGTGCTGCCACTATCGAACCTCCACATTCCGTAACCAAGCAGCCCCCCGCCAGGCCCAAACCCATCATACCATCTACTATCGCGGTGCCCATTCCGACAAACTCCTCTGTTGCGGCACCCGTTCCCTCTCACTCTTCCATCACGGAGCCCGTCCCTGTCACCTCTACTGTCGCGGCTCCCGCTTCACGTCATTCGACTGCGACTCCACCGGCTCCCTCCTCTGCCGACAAAGGCCCACTTGTATCGCCAGCCTCTGTCGCAGCACCTGAGCTCCCTACCATGGAAGTAGACACACCTGCTTCCACGCGTGAGGAGCCTGAGGTTTCCGAAGATGAAAGTCAGGAAGCGGGGCCCTCCCTTGCTGCTGCAGCTCCGAAACCTGTCAAGGGCAAAGGATCGGCGAAGCGAAAGGATCCCGTGGTGTCAGACGTCGAGGAGGAGGAAAACATAGCCCAATCTGGGAAGAAGCGGAAGTCCGAGGTTGAGGAGGAGAAGGAAGAAGTAGCCCAACCGCCAAAAAAGCGCAAGGCTGCTGCAACTCGTCCTCGGGCTACCGCAAAGCCTACAAAAGCAGTGTGAAGAAATGACGGTGGCCTTTTTTTCTTGTCTTGCGCGGGGCCGGCTTTTTTTAATGTACCATACTCTGCCTATCATTGACGCCCCCGTCAAACTCGTCTTATACCCGGGGCAACTTGTTATATAATGTATTATATTGTCATATAGCTTATCTCTATGCCGGGGCCCGTAGATGTATATACGGTTGGCCCCACAAATTTAATTTTGTCTTCGCTTGCATTACAAGTTGGATTGAATCAATTTTGAACAAGAAATCAATTTCAGAGGAGGTACGTCTAGTTCAATGAAACACATTTTCTAAATTTTCAAACATTACTGTATGAATGGTAGGGTTTTACTTCAATTCAAGGCTTTTTTTGCCTTCGCTTCTTTGGTTCAACATTGGGACGGGTTGCCGTTTTCTTTGGACGTAGCACTCTTGCCATTGGCGGTGGAGAGGTTGTTGGCCTATTGCTTGGTCCCGGTGTTGGGAGACTGCTTGTTGGTTGTGTGACATTATTTCGACGGCGTCCGCGACCACGTACTAGAGTGGGCCCCGCCGAAACATCAGACTCTGAAGCAGAGCCTGGTGGTATATTTATCATGGACCCCGATCCATCCAATGCTGAAGCAAGTCCGACAAGTAAGGGGTCATCTGGTATATCTTCAATATCCTTCATATGAACGTCAGAGTCAGAATCACTCCCAGGATGGGGAATATGAGAAGTTGAGGCGGCAACGGCGGCCGCTGGACTCGCAAAATTATCAAAGGCCTTGTCTGGATAGTGGGTCTCCAGCACTTCCTCCCCATTGGGAATCCCGATAAATCGAAAAACAAGTTCACCTCTTTCTTCACGTTGACGCCAGAGTGCCAAAATTTGTTGCATCTCAATAGCATGGTAACTGGCAGGATCCATAAAGGCGGTCCCCGGTGGAAAATCACCCTCTTGCACAAATTGTGTCCAGTCGGCACCCGGTGCACCCATTTTGGAATATGGTACCCGCTTTGCTCCCTTGCATGCCAAACCTGAAATCTGTCAGATAAGGGGCATTCAAACAAACTAAACTCCTACTTACCATAATGAATGAAGTAAAAGTGACGGAGAATTGCCTGCTGAACGAGTGCAGTCTCTATGCCCCTGGAATTAAGAACGGGAGCCGGTATTTTTGGTAGGCCATTAGGATGGAACTTCATATCCTTCTTCTCAAACTGAGCTAGGGCAGTGACTGGAGGTGCGGATCCCGGAGTGGCACCCTGCTCAATCATTGCCATGCTCTTAACATAGTCTTTGAATCCGACTTGTAGTTCCATGAAGAGTTTTTTGTTGTACACAGAAAAAGATGGGATATTTGGAGAGTCCAGGTGAAGTCATTGGGTATCAAAGCTAAGAAAGAAAGCAGTCAGTAAAGTATCGTACTCGGGAGCCGCTAGACCACTCACGATGACCATCTTGCCTCGCCCTCCTTGTTGTAGTGCCATTCAAACGCCATGACCCTCATATTCATACTGCGATACAATGCTGCCACTATTTCATGAATAATCCGGCACCTGTGTCGTTCTACATTCCTGAGGTACTAATTAAAAACTGATTCACCAGGGATGCGGGCCACACATACTGTGCTTGCACGGAGGGCGGGACACCGTCGCGAATCCACCTGTCCACCTCCTCCTCAATACCTTTAATTTCCTGTTCAGTCAGTCGATCCCTGATCACTTTCTTCGCTCGTTGGTAAAACCCAAACCACTCCTTAGTACCAGGTTCACATTGACCCGACATTTCCGTAGTGAGCTGGTTGATCTCAGCCTTCTTCTTTGCCTTGAATACGGTGTCAAATTTAGTGTTGAAATTAAATCCAGGGATCCGTAAATTTCGTTTTGTAGCTGCATGATTTGTAAACCAAGTCCACACTTGCTAATGAACAGTTAGAACTTAAAAATGTTGTCCGATCAAGATGAGAAAAACTGACGTGTTTCTTTCTTTTCCATTGCTCTCGGACGGCCGGGTCTTTGTCTGTTTTTTGCTTGCTGTATCGATCTCCCCAGCACGCCTTGATCAATGGAGCCACAGTGTGAGCAACAAAGTGGGTCTTCTGTAAACGCGGAAGGTCGCGGTATGCTGAAACAAAAGATCAGAGCACTGCCAGTTCTGCTGGGGTCCATATTGCAAGGCTTGGATTGGGGCAGGGCATAGCAGGATCCTCGAGAGGCTCGTTTAGCATGGTAGATTGGGCAGTATTGTTCGCAGGAGTTGGGGGATTTGTTTCCGTCATTGCATCTGAATATTCCATTCCAATCGACATTATTTATACTGCAGTTCCGCCCAGTCATTTGGCCAGGCGCACTGCAACGTGCTAGAGGATGTAACCTGACAGGGTACGTTGGAAGGGAACTATTGAATGTTCCGCGTTCAAGGACTGGTGGAGGGGACGATCAGCTACTGAATGTTCAGTGTTCATGGACTGGTGGAAGGGACGATCAGTGCATGCAGACGTAATATTCTCGCTTCTCATTTCCTTGAAGAGATAATAAAGGAACCACGAGGTAATCTGTGCAAGCGCAACGAGGTAGACCATATGTTTGCAGCGTGGCCTGCATTCCCAAAATGAATGTATGTCATGAACCGCATTTCATGACCCGAATTTCATTCATCCTGATACATAAAAGACAATGACAGAACCGACAAATTGTATCGGCAACTTAAATTACTGAATCATATTTTGAGAACAGGCGGTATGAACAAATGCAGGACGTAAAAGTCGGCAGGAAGGTGGAGGAATTCAGGGAACAAACATGTGTTGTCCTCATGTGCAAGAAGCATTCTGGTATATTAATTTAGATTGGTTGGAAGTTGCGCACTTTGACGTTCTCCCCATGCGACACGCTGCAGTTGTCAGTCCAAATGCCCCACAATCCGACGAGCCTCAAGAAGAGACATGGAACAAGAAAAGGAGGAGGACACGGAGGCAACCGGAGGTCCGAAAACGACCCTTGACCATTCCTCAACCTTTTCTCGGACCCCACGAAGGTGGTACATCGACTCCCGACGTTGTTCATTTTGATGGAGACATAACAGAGCAAGAGGTTCTTGACAACCTTGATGCCTTACCCCAGGCTAAAACAGGTGGGAAGTCACAAAATGACTACCTTCGTGAATGGGTACCTCAGCGCACCGCACATCTGCATACACTTCTCTCTCTGGAGGCCCCGACTGAGGTGAATACAATTTGTTCCCAGTGCAAGTCTTCACCTGCAATATGGAGGTGTGATGTATGTCTGGGTGGTCATATACTTTGCATGGCCTGTTGTTGCGATGTTCACCAATTCCTACCCTTTCACCGTATCAAACACTGGAATGGTCAACACTTTCGGTCTGCCGCGCTTTGGGAAACTGGTGTCAAGATATTTCTCGGGCACAATGGATTACCTTGTCCCAGTAGTCCAGCAAAGCAAGATGACGTCCTTCGTTCTGAAGGATACCCCTCTGGTCCTCTGCCCGTACACAACCTCAATCAGAGTGCGGAGGCCGGGATTCTCTGGGACAGGGAAAATACAGTGGATGATGAACCAGCGGATGACGACGACATTGTGGAAGAGAACTTGAGCCAACCAGAACAATTTCGTCGGGCTCCGGCGTATAACCAGGATGGAGACCGGTTTGTCAATATCATTGATACTTCCGGAGTCCATCAACTTCCGGTAGTGGAATGCTCCTGTAAAGAATCAACGGATCCCATTGACATTCAGTACCTAAAAATGGGTCTTTTTCCTGCAAGCTTTCAAATGCCAAAGACTGTGTTTACGCTACACGTCTTGAATGACTTTCGCCTTTGTAACTTGGAATGTAAAACATCGGGCTACCAGTACTACCAGAAGTTGAGAAGACTTACCTGCCCGGCATTCCCAAAAACTGTCATTAATCGGTATCGCGAGCTTCGAAGGGTCAGCCGGCAGTATCGTAACCTGAAACTTTGGAAGATGCATGGGCGGGGTCATGACATTATTGGGGAAGTACCTGTAAATGACTGCACTTTTCCCTCCACTGGTCCCCAGACTAACATTTCGGGGTCCGCACACTGTCCTTCTGAAATTGCGGCACCCGTAACAAGGACCCAGGGAGCTGACACATCATTGAACACAAGTACAGGCGCCTATGTTTCTGCACAGGGCTTGGGTCCCATGGCAACAGCACAAACGAGTTCGGGACCCGCTTCAATGGTAGATACCAATCCGGGTCCTGAATCTACGGCACCAACCAATTCGGGGTCCGCACCAATTCCACACATAAATTCGGATCCCGCATTACATCTCCACTGTGATGCGGAGCCCGAGTT
Source organism: Galerina sulciceps (assembly GCA_023014345.1). Classification (NCBI taxonomy): domain Eukaryota; kingdom Fungi; phylum Basidiomycota; class Agaricomycetes; order Agaricales; family Galerinaceae; genus Galerina; species Galerina sulciceps. Next base: position 389,192 of record JAEDXJ010000043.1, read on the forward strand.
TGAGCTCATCCGTCAGTCAGAACCCGTACAGACATTAAAACCTTCCAATGCCAATGTAGAACCTACCATGTGCTACACCCCTGACCCATTGGCTCCCACCAAAGAATCTCAACTGCATAGCACAATACAGATACCTCACAGTTCAACCAATGTTACGCCGGCCTCCCACAAGTCTCCTTGTTGCTCTGAAGTTCCAATCCCTGCACTCTCCAAACTGGCACTATTTTGTGCAGCCTGTCCACAGCCAGGTGTGAATCTGCCTGATGATTGGCAGAAGGAGACCGCAAAGTAAGTAAATCTGAATTATTTTTACTTTTCTGATGGGACTTCCAGGGAACTGAATACATTGACACTTGTTGGGGACGGAAATTTCAAGGCATATCACTTGAAACAAAAGAATGAGGCCGACGACGTACATTTAACAGATGGTGATGCATTCATGACTGCTCGGGCGCCGTACAAGGCACATGTCGAGGAGGCCGAGAAAAATTCAAAGCTATATAGACAGGTAAGATTTGATATTTGGGATGCTGCATCTAACATATCTTCCAGAGGAAAACTTGCAACCACCATCATGCTGCTCAGAATAAGGACCAAGCAAGCACCAGCAAACGTGTTCGTGGTGTTGGCTGTTGGGCATGCGGGCGCCATGGATGTTTTGCAATTGGCAGTCTCGTTGACTTCATCAAAGGCGAAAAACAAATGTTTATGGACTGGGGACTCTGTGAATGCCTCAAACACATTTCAATGGATGGGATTCAGTGCGTGCATTGCATTTACGACATCATGTGCCAGTACCATGTCCGCCTTGCAAAACGGATCGCCGAATGTACAACACTTTCAATTCCGGATGCTGTTACTCTTATTGGTGCAATTGGATTATTCCATGTTCATGGCCACAAAGAGGAATGTCTATATCGTTGGGCGACAACCTACGTTCCCGGTGCAGCAATTGTTGATGGTGAAGTCCTTGAAACCCTATGGTCCGTTCTCAATGGCACTTCTCGGACTACCGTATCTGCGACCACGGCCCACCGGACAGAGATTCTTGATGACCACATGGGTGATTCGAACTGGAAAAAAAACATCAACATGGGTGAGTATCTTGTCTATTGAAGTTTAAAGCATTGTGATAATATTGATCAGCGGAAACAATTGCCAAACGCTATGCTCGTGCGGTCATTGAGGAACAAAATAGCAAAATATATTATGATGGTGTCACGGAGGCCGCCCCCCAGCACTTGGTGCCCAAGTGGACAAAGGAAATTGAAGATGCGGAGATGCATCGGTCATCCGATGTGAACGCAATGGATATCATGCAGAAATCGGGTCCCAAATGTATGTGACATTATCATGCACTTATTAGTCTAACATTGTATTCAGCCTTGACTCGTCGTGAAATTGAGTTGAAGATGTCTCAAGCAGAACTTGCAAATAGTGCGGCTGCCGGAAGCCGCATGGGACAAGCAGCTTGGCTATCTGCTGGATTAAAAACTGAAGAGCGCCAGTAAGTTATTCTCATTTTTTTTCTCAACCTCTCATAGCAGTCTTTGTTAGGGCTGCTGTGCGCTCAGAAGTACGAAAGGCCAGACGGGAGCCGACAACAGTTCAACAGCTTGACTTGGTAAACAAAAGACGGGTTTTACAGAGAGAGATCAATACTTTTGCAAAAGGCGCTGTTGAGTACCTCGGTGAAGACCTCGTTGACCTAATTTGGCAGAAGACCTCTGTCGTCTTGGATGAGGATGTTACAGACACAGAGGAACCGGAGGCCGATGAACCTATTCAATCTGACGGCGACCCGGAGCGCCAGGTCCTCCCATTTCCATCCGCACTAACAGATGAGCAAATAAATAAATTGCCTGTTGGGCAACAAACACTTGTCCGGGAGCTCCGGCAAGCCGAATTGGAGATTTGACAAGGTCAAGCAGACGATGCATTGGACCTTGTAAGAACAGCAGTCATTCAGCTTTCCTGGCAAATGAAGAATTTGGTTCGAACGGCTTCCGGCATAGCGACTGCCACCAAATCGTGGGATGGCGTCCACATTCTAAAACGTGCTGTGACCCTTCAGTGTTCTGTCTATAATCACAGTTGAGCAGTCATGCGAAAATTAGTTGAACCGGACTCCCTGGCGACTTTTGAAGCCAGGTTTCCATACCTGGACAAGAAGGACTGCAGTATTAGCACGCAAATCGTTGACCCAAACTCAGCAGGTCAAAGCAACCGTCGGCTACCGTGGTTTTGGAGTTCAAGTCGTTATCCACACCCGGATCCCGATACTGGTGACTTCACAGCAAGTGATGAGCATCATGATGAGTGTATGTTTCTGGTTTCCTTTTTTTATTTCAAAGCAAATGCTAATTCTTTCCTATAATCCAGTTTATCGAATCAACTGGTTGAGTGCCCGAGCACAGAAAAATCGGTGGGCCGAAGAATTGAACCTTACACAGCATGAGATGGGCTGGACGGTGAGATTTTATGTCCACATGGCACGTAAGTGGAGAGACAGACGAGACAAACTGCCAACTGATCATGCCGGTCACCGCGCGTATGCTCAAAAACAAATTGCCATGTGGAATGAGCTTTCTCGGGTCGCCGATGTCATTTTTTCCAAGGTTTCCGGTACATATAAATCAGCAAGAGATTTTATACAATAAATTGTAATTTAGGGTATTAATCATGTGACAAAATTGATCTCGAGATTGAAATCGATATCGATCTTTCTTGTCTGCCTCCATCATGCAACAACCTCCTGTGCAACAACCCCCCGTGGAGCTAGTTGCTGAAGCACCCAGCGCCCGGTTTCCCTACCCATTTGTAACCCGTCAAGCTTTAGCAAAACTCAAGTTGCACGTGCTCATGGCCCGATTGAGAGCGGCCCTCCGAGTTCTGCTAGTTGTGAAGGAGGAAGACCGTCCAACAAACTGCAATGGTCATATCCGAGATGAGGTTGTAAGTGCATATATATCCTATTAGATATATTTTTTCATTATTTTGTCTTTTAGGAGCTAATCCTGTCACACCTTGGGTATTGCACGCTACAAGGTTTTCATATCCGGGCCCCTTATCTTCTGGTTGACGTTGCAGCGTCCATATACACGCCATACTTTGGCATCCAGATTGCTCAAACCATTCCGGAGTCCATCAATATGGATTTCACAGATTACAATGACACCCTCATTCTTGATTCTACTCAACCATTCAACTACTGGTGGAAAACAGGTGGCTCGGAAAACCGCCTTGTGACTTATCACGTTGGACAAGATCATTTTATAGCCTTTTACTATGCAGTACATACTGATCATTCAACATTATTGGTCTCCTAATTCCTTAATAGGCTATCATTCGCACTAATCGCAGCGATCCGGGGACCTCTTCAGAGCTTTACCGTCTTGGTCAACAAATGTGGTACAGCCCTGATGATGTCCCAGGACTCGCACCAAGACCTGCCCTGTCTTCGCTTTCACCTTCCACCAGAGAGGCTCTGTGTGAGAATTGTGCGCCGATCCAGGCGACTTTGAAGGTTGCATTTGAGCAGCTCCGTGTTGCTCAGGCTGTTGTGGATGCCCAGATCATAGAAGGGCGGGAGGCCGTCGAAAGGTCAACAGTGCGCGTAGGTGCACTCAATGCCTTATTTGACATAAACAGAAAATTTGGCTTACCGTTTCGGACACGGGGATATCAACTCCCTGAACAATATGTACTTCGGTTCCCTTCTGTTTATTCAATGCCGGATAGCCGCCCACCACAACGAACTAAAATGCCCACTCCTACACTGCTGATCGCCCATACCCAATCGACCCAACAATCTGGGACAGGTGCTCCATCCCTGGCTTCGGCTTCCCGGGTTGAGTTGACCAAAGACGCTATACATCCCCCCACAGTCGCTGCCACGCCACCTATCTCTGTTGACACTGAAGTTGGCAATGTACGAATGTCCCCCATTGTGTCAGATGCAAGTCCCACAAGCTCCACTCCATCATCTTGGACTGATGGCACCAACAATTCCCCTTCATTCTATGACTCGGAAGCCGGCGACCACGATGAATACGACGAACTTGGTGATGATGGTGAAGAAGAATACCCAGATGAAGGTGTCGAATAGAGGGTATTGTAACTTCAAAAGAAAATGTATATACATTGTCAATTATATTGTTCCTGTCTTACAACTGAATGGAAATATGTTGCGCTTTGAGTCGAGGGAAATTTGTATACCCAGCAAGATGGCTGGGTCAGTAATCTGGATGCGGAACCCCAGCTGGTTTGCGGATCCCGTCACTCTGCTTTCACTCTAATCGGATCCCGGAAATAAAATTGCAAGTGATCTGGCTGCCGCCAACAACTAACCCTATTCATCGGAACCCGGTCATGCACAATTCCTCCTAGGTCGTGGTACCCGCCATTTCAATTTAAATTGGCACGGTTCCCGGATAGAAATTTGTAATTCATCTAGGAGCCCGCCTCAACGTTGAAGCCAGCTTTACAGCCAGATAAACAAAGGACGCGGCCACGTGGCAGTTTTCCGAAATAGCAGTAATGTCTTTTGGAGGGTTTCCCGTTGCACATTATGAGGCCAAATCTGGATCATTTTGAATAAAAACAGTTTTACTGCAAAGGTTAAGGTCCAATGAAACATAATATCAAAAAAAAAAAAAGAAAGGTTCTATACGTTAACCTAGAAGGATAATTACATCTTGTAACCGTAAGAAAAGACTACTCATAGCAGCCTGTACAAATGAAATCCTGGAAATAAAATTGTAAGTGATCCAGCTGCCGCCTACAACTAACCCTATTCCTCGGAACCCGGTCATGCACGATTCCTCCTAGGTCGTGGTACCCGCCATTTCAATTTAAATTGGCACGGTTCCCGGATATGACCAACGGGTCATTATTCGACTGTTGTGCTGCCCCGTGTCGGCCTCCGTCCGCTGAAAAAAATGCCCGCCGGGTTCCCCTACCTGTGAGGATGCAAACCGATCGGACCCATGTACAATGATTACTTTTTTGAAATTTCAATATGTCCGATTGGACCCATATACAACGGCTACTTTTTTGATCGGTAGGATTTCATGTACTAAGGTAAAATGTAACTGTTCTATGTGGGAAGTGGGAGGGCAATTTGAACCGTCTTACAAAGCCTTATATACCGCATCGAAGCTTTCACATGATTGAATTAGAGGAAGCAAGTCTATTTTGTTGGGGGTGACGTAGTTGCATACCGTGCCGTGCAAAATAGCTGCACGGGATTGGTGCTACTTGACATCCCAAGTATTTTCGATTCCAGGGAAATCAACAATTATTTGGGCGAGGACTGCAAGTTTTGTCCCGCCGGGTAAGGATTATGTTTTGTCGTGTATCTGTAATGTAGTAGTTGAATTGAAGAATCTGTATCTCATACGGCTACTTGGAGAGGCGTTGGGAGAGGCACGCCAAATGATTAAGCGCCGGTCGGCAAGACCAGTTAGGAGCCTATCTGATCGCAAAGTGACTCAACATCAAAAGAAATTGGACCTGTTTAATTATGTACACAGTCGAATCGACGGTTTCGCCGATTGCTCGCAATCTGATAAAGAAATAGCAAAACGAATAATAGTAGACCAGGGAGTATATATCACACAATGCCTCTGAATTGGGAACTCGAATACATGGAAATTTTATCTTTAATCAAGACCTGGAGGACTTGAGAGGTCCGAGGTACGTACAGAGTTTCACCGTTAAAACGGTTTCAAGGAGCCCATACGTGGAAGAGCCAAAGTTTGGAAAGCAGGTGGTTACCGACGTACATAGGCTCCGAATGAAAGCATAAACCTTGATAAATCCTAAGCGGTCATCTAACAGAAACGCTAAGAAGTTAGCGTGCAAGCAAAACGCGAGTAGGAGGCTGAATACAACCTGCATGAGCACCGCTCCGTCGTGACTAGTGACTCAACGTCGAGCTTTTCCTGCGACCCGAACAGGAAAATACAACGATTAAGTCAGAACATTGACCAGCCCATGAGTCAGACGCGTAGAGAAAGCGTAAGGAGGACCTTGTTCATGCACGTCATCGCACACCTGCCTATCGATTGCAGCGTTCTTGAAGACTTATGTGACGGTATGTCGGGCCTCGGCGTCGTAAGGCGCGAGGCGCGCTACCCTAATCAGGCAGGTCCGTTCTTCGTTGCTTGGCATGACCGGTAGCGGCGAATTCATAGCGAAGTACCTGACGACCTGGAGATGAAGCCCGAGGAACGGCTAGAAGCACAGAAGAACCGCCGCCGCCGTCGATCGATGAGCGCGTGCCTGTAGAAGCTGTTTCAAGGGAATCAACTTGGCGGTGAAAGAAGCATCGACACCGCTGCGGGTCCGAATAGCAGCGTTCCTGGAGCCTGGAGGCGGTGCTTCACGAGAGTTTCGACGAAGACGAGGCCAAATAGAAGAAGGCGCCAAGAGCGATGATAAGAGAGATTACCGAGCTGAGCGAGGGAACGTAAGCGCCTCCGCTTAAGAGAAGCCTGACCAGCTTGAAGTTCGAGCCCTGTGAGGTAAAGTAAGTAAGTAGAACAATTTTCATTTCGTCACACTCGTGAAGGGGCGAAAAGGTCAGCTGGCAGCGAGGATGTAATGTAAGTTGGGAACGACTACCCCAAGAGCAAAGAGAGGGCCTGAGGTAGTGTGTATGTGGGCGGGCTCTGAGACGATGAGCTAGCCATTTGAGACGGGACTCAAAGCAAGGCGATTATCTAAAGCAACCGTCAGGAAAATTGGGAATAAAACATTCTTCAAGACGAACGCTTATCACGGTGGGTCTCTTTCAACGCGAGCAAGCAAGAAGGAAATTTGAAGGTCGAAGGCGCAACGCACACCGCGAATTGTTGAGAACATGATCCGACTCGGACCGAACGCCAAAGGAAGATAATACGACCCTTGTCCCGTCGAGAAGAAACGAAATATCCTATTAAATCGAAGGAAGGGCAGGGAAGAGAAGGAAAAACGTACGATGAAGAAAGTTGGACCCAAGTAGTCCATGAGAATTCGGCCATTGTTGTTTTGATTTTGGGCACGAGACCGGATTTCCTGGAATTTACGTTCCACGTTTCCCAGTGCTCAGCGGCAGCTGCAAAATCCTTTTCTCAATCATCGATATCCATCCTCCGTTGGTCTTGCCTGGCTGCCTGGCTGCCGCGTTGCCTTAGACCGTGACTGACTGCGCAAAACGCGTGGCCATTCAGTACTCAGCGCTCATTGCGAATGCGGAAAGTGCACTCCCCTGGTCGTTTTACGATTTTTGACTTCTGCCTCGTGTCATTTTTGAGTGTGTATCGGGGGGAAAGAAGCCTTTCTGACGCGGGGGCTTTTAATATTATGGCTTTTATTAAACGACACTCACGCGTATCGTGTGGCGTGTGCATGCGGCCGACGGCCTGGATGCAATACGCCATATACGTATAAAGTGGGACGGTTGGTGAAAAATACGGAGGACCATACTCGGGATTGGCGAGGGAGGAAGCTTGTGCTCTTTGAAAAAAAGGTTGCTGGTCGACGACCGACGGCTTAATGCTTCGCACTGCTGGAAGGGGATTATTCTGAGACGCGCAGAATCGGTGCAGAATGTAATGTGAGATAACAAAGTTCTACGTACCGTAGAATGTATTATTTTCTCCCAATTCTACAATTAGGCAGATTTTTCTCGGAATCTACTCAGAATTAGAAATTCTAATTGTCTACTGCCGTCGGCAGAACTTCAATTTCTGCACCGATTCTCAGGTAATCAAAATTTTGGTAGAATTTTACCATTTATCTAAATTCTCCCGTGACCAGAATTTATTGTTCTGCGTAACCGCAGAAGGAAAAATTCTGACAAAATTCTGCAAAGTTGTGTAAGCACTGCCAAATCAATCCATTCTGCGGAAGTTCTGCGAAGATTCTGCATTTTTGAGTGCAGAATGATAAATTCTGCCAAATGGAGAATTTAAGCAGAATGTAAAATTCTGCGAATATTTTATTTGTCGCAGAATTGTCGCAGAAGTTGACATTCTGCCGATGGCAATAAACAATTAGAATTACTAATTCTGAGAATTTCCTGAGAAAAATCTGCCAAATAGTAGAATTGATGCAGAAAAATACATTCTACGGTATGCAGTATTTTGTTATCTCACATTACATTCTGCGCCGATTCTGCGCGTCGCAGAATAATCCCCTTCCAGCAGTGTCGGTACGGTGGATTGTACACCTCGCTCGAGAGCGGTTTTCCAAAGGAGGAAAGCCCATGGAAGACGTAGGACAACATGTATATGATATCAAGCACGGGTTTCCGTTTCCGTAATGCACATCGAGTCTCGATACACAAGGATTAGGAGAGATAAGCACTCGAGGCATCCTGTAATGTCATAATTATAAGCGGCTTTCGATTGGAGGATCGATTCTTACTGGCGAGTTCCCCCCTTATCTTCAGGATATTAAGGTCAAGCCGTACATTGCGGTCTCCGAGGTACCGCAGCAGTGACGGTTTGAAGAAACGTATGTGCACTGGGCAATGTGAAAAGTGGGAAGGGGTTGAGCAATCCTGATTAAAACACATCCGCGCAAGCGACTTGTATTGGCGAGACCGGGTCCACTTAGACGCCTTTCGCGAAGTAATGTAGGTTAGGTTATTCCTTCCCAATAATTCCAATGAAGACCATGGTCAAGATATTCATTTCAGGTACAATCCTGGTCGTCTTGCTCGCCCGGCTTGATTCCTGGTCTTTATAATGATGCTGCCGAACGACCATGACTAGTCAAGCCTCCTAAGCCTCCTATCATTTGGCTTTAGCGTGTCGGTGTCCAAGCCACATAAGACTGCCAAGAGTCGAGCCGAGAAAGCGTTAAGAGCGTTAAGTAAGAGGAAGACAGTCACGATAGGTTGGAACCAGGGGAGGAAGCAAATGCACGGGGAATTGAGGGGCCTCCCAAGAGCCAAGACTAGAGTATCATGATAAGATCGGCAAGAGCCAAGACTAGAGTATCATGATAAGCCATCCGCATGCGCAGCGACCAGCACCACAGATCAAAGACAACAAAAGAACGATGCCGATAGCCTGCCAAAATTTTACAAGATTTGAGCGAAATCATGCATCGTTCGATATTTGGCATCACAACCTGCGGCGCTGGTACGCACAGACACAGAGACGATTTTCAAGTTGTTTAGAAAGAGTGAGGCCCAGGATGAAGCCCGGGAGGAAAATCCGACACGCACTAAGTGTTAAGACCTCTTCCAAGAGCGAAGACCGCTGTGATGAGATAGGAGAAGTCATCGCCGCAGACACAACGACCAGCACCATCATCTCGCTGAATCTACATATACAAAGCGACATAGGTTTTTGTTTCGACTTTGTCTGCCACATAAGTTCGAAATCGGACTTGAAGTCATGTGTGATCAACGTTTTCGTGACCTGGCTGTAGCCTGTAGATCGACTGTAGATTTTATCAGGAAGTCCGACTTCGAACTTTTCAAGATTTATTTTTTTAATTTGCTTTGTCTGCCGCTGTAGAGTTCACCGCTCGCTCGAACGTTCAGAGCTGGCTGTAGATTAGATAAAGAGATGGCATCAGTGGCAGTGCGGTCCTGTAGCCCTTGGACTTCAAGCTTCACCTCTCGCCATTATTTATGTGTGAGACGGCTCTACAGGCTACAGCACTGCTCGCCGGATTTCGTGAAATCCACAACAGAGTTTTTTACTAAACACAATTCTGGCTCTTGATCGCTTGCGACAAGGCATCTGCTTAGCTGCCTTTCTTAAGCTTCGTCAGCCTCAGACCACTAGGATAAAATTGACTTGCTTTCGGGTTCTTGGGGAGGCCAGCGTGAATTTCAAGCATTGGAGGTGAGCCGCCATTATGCTCTTTTATCTGTGCTTCAATGATGAGTTACACTAGATCTCAGCCGTTGCCTCCTTCTCGCACACACTGAATATGAGTAATAGCTTGCTACTGTCCACTGGAACTCATGGGGGCACGCTGAACGTGACAGGAAAACTGGAGCCCCAGTAAGCAATAGGCGACACTTCACAGGACATGTGCTCTCTGAATGGACTCAAATTCATCAACGACCACGGGTGAGTGCAGGTGGAACTCTGTCTCCTGAAGGGGATAAAATTCTTGAATCGTTTTTTGTGGACGCGTTCAGAATTCTGAATGTTTTGGATGGTATTTTGTAAAAGAAAGCAAATTCTACCGTGCGGAGCACGGGTACCCTGCTAGTGTTTTATAAAACAATGCTGATCGCCCGCAAAGTCTGTTCAAGACATGAGCGAAATTGTGCATCGTTTTATGTTCAAATCACGATCGCGGCGCTGGTACGCACAGACTCTGAGACGATGTATAAGTTGTTTAGAAAGGAAAAGGATGGTGCGAGGAAGGCTGGGCTGACGCGCACGGGGGTTGAGGCGTCTTCCAGGAGTCAAGACCATCGTGATAAAATCGAGCTGGTTATCGCGGTGGACAAGCACCGCGGTTCAGTTAAACGCGTATACAACGATGCCGATAGCCTGCCACCAGGTCTGTGCAAGATTTGAGCGAGGTCGTGCATCGTTGAATGTTCATAATCAAAACCGCGGCGCTGGTACGCACGGACTCACAGACGACTTCCGAGGTCTGAAAAAGACAGAGGAGGGAGCCAAGAAGGACGAGACGACGACGTCCTCCAACTTGAACTTGAAGAGTCAACACCATCGTGATAAGATCGTGCGAGCAAGTCATCGCCGCTGATGCAAGCACTTCCAACCAAAACGATACCGATAACCCGCCATCGGGAAATGGGGCATCGTTCAGGATCACGGTCGCGGCGCTGGTACTGGTACATACGCACAGCTAAGGCTCAGAGACGACTTCGAAAGGCGATGATCATGGTTGGTGGTGGTGAGAATGGGTTGGTTCGTTCCCATTGGTGGAAGACAGCTGACCCGATTCGGATCTGCACCCGGGTCTTCCGCCTCCGCCTTCCCCTTCAGGCTCCGGAACCGGTTCCCGTTTTGTCCTTCATCACAGAACTTGGAGCAGTGCCGAGCAGTGCCGAGGAACCGAAGAGCGAGCGAGTCTCCAGGGCGGAATTTTAGGTGTCAAGGCACATTTGATAAGATCTGATAGGCGGATAGGTTGACCCTGCACTGGAAGGTTTTGAGGGGCGGAGGGGAGGGCGGGCGGTCGAACTTGGACGACGATGAGGATGAGGAAGGAATGTGAATTATCATTCTTCGAGTGTTCTCGTATAAAGAGTACCTAAGTATGCATTACTAAAGGTATCAGTCAGCACCTCCGAGTCCGAATCGGATGGATTCAGACTCGGATGATCACGATATTACACAATTTGTTGCTGAGAATGACGAGGACTATCCTTGGACTTCGTCGATCCGGGAATCTGGCGCTCGTCGATATCTTCCCGGGGATGAGAAGCTCGGAAAGAAGTGAGTGGATAGCAAGATATAGCCTCGATAATTCTTGGATTCTAAGAACTATAGTTCCCGCCAACCTTAAAGAACGCAATAATTGAGCGACGAGGACGGCAAAGAATAGCGTCAAGCGCACTTGGCGCGGTCTTTGGGTTAAAGCAAGGTTGAAGTGCCCAGGCTTTCTGGAGGGGCTTGAGAGTACCAAGTCCACTGATATCCCAGGCGGTGCGGCCTAGTCTCTCCTAGCCAGACTTCGATATATGTGATGTGCCCTACGGATCACGATATATAGGTGCGGCCCAAGCTGACGGACAAGAGTCAAGCACAAAGCATAAGCATAAGCATAAGCCAAAGTCAACTCGAAGCGCGTAAAGGAAAGCAGAGCTACCAAGACGTACTTACGCTTATGTATGTCGAATGGGAGATGAATGAATGAAATCTCGTACACGCATGACATGCATGAGCGCATGCCGAGAAAGCTCTACTTGAATTCCGTATTTCGTACTTTTCGTATTTGGATGATTTCGTACACGCAAGGCAATCATTCATACCAAGAGCGATGAATGAGCACACACTGACGAAATTTCATTAATCTCCACAATTTAGACGCAAGATTAAGAGGATGTGCACAGCTAAGAGCGGAAGTGAGATCAAGATGAAGCCCCGAAGTACGATGAGGAACGAACGCCTTACAGACGATAGATAGCTCGTCCCCCTTCCCCCTTCCTCCTTCCCCGCATCCCCTCCTCCACGTGCAGTTACCTCACTTCACCTCACCGTCATCATTGACCAACGCCGGCATTGCAAGATTAAGGGTCGAGCAGGGTAGAGGGCAAGGGCGATATCGATCCGTCAGGGATGCCGTAGGAGTTCGAGGGACTGGAGGTTTGAGCTCCGAGGGTGCAGGGATTAGGATTTTTTTGGATCTGGTCGTGTCTCTCCTCCCCTCTCGAGATTCGGGAAGGAGGAGAAAGGAAGGAGAAAGGAAGGATGGCATTTGGAGTTTGAACGAAAGAGAAGGGATGGGAGATGGGAGGAAGGGGTGTACGAAAATAAAAATAAGAACTCAAAAAAGGACCCTTCATTTGCCATCACAAAACGAAAACCCCAAACGCGAAAAAAAAAGAAAAAACGCTTGGGAGCAGAGAGGGTCCGAATTGATAGAACCGCAAAAGGGAGCTGTATAAAAAGAGGAAAACCCGATCGGTCGTTCAGAGTCCGCACCCCATTGACACCCCGCGCACGGCATTTGCTTATTTTTGAGTGTGCCCTTCTCTCCCTTCGACTTGACCCACCACGACCACGACCCCCACGATTCAGACCAGCACGGTTCATACCACGACGACGAGCTCCACCCCACCGCTGACGACGCCTCCGACGATAACCCCCGACTGACGACTGACTCTCACCAATCTCACGCCCAGCCTTGGAGCCCGTGCCTGGAATCTCACCAGGTTCTAATAATACCTGCCTCTCAGAGTCAAGTCAAAGAGCTCGGACAGGTCGCAACTCACCGACCATACAGACACCCACCCACACCCACACCGCTGCGCGAATTTCGCTGTTGGGCTCTTGCACTCTGTTCGTCAATCTCGCTCCTTCTCGAATAGGCTGAAGGCGCTTAGATTGGATCTTGACTTGGATACGACAGGAGACGAGAAGGGAAGCACGTTTAGAAGCCAGCTGGTGCTAGTGCTAGTGCTAGTGCGATCGACGTCATGACTTTTTGGCCGGTGAGGTGCCTTTTTCTTTTTGCTCTCCTTGACTCCCTCCCTGCCGTTGCCCGTCGTCGTCGGCACTAGGCCTGCTCGTCGTGCGTCGCTGCGCGAGCTAGCGAAGTGCGCAGTGTTCAAAGAGAAAGAGCCTGCATCCGCGTGTCTCGGTTTCGGCTCCCTTTCAACGCCACACCCACCTTCTCTCTCTCTCCCTCCTGTTTCTCTCGCTTTCGTCGCTGAATCCAATGCCAACGCTGACTCTTCCCTTCCACAGTTCGAAGTATCAACCGTACACATCGTCTATGCCGTCCCCGGCGGGTTCATCGTCCTCGTGCGTCCCTCTCCCTCCCTTCTTCCTTGTCTCCTCTGTCTTATCTTTCCTCACTTCGCTCACCTTATCACTCCACCAGTTCGGCATGTTCTCCCTCTTCCTCCGAGAACGCGTACGTTGTTCTCTCCCTTCCCTTCAAAAACAAGCAAGAAAATAACTCATGCATTCTTCTTGCAGCTATACATAGGAGAAGCCATCTGGGCGTTCATATTCGGAATCATCATCGGTGCGTCCCTCCCCCCTCCCTTCTCCTCCCTTCCCCCTCCCCCTCCCTTCTCCTCCCTTCCCCCTCCCCACCCTACCCAAACCCAAACTCACCCCCTCTCAAACCAGGCCCCTACTGCGCCGACATATTCAACCCCCGCGCCTGGGCCTCCTCTTCCGCTAACGCAGAATCCGCAACCAACACGATCACCCTCGAATTCACGCGCGTCGTGCTCGCCATCGGAGTCTTCGCCATCGGCGTCGAGCTCCCCAAGGCGTACATGAAGAAACATTGGAGGAGCTTGTTCTTCTTATTGGTGCCTGTTATGACCTGGGTACGCCTCCCCACTTCCTCTCAAATCCACCGAGGGTGTAAAAAACTGACACACACATTTTTCATTCATCCAGGGCTGGTTCGTATCCGCCGCCCTAATCTTCGCCCTCATCCCCGGCCTCAACTTCCTCTCCTCCCTCGCCGTAGCCGCGTGCCTCACCCCGACCGACCCCATCCTCGCCGCCGCCGTCGTCGGCGGCAAGTGGGCCGACAAGCACGTCCCGGCGCACATCCGTCACCTATTAGCAGCGGAGTCGGGGTGCAACGACGGCGCGGCGTTTCCTTTCCTTTATATCGCGCTGTATTTGATATTGGATAAGAGCGTGGGCGGGGCGGTGAGGGATTGGTTTTTGCTTTTGTGGCTTTGTGAGTGTCTCGTCCTTGGAGGGCGGGGGGTGAGGAGAACGCACAGCGCATGCTGACCTCCCCAGACCAGGTCCTCCTCGGCACCATCATCGGCGCGTGCCTCGGGTTCTCCTTCCGCCACCTCATGAAGTTCTGCCAGCGGCACGACCTCATCGACCGGCACTCCTACGTCGCGCAATACGTCTCCCTCGCCATGCTCACCATCGGGCTCACCACCCTCCTCGGGTCGGACGACCTCCTCGCGGCCTTTGCGTGCGGGACGGCCTTTGCGTGGGACGGGTTCTTCAACAGACAGACGGAGGAGAGCGTTTTTAGCAGTGTGATTGATACGCTGTTTAATGTGGCTGCGTTCATATACGTCGGCGCGTGGATGCCTTTTAGCGCGTTCACAGACGCTGAGCTGACGCTCAGCGTGTGGCGCCTCCTCGTCATCGCGGTCCTCGTGCTGCTCTTACGCAGACTCCCAGTGATGATGGCGCTCTATCGGTGGATCCCGGACATCAAGACCTTCCGCGAGGCCGTGTTCAGCGGGCACTTTGGGCCGATCGGGATTGGGGCGGTGTTCATCTCCACCCTCGCCACCGAAGTCTTAGCAGACGCGCACAAAGCCTCGAACGCGGCTGCTGCCGCTGAAGCAGTGCACAAACCCCCCTCCCCCCAAACGGAGCTCCTAGAAAAAACCATCCAGCCCATCGTAGCATTCATGGTCCTCTGCTCGATCACCATCCATGGTCTCTCAATCCCGGGGTTTAGTCTGGGGAGGAGGGTGCATAGTGTGTCGCGGACGTGGTCGAGGAGGGATACGGTGGGCAGTTCGCGGGCTGCGCCGGATTGGACGAACCAGGCGCGGATAGTGAGTCGGGCGGAGGATGTGGTTGTTAATCGGGATAGGGATGTTGAGAGGGGAGTGGGGGAGGGGGAGGTGTTGGATCTTGGGGAGAAGGAGAAGGATAGAGAGAGGGAGAAGGACGGAGAGAAGGACGGCGAAGACTCCCCCGCTTCGAGGTCGAACACGATGAACAGCATCAGCATCACTCAGATGGACGACGAGAAGATGGCGGAGAGCGGGCTGAGCGGGGACACGCGCGTCATGCCTCCCCTGCCTCCTTCGCTTCCTCCTTTGTTGCCTACGTCGACGCCGAGGTCGGACTCGCCCCAGACGAAGTTCGTCGATTTCGCGGGTGGCGCGGTGGGGGTTGTCGTTACTCCAGGGGTGGGTGGGTCGAGGCCCGCCACCCGTCCTGGTACGCCGTCGGTGTCGGGGTCGACGAGGCCTGGGACGCCTTCGTACCCCTCTTCGCTTGCAATAGTCGAAGCACTCCCTTCGCCGTCCGCTCTGACGATGCACGCAGGAGGCCAAGAATACGAATACACGGTCACTCAACGAGAAAACCTAGGAAGATTACCACCGCACCTGCAGCACCCGCAGAGGGCCGAACCGGACGGGGCGAACGCTCCTGATGGGTTTGCAGCGGGACACGGGTTCGCTCGGCGGGAAGATGGGGAGAGAGGAGAGGAGGGGGGTGAAGGCGAGGGGGAAGTAAGAGAGTGGATCGAGGGCGATAGAGTTGTTGTGGAGAGGAGGAGGTCGGGGGGTGGGGATGTACGTTCTCTTCCTTCCTTTTTTTTTGGCGCATATGGATTGCTTATGTTGTGACTTTTTTTTGAAGGTCGAGGTAACCGTTCTTCCGAACCCGAACGCCCACGAGCATGGGCATGGGCTGATGCATGGGCTGAAGGATGGACACCACGGGCGCGGAGAGGGTCATGGGCTAATGCATGGGCATGGACACCACGAGCATGGGCACGGCCACCGCGCGGAAGACCTAGGGCACGCGATTTCGAGAGAGCTGGGACACCTTGGGGCGAGAGCGAGAGAGGCTGTGTCGCCTTCGCGGAGGCGGGGCGGGGACGGCGGGGCGGAGGGGCACCTTGGGGGGGAGGGACAGCAGCATGCGGAACAGCAGCAGGGGGCGTGGCGAAGTCAACCGGCGCAGCGGGAGGTGAAGGAAGATTCGGCTATTGCTGATGAGGACGAGGATGACGATGATGAGGGATGGGCTTCAGAAGACAATAATGGCGGGCCGCCTTTGACGCCTATGACGGCGTCGAATACGGCGTCGCCGAAGATAACGCGTTCGATAAGCCGCTCCAAACCACAGCAGCACGCGGCGCATTCGAGGAGGAGGCGTCCGTCTGCGTCTGCGTCTGCTTCTGTGTCGGGCTCGGGCTTGGGCTTGGGCCCGGGTGTAAGGAGGGGGTCGTTTGCGGGTGCGAGTGAGGTTGGGGAGGAGATGAGGGGAAGGTCGGGTGGTGGTGGCCCGACTAATGAGGCCAGCTCGTCGTCTGCTTCTTCCCAATCCCAACCTCAAAACGTGCCTCAGCTACAAGGCCAACAGCAAACCCGACACGCGCCTCAAATCCAGCCCATGCCTACGGTGCACACCCGACCAAGCTTGAGCGCGCTTTCTCGTCTCGGGACGTCGTCGTCGCTGTCCTCTTCTACGTCCTCTTCTGCCGCATCTACACCTCGACCCAACACCAGCCCGGGTTTAACCACACCCAACGCCACTTCAACCACAAACGCCAATTCCAACGCGTTCCTCCCCCGCTCCCGCCCGAGCACAGCGCGTTCCTCCCGGCCCAACACCGCTGACTCGTTGGGGTCGTTAGGCTCAGGCTCGCTGAGGAACCACAGAGTCGAAAGCATCCGCCACGGCCACAGCAGCGTGGGCGGGAGCAGAAGAGGCACGCCGATGCAGACGCGGGAGAGCTCGCCTGCGCGGAGCGTGAGGTTTGTGGATGAGGCTGAGTTTGGTGGTGTTGGTGTGGGGGGCAACGGGAACGGGAGTGCGAGTGCGAGGGGGCTGGTCATCGCCATGGGCATGAGCAACGGCGCAGGCGCAGGAGTGGGCGGAGGCATGGGTGGAGGGGGGTTGTCGGAGAGCCCTGTTGCGGAGGAGCCGGGTGAGGGAAGGTTGGGTGTGTAAGTTTTCCTTGAGCTTCTTCGAGTTCCGCCCCCAGACAGCTTCGATTTGATCCCTCGTGCTTGTCGCCTCGTTTCGCGATCATTCTAATCTGCTGCCCGTCCTCATCTTGTTATTTCTGTTTCGTTGTTTGGATTTTTGAGTATCACTATCACTAACCACACCTGCTCTCCTCCATCCTCATCCTCATCCTCATCCTCATCCTCATCTTTAACTTCGTTGCATTTGCACTTGCTTCGTCTGTTCTATTTCTTGTATGTAGATATTGTATGTATCCTTTGTATGTACTCGCTTGCTTACCTAGACAGCTCTTCCTTCTTCCTTCCCTCGTCCTTTCTCACCTTTTCTGCCCTCGATTGTCATCTATTTGTTCTCCCTGCCATCTCATCTTATCACATCCCGCATCTAGCACAACCACTGTCCATACCTCAGCATATGCATTCCCATTCCCAATCCCATTCCTCGTTCTCTTTCTGCTTTCTTCTTCCACAGAGACACCGTTCCAAAACGTAGGACCTATGTAGCGTTTACTTAGGCTAGGTTTGGAAATGGGAACAAAAATGTCGGCTACGCCGACTATTATGTCTTGATCTGTTGTACTGAATGAGCGACTGATATGTGATTACTTAGTAGGACGTTAAATAAATGGGAAACACCCCTGCACAATGACTCGGACCTGTCGCTCTGGATCCCAAGCGTGACGATCCGATGCTCAGGCTTTTAGAACGGGCGCTTATTGATGAACTCCGTTTAACTGGTGATCATCTAGTACGATGGATTTGTTTTTTGAACAATTTTCCGTCTATCATACGCGCATACACTTTCAATGTGTATTTTTCAACCGAGGAGTAGACCAGAGAATTTGTGTGTAATCAATACTACGCCCGACATGTTGTGATCATTCATAACGTAGACAGATGAATGACAAACGTCGACGAGTCTTCAGTTCACCGGTAAGAAACGTAGTCAGGATATCGATATTAAGCAGCACTAACCTTCTTCTATCCCGGACAAATATTTTATCCCGGCGCTGTGCATCTACGTCATTATCAGCATTCTACAGAATTCGAACCAAGAGTAATAATAAATGCCTGTGTCTAATTCAGTCCATGTGAAGTATTCATTCTTGATATATAAGCCTGGAAAAGGTGGTTCACACATCTCCCCGCCGTCTTTGCGTGCTTATCTCTAGCCAGTTTCAACATGACTATCATTTTCTACGACATACCATCCATCCTCCCCGGCAATGCCTGGTCTCCCAATACCTACAAAGCGAGGTGTGAAAGCCTCCATACTTCACTACATACTTCCCAATATAAGCTTAATTCCTTAGGTTCGCCTTGAACATCAAAAATATCCCCTACAAGACCGAATGGGTCGAATACCCCGACATCGAGCCCCTCTCCCTCAAACTCGGGATCCCGCCCACCTCAAAAAAAGCAGACGGGAGCCCGTTATACACCCTCCCAGCCATATACGACCCCTCCACCAAAATCTACATCTCCGACTCCAGACTCATTGCTCAGCATCTGGAAAAGCAGTACCCTGATACACCGGCTCTCTTCCCGAGTGGGACTGCGGGTCTGCAGGTCGCGTTTTCAAGGGCGTTTGGTCCGTGCCTCGATGCGTTGTGGGATTTTATACTCCCTGAGCAGTGCTTGAAGCTCAACCCGCGCAGCGCCGAATATTTCCGGCGCACAAGGGAGGAAGACTACGGGAAAACCTTAGAAGAAGTCGTCCCCAAAGGCGACGCAGCCATCGTCGAATGGGCGAAATACAAAGCCGGTATGGGGAGGGTCGATGAATGGTACGCAGAGAACGGGGGCAAAGGGCCGTTCTTGATGGGCGAGACGCTCTCGTGGGCGGATGTCGTGGTGGTGAGTTGGACGGTGTGGGTGAGGATTATCTTTGGGGAGGAGAGTGAGCGGTGGAGGGATGTGAGCGGGTGGCATGGTGGGAGGTGGGGTGCGCTTGTGCGAGAGTTTGGGAAGTATGAGACGGTGCTTTGAATTTTTGGATGGTTGGAATCGAGTACGAGGTTGAAAGCGTGTTGTTTTTGAGAAGCACGGAATGGAACCACTACTTATTTCCTCTAGAACTGACCAAATGGTTACTGGATTCAATACGAAACGTCAAGCTGAATTCAAGTTCAAACCGAAATTTCACGACAACAAGACATTTTCGATAGAGAGATATGTATAGTTTCTGGGCATGCCTCAGGTAAAGGGTAAAGAAGTCAATGTTGCCCCTGCATTCGTAGAGGTGAGAAGTGGAGGACGTTCCTCAGGTAAATCATGCCGACACAGGACAAAGGCCCGGGAGAGAATCCACTGGCAGGAAGGTCGGTATATCGTGTTTGTTTACCAAAAGGCGGGTTGCGAAACCCCGGAGTCTGCCACTCCGCCGGACGGAGGCGGAGGCGGACTCGGAGGTAAAGAAAAGATTCGCTTGGGGATGCGTCATCCGTCCACCAACCACCGACCACCATGTTTCTCTTTCTTTCTGTGTAAGAACTCGAAAATCGTCACTGACACTATGCGTACTCACCAGCACCGCGAACGTGATCCTGAACGATGCCCGATTTC
The DNA here is from genome assembly GCA_023014345.1 of Galerina sulciceps. NCBI lineage: Eukaryota > Fungi > Basidiomycota > Agaricomycetes > Agaricales > Galerinaceae > Galerina > Galerina sulciceps. The sequence goes on from JAEDXJ010000043.1 coordinate 409,125, forward strand.
TCTCAGCTTTCAATATTTCAATACTGAAGGCGGGCTATCGGTGTCGTTGTGGAAGGAAAATCTTCACTCCGTGGTGCTGGTCGTTGTATGTGCGGCGGCGATACCTTGCGCGGTCTTATCACAATGGTCTTGACTCTGAAGAAACACTTCAACGCCAGGCCCGTGCGTTTCGGCTCTTCCTTCCTGGCTCCATCCTAGTCCACACTCTTTCTAAACAACTTAATCATCGTCTCCGAGTCTGTGCGTACCAGCACCGCGGCTACGATCCTGGACATCGAACAATGCACGATTTAGCTCAAGTCTCGTACAGGCTTGACGGGCTTTCGGCATCGTTCTGCTGCAGTGAGTGGTGTTGCGGTGCTGGTCGTTGCGCCTACGGCGATAACTTGCTCGATCTCGTCATGATGAACACCCCGTACGAGTCAGCCCAGCCTTCCTCGCACCATCCTTTTTCTTTCTAATCTACTTGAAAATCGTCTCTGAGCCTGTACGTACCAGCGCCGCAGCTGTGATGCTTAATATCGGACGATACACGAACTCGCTCAAGTCTCATACAGACTTGACGGGCTTTCGGCATCGTTCTGTTGGATTGAGTGGTGTTGTGGTGCTGGTCGTTGTGTCTACGACGATAACGATAACTTGCTCGATCTTATCATGATGGTCTTAACTCGTGGAAGAAACCTCTTCGCCTTTCATGGCCCCTTGTCGGCTCTTTCTTCCTCCTCGCACCATCCTCTTTCTTTTTAAACAACGTCGAAATGGGCATCATCACCGTGTCTGTACGTACCAGCGCCGCAATTGTGATGCTAAATATCGAACGACGCACAAATTTTGCTCAAGTCTCATCAAGATCTGGCGGGCGATCAGCATTGTTCTATATGCATTCATTTTCCCAGTAGCGCTGGTCGCTGTGCAATCCGGCGATAACGTGCTTGCGCGATCTTATCATGATATTCTTGACGCTTGGAGGATGGTTCAACGCCCCATCCTTTTTTAAAACCATCCTCACGCTTTCTGCAACTCAAAAATCGTTACTGAGTCTGTGCGTACCGGCGCCGCGGGCTGTGGGGCTAAATATTGAACGATGCACGATTTCGCTCAAGTCTCGGGCATGTCAATACTTGGCGAGCTACCAACATCGTGCTATAAGCGTTCAGCTGGACCGTGTTGCTGGTCGTTGTGCAATCCGGCGATGTCTTGCTTTACCACGCTAGCCGCAATGCACGGTTTCGTCTTAATATTCTCTCTCTCATGGCAGCCAGTGCAGTGAAGATAAGAGGAGAACTCGCCAGTAAGCATCTATCTTCCATTGAAAGCCGTCCATTACCATGCCGTTACAGCCCCGAGCGTCCTTATCTCTCTTTATCCTGACGTATCGAGACTCGGTACGCATGACGGAGACTCGTGCTTGCTATCATATGTATGTTGTCCTCCATCTTCCGCCGTCTTTTACGACTTGAAATACCAGACGATTTCCAAGCATCTCAAACTATGAAATCGATTCTAGCCGTCGGTCGTCGGCCCTAAAGCCTCTCTTCAAGGAGGACGAGCTTTCTCCCTCGCCAATCCCAAGTATGGTCCTCCTTATTTTCCACCAACCATCCCACCTTATCCATATATGGCGTATCACTTCCAGTTCTTTGGCCCCACTTCACGGTGTGAGAGTCATTAAATAACGGTAATCTATTATTAAAAGCCTCCGCTTCAGAAAAAATGCTTCGTCCCCCCGTATCGCGATACGCACTCAAAAATGGACACGAGGCAGAAGTCAAAAATCCTAAAACAACCAAGGGAGTGTGCTTTCCGCATTTGCAATGAGCGCTGACTCGCCGCTGAGTACTAGCCACGCCTTTTACGCAGCACAGGCAACGCGGCAGTCAGGCAGACCGACGGAGGATTGACGGAGTCGAGGATTTTTGCAGCTGCCCGCTGGGCCTGGGAAACGTGAAACATATTCCAGGAAAACTGGTTCTTGTAGACTGCCTGGGTCCAACTTTCCTTTCTTCATTGTACGTTTCTCTTTCTCTTCCCTGCTTTTCGAGTTTATCAGGATATTTCGTATCTTCTCGCTGCGCCTGGACAACTCTTTGCTTATCTTTTTCTGGCGTTCGGTCCGAGCCCGAGTCGGATCATGTTCTTAACAATTCGTGGTGTGTGTTGTGTCGTCGACCTTCAAGTTTCCTTCTTGCTTGCTCGCGTTCGAGGAGAACCGCCAGCTGATCGGAACCCGTGTAAGCACCCGTGAGTCTTGACGAATGTTTTATTCCGAATTTATCTGACGGTCGCTTTAGATATCAGCTTTGCTTGTTTATTACCGTCGCAATTGGCTGGCTCGTCGTGCTTCCAGTTCTTTCTTTGCTCTCGAGGCGATCCTTCCCAACTTATATTATCGTGACTGCCAGCTGACCTTTCGCTTCCTTCACGAGTGGAGAGGATTCAAAGAGGATCGTTCTGTTTTTCTTAACTACGCTCGAGCTTCGTGCTTCTCATCAATTTTCTCTTGGATAAATCCTGCGGTGAGGCTACCGTACACAAAGTATCGCTTTACACTTCTTTTCGTATCACCAACTTCTGATTTTACGTGGTCCCTAACAATAGAGCGCGGCGGTTACGTTCTCTTGCTCAGCTCGGTATTCACGAGTAATCTCTACGCAAAGTCCTTGGCATCATCTTCTTCTATTCGGTGTTGCCTCGTCAATACTCTCGCGCAGCACCACCTCCAGGAACTTGCTATTCGGACCCGCAGCGGCGTCGATGCTTCTCTTACCGCCAAGTCTGTTTCATCGAAACACGTTCTACAGGCAGAGTGATGCGTCGATTGGTACAACTCGATCCAATCTCGCAACTTCCCGGCTTCTCCCGCACCACGTTCCACGCCTTATCAGCCGGCGTTGGCGGGCTACGACGATGTTGCCCGGAGCCATGCTAAGTCAATAACAAAACCTCCAACTGGTTAACCACTTGGCTATCTCTACAGCTCCAAGCAACCATAAAGTTAACGACCGCCCTTATAGCATTTGACTGCGTACTAGTTCGGGGAACTGACTTGGATCGCCTCAAGAGTAATAACGAGGCGCTGGCCGCCCTGAGGTATGTCCTTGGTGTATATTTTGCGATGCCATCTCAAGCCGCTTTTTTTACAGATACTTTACTTGGCTTGAGCTGTCCCTCTCCCACCTCAATGCGTTTGTTCTACTGGAACTTAACAGCACCAGGAAGAGTGCACAGGTACTGAGTATGCTGCCTAAAGATCTGGAAGCATCGTTTCCTACGACGCCCGTGCTCTCCATCTCTATACCAATAATAGCGTCCATTGAATGGCATCCGTCATTACTCATGAATTAACACTCTTGGAGTGTAGAACTTGGCAGTAAGTTCGTCATCTCAGCCCCCCGAGTCCTACCTCTGTGATCACAGATATAACTTAGTATTGGTTTTTTCACAATGTTTATATGTAGTCTTGTACGAAATTGTAATCCACCTTTGCTTTCTTTTCGGTGTCTTATCAGCATAGAAGGACTCAACTTGAACTTCAATTTACTTTAAATAGATAATTATCTCTACCTTCATAATAATCATATGTGGTTTTGAATAATATGACGGTGAGCACCGTCCAGTCGGGCTGGGGACACTCCGTTTGGCGGAGCGAGAATCCGCTGTATAAGGAAGGCCACGTGCAAGATCTGCATCTGCGACCTAAGACTCCTACAGGCACGCAGTCATCGATCGGCGGCGGCGGCGCTTCGTCTGTGCTTCTAGCCGTTCCTTGGTGTTCATCTGGTTGTCAGGATTCGCCGCTACCGGTCATGAAAGGGAACGAAGAACGGAGAACGGACTTGCCTGATTAGGCTAGCGCGCCTCGCGCCTCACGACGCCGACATACCGTCACACACGTCTTCAAGAGCGCTGCAATCGATAGGCAGGTGGTCGATGCGTTAATAAACACGGTTCTCATTACACTTTCTCTACGCGTCTGGCTCATCGGCCGGTGGATCAGTAGATCAGGTACAGATTAGATTAGATTACAGAGCGGATCACGTAGGTACTGTACAGTCCGATCGTCAGCCACCGAATCATCATCGCACCTTGCTCCTGTCCTTCGTGTCGCGCCCAGCAGATCTGCCGTCTCCATTTTGGTGACAACAGAGGCATTCGACACTACGCTTTCGGACCAGCACCGGCTTTCAGTTTGCCGCTTACAGCCTACAGTCTTCAGTTTACAGAGTTCAGTGCACGAGTTACAGCGTCCAGAGTTTACAGAGTTCAGTGCACGAGTTACAGCATTCAGCCTTCAGCACACGAGTTACGGCGTACAGTCTTCAGCACAAGAGTTACAAGTTTCAGAAATTCAGATCAAGTTTTCTGCAAATTTTCCGCAGCCTTCACCAGTTCTTCCAATGCCGACATTTTTTATCAGCAAATCCGAATACGACAGCTTTGTTCTTTTCCGCCATGTTCAGCAACTGCTAGGTGCCGCGCAGTCCGAGTCGGTTAGGAATTTCTGCATGGCCGCTGCTTCAAAACCGGAGAGCGAGTTCCATTACCTTGCACTCCTGTGGAATTGCGCCTTTAAGGCTGGTATAGCATCCACCGGAGTGTCCTTGGAGTCCATAGCGTCGCGTCCAGTCAGTGTCGCAGCCCCTTCAGTCCCGAATATCTCACCACCATCCACATGTATTCGTGATCTCTCGGCTCTTCGGTCGAGCTCCCGAAAACCTTTCGGCTCCCTTCAGCAGCGGTTCCGCCGTCGAGTGCAGGCAGAGAAGCAGTCAGCACCTGTCCCAACTGTGATGCTCCGGGCAGACATCGTGCCCCCGCCGTTTGAATCGTCTCAGCCATATCCTGCTCCCGATCCGTCACCGCAGCCGACCCATAGTGCTCGCGTTCCATCACCGCGGCCGACCCAGAGTGCTCATGGTCCATTATCCCAACCGCCGCGTATTTTTTCGCCATTCAAATCGTCGCAGCCGTGTTCCGTTCCCATTCCGACACCGCAGCCGACTGATAGCGCCCGTGTTCCGTTACCTCAAACACCGCATTCCTTTCGAACCTCCTCTGTCCCTACTTTGCATTCGGTACCCGATTCTGCACCATCATTTGACAGCGGCGGCACATCACAGCGTACTTCACGAAAGTTTTCGCAGCGCCTCTCGTGGCTCAGTCGGAAGCCGGATTTTCTGGGCTGGGTACGAGCACCGTTGATATTACGGCCTAAAGAAAGGCAGAGCCGCTTCTTGCGAGGTTAGATGCAACGTGGACGTTGCAACTTCAGGGTGGACCAGAGATACTCGGACGCTAGTTGCTCACCACTTTTCATTTCAGGTCTCGGATTTCTCTTTCCCTCAGGTGGACCTCAGTTTCCTTTCCATCTTCTGTTCGTCACTCCGTGAATCACAACCTTTACAGTACCGTTCTGCCCCCAATTCATCTCGACGTCATCCATCATCCTGTTAGGTTTTTTGGCAACGAGGACGTTGCTTTTGTGGGGTGGGGCACATGGATCAGTAGATCAGGTACAGATTAGATTAGATTACAGAGCGGATCACGTAGGTACTGTACAGTCCGATCATCAGCCACCGAATCATCATCGCACCTTGCTCCTGTCCTTCGTGTCGCGCCCAGCAGATCTGCCGTCTCCACCGGTCAACGTTCTGATTTGATCGTTGTATTTTCCTGTTTGGGCAGCAGGAAAAGCACGACGTTGAGTCAAAGAGGAGTGATGGCAATGGTGTATTCAACCTCCTGGTTGCCATCACTCCTCTTTGACTCATTCTCCACACGTTTCGCTTGCACGCTATCTTCTTAACTTTTCTGCTGGCTGACTTGCTTAGACGTTATAAACGTTTATACTTTCATTCGGAGCCCAATCACGTACATCGTTGACCACCTGCTTTCCAAAGTTTGGTTCTTCCACGTATGGGCCCCTTGAAACGATTTCAGCGGTAAAACTCAGTACATCCCTCGGGCTTCTCGTTTATTCCGAGTTTTGAACGAACGTAAAACGACGATGGACTCGAATCGCTGTGCCACCTAGTGATTGTGCGATAGGTACTTCTGTTTCTGAATCTTGTCATGGGCGCTTATTGACACGGTCGGCTGTGGTTATAGTTCCGCGTTAGACTTTTGCTCTCGGTTAGGCCACATTTCTTATACTCGTAACATTCCGGTCCAATATTTTACCCCGGCGCGCTGTGGAACTACGTCATTCCCAACAAAATTCGAAGCCATAATAATAATGCGTCTAATTCAGTCCATGTGAAATATCCAACTTGATATAAGCCAGGTAAAGGCGGTTCACACATCCCCCAACCGTTCTCTTCGTGTTCTTATCTCTAGTTCTGCTAGTTTCAGCCACTTTCGAAATGACTATAATTTTCTACGACATACCGTCCGCCCTTCCCGGAAACGCATGGTCTCCTAATACATATAAAGCGAGGTGGGCAAATATCCAAGTCTTCATGTCTGCTAGGACGAGCTTAGATCCCCAGGTTCGCCTTGAACATCAAAGGCATCCCCTACAAGACCGAATGGGTTGAGTACCCTGACATCGAGCCGCTCGCCAAGAAACTCGGAATCCCTCCCACCACAAAGAAGAGCGACGGAAGCCCGCTGTACACCCTCCCTGCCATCTATGACCCCTCCACCAACACCTACCTTTCTGACTCGCGCCTCATCGCCCAATACCTCGAGAAACAATACCCCGATACACAGCCCCTCTTCCCGAGTGGGACTGCGGGTTTGCAGGTTGCGTTCTCGCGTGCTTTCGGGGGGTGCCTCGATGCGTTGTGGGATTTTATACTGCCCGAGCAGTGTCTGAAGCTTAACCCGCGCAGCGCGGAGTACTTCCGGCGTACTCGAGAGGAGGACTATGGGAAGTCCTTAGAAGAAGTCATCCCAAAAGGCGACGCGGCCGTCGTTGAATGGGTGAAATACAAAGAAGGAATGGGGAAAGTAGACACCTGGTACGCACAAAATGGTGGAAAGGGACCGTTCTTGATGGGCGAGACGCTCTCGTGGGCGGATGTCGTGGTGGTGAGCTGGACGATCTGGGTGAGGATTATCTTTGGGGAGGAGAGTCAGCAGTGGAAGGACCTGAGCTCGTGGAATGGGGGTCGGTGGGGTGCGCTCGTTGGAGAGTTTGAGAAATATGAGACGGTCCTTTGATTTATGGATGTGATGCTTTTTTCAGTTTATCCGAGTACAAGGCTGAAAGCATAGTGCTTTGCGAATATAGTATTAAATTGTCAGTATGAAACGTCGAGGTGAAGTGGAACCCGGTTACGACGTACGTCTAACAAGGTGTTTTCGGTACCAGATAGAGAGGTCAAAGTCGCTCTAGTGTTCGTGAATACGAGCGGAATTGAGACAGTACTGCGGAGCGCGGAGGACCATATGGTCGTTGGTCCAGGCATCTTCCATCTCTGAGGCTGTCGTGCAAGATACGTCGTCGTCGAGATTAACATGTCGAAACCAACGTATTCAGGCTGGAAGTACACGCAGTCGAAGTTATCGAGTGTAGAGAAATCCAACTTCCAAGTGCTGGCGAGGAACGACGTGGCTTCAAAACTGTGTCTATTCGAGTATATGATCTGGGTCGCAAGTATCCAAGACGGAGAAAGGCGTCCTTCATTCTGAAACTATGTAAATTCATCACATAAACTTATTATAGTGCTGAGAAACTTGTTCGTATGGGTGAAGATCCTTGCTAATTCCCAACATTCACTGTTGTGAAGCGGAGGTAAAGCCTCTAGGATGTGATGTGATGGGGATTGGGGTTCCCAATAACAAGCGTTTGTTACAATCTACAGTACTTTGTTTGAATTTTTGAGTGCGGTGTTGGCCGTTAACCAAGCATTGAAGGAAAGATGAAAAATTCCACTTGCTAAAGATAGATTATTTAGGGCAGTTGTCGAGCGCTGCGCGCTGCTTCCACGAAAGATAGTCCTACATCAAGTATGATGAACATCCGGGGAGATCCTCGGGTACCTAAAACCAGGGATCAGCGACATATTTTAAGCGCCGAAGATCAACTCTAATGGCTCCGCCACCATTAAATCCGTGACCCAAGTTTCTTGCCTTGAATACAGGTGTGCTTTTGTCGGAAAGTTTGAAAACGCCTAATCAAGCCGATCAGGCCGCCCAGGCACCCATTACATGATCAGGCCAGATCAGGCCGGATTCATCAGGCTGATTAGGCCCGGCATGATCTGATTAGAGACGGCCGGGGCCTGATTAGTCGAGCCGAGCGTGCCTGTTCAGACAAGCCGAAAGGGCCTGATTAGGCGGGTCAACCAAGATAAGAATAAAAGATATATATGTATGATTAGATAGAATTGTTGTTATCATATTTAGTCGAGCTTGATCATATTGTACACTGCCTGGTTATTATTACACTTACCTGGAATCGAACCACGAACCTTATCATTAAGGGCTTACCTAATCTGACCTCAACGAGACGCCTTACCACTACACTACGTTACTTTATTTAAATTGACAACATAAGGTTAATATAAGCCCAAATAGGCACCGTTCAGACCCAGCAGTGTATCTCGACGCACCGCGACGCACATCGACGCCCATCGACGCGCCTCAACTTACAACTGTCGCTCAGTCGCTTTGAGAGCATTGGAATGTTTATTTTATAAAATAGACGACCAGGGAGCTTAGACAGTGGGTTTTAATGTCAAACAACTCAATTTCACGCATTTAGTCCATAGTTCTTAGTTGATTATGAGACGGCGATACCGTAGAAAATGGGATGTATAAAAGCGGAGCCTAATCATAGACATTTACTAATCATAATTGGCATATATCATAAATTTGGTCATGTAAAAGTCCGTAACCTCGAGCCAAGCCAGTCAAATTCAATGCATCGTGATACTCACTGTCCGCCAAATTACTTTCCCTTTACTCCCCTCGTTCGGCCCTTCTTCAGAGGGGCAGGTGGCGTGACGTCGGTCAAGGTGGGTGGTGTGTTATTCTTGGCGACATGTTGGGAACTAGCTGCGCCGATTGTAACTGTCTCCGCACCTGCTCCTGCACGTCGCCGGGAAGAGCGACGCTGATCGACGGGTTGTTCTGTGGATTCGGGAGCAGCTGGGGCGACGGCGGGAGTACCCCGAGGTTGCTTGCGAGGTTTTTCCACTGGGACTGCTGCAGGTGCGACATGCGGAATGAAAGTACGCGCTGGATTGTGTGGCGCGTGATGCCGATCCAGAGCCGCGGTGTCTGATGGAAGAGCGGATTCTTCGGTGGGTTGAGAAAAACTGGGTGCGGCATTATTAGACGGCTCTGTAGAAGCGGGGTAGTTGTGCTAGAATACAAAGGGAACATCAATTATCAGTGACATAATTTTTTGATATTAAAGCGGAGGTACTCACCGTCGCATCATTCGTTAAGCGCCCCGGCGCCTCTGCATCGTCAACGTAAAAATCATCGAATTCGGTCTCATCTGAGGTTTCTAAGTTCCTAAGGGTGGGCGACAACGGTTGAATTTGAGTGTCGGCCTGTCCCTCGTGTTCCTCAGCCTCGGCAGAATGGAGGCGCATGCCCTGGAGACGTTGCGTGATTTCCGCCGCCCTGTCAGTAATACCCGAACGCGACGGCGCCGACTGCGAATCTGTGTTGTCGCTCGATGATAAGCCATTTCTCGACGAAATTTGTTTGCTAAAAATATGAAAATCCCACTCGTCCTTGAGTTTCTGGAGCCAGGTGGGACCAAGAAGCGCCACCGAATCGAGGAGAAATTGGAAATAAAAAGTGTAATCATCTTTGTACCTGATAAGAGACTCTGCGCCGATTCCAGAGTTGTCGAACTGCTTGTCAGTTGAGAGCAGGAAACGACACTGATTGGTGGAGAGGTAGAATCAGATACAAATTACTAGGACAGGACCGAAACGTACCACAATGCAGACTAGCGAAATAAATCCTACGGTCGTCCTAGCCGGTTTATCGTCGCGTATAAACTGACTAGTGCTTCGGGCGACGGCGTTTTCCTTCTTGAATATTGCTCCTGCACCAAAAGCAATCCCTCGCGCGACCTATAATTGAAAATAGGCAATGAATGAACAAAGAAATCACGATCTGAAATTTCAAGAATACTAGTACCTTGTATAGGATTTGACCTCGGAACACATTTTCATCGCGTACAACTTCATCTGGGTACATTGCTGGGAAAAAGCGAGAAAAGGGGACTTCGTCAATATCAGGACAGGATTCGTCGTGGCCGATGAGAAACCTGATTCGTGGGACGGTGAAGCGGTTCTCCAGTGGAAACTGGGAAGTCAATTCGGGGATGTCAAAAATTGTCGAAGCATTACTCTTAAGGATTTTGAGAAAGCTTGAACGCCCCGCGCTCGCCGCCGTGCGGAACTGTAAGGAAATTATCAACAAGAAAACAAGTAAGAAAGGGGTTTTTAAAGTCACTTACCCTCGAAATAACGTCCCCGGGTTTGCTTTCTGCATCCGCACAAAGAGCAAATAAATTGTGGTATTTCTGAGGAATTGCGTCTCGAAGGTCTACAGTAGCCCCCATATCGATGTGATCTGCGTCTTTGAAGCGAATGGGATCTTCAACGGAAAAGGTCGAGCTCTCGTCGAGGAATATAAAGTGAGTCCTCGCAATATAGCAGTTACGAAACACTAAACACCACCGTGCGCATTTCTCCATTTTCATGTAAAATTTGGCGTCTGTAATATCGATGTCCTCGTTTTCGTCAAACTTCTGAGGCCCGCGCGATCTTCCCTTTTCAGCGGATGCTTTGATAGTGATTGCCGCAAGGGCATTTCGTAGCTCGTTGTTTTGCGCTTTGAGCGCCTCGATCTCCTTTCGAGCCTCTAAATAGGCCTAGGAATATTGATAGAATTGATTGAAATTTTAAACTGAAGCACGACTTACTGGGTAGAGTTTCTCGGGATCAAACGTCGCCATAAATTCACTGGAAATAAGCGACGGTGACGAGCTCCTTGATAGACCTCCAGAATTATGTAAGGCGCTAGTCGATGTCGTAGAGATAGGCGCTTGTTGGGAGGGCGGATTATTAATCACGGGAGGACCGACCGGCGCAATGATACCACCTCTCTGTTGAGTGGTAGTGACAGTATCCGTGTTTAGAGACCGAGGGGGACCCGAAGCAGCAGCAGCAGGAATGGCACCCATGTGGATGGCTCGCCGTATGGAACTTGCAGCGCCAGAAGAAACAGGTGGGAGCACTCCAGACACGGGTTGTTGGCTCTGAGCCTGAGTAGGACGACGATTCATGACTATTGGTGGAATATTTGGATTCGGACGGTTGAACGAGATACGGAGCAAGAGGGATTGATTCAGACGGTCTTTTCAACCTGACCCAGTATTTATTAAAGGTGAGCCGACGATTCAGAGATGAAGAAGCTAAGTGATCGAAATTTAATAACTGAGAGACGACAGATTGTCATTTTGTCGTTACTGTCCATCGAAATATATTATCCTGCAACGTAAAAAATTGGCTGTGAGGACCCGCATGACGTTGGAATGGTTAGCGCGTGTTCAAGGAGTAAAATTAATTCGTCGTGCCTCCAATTTTGAACTGCATGGAAATGGTGTTCATTTTGCTAATCGAGACCAATGGATTTTGAACGGAAAGTACATATTATATTGTAATACCCGAATCCGTTTTCCTATACCTGTTTAGATGTTGGCTCGAATAGCAAGCTCCGTTGACTTCATCCTCAGCCACATATCTTCGTCGATGAAATTGACGACGAAAACTTCTCCTTCGCGAGATCCTCGATCAGGCACAAGCAAACCTCCTCTGATGATGGTATTGGTGTCGATTAAAACAGCATTTATACGGGCTCGGGGATGCAGTCTTGTTAATCTGAGAGCGTCATGTCGTCCACGATGTTCCATGCTTCGAATTTCGTCAAATGGCAGAACCAATGCCAGAGGGATCCGCTCATTCTCGAGGTTTATATCAAAAATTGCAATTAGCTGCACGAAGACTGCTTTATCCTCGCGAACCTTGATTAAAGCGAAGTCGTAGCGAGGGCGGTTGTGGAAGTTTTGGTTGGCCCTGAGGATATCGGCGCAGGTCGACCAGTTGACTTCGGAAGAGTAAAAAACCTTTAAGAATCGAAATTGTGTGATCTATTAAGTTTTAATAAATCATGGGACCAACAAACGACGTCAGCGCAGTTAAGAACGTACCTCGTGAGTGCGGCTAATGACGAAGTGTGCGCGACTTAATCGGTGTGCAAGGAATTTGTTGAGTTTCCTCCGGAAATTTTGAAATGCGGCATCACCAGTATGGTCAAGTTCAAGACGTTCAATCGAGACTGTGGGCATGCGGGAGCCATGAGTTACCCGTTGGAATGTGGCCTGGATGATTAATATCAGCCAGCTAGTTTATTACGTTTTCACGGGCGCTTACTGGAGCCGCGTCTAAATCCTCTGTGTCATCTTCAGTATTTGACCTTTCAACTTCGTCAAAAATTTGGATATTGTTTCTGATTATCGTGGCAATAACATCGTTCATGCTGACTTTGAGAATCTGTTTCGATTTACAATTCAAAAGAGGTAAATTAGGTCCAGACAACGTAATAAAAGGTATGTGGGGAGCTTTAACCGAAATGAAAAGTTCGGTGACTTGATTATTAGCTACCAAACGGAAGCAACGAGGTCAAATGTGTCACAGATTATGGGCAGATGCGATGCAAAGAAATTAAAAATGTAATAAACGCTGTACCTGCAGTGCGACATCCTTGAAATTCGTGTGGCGTTGATAATACGTTTTGAGCGGGCCATTCATTTTTTCGTTCGGCTTCGTGTTGTAGTTTTTTGTCACGCCTTTTGAGATAATGTCTCGAAAAATATGTTGATGGGTGTGAAGCTTGGGAGCGTTCCAGTTCTTGTCTGGGTTGTGTTGCTTGTAGTCCTATGTGGACAATTATTTTACTCCATTTCATCTTCGTGTATGTTTTACTAATGTGTACTTACTGCAAGACACTCGTTAAATCGCACTAGCTCCTGGCGTCCCACCTCCAGGGTCGACTCTGACTGAAGGGTGAGGGACGAAAACATATCCAGCTCAAGATAACTACGCATGACTTTTAGAAGACTAAAGCCCGCCGGAGTTCTTTCTGATGTCAGGACGTGCTGAACCGCGAATATGATTAGCTAAAGAATAGTGCACGTGAATGCATCATCTCCTTTGAATATTGGCAAGCATACCTTAGCGTGGTCCTCAAACTTTGTTCCGTCTGCGAATTGCCCCATGCTTGCTAATGATTTGAAGTGATTCATGCCAGGCCAACGCGGCATGTCAGCGAGTCTGAAATCAAAGTTCGTATATGAGTTCCATATTCGGAAATTTGATCTGCGCCACACTCCGAATCCGAATCAACTCACGCGAGGTCAATCTCTGCTTCAGCTTGACGCTTGTTGTCAAGAAATTCAAGAATATAGTCTCTAATTTCCACCAGGATGTGATGGCGATATATACCAGAGTGGTACGCGTGAAGCCGATCCCATGACAAGGCGCCGTAGACATCAGTATATTTTAGTTTCCAGAAGGTATTCTGAAAGTAAAATTAATTTGTAAAGGAGTTGACAGAGATCATTAATCAGAAAATTTGAAAAGCAATAGTGATAGTTACTTCAACATCTCTCAACCCATATCCCCGTAGGTATTCATCTCGTTGAGTTGCGTTCATGAGTTGCGCCGCTGACCAAACATTTTGCATTTCGGCAGTTGTCCGCAATTCAAAGGTTTGGCTCAAATTGGAAAGTTCTGCCTTTGGGACTAAGCAAACTGGGCACGGATAGTTTGCTTTAGCGCCGCGTACAAGCGCCATATCTACTCTGCATGTGCGGTCCATATTAAATTAGGTAGTATTCCAAATTTGAGCAACGGATTTGAACTCACTGTTCTTCGTAATCCGCAGATAGAATCAGGATATGCGGATAAATTAAACGTGTCACACCATCGGCACACTGAAAGGGGGTGCCAAATTCTGTGAAGATCTTGATACTTTCGAATATCTGGGACACGGCTTCGTGCCAAATTTCCCTTTTATGGTTGACAAAACCTTTCTTTTTCGTTTCGCTTGCCAACTCTTCAGGCTGTAGACATCATCAATAAAGCCTCAATTGAAACAGATAATTTACAACTCACAATGGGGAGCCATCCGACAAGCCGGCCACCACCCACACCGCTTCCATTCCGGATCGAACTTGGTAGGTTTCCGCATCGTGCGAGGACTGGATAACCTTTCTCAGTGCCAAAGGACGATAGGCGAGTCTTATCTGCATAAATTATTATGCAAAGAGGTTTGGCTGACGCTGGAATGGAAGTCTATTAAAATTCGAGGTTATTAGCACTCGGAAGAAAGGTGTAGATAGTAAATGACAGACCTGATATTTCCACCAATCGTCAGCCGTCCAAGGCTCGTCGATAATGCGCTCAAATTTCTCCTCCAGATTGTACTTGTAAACTCTTTCGGCGTCCCAATGGAATTTGTTGATAAGAGTCGCATCCGAAAGGAGTTCAGTGCACCAATCCCAGAGCGGTAAAAGCCAGACAGTGTACTCCAATTCCCTGTCCTTATACGGAATTTTTAGAGGGCATTTATGAAACTATATGTTGGGAAAAGATGACCGACGCACAGTTAGTGCTGTGTAAATTTGAATATTTGAGAAAAGCTTCTTACTGCAGATATATGAGCTTGTCGAGCTTGCTCCCATATAACCGATAAATCTTCAGCATTAACCAGAGTGAAATCGGATTTGGTGGCACTTGGACCATCGCCCTTGACGCGATTGAACAATCGAATTGTTGTTTCAATTTGTTTTATGTTCATGTGAGCAGAAAGCATAACCTCTGCCGCTTCAAAATCAGAGCGAGTGCGGAATGGCTTCCAAGGACGTTTGCTTAGAACCGACTCAGGTAGCAAAAGTTCGGCATCAGAACCAGAGCTGTTGTCATTGGATGCGAGGTGGTAATCGAGGTAGTCATAGAGGGGAAAGAATTGTGCGGTGTCCTTGCCGCTACTTGGATGAAAAATTACCATAATATCATTGAGAATGTGGACGCGGTCAGTTTCGATATTGTCTGAATCCGGGGCCGTGAAAGGAAGTGGGTCCAGCCCACCAATAGCTTCGTGGTTCACAGGGTCGGCAGGTTCATCCTCCTCGTCGCCAATCAGATTGCCAGTACCAACATACGGAGAAAGATTGTCTTCGCTTCCTTCGTCGTCGTCTATTTCCAGACCTGTTACAGTATCAAATATTTTCAGCCTATTATAAATATTACAGGGTATTATTATGACGCGTACCTTCCTCCATTATGCCAGCATCTCGGTTCTGAATTGATTGGGGAACATCCGAATTTGTATTTAATGGCTGAACAGCATCTCCCCCGGAATTTGGCAATGGGTCAACATTAATCCCGAGCGCCAAAAGGAGAGCATTGGATTCTACGATTGAATATGTGTCCCAAGGTCAGAGAGGGACATGGCCACTTAAAACGTCAATTTACCTGCGCGCTGCTCGCCATCTAATATTTGGCGAAGTGCAATGTCCTGCGGGGTCATGACATTGCCAATAGGTTCTGTACCTGGCACTGGTCCAGGTTGAGTTGGACGAAACTTGCAACGGCTTTCGTGACTGCCGAGTCCCTTCTTGCCAACCGAACGACCGCAGAATCTGCATATGCGTTTGTTCGGGTCGTCTTGAGATATGTTAGAAGGAAGTTGCTGAGACATATTAGGGTAGCGTGTTTTCTGACGACAGAAGAGAAATTGGAGCCCTTTTAAAGGGCCACTACTGGCTGAAACTAGTACCTAGTAACCTACAAATGAACAGGTTTGTAGATACAAAATTTGAACCCGAGTTATGTAGCAAGGTATCTCCTTCGATATGTCTGATGGTCAGGACAGTAACGAAGGTAACTTGGTCATAAATGACCCCGTCCATAAGCTACCTACTCAGTTACAGACAAATCTTTGATACCCATCTGTCAAAACCAATCCTGGTCCGCGTTTTTATCATTTCCTTGTTAGAAACTTAGAAACCTCTCAAAATAAGAACGTTATAATAGGACTATACCTGATTGAGATCGCGTTTAACGTCGCTGGCAGCGACGTTAAACGCGATCTCAATCAGAACTAGTACTCTGATGCTTCTGAGTAGATCTATTTGAATGCTGTTCGCGCAGCCTCAGTCTAATAATCACGTGTTAGGGAGGCTATAGTTAACGGGCGTCTATTCTAAATCTGAAAGTGGCAAGAGTCTAAAATTGCATCAACGCGAACATGTGACCTCGAGAAAGGCGACTAATCTCGCGGCAATATCTGTTAGAACACCACCTCCTGCTTCAACCTCAACTTCCTGCATCGTTCAAACTTCGCTCCTCACCCTCACCAACATGCAATTTATTGTCAAAGTGTTTGCAAGGATCAGAGGTGGGTTTGAGCATTTGTCTACATCTGACTTTGGTATACTGACTCAGAGAGTCCGTAGGATCTATCAAGAAGGCCCTACGTCGAGTATTGCCGAGCATCTGCAAGTGGGCTAACGGTACGAATTTCAACTCGCATGCACCTTCGGCAGGTTTTTATCGACAAATCAACGTTGCAGTACCCCTTCCCGTTACGACGACGCGCGGGAGAAACGTGTATGTTAACAACTCGACTTTCACCCTCGTTCAAGGCGACGCGTACTTCGAAGACACCTTTGGGTTTACTTTGGACGGTGAGCGTTTTTGCCGATCTCTACGTCTCTTTTTTGATACCTTGATTTAGCTCCCCCCATTCCGTGGGATGAAGATGCAGACGGCAACATAGTTATCATTGGGGGACGACATCTACAAGTTCAAGGGAACGTCTATGGAGGAGGTAATGTGCCCTTTATACTTGCTATGCCCCAAACTTACGGATATTCTTTGAATCATCGCCTCATAATATCTACCTAATAAATCTTCGTTTCCGAAAAATGTTAACTATCATAACATAAAATGAATATCTTTGATATAAAAACAGCCAACATGTGCTGAGGCTACGTGAAAAAACTGTAGAGCTGCGTAGGGAGGGTTAGATACACTTACGTGAAGATTACTATGTCAATGAGCGAACTGATTATGGCTAATTCAGGCGGTTCAGACTGCTAATTGTCCTCAAACTTCGTGTTGTACTTGAAATCACGGGTGAATTTCTCCACAGAAGCGCCTAAAAATCCGCGCGACTAGAGTTTCAAAGGTGTCGAAATACAACTTCGAAATATTTCGAGTTTATTGCAGAAAATTGGGAGGACACTAAGGGGAGAAATCTTTATACCGTTTAAAATTGAACTCACATTTCATCTCGTAGGACTTGATTATTCATTAATATTCAATTTATTCTGTACAATGTCATGTATTCTACGATATATACTACTTGAAGCGGGATCTAATCCTTTTCCTCAAGTCCAGCGCGTTCGAAAACGCCCCGCACACCGCTCTGACGCACACGCTGCCGCACAACGCCTCGCCTTCACACGCGTGCGCATGCAACGCGCTCCCTGATCTTGTCAAGCCGACCCTGATCAAGATGTGCGACCTAATCAGGGCATTTTTCGGCACCTGATTATGAGAAAATCGTGCCTAAACAGGGTCCATCCTGATTAGGCACTTTTGATATTTCCGACATTCCGCAGTATCATTCGCCTGTGTATTCTTGGCTTTTTCGGTATAGCCTTGCATTTGACAACGACTGGTGGACTCCAGTGACATGCCAAATGATTGACATGCAAAGTGTGAACCCATGAAACAAAGACCACCTCCCTTGTATTTTTTTCTTCTCCGAACTTCCTATCTCTAGCGTCCTCATTCTTATTCGTGTGGTGGAAGTATAACCCGACATATTGCAATGGTACCTATGGTACATTGGTGCCTAGCTGGTCTGTCAAACAAATACAGGAATATTAGGTTGTTTTTGGTGTGGACATTGCCCTGTCACTAGAAGATGCGCTCTCCGTCGCTTCTTAGATGGGAGGGACAATTTCTGGAGCTACTTGCAATTAATCAAGTCATATAAATGACCTGGAGATAAATTTGGTACATTCCTCATCTCTTTGATCAATTTTGATGATGGAGAGATTTGGTTATTTATTAGTTCAGGGCAAATTTAAAGTTCAAAGACTCACTTCATCTTACAGACCACCGCCACTTAGACTAGATAGACGCCTTGGATGCGGTCTTTCCAGCGCCTCGCACCTCCTCCCATTCCAAGGCTACATAGCCTTCACGTTCAAACACGCCTGTCTTCTTTTTTTCTCGCATCTTGATGACTTGGGACACGTTTAGAAACCTCCCACCATGGTCAATGCTACTCAGCGGTTCATCATCAAAAAATTGCTAAAGATCTAAATCTAAAATTCAGATAACCTTTAAATAACCACTCAGTTCAGGGTTACATGTAAGTCCGTGTATAAAGTGACGGACTCTTCAAGGCAGACCACCTAGCCAAGGTGGTCCTAACCCTTAGATCCCCGACAATCATGGCTGATCAACAACCGCTCCACGAAAGTGTCGCCGCCGACTTTGTATTCGTCATGGTCTTTGGGCTTTATTTCTCCACTCTCTTGCAGTGCCTACGGTGGCTTTTATTTTCTGACGAAGGTTGGACATTACGCAGAAAGAAGGATGTCAAATGGCCAATGCTTGCAGTCACTCTCCTCCTATTCTCGTTTTCTTTCACAAATTTGGTCTTGCAATTAGAAAGCACGATGGTGGCTCTTCGGACAAGCGAGCGAGAAAATAAAATTGTAGGAGTGGATGTTCCAAAACCGGCATGGGTTTCTCTAGCCTTGGTACGTTCATGTCCTCAGTCGAAATGAATGCCAGCCAGTTCACGCATAACTTGTAGTGCACCAATGCAAACTTATCAATTCTCATTGCAGACGCAGTAATGGTATCGTCTATGCTGTTCTGCGATACAGGGGTAAACGACTAATTTTTCTATAGATACATCGTTGTTGGGCAATCTACAATAAGTCACTACGCGTTGTTCTGCTCCCGATCCTTCTCTGGCTCGGCGGTATCGTGTTGACGGCACTTCAGGCCTACTGGCAAATAGTTAAAGGACAACACATCCTCCATGTCTGGCAGCCCATCAACACCACTGTTGGTCCAGGGACGATACTTGCTCCATTCTGGGGAACCACGATTCTGCTGAATACCTACACGACAGGTCTGATTGAATTGCTCAGCGCCGTCCGCTTTACATTTTGATATTGTCCCCAGGTTTTATAATATACCGCATCTGGAAGGCTTCAAAGAACTCCTCAAGATACGAAGCATCGACGCCTCAGATTAGATTTGTTATGAAAGTCCTGATCGAATCTGGTGTATTGTATCTTGCCACCACTACTGCGCACTTTATTGTCTGGTGGACACCCAATACCTTCGCAATTATACTCATTTCGTCAACCGTAAGTCGTCAATATTTGATCTAAACGGCCCTGCTTTTCAGACAATTTCCTGTGTAGAATCTTCAATTTATCGGAATCGCGTTCAATCTCATATTCATGCGCACAAGTCGACGCCGAGCAGACGAGGCAGCAAATCTCGACATGTCAGTGCTCCAATTCGCCAGTCATAAAGTTGACTTCGAATCCCAGACAACTGCCCAATCTTCCAATGACAATGTCGCCGCCGTTGACCAGCAGGTGTAGCTCCGCTTTGAATATATTCGGGTGCCGTGACTCGTTCCTACTTTATTTATTAATGAAATGAATACCGACAAAGAAGACGTGTAATGGATTAAGTTTTCTGACTCTCGAAGCATAGCCAATTAATTTCACAGTTTCGAGTACTTGTGCCATACCTAGTCGGATTGCAGACCCACCTTCGCGATAGGTAGGAAGGCGTCGACACCGCTACCGGAGCCGAGGCCAACAACGATTTCACCCTAAGAAGAGAGCGATTGTCAATATTGAAACTTGAAAAATAGCAGAAACGGTTATTTTAGCATGAAAGTGTGCGACTACGTCATCGTGACAGCTATGCGTGAAACGATGGGCCAGTTTTGTGCTCCACTCACTCAGTGATTTTCGTTCAGGAACGAGACGGGACAAGCAATGCACCACAAAGCCCCACCGCCCGAGGACCACCAGAATTACCAATAATATCAGCCGTGGTGGTTGAGGTCGAACGCACCGACCGTTTATGGTTAGCGAGAAGTCATGCCTTGGTGGAGCCGGTTGTTTGGTCATAGTTTTACTCTAATTCCCTGAGTGAAGATCACTAAGTGAACGGAGGTGAAAACTGGCCCATCGTTTCACGCATAGCTGGAACAAAACTTGAACTTGTTATATCTAATTCAAGCATGTGAAAGCTTCGACTTCGTATATAAGGCTTTGTAAGGCGATTCCCATCCTCCCGTTTCGTTCTTGTGTTTACCTCTGCCAATTTCAATATGACTATAATTTTTTATGACATACCGTCCACCCTCCCAGGCAATGCCTGGTCTCCTAATACATGGAAGACGAGGTGCGCAAGATTCTAGGTCTTTTGTGGGGTCCCTACTCACAACAAAGTAAAATGTCCAGGTTTTCCTTAAATATCAAGGGCATCCCCTACAAGACCGAATGGGTCGAGTATCCTGATATCGAGCCACTCGCTAAGAAACTCGGAATCCCTCCCACCACGAAAAAAACGGATGGAAGCCCACGGTACACCCTGCCAGCAATTTATGATCCTTCGACAAAAACCTATGTATCTGATTCGAGCCTTATTGCGGAGTATCTCGAAAGAGAGTACCCAAACACGCCGTCTCTCTTTCCGCCCAACACTCTCGGTCTTCAGATCGCCTTTTCGTCTGCGTTTCCGCCCTGTATCCAGCCGTTAAGGGCTTTTATCCTTCCGGCTCAATGCCTGAAGCTCAGGCCACGCAGTGCTGAATACTTCCGCCGCACCCGGGAGGTAGACTTTGGGAAGACCTTAGAAGAGGTCATCCCGAAGGGCGAAGAAGCCGTTATTCAATGGGCTAAATACAAAGATGGCATGGGAACGGTAGAGGAATGGTACGCGCAAAATGGCGGGAACGGCTCGTTCTTGATGGGAGAAACACTTTCTTGGGCAGATGTCGTGGTTGTGAGCTGGACGATCTGGGTGAGGTTTATTTTTGGGGAGGAGAGCCAGCAGTGGAGGGATCTCAGCTCGTGGCATGGTGGGCGGTGGGGTGCGCTCGTTGGGGAATTGAAGAAGTATGAAACAGTACTTTGAATTTTAGATGATTGAACTCGAGTACATGGTGATAAAGTTGCCGTTTGAACGATACTTATGTAAAGGACAAAAAGATAAAACCACTATTTTTCATATGGCAACTGGACCAATGGTTGCTGGATAAGATCATTCAGTACGAAACGTTAGGGTGAATTGAAACCTGAGATATCATATATGACATACTTTTAACACGAGGTTTTCGATACCAAGGGTATAGTCGTTGGGCATGCCCCAGGTAAAGAAGTCAACGTCGCTCCGGTGTTCGTAAAGGTGAGAACACCATCAACATTCTTCAAAATAATTCAAGCCGCAACAGAAAAAGGCACGGAAGCGGAACTTACTCGATAAAGGCAGCCAGGAGAGAATCCAGGGATAGCCGGTGTATCGTAACTAGACGATTGAATGCTCAGATATCCAGACTTCCAAGGCGTCGAATGATCATCACTCACTTGCATTGTACAGTGTTCGAGCCCTCTTCTCGAGACAGAGTCAAGGTTCTGACTTGTCCTTGGAAGATGATTGAACTCGCACATACTCCACAGTTTACTGCGACGGCAGCAGTGCCGAAGGAAATCGCAGAAAGGACGAGGGCAGTGATGTTGCGAAATTGCATGTTGAGATACGTCGAGCTGGGATGTAGAATCGACAAACGACCGCCGTCCGTCCTTTATAGACCAAGAGCGGAGCTGGATGAAAGTCCCGCTGTCATTAAGGACTTCCATTCTGCCATCTATCACACTCGAAGACTGATGACACGATCGTACACAGTTCACAGCATGGTGCATTCGCACCTAAGTCAACTTCGATTGAAATGACCACTCACGTTGCACAACGAAAATCGTCACTGGACCTTGGGTCGCAAGAAGTGCCTAGTATAAGAGGAAAAGTGAGCATCCCTCATCATATGTTGGTCTGTCACGTAAAGTTCTCCCAGATCCGTCGACGTCGAAAATCAACATGTCAAGTCCAACGAGCGTGGTTTAGATGTACGCTCCACTGATGTTCCAGAACGCAGTAGATCACAAGTGCCGGCGAGGAACAACGCGGGCCATAGTCTGAATTTCTTCTCGTCGAATTAAAATGGGCCAGAGGCTCGCTTCCGGCTCTCCGTGAGTACCAGAAGGCGGTGGCTTGGAAAGAGGGTAGAGACTCAGAGAAAGTACAGGACAGAAATTGTGGCAGGACAAACCTTAAACTTACTCTCCGAGACTCCGACGTAATATTATTGGCCCTTGGACGCTCGGCACTTGTCGGCATAAGCAGATCACGGCGCTGAGTCATCAACGACACACCTCAGGTTCATCCGCAGCTCCATCAAGAATAATGTTGAGACACTCGTCAGTCCTGTCCACCTTACGGGTTTTAATAAATGCTGCTCCCTTGTCTTTAGGCAAAACCTTAGAAAAATGTGTATCTGTCGCTCGAAATTCCCGGACCTTCACCCATATCCAGCCCAAATCCAGCCATCCCGTGGAACTTGAAAGTCTGGCTACAGTACCACGTTTTGATGATACGAAGCACATCGCGGATGAATCCCTGACAAAAACCAAGTCAGAGAGTAGTTATTGTCTATTCTTCTGTCTTCACACCTTGACAACCCTCTCGAGAATATGGGTCTCAATCCAACTGCGAACGGAACGCCTCAAAATTCCATCGAGACAGCGGTAAACACACAATCTGTCTTCTCCCAAACGGCCTCTTTACCAACAATGCCCGCATACGTAATCGCGTAATCTGTCTGACTTTGTTCTGTTCTAGCTCCTGGATTGAACCTTCCCAATTCGTTCCAAGTTTTCTGCCAGATGTCCTAAATTTCGTCCATTTACGAGTGCAACGCGGTCTGAGGAGATTCTGTTCTACCTCACAAGACGCAACTTTCCTTGATTTTCTCTCTTAGAAGCCCAAGCGATTTGTGGAACGTGTTTCTCTGGGTCGTTTCGTGTCAACGGCCGACCACAGACCCTGTTCTCTCCTGTAATTAACCTCGATCCTGATCCTCCAGCAATTCTTAGACCTTATCTCTGTCGATATTAATATTCTCACTCAGAGGCTATGCATGTCGTTTTCCCTGCTTTCCAAACTTGGCTCTTTCGTCTATGATTCGGTAAAATTGAACAGCCACCCGTGCTCCTCACCATTCTCTCAATTACAAGGGACATTACCATCGGTTCGATTTCCGCCTGTTCAGGGTGCAATAAATACTCCATTTTCTGAGCTTATTGCTCGCATTAAGGGAAGTTTCAACGTCTTTTTCAGTAGCTTTTGAGCTGATAAGTTGAACCGCAACAGTTGTGAAATTTCCTTCTTTCCCGCGAAAGGTCTAGGCATCGGCCACTAGGTTTCCCTCTCCGAGATATTTCAGCAAAACCCGTGCCGTAGGGTTGGCTTGCTGAGCAGAAGTTCCAGCTGACGGCGTACGACATGGATTATTTCGTGATTGTACGTTACGATTTGATCCCCAGCGCCATGTCATTTGATCACACTGTGCTTTGAGTGTCAAGATGTTCTCTACAGACCCTTAAGCTGAACGCGATTAAACTCGCCTCTATCAGTTGCATCCGTCGTTCCATGCTTTGAGAATGACACTCGAACCGAGTAGATTGGATTTGTTCGTCTTGCTTTCGGCTCTAGCAACCGCGATCTGGCTATACTCGAGAAGCCACCGCCGTTCCACATTACCCTACCCACCTGGTCCTAGGAAGCTTCCCATCCTTGGAAACTTGTTGGATATTCCCACAAGCCTCGAGTGAGAGACGTACGTTCGCTGGGGTAAAGAGTATGGTGGGTATTATTGACTTCGAATATGAGCATATCTTATTGAGGGTAACAGATTCCGATATCATCCACCTGAAGGCTGGTAGACGGGACATCATCGTGCTCAATTCCTTAAGTGCGGCTACTGAACTTCTCGAGCGGAGGTCGTCCATTTACTCTAGCAGGTGCGTAAATAATAACGCTAGAGTTCGACGACTTTATTCACCCGTTTATTAATAAAGGCCACACTTTACTATGGCATGCGAGCTGTAAGTTGAACGAACTTCTGCGATGTAACGACTTTCTAGTGATGTCATTGCAGGATGGGCTGGGACTGGCTCATGGTTCTGATGCCGTATGGCGAATCGTTGAAAGCGAAAAGGAGGGCATTTAGCAAATATTTTCAAAGCAACACCAACATTGCTTTCTATCGTGGGCTAAACGTCGAATTCGCCCGAAAGCTGCTAGTCCGCCTTCTCGACACTCCGGAGGATTTCATCGCAGTATCAAAACAGTAAGGATCTATGGTATGACCTGCCGACAATCACAATTTATTGACTTTGGGCGGACTGACAGTACAGTCGGGGAAATGGCTTTGTCCCTTGGGTATGGGATACCCATCCGCCCGAAGGATGACCCTTTCCTCAACATCGCTGAACCGGCTATCACTACACTAACAGCAGCAGTCCTCCCAGGAGCATTCTTGGTAGACATGATTCCGATCTTGAAGCATGTCCCTGAATTTCTACCTGGTACCGGTTTCCTGAAGAAAGCAAGGGAATGGCGAAAATTACAGGAAGATACACGCGAACTGCTTTATAAAGAGACCCTTCAACTAATGGCACGAATTTCCTTACGCTTTGAGATTATACAGTATCATGCTAATTAGGATATCCGTATTTATAGGCCTCTGGCACGTTTCAACCATCCTTTACTTCGACATCGCTACAGGATTTAGACGAAAGCGCCGATATCCCTCACCAGAAACACGTTATCCAGGACACAGCACCTCTTGTCTTCGCAGGTAAAGTCGCATTATCGTGCAACATACTTCTTCCTACTATGACTCATATCCTCAATAGGTGGTGCCGATACGACACTCGCAGCAATCTTGACCTTCCTCGTTGCGATGCTTTACTACCCAGAAGTGCAGAAAAAAGCTCAGGAAGAGCTTGATCGCGTTCTCGCGGGCAGATTGCCTGAATTTAGCGACCAAGAGGAACTACCCTACATAACGGCCATTGCGAGAGAAGTTTCGAGGTAAAGTTTTTCGAATACATTACGTGAAGCCATCTCATCGTCGAAATCATTTCATCTAGATGGAAACCCGTGACTCCGAACTGTAGGTCATCGGCAAAGCATACGAAGTCGGGGAACTTGTTCAATACTAACTATTTACCCCAGCCGTCCCTCATTGCTCGACTGAGGACGATGTTTATCAAGGTTATTATATCCCGAAGGGGTCCATAATCATTCCCAATGCATGGTAAGCACTTGGTCAAAAATATGTCGAATGTCTCGCCGAAAAAAGTTTGACGGCCTCACCTGCAGGGCAATGCTCCACAATGAAGACGAATATCCCGACCCATCTGTCTTCAAGCCCGAACGCTTCTTGAAAGACGGAAAGATTAACCCGGCGGTACGCGACCCGGCCGTGATAGCTTTTGGCTTTGGTCGAAGGCAGGTGTCATTTTGATTGTTCTAGTGTTTATTGACCCCCTTCAATACCTCAGGAGATGCCCAGGAAATCAAGTGGCAATTTCTATGCTTTGGATAACGTTCGCGTCTATACTTTCAACTTTCGAAATTTCCAATGCTTTGGGTGACGAGGGGCGGCCTATTGAACCCTCTCTGCTTTATCACACTACGTTGACAAGGTCAGTCGAAGCCTTTTCAAAGAAATTGGCGCTAATGTCAGCAACACAACCCAGCCGTCCTTTTCCCTTCAAATGTGTTCTCAAACCGCGGTCTAAGGCCGCTGAACAACTCATTCGTATGAACGAAGATACTTGCTAGCTTTGAATAATAGTCTCGGCGTCGTAAAGCAAACTCGGAGTCGATTCGGCGGAATGTGACGACACGAGGAGCGATGGCTCACAATATTGCAGTGTAAATTTTTAATCGATGTATACTACCTATCAGGATTTTTTGAGTGTACCGAAACTTGTATCAAGTTAAATGGTGTCGCAGGCAGCGTATGTTCATTATGTAAACGGACGCGACCCGCGTGCTTGTCTGCAGGTCCTAGGCTTCGATGAAAAATACGGCTGCCGGCTTGTTGATGACTTGCTCTCAAATACATAGTTCACCAGTCCCTGCGTGACTGCGTCTGCTGCCCGAGAACCCTGAACAAGCTACATACCCAAAAGCGCCTTGGAGTAAAATCATTGATACAACACAGCCACTGATTGCGACCGGAACTGCGACAACCCAACTCGAACACAACCACTACATTGACTTTGCATTGATGAGCCTTTTTATGCACCAACTTTAACCCGGAATATTCCCTTAGAACAGTAAGTCGTCTATTCTGCGAACATTTTATCCCCTAAGTACGTCAAATTAGAGTGTGGTGACGTGACTAGCTGTCGCAAAATTACAGTTGCACCAGTGGCACCCGCTAATTCTAGGCATGCCTTCACCTGAAATGACCTCCGCCCAATCCTCCATGAAACGAAAACGCGTAGAATCTACTACCGAGGCAGACATAGCCACCGTCAGAAGCTCCGACTTTTGGTTCGAGGACGGCAATGTGGTTCTTCAAGCACAAAGCAAGCAATTTCGTGTCCATCGTGGTGTCATATCCCGTCATTCGACAGCTTTTCGCGACATGTTTGGCCTCCCCCATCCAACAGGAGACGATTTGTTGGATGGTTGCCCAATTGTCCACGTCACTGACACGTGCACGGATTGGGAGAACCTCTTGACTATCCTGTACAATCCCGAAACGTGAGTCAACTGTTCATGCCTCCCAGTGACCCGTTGTATAATAGTGGCTGATGGAGAATGATCCAGACTTTACCGACCCCGTAATTCAGCGGATTTTGACCTGGATGCCTTCTCTTCCATACTTCGCCTTGGCAAAAAGTACGAATTGGATAAATTGTACAAGGCTGCCTTGGACCGCCTCTCCCATGAAATTCCCGTATCGCTTGATCAATGGGATAAGAAATTTGGTGACGAAGCCCACACACAAAGCCCTTTGGTTGGGAAGCAGGTTGAGTTCCTGAACACCCTTCTGGACTTCGAAATTCAACCACTTCTGCCTGTGGCGTATTTTCTTTGTATCAAGTATCTGGATTCGGTGACATTTTTTACCTCTTGGACTTCAATCAGCTTATCAATTTAAATCTCTATAGCACCAGATCTTTGACGTTCAGTTGCCGTCCTCCTCGCAAAAATTTGAAGGAAAACGTTCAAGATTTCTTTCCCAAGATTCAGTACGAACTTTAGTAATTGGACGAGAACGTATAGGTCGCGCAATGATGAAGCACAACTTCGGCTGGCTGACAGACGATATAGACACATCCTGTGCCTCCAAGAGAGGGTGCACCAAAGTTCAAACAACGCTGCGGAATAAGTTTTTGAGGGTCCTCACTCTGGATTCAGCGGGCGAGGTGTTCGAGCGCCTGAACGATAGTGACTTGTGCAGTTCATGTCGGATCGACATGAGAAATTCATTCAACATGGGTCGTCAAAGGGTTTGGGAGAGCCTGCCAACTTATTTTGACCTTCCGCCGTGGATGGATCTTAAGTACTAGGTTTTTTTTTAGCTATGTAATATTTGACAGAGGGCCTACTCTCGAACATCCAATTTCTGCAGCATCGTTGATGGAACCTGAGTTCGCATCCCTAAACCTCTCTCGGACCTTCCGGACTGCACTTTAAACTACATCTAGGTATGTAGGGGTATCTCTTCTTGTGACATGGGCAAGCGACTATGCATGCATCGTAGAAAATAGCCGGTTCCCGGGCCAAGTTTGCGGCTCTCCGGCCGATTGGCATTACGCTGTGAACCAGTCCTTGGACAGAACCCTAATGAAGCTCATCCTCTACGACATCCCATCCCGCCTGCCATTGAAAGCCTGGTCTCCAAACACATGGAAAACCAGGTAAGCACCGGCATCCTCCCTCTAAATCCTGTTGTACGCCTCAACTGGCGACAGGTACTGCCTGAACTTCAAAGGTCTGTCATACCGAACACAGTGGGTTGAGTACCCAGACATTGAGCCGCTCTGCAAGCAACTTGGAGTTTCGTCTGCAAGGACGGTGGATGGCACCCACTCGTACACCCTGCCCGCCATCCACGACACTTCCACAGGGATGAGCATCTCCAACTCGTTCGACATCGCCGAGTATCTCGACCAAACATACCCGAATACACCACTGATCTTTCCACACAACACCGCGGGATTACAGGCCCCATTCGCGTTTGTCTTCGGGTCAAACATGAAGCCTATTGTGAATTTCCTGGTCCCAGCCGAGTGTGAGAAGCTCAACCCGCGAAGCTCGGAGTACTTTCGCAGGACACGAGAAAAGATGTTTGGCAAGACACTCGAGGATCTTAACCCGCAAGGCGAGGACCGTGTTAGGGAGTGGGCGAAGGTCGAGCGAAGTTTGGGCAAGGCAGATGCTTGGCTGCGGAAGAACGGAGGGAGTGGTCCATTCATGCTGGGAACGACGCCTAGTTGGGCAGATTTCGTCATCGGTGGTTACATGATGTGGATCAAAAGTGCACTGGGAGAGGAAAGCGAAGAGTGGAAGGATATTGGTTCATGGCATGATGGAAGGTGGAAGTTGTTCATCGAAGGATTGAAGAAGTACGAGAACGTAGTTTGAACTTCCAGGCGAACAGGTGTTATTTATCAGGCCCTTATATTTCGTGCTGGTCACGAGCTAGTGAACTGAAAACGTCGACAGGATATCAACCAACAAGAATTATATAGAACAAAACTTCAGGAAGACCGACATTTCATTTTTGTCTACTTGTTCAACCGCCACATCCCATCTCGAACGACCACCAAGCCCTCTCTCCTCGCAGCCTCCATAAACGCCGAAAGCTGGTCAACCGTCCGGTCATGACCAGGAGCAAACTTAAGCATCGTTTGTATCCGGTCGAGTGGAAGAGTTCCGAGGTTCGTAAGCATACCCTCGATGAACTAAGTGAATAAGAACAGGTGATCAAAACATGCAATGTGGAGAGAAAATGACCAATGCCTACCTTCCAGTATACCCGCATCTGTTCTGCTTGCTGTTGCTGAGGACCAGACAACGTTGGAGCTTCAGACACAATCGGAGCTAGAGAAGAGTCGCAAAGTTCAATAAGACAGTGCAATCATCACTATCGAGAGCAAGAGCATACCCATGGCCGACAAATCTCTCGTCACACCAGAGCCAGCCTCTTCTGCTCTCTCCAGCAAGATGAAAGTGTTCTCAGGATCTTCTTTGAGAACGCCGTGGTCTATCCATGTTGACAGAGCCTTGATTGCCGCACTTCGGTCAACAGAGCCAACGGCGCCGATAAGGTCTTCCAGAGCCCACTCAGCTGCAAGATATTGTTAGCAAGAGAAAGAGCCAGCAAAAGCCAACGAATACACACATTTATTAGCAAAGAGTTCGATGAAGGCAGCTTCCAGTGGCGGAACGTCCACCTCGACCTTCCGGTCCTCGAGTTCGAGCTCCAGCTGGACGGTGCCGAGATGAGGGAGCCACTTGAGCTTCTTGTCGGGTTTGAACACAGTAAACTCGTGTGCGTAGTCAGATTGCAGTCTACAAGGGTCAAGACAGTAAATCAACCACTAAATTCGTGTGAGAAACGATGAACGAACTTTGTGAACTGCCCAGGCATGACCAACTCGCTTGACTCTAGTGCTGGCCAAAAGTGACGTGAGATGATTGTGGGGTGTATGATGGACTATGGAACGAAAGGTCAGCATCGAGTCACAACTTTTTTGCCAGAACCCAAACGTACAGCTTGCTGAGATTGGACATGTCCATCGATTCGCTTCGAATCCGTCATGTCTCTCAACATCACCTCGCACACCTGCAGCGCCGCCTCACCAAACCGGATCTTCAGAATCTCAATGTTCCTTCTCTGTTTCACAAAATGGACATTAGTCGACTGCCCGTCAGCACAAACATGAGTCGAACAACACACCTCACGCTCCACCCTATCCGCATTGTCCTTCGTGATCATCAACAACCGCTGTGCCAACAGGACCTGGAGCTCCTTCACAAACAGATCTTTCGAGTCATAGATGCTGACAAGCGTGCTGATCACGTCGCTCGGCTTGTTGGTCCGGAATTCTGGCAGATTCGTTAGCTCGCATTAGGCTTCGAAGCCTCGGAAAGAAGGCACAAAGTTTTTTTTAAAAAAGAAGACATACCAGGGCCAGCATCAATCGGCTCCGGCTCCCAGTTCGGGTCGTTGTAGTCTTCGAATTCGGGTTGTTGAAGTGGCTGGATGGGATCGTTTTCGTCGACGAGAGAGTCGCCGCCGTCGTCATCACCGACTAGGTTTGCCACAATGCTTCGGATTGTGTCTGGACGTTCTCTAGAGGTTCGAGACAAAGGATTAAGGAAAGTGAAAAGTAAGGAAAAGAGCAGTTTTCATACCTCAGGTACCGTCGGATAGGATCTGCAACTTTGAATAATAACACTCCTGGTGGGTCGATGATTCGTAGACATTTAATTGTAGCGACGTATTGTTGAAGGATTAGCTTGGTATCTGCCCCTGGATGAAGCAATCGCTTTTGGTTGCTAGATAACGCGTTAAAAACAAACAGGAAGAAAGCTAACACAAAGCATACGATTTTCGTAGAGATTTGACCAGGTTGGCACGTTGGTCGACTCGTTGGAGGCAGTCCTGGAAAAAATATAA
Organism: Galerina sulciceps; assembly: GCA_023014345.1. NCBI lineage: Eukaryota > Fungi > Basidiomycota > Agaricomycetes > Agaricales > Galerinaceae > Galerina > Galerina sulciceps. The sequence continues at coordinate 439,995 of JAEDXJ010000043.1, forward strand.
GATGACGTGGCAAACAGTTTATTGAGACTTACCCTCAAATCATGAAGTGCTCCCATCGAATCTGGGAAGTCGATGATGATGTCGAAGATTTCCTTAGTCCTGGAGGAAAACCCTAAGTATATGCATGGAAAGGTATGAGTTATTGCACACCGTAAGTCACACAAGGTTTTGTTGATGTGGAAATCAAATCGCGATCCAACACCTTGGAGCATAGTCCTTGCTTCTTCAGCTGCAATGATTTCATAAGTAGGTTATAGTACAAGAACGAAACAAAGCCACGTACGATTTGAAGCCCCTCTCGCGTAGACATGTAGCATCCACGGAACAACTTTATCCGACATCCACTGTCGAAGTTCCTCTAACACCGGCTTGGCCCACTCTCCAGTACACTTCTTCAACACGTATTCCTCGATAAACTCGTACCCAACGCTGGCGATGATGCTTTCATATCGATCGATCAGGCCGAGAATTTCAAAGTTCTTCCATACACCTGCGTGTATGCTCGAGTCCCACTGTGGGTTGGGTTGGCCCGTTTCGTTGGGTTCATCGTCATCTTCAGGTGGGGCGAGCAAGGTTGCACAGAGTTCTTTGAAGCCGTAGGCAAAAGATGGTGGTAGTGCGGAAAAAAGTCGCGTTTGAAAATTTAGGGTGTATGATGAAAAAACAGTGGTACCGAGACTATCCCAGCCATCAGACAAAAGGAAAATAGCAAGGGAAGTTAACTCACTCTTGAGGAGGTGCCCAAGCTCTGTACCATTCCATCAACCGCGATACAAGTGCTAACAGCTGGTCGGTCGATTTCTCTAGCTGATGACCTGTCAATGAGGATGATAAGATGCTGCGATAAGAACACCAACATACCTCATAGCGTTCCATGTATTGATTGATTTCGTTTTCAATCAGGTAGAAATTCTTCCGCATATCCTCTGACGCAATTCAACATCAAGGGCTACATTAAAAACGTTTGAACACACCCAAGAAGTTTTCAAGTAAAGCTGCAAGTCTACGCGAATGGTTGACTAAATTGAATGCCGGACGCGCTGCCTCCAAGTCCTTTCCTATCTTCGACAGCCAGATTGCATCAGTCCAGAAATTAGAAGGTTAAACAAAGGTCCTACCGTAAGGTCGTCCTTCGCTATCAACTGGCGCGGAATTGATGTCCCAAGGGTACAAGAATTGGACAGAGATCGCCCATGCCTATCCTCAGTAAGTATAAGAAACGATTACCAAAATAACTATAATCTCCACATACCTCGCTGAATTTCATCAGCCCAGAGATGCCTGGTGCATCTGCATTTAGGCGTTGAAAAGATTCGTGCCACTTCGACGCGACCTGCGACTTGAGCGCGTCGGTGGCCATTAATGTCAAGAAAAGGGTAGTCGTTCGTCACAAAGGAGCCCTGTACCCCTCTACGTGGCTTCTAGTGGAAAGGGGAAGGATAGATGAGGGTGGTGGCGGTCAAGTCGAGAGCGGTTCGGAAACCCGTTTACGGTAAACATCACATGATGTAAGCTGAAGATGGCGTGACGAACGCGTCGCGTCCTTGCAATCTTTTTTTTATCAAGTTCTAATAATAAATTTTGTCTGATCTAATTCGGAATTACGTTCGGCAGCGAGTTATTCGTCTACAAATTTAATTTAAGAAAAATCAATTTAAATGGTGAACCCAAGCGCTTAGGCTACTATGGGTTCCCCGAACATCGGTCGGACCCCTCAGTCGGACGGTCACACCTAGTCACAACATGCCATCAACAAATTTTAGACTCCGTAGCGCGTGAAATGATGGCATTGATCGACTTTTTGATCTCTCGACCTGGCATTAAGCGGCAAGCGTGACAACTGCCCTTTTTTCAATTCTTCCAGCATCGAAGACTACATGCAAAATAATACCTCAAAGCTGTTTGCCTTAAATAATTGAATGTGTGTACCAAGTTTGAAGCAATTTGGTTGAGAACTAACCGAGATATTTCGATTTGTCCGATTGAGGGGTCCGACCGATGTTCGGGGAACCCATAGTACGTGGTACAAGTGGGGCGAAAAAAAACGGTATACAAATTTCAGGCCAGCCCAAGGGCTCATGGCTGGGAAGAAATGTTAAAAGGCTAAAAGCTGCGTGCGTTCGGTGGGTAACGTGGATAGAACAACCAAGAATTGTTGGAGCTTAGTATGCGAAAGCGAGAGGTATAAATGTTGAAAGTCTTGACTTCGTCCAAGGGTCTTTGAATAAAGGGTTCAAGGTATCAATAAAGTGGAGTCATCTTCGTAGACCAGAAGCGGTCGGATAAATGCAAACCAGGCTATACCGAGCACGGAATTAATACGAAGTCAAAACATCTCGCAACGAAGGGAAAACATACCATTACATGGCATTGAACCCGCTCTCAGCCACAGAGTCCGCGTAGTTGCTCACACGCTTCGCAGCATAGAACGTATGCAAGTCCTGTCCTGGCTCCCTCAGGCAGTCGATGGGTATCAAACCTTTCTCGACCCCAGAATCTGACTCTTTTCGCTTTCCTTTCGGATCGTCGGGACGAACTTTCTCGACAAGAGCCCAGCCGTCGTCGAATGCTTGAATGACGCGCACGGGGTCATCAGGTCGGACAGCAATTTCGTCTTGAAGACTTGGATAGAATGGACGGCGAATAAATTCGATTTCCGCAAATTCGCCCGTCGAAGCTTCTGAGGTCGTAGCGGGGCCAGGTGCGGGATCGTCAAAAGGGTTACTATCAGAGAATGGGTCGGTCACATTGTTGACGGGCGACATAACGAACGTTGGGAGTGCAGGTGTAGTTGGAGCTGTGGTAATTGTAACTGGGAACGGACCGCTAGTGGGAGACTTTTGCATGGCGAGCGTGGCGCTGCTTGTGGGTCTCGAGTACGCAGAGGCGCGATCGCCGACTGGAGAGGGAGGCTTGGGGAAAGCGAACGATTCCGAAGGGGTAAATGAGTTCATAGACATCGGGGTGCCCATTTCTGGGTTCAAGCTATCACGGTGGCGAACGATGAGGTACTGCGAATTTTCTGAATGACCGCTTCCAATGGAGAAGCGATGGTCAGGTATCCCATTAGTCGGGTAATACGAAGGATCCATAATAAGCGTCGGTCCATTGCCGTTTGCACGACCGACTTCAGCCATTGGCGGAAGAGGGGGGAGTGTTGGTGGAAGAGGGGGTATAATAACAAAGGAGTCGCTGTCTTTGGGAGTAGTTGAATGATCGACGGTGGTAGCAAAGCTGCTGCGAGCGCTTTGAATGCCAGGAGCGAATATTTCCTTGCTGTTTCTGTCTCCGTAATTTTGTGAGGTTCGTTTCTTCGAGAACCACCATCTGTTTGCTTGTTCATGACGGCGCGCCTTCGAGCGCTTTCGAAGGACGAACACAACAGCCAAGAGGAGAAGGATAATAAACAGGATGATTATCCCTGCAACAGCACCACCCGAAAGACCGTGTTTGGACGCGGTCTGGGGATCGCTGCCAGGTGTGCCGTCATTCCCTGAGTCGGTACCGCTGGTTGTACCACTGGTGGAGCCAGTCAAACCGCCGCCACCAACAGATTTGGACCCCGTTAAGGACGAGCCAGGGGTTCCGCTTCCTCCTGCGCTGGAAGGGATACCACCGGCATTCGCTACGCCTCCAGGAGAACTTTCTCCTCCTGACTGAGAGGCGCCGCTCCCACCTGATGCCACAGAGCCGGTCCCAGAATTATCCGGAATAGTCGCGTCGGTGTTTGAGGTTGGGGCAGTAGTGGAACCAGATCCACCTGAGGAACCGCCAGTAGAACCCCCCGAGGAGGTCCCATTCGCCGGTGTCGTCTCCCCACCGCCTGTGGAGGGAGTATCGCCAGAAGTCGATCCAGAAGACGAAGTACCTCCAGAAGAGGACGATCCACCTGCACCAGATCCTGTACTGGGGGAACTACCTGTGTTACCTGTGCCGCCAGAGGACGATCCACTGCTTCCCCCCGAACTTTGATCTCCACCGCTAGTGGGAGATGGTGCTGGCTGAGCAGGCGGGGCTGCTGGGGACGTGGCAGGCGGGGCTGGGTCCGGCGAGCCAGCATGAGGGTTGCCATGAGGGTTGCCATGAGGGTTGGCATTTTGGTTGCTTCCACCTACAACTGGCGAAAGAAGAGGCGTAAGCACGGGTACCGACGGAAGGGGGAGAGGAAGCTTGAGGAGTTGAGGGTCGCGCGCTTGAATAGTTTTATCTGCAACCGCACGCCCGATAATGGAATGGTCAGTGGTGGATCTCTGAGCAACGCGCATGCTAGTGAACGCGCTCCACCGCAACCAGGGAATGAGAGGAAATTTTCTAAAGAATGTGGGGTCGCCTGAAACAGACGAAAAGATTTTGGATATTGGAGATGGGGTTCAAGAGTCGAAAAAGAGCTCGCCGCCGTCTGCTGGCATACAGGGTAGCACAGGGTGAGATAGAGAACACTCCGTGAAGCGGAATTAGCCTTCATCATATAAACCAAGCGGTCCAAGCCCCGTAGCCTACGCCGAGGCAAATGAATTTTGTACATGTAATTCCGGAACTATCCCAAAAGGGGACTGGTTGTGGATGTGAAAGATTTCTGACGGATCGTCACGCAAAACGTTTTACTTCCTTCTCTCACTCTACGGCATCTACTCCACAGTTTGACTGCCTTTAAACACTGTCGCTTTCCCAGCACAAGGAATTTATTGTATTCTCCTACGTATTTCACGCAATAATTTCCCTTGTCCTCTGAACGGTTTACTCCAACAGCTCTGCCTCGGTCGGTGGATGCACAATTGAAGCTAATTCTTCTTTTCTTAGGTAGTCTGTCGCTCTTCGGACGATAAACATGCAGCCTGAGAACAACCACGCTCAAAGTCTCCTAAAGCACTGAACCAGTTATGCTCTGCCCGAATCGCATGGGTCTTCAAGACTCCTCTGACGTCGGACTTATTTCAGCCCAAAACGCTCAAAAGGTTTGACCGCTCCCATGACGACACCCCTACGCGAGACTGATGGACGTTGAATACAGGTGAACACTTGTGTATGTGTTTTTTTGTCCCACTCCTCTTTTATATCTCACTCCTCACCGCACACATGCTGCTTCGTGGGCTGTGGAGGCATCGTTGTGTCCGACATTTATCCTAAATAATCTGGATAAACTGGAAGCCAAGTTGCCGATTTGGAATCCCAGGCGCGCAGTCATGACATGGAATTGCTCTGAAGTCGCGTTGGTTCTGGGCAGAAAACATTGGCCACGGCAACCTGACTTGCATCCTCAGTTCCCTGTATACTCTATCGACGCCTCAGACGGTTCCCTTCCATCCACGTACTGAAAAACCAGGTCCCTTTGATCCTCCTGACCCCTTTGATATCATAGACGCTTCTTAATTAAAGCATGCGGCACCAAATCAATCTTCATTAAGAGCTCAACCTTTGTTCATCCCCAATGTGATCGGTCGATCCTATAGCAACTATATTTGGAACATCATCGGGTGGGTCGGAACTCGGGACTCGGGGGTGTTGTCAGGCCCCTCCTCCGTCCCACCGTACTTCGTGCATCAGGGGCGTACATCTTCCCCATAGCGATCCAGGACCCAGAGAGCGGGGAGAACGGTGAGGAACGGTGTTGCATCATCGCTCCAGCCTGAGGTGTTTGCCGTATCGTCGTCAAAATAGTCGATAGCCTGAAGGCTGAGGCTTGAATCGTCAATGAAAGATATCGACGAGAAGGTAAACTACTAATTATGTATATTGTACAAACCTTTCGTCCCACCGGCGGCCGCAAGCTCGCCAGTGTTGGAACTGTGGCGCAAATATCCCGATCTGTACAAAACTTGTCCTTTACTTAAAAAACCCGACTCCGCAAGTCCATCAATAAAAGTGTTCAACTACTCGCCCAGATGCCTAACGGGAAACACAAACACGTCGAGACTATAGCTACAGAGATGTACAACCCTTGGAACCAATATGATTAGTTACTGGTATGCGTAACGGTCTAAGACCTTTGGCTAAAAAAGCCAAAATCCTGCTCACAGAAAATCAGTTTAGTGAAGAAGAAAGTAAATCGTTCGACTGACATGAATTCGTGACGTGGAATAGGTTACAGCTTTACACTGGGGATGGGGGATTATTAATTGGAGAATTACTTTCAGATTGGTCGACATTAGGAACGGGGGGAGGTGACGACGGTAATGGTGGGATGGGGGGGATGACTTGGCTCGAAAAGCGGTAGGACGTCCTAGGCAAATTTTCCATGGGGTGAGGTATCCGAATGGAGAGCCTTGGAGAGTCAGAGCTGCCTTCGCTTGGAGTAATGGGCGGTATTGGAAATTCGAACGTCTCGGAAGGGCTGAACGGACGAACAGACATAGGTGCGAATTCACCGAACCCTTGACCATGGGCGCCTGAAAGGGGATATTGGGAATCGACTGAGCCATCGCTTGCGTTTGATATTCGATGCTGGCGACGATTTGACACCTCGGTGGCAATCGACCGCTGGTCATTGTCTAACCTACGCAATTCGGTCATCCGAGTTGGCGAAAAGACCGAAGTCACCGCATCCAGAGAGCGGGCCTGAGAACGCGTGGACGGAACCCTAGAGCTTCCAACAGGATTTCGAGGTCGTGGATAAACTGAACCTTCGTGACGTCGGAATGGTCTCTGAAAAATCCATTGAATTGCGGTTTGCTCTTGACGGGTCCTACTTCGTATCCGAAAGAGAAGGATGACGAAGGCTAGGAAAACAAGAATTAATGGAGAAATGATACCGGCGACTGCTCCAGACGAGAGGCCCGTTCTTGTGCTATCATTGAGGGGTGCGTTACTGGGGCTAACCCCGCCCGTAAACAGGATTGTTGTAGTAGCTGGTGATGAAGTGAGTGTGCTGCCTGTCGTATATATGCCCGGAGAGGAATCGCCTATCCAAGCGAGAGTGGAGGTCGGAAAAGGCGATGTTCCCGTCAATTGAGCGACGCCTAAAAACATTTTGGCAATGCCCCATTTATTACCTGTTTGAGTACAGCGTAAAATTTGTTTGACTTACCTTCGCTCGTTGAGGCCAAAATTAAAGTGGAACGGACGGTATCACTGGAAGCGATCGTAAATGCTCCAGAACTACTTCCAGTCGCAGGACCACTGCTTCTGCTGGTGGTACTGGTAGTAGTTATGCTGCTCGGGATTTCTCCACCACCCGATGAAGTAACTGTCGTTTGCGTTAATGAAACCGCTGAGGAACTAAAACTTCGGGTGCTAGAAGCATCGCCTGTTTGCTGAACGATAGTCGAAGAGCTGGATTCGATAGATGTGACTGGATCAAGACTCCTCTGGATCGAACTTAGAATTGAAGTTGGTAGAAGCGCCCTGCGGTGCCGCCGGATAATTCGCCTAGGCATCGATGCGCAAGGAAATAAACGACCGTCGTGGTCGCCACGAATAGAAGAGGAGCCGTCGGTTCAAAATAAAGAGCGTGGATAAAAAGACTGTTGGAAAAGATTAATAAATGGCCGTCAATGGTGAAAGACCCGCTGAACGACACATCAGAAGGGAAGAAATGGGAACAGAAATGGAATCAGTATAATTAAGAGTGGTTTATATGCCTTGAGGATCACCCCTGGATAATTAAAATCATCCGGATCGTTGCTTGACGAACGGAAGTCATGGAACCAACCGCCACCATAAATCCGAGCATGGGATATCTCATCCCAGCCATTCGACGCTTATCCGAGTAACTGAAGACCTGCCGCTGGGAACCCTTCAAATGAATTGGCTCGTCGTCGCTCGCGGGCTTTGGGGTAACTAATGGAATTTGTCACGTGGTAACCATTTCCACCCAACTTCAACTTGAACTCACCATAAGCACGGCAACGGTTAGGAACAGGCCTGCCTGTTGCTTTCGGTGTTCGCCGTCAGTTGCTGAATGACAAGGTATGCGTATTCAAACGAGTACCCAGACTACGGGAGTATGTAGGCGTCGTCCCACATGGTGTCCCACTCCTGAAAAGGCTTATAGAAGAGGTATTCAGTCGTCTTCTAGAAGACTAAAGGTTATTCGGATAGGGTGGACGAACACCTCAATATTGATCTTGATTGGTCAATGCAAATAGACAGACTGAGAGCTTGGCCGCTGGGTAGGGTTACAATGGCTACGAAAGAAGTCTAAGTTCAGCTGTCAGTTGCCCTCCAAGGGACGTTATGCTGGCCAAGATCGGCCAGGAACATAGTTTGGGTTGAAGGGAGAATAGTCTGCAGGAATGACGCAAAAGAAATTCGAAGCAAGATTGAAGTCCAGGAACGTGAAGAAAGGTTTGCTAAGACCGACATGAAATCAGTAAGTTTATACTACACGCGATAAGAAACTCACTTGAAAAAAAGAGAGAAAGTCTATCCAACAATGTCAGCAATAGACTCTGCGAAAGCAAGAGTTTTTTCCCAAAGGGCTACAGGAAAAGTCAAGCGATTTTGAGGGGTTGTCTCGCCTTTGACTAGAAATCTGATTAACTCATGATACCAAAGCCGCTATTGAACCGCTCAGAATTTTCATTTGGAACTCACTGACCGAGGGCTAAAGATCCACTGCCGATTGCAAAGCTGGCCCATTAAAAACGCTCCCATTCGCTCGCACGAGAAGAGCGATCAGACGCGTCACAATGGGCGCTGCCCCAGTCTTCGACTCTTCGAGCAGGCTGCCGCCAACACAACAAACAATGGTTTCGACCTTTATGGCATTCGAAGAATTGATGAATGCAACCCAGAATATTATTCTAGGAGTCAAAATGTGAACAGGTATTAGAATTCGAAAGAAGTGCGAACTTGGAAGAAATACTCGTCATAGACGAGGCAATTGGATGGCACATTGACTGCCTAACGGCAGTCTGATGTACCAAATTTCTCCACCATCCTGGTATGCTATTAGTCCAATATCGCAGAAATGTCGAGGATTGGTGAGGGTAAGAGGCAACTTCAGGTTGATCCGAGTCCGAGTTGAACCAACGGAGAACGTGACTCAACAAAATGATCCGGGTTTCCCACTCACCCTTTCCCCCGAATTCACCGGATCTTCCTTTTCTGTGTAACTGACAAAGCCTCAGAGAATATTCCTGTTAAAGTGTATTCCAGCTTAATGTTTCGCCCTCACCTATAATTTTTGCCACAGAAAAGAAACGAAAACAAAAACTCCCAAGGTGAGCTCGGTAGACGTAGTGATTTACAGTCGACCGACTCTCATACCGTGCTTTCACCCAGGGCTTTTTGGAGAATCCAGAATACTAATCTGCAGTGAAATATCATGGATTTACTCCTCCGAGATGCAACAAAAGACGATCTACCCCAGATCGTCGACATTATGAATTATTACATCCAAAATACAACGATCTCCCTCCGCACAGATGCCATTGCAGTACCAACATATCAAGGGATCTTTAACGCCGTGCAAGAGCAACATCTCCCATTCTTCGTCGCAGAAAATGCTGGAATGATAATCGGATTTTCCTATGCTACAGGCTTCCGTATGCCCGCTTATCAGGGATACCGCCACACAGCTGAGATCACGATCTACATTCATCCAGAACATCACAATCAAGGCGTTGGATCCAAGCTCATGAATGCGCTGATGGACGCACTTAGACACCCAGTAAAACCCGACGCACCTACCATTAAGCAAGTGTTGAGCATCATGACGTTGAACGAAGACGGTCCGGGGAATGGATACGGCTTGAGGGATTGGTACGGTCGATGGGGTTTCGTGCAAGTTGGTCACTTGAAAAGGGTTGGATTTAAACAAGATAAATGGCTTGATGTCCTCATTACTCAGGCTTCCTTGGAAGAATGAAATAAAGGATAAAATTTTGTGTGTGGGGACAAAAGGCTACATATGGGGTTCAGACGAGAAAATGCGACGGTACAAGAGATGCGACAGCGAGATATTTACAAGTGAACAGAGAACTTCAACCGACCATCACCCGCAACCTCGCAAGAAACGCTTTCCATATTCTCGACCACGAAGTGCGCACCACATCCCTCAATCTTAGATCGTTCGTGGCTAGTGCACACAGCAATAACAGTAGCACCGCTGGCAACACCAGCCTGAATACCACTCGGCGAGTCCTCGAAGACGACGCAGCGAGCAGCGTCGTACCCGAGGCACTCGGCGGCCAGTAAGAAGGGGTCTGGAGCGGGTTTGCCGGCCTTCAGGCGTTTATCGTCTGCGGTGATCGTTACTGGAGGAGGAACGATCCCGACGCGCTTCATGCAGCCGTACGCTACAACCGAGTTGGAAAAATATCATAAGATGGAGAGGATATCAGAAGACGTACCGTAAGTTTTGGCTCCAGACGTAGCGACCGCATACCGGCCAGGAGGAATGGAATCGATCATCTTCCGAACACCAGGCAAAATACGAACAGAGCGGTCCACGGCGGCAGCTTCGAGTTGCCACGCCTCAAGCAAATGCTGCTCGACGCCTTTCTCCTTCTTACCAGGAAGGACAGGTAGGATGTCAACTCCGTCGTCAATCGCGTTTTCCGGCGATTCGCTTCGAACGCGTAGCATAGCAGAGACGGCGAGCATGTTCAGGAGTCGGCTACCGAAGGACGGCCGTCTGCCTTGTGGGGAAACGATAAGGGACACTCTGGAAGCAGGACTCAAGGGCCCTGGGGTGAGCGCCGGCGTATCGCTGGTAGAATCCGCAGGGGATACATCGAAGGGCGATTCGCTCGGTGGGCTAGGGACTAAGTGCCCATGAAGGTTGTATGCGTCGGCGAAGAACAGGATGGACTCCTCGAACCGCTCTACCTCGCGCTCGATCTCGTGGTCCTTGAGGAAAGGCTTGAACTGAGAGAGGTTGTCGACCGCGCGTTTGCCGTGGGTCGCAGCGATGACGAGCTCGGGATCCTGGCCGATGTCGTTCGCTACCTTCTCCCAAGCAGCTTCGACTGCCGCGATAGAATCGGTCATGGTCCCGTCCTTCGAACGTATGAGACACGATTCGTAAAAAGATAGAGGAATACGATTACCATGTCAAAGAGTACGGCATCGGCATAAAATGTATGGGTCGTTGGGGACATGTTGTAAGACGAATATTGGTCGTTGGATGTATTGCTTGGGGACAGGCAGGACGAACAAAGATACGAGACTCTCAAGACTATTGGAAGCAGTCCATTTATACACAGCCTGGTAACATTTTGTAAAAGACTAGCCAGTACTTGACCGAACAGATGGGTAGTCAGTTGATCGGCGACGATGACGTTGACTGCACAAACCAGGCGAGACCCAGTAGACTTCAGGAAGCACGCCCGCGCAGTCAGTCGAAAGTCAGAAACGTTGTCAAGGCTCAGATAGTTCATGAAGCTGGTTTGCCGCATAAGATGTCGATCCCTTGATCGAAGGCAGAAGCGTACATCAAGGACTGGAGGGCGCGAGTAATAAGGAGCTCATCGAGCTTACGATTTACATGCAAGGGTACAGGAGGAATACGGGTAGCAACTTGCGATCTTCAAAACGAGCTTGAGAATTTGTGTGTTGGTAGAGTGCAAAGGGCAAGACATTAATAAAGCGAGAAAAAGTTGACGACTTTTCTTCGACGGATGGCCACATTATCTGCTGCAAGAATACCAAAATCCTCATTATAAAAAATAATGAGTTCGTAGATATCACTGTTGGTGTAAGTTGAGGTGTCGGCCTTGAAGTCTTGTGGCCGGGTCCCGACAGCCGGAATCTGAGCAGGTGCATGAAGGTTTTGCCTTTCAGCGACAGAGGCAAGTCCTTCTGCAAGTTCCATGCCACTGCCTGGGACCTAGCGGCAGAGTTTAGCCATATACTGTGCTGAGAAGTGAAGATATAAATACAGTTTTATAGAGGGGTCCAAAGCTTGGTTGATTGCGTGCATTCCTGGCAAGGATTCTTTGATTAAGAGCTATTGCTTTTGTGATCTTGAGATCGGCTTCAATAGTTTCGAGTCGCGCTAGGATTGCAGCGATGCCGGTCATAATACCTGGTGTATATATGGCCGCAACATCTAGGGAACGGCTGAGAAAAGTGACCATAAAGAGGAACATCGAAGCACACACGCGCATCCTCGACCGCCCGCATTCTAAGTCTCGCAGCATCAATCATGTTCTCCGTCACACCAGCATCAAAAGGCGATTCTTTGAACCAATGCGTTAGCATGTACACCCGGATTGGCTTTGAGCGGCTTACCACGCGCTGCTTCAAGTTTTCTGACGACCATTTTCGCGTTAACAAGATCGGCCGGGTCAATGGGGGCGTCAGGCAAAATCGCCCTGTTCACATCGAAACCAAGGAGATCAGGCAAATCCGGTATAGTTTGAGACAGACTGGGGATAGCATATGCGTATCTTGCAGGAGCAGCCATGGAGGAGCGGTTCAAATCTTCGAGGGCAGGTCGCAGCAGAAACGCGAGTCGCGACGGTCACGTGAATGTAGCACAACATGACGTTGTATGTATGTAGATCTTATCTTATCAACGCTTTGCCTTCCATTCTTCAAGCTACGGGGCTGAGCCAAACGTGGAAACAACAAAAATTGCCTCGATTCAGGTTATGGAAAAACAATGTAGTCGATTAATTGTGTTCTTTTCTTGTACATCCACTTGCACTACATTCTCATTGTGCCGTAAATGCGCTGACACTATCCCAAAAGCTGAAACGATTGAAAAATAATCAGAAATAAACTTCCGAATATCCGAATAAATTGAAATTTGAACTCACTCGCACCGTGACAAAAGAGAATTCGACGTTTTGATTAACCTGACATCCGAGGCTCCTGCGACAGTCTTGTTGAAAAGCATTTCGTTCGACCCGTTCCAAGCATCCCAGAAGGGTCTCGGGTTTGTTGGATCCCACTTGAGGTTCGTGTTGAGGGACAAAGCAAAGTCCATGAAAGACTCTCCAAACGACTTGTCAAAATCGGCATTCGCAAAGGGTGGAGGTCGTCCGCTGGATATTTACAGTGTAAGTAACCGCTGGCGTTACAACATGGTGGTGGACTCACTGTGTAAAATAATAAGGCACGTCCCCAGCGTGCAGTCCTGGTGGGATGGCAAATTCGCCCTGGAAAGCGAGATTAGTACTTGTGAAGGACCCAAGTAGTTGCAATACCTTGAACGCCGATCCACCGAAGGCTCGTAAGAGGTAATATGTCGGGCATATAATAATTGCTATACCACAGTGCTCAGCAGCAGAAAAAAATTGGAAGAATACACCTACATTCGCCTACAATTCCAATAGCCTGGTTGATGTTTGATCCCAGACCTGCACTGGCGTACATCGTTGCAGCGGTTTGGACATCCGCTGTTCCGAGATTAGGGAACAGTTGGGATACATAATTCGGTACCTGGACAGTGTCCGCCGTGCTTTGATTAACGAAGCCTGTACCTTCAAAGGTATTCGTCACGGATAGTAAGGCTTGCTAAAAAGATAATAAATAGGAGAAAATGGAAGAGAAAGATGAGATCAACCCCATTGATTTTCTTTTGTTTCAACAGTTGTGTAGGTCGGTCCGTGATGAAGGTGCCGTCGACCACAGGCACGAAGACGAAAGTACCAAAGAAACCACTACTATTGATAAGCTTATTCGCTGCCTGCAGGGTATTCAAGTCGGCATTGCGAAGGCAATTTAAAGTGTCGGCAGCTGATGAACAGCTGTACAACGGTAGAGAACCCAAGTTCAGAACGAGACCCTGCCATCAGAGTGAAAGTCTAAATACTAACTTCGTTTGGGCTACGGTTTCGTTGTAAAGTATCTTGTTGGGGTCAATACAGAATCACAACCTATTAAAAAAACTCGCACTCACCTCAGGAATGCGATCGTTGAAATGATACTGCGATGGCAAAAATGTAGAGCTTGTTATGGCAGCCCTAAAAAGGGGAGGGTTCGTTTTGCCGCCATTTGCGATGACGTGCTGGAGTACAGATCCTGCACCAGCGGATTGACCCCAGATCGCAACCTTCTGTGGATCTCCACCAAATTTGCTGATCTGGAGACGAAATAAGGTCATTGATAAAATGACTACTGTAGCGACTAAATGTGGACGGTCCGACATACGTGTTGTTGCACCCATTTCAATGCGAATTGCTGGTCCACTATAAACAGCTTTCTCAAGAATTATTACGACAGTGCAACGGAACGACTTACACAAACCCGCATTAAGGGCTCCCCCATCCTTGACTTTTTGACCAGGCAAGAATCCGAACAGGCCGACCCGGTACTGAATCGTAACAACGACGATACCCTCTCCTGAACCACGAATAAGATCATTCCCGTCAAGGTTTGTTTCGCTTCCTTCAACGTAGCCTCCTCTGCGTGGCCAAAAGGGAGTAAATTAACAACATCAAAGCCTCCTGGTACGCCGGACGTACCCGTGAATAAAGAAAATAACCGGTAGACCGCTTCTTGCTCCCAGATTTCCTGGGATAAACACACTAGCATTCCAATTGAAAGGGTGAGTGACTTATCCTGAAGGTAAAAATGATGTAAATACGCACTTTAAGAAGAGGCAGTCCTCGGAAACTCCGACCGCAGCAGCCCTCTTTGTGACAGTTTTCGTATCTCGTTGGAGATTGGTACGAAATGGTGTTGCCGGTGCCTGCCCTTCACCTCCTTGGAGGCAGGTTGAAGGTTCGGCATTAGCCAACTGGACACCTGGGGTGGTCGCAGGCGCTACAGGAGCTGCGAAACGTCTAGCACCTGCACATACAGGGCAGCTCGGATTGAGTTCCAGGGTAAGAAGTCTGCAGAACCAGAGAAACGCACCGGTCGGAGGGGCAGCATAGCGCATTCCGAGGAATTCAGTGTGCGTCGCATTTGTTACTACGTCCTGTACCGTTACACCCTGGTACTGTGCATATCCTAGATTGACAATGGGGGGTGCAGCGGCGGACAAGGCTCCTGTTTGAACGGCCTGCGTTAACACAATTAAGAAGATCGGATTTATTAAGTTGTCCGTGAGCTTCATATTTCAACGGTTAACGAGACTCTTGAAGTTTTTTTTTTTTGTGACGTTGTCCAGATTGCTGAGTGAGGGCACCGAGGGGAAAGAACAACATTTTTATATATCGAGGACTACCCAGTCAAATGCTCGAGTTCTCGATCAAGGACGTATTTCTTGACGGATTCCAGGTTGCCAGAGGGAGCAATAAATGTTCCACGAAGTCGGCTGATCAACCTGACTGGCCCAGAAAATAGGTATTTCGGAATTCCTTCGTGTCGTGGCAACTGGCCATACGAGTATCTTATTTTAGATTCGCCAGCCCGCCCCGAAGGAGGAGCAAAGAGAAGGCAATATGTTCTCTCATCGGTCATGTGCGTGCTTCGTCGAAGATAATTGACTGCTGAAAACCGACGGTGGAGCGATAAGCTTCCCATGACAGTACCGGTTCCCGGGGTCATTCGCGATAATACATGTTGGCAGGAATTTTATCCAAGACATGGGCCAGTTGATTCTGAAGATCGCCCAGTATAACTAGTCTTTTCGAGAAGATGAGACGAACCTAGAATCGTCCGAGCGAATGACGAATCCTGCAAAAAGATCTTACACAGAACAAGGTTGCGTTACACAAATCGAAGAGTATTGATTTCTTCATATTGCCTCGGACGAGTCTCGAGAGCTCCAAAATATGAAGTGCTTGTAAAATTCGTTTTATTGAAATAAGTTCTCAGCTTCGAGTTTTATTTAAACTGGGAACCCGCATAGGCTTAACACCTCAGCGAGGCGTCGAGGCGTGTTCATTGTGCAGTGAAGGCGCTAACACTGTCCCAAAAGCTACGAAAATACACAGAAGTTCGTCAGAAAAAATAAATAAATCCGAACAACAGGCTCAGAACAAAACACTCACTCGCATCGTGCCAAAAGCGCACTAGACGTCTGGACCAACCTAACATCCGAAGCTCCAGCGATCGTCTTGTTGAACAACATCTCATTCGACCCGTTCCACGTCTGCCAGAGCGGGCGTGGGTTCGTTGGGTCCCATTTGATATTTGTGTTGAGCGACATCGCAAAGTCCATGAAGGACTCCGCGAATGCCTTGTCGAATCCAGGGTCTGCGAAGGCTGGAGGGACTCCGCTGGTGATTGCGATGTAAATTGTCAGTGGGTGAGAGAAAAAGGAAGACGAGGGGCTCACTTCGAAAAGTAATAAGAAACATCATTCGCATGGCGTCCTGGAGGGATGGCGAATTCGCCCTGTAAATGTGTGACTTTAGTTCAACAAGATTCGGAGAGGAAGGCAGAATAGTGCCTTGAATGCAACTCCACCAAAGGCTCGCAACAAATTGTACGTTGGGCAGACAAAAATTGCTTTGACCAAACTTGAGTCAAGGATTAATCGCGAACTTGTTGCACTTACCCTCGCCCATAATCCCATTAACCTGGTTGATATTTGACCCCAGCCCCGCAGCAGCATATTGAGCCGCGGCAGCCTGGGCCTGTGCGGCTTCGAAATTGGGGAAAAGTTGGGAGACGTAAGTGGCCACCTGAACTGTGCTCGCGGTGCTCTGGTTCACGAAATTGGTGCCTTCAAAAGTATTCGTGATGGATAACAAGATTTGCTGAATGACAGACAGTTTTAATCGGGATGGAACGAGACGAAAAGTAGAAAGAAACAATTAGACCCACCCCGTTGACCTTTTTCTCCTTTAGCAACTGCGAAGGCCTGTCCGTGATGAAGGTGCCGTCGACGACGGGTACAAAGACGAAAGTACCGAAGAAACCACTGTTGTTGATCACTGTGTTGGCCGTTTGCAGAGTATCTACGTCGGCATTTCGGAGGCAGCTGAGAGTATCAGCCGCAGAAGAGCAACTTTAAATCAATGGAGACGCATCATCAGATTATATGTTACAGACTGAGGTAAGGATATGACTACGTACTTCGTTTGCGCGACGGTCTCGCTGTAAAGTAGCTTTTAATGGCGGAGTCAGCAGCCCGTCGTTATCCGCTATGGAAGCACTTAGACCTCAGGAATACGGTCATTGAAATGGTATTGCGAAGGCAGGAAAGTAGAGCTCGTGATGGCGGCTCTGAAAAGCGGGGGGTTCGTTTTTCCTCCGTTTGCGATAACTTGCTGGAGAACAGATCCAGCACCAGCTGACTGACCCCAAATCGTCACCTTCAAAGGATCTCCACCGAATTTGTTGATCTGTAGTAACGGTGTAAGGGTAAAGGGAGAAAGTTAAATGTGTCCCTCACGTGTTGTTGAACCCATTTTAGCGCGAATTGCTGATCCACTATGCAACCCTTAAGAGTTCTGTTGTGTTTCCAGTAGAAAAAAGAGACTCACACAGTCCAGCGTTGAGCGCTCCTCCGTCCTCGACCTTCTGTCCAGGCAAGAACCCGAATAAGCCCAACCGGTATTGGATAATAACTACAATCACGCCTTCTCCGGATTCGCGAATGAGGTCGTTACCGTCGAGCCCCGTGGCGCTTCCTTTAACATAACCCCCTCTGCTTAATAAGAAAGAGAACAAAAAAAAATCGCAACCGCAGCTCTCACCCATGAATGAAGACAACGACTGGTAGATTTTGTTTCGTTCCTAGATTTCCAGGAAGATAGACACTTGGATTTAAGTATTCAGTACCACAAATTAAGCAGGTTAGCGCAAGCAGTACGCACTTCAAAAACAGGCAGTCCTCAGAGGTTCCAGCTGGAATAGCGTCCTTTGAGCGAACAGAGGCACGGAAAGGCGTCGTCGGACCAAAGCCTTGCGCTGCTTGAAGGCACATTAAAGGCTCGGCATTGGCGAGCTGGATGCCTGGGGTGGCGGCTGGCGGTGCTGGAGATGCGAATCTCCTGGAACCTATTCAGGGGAAACAAACCCATGAATGAAGATCAGAGCGAGAAAAATTGAAATATCGACTCAAAAGAACGCACCAATAGGGGGAGCAGCATATCTCACTCCAAGGAATTCGGTATGCGTCGCATTCGTCACTTTATCCTGCACTATAACTCCTTGATATTTTGAGTATCCAAGATCAACGACTGGAGACGCGGCGGCGAATGCGTTCACTGCTCGAAAGGTCAGCAACGAGATGAGGAATAGAGTCAGGCTGCCAATGGTATTGCTACGCTTCATTTTCAGCTGGGGAGCAAACACTGGCAGAGAACGCGTCTAATGGCAAGCAGTTAAGTACTCGACAAGGCGTGGAACCACGATGGATCCATTGATGCAAATTGCGTTGCTTCATGACTGGTACGCTGAAGGTACCGGTTAAACTTGAAGTCCGTTGATTCTCCGTGTTGCTGACGTCGAAGATGGACGAAAACTGGTCTTCAGAATTTGTTAGTTTCGTGGCAGCTGATAATACGACAATATTATGTTTAGTTAGATATTCTCACCTTCAAGAGAAAGAGAAGGTAGAGAAGCCCTAATGCCAACATCGTCCAAGAGGTCAGCTGGTTGCACAGGTCGATTCTGTTGGAAAACTCGCCTTGCCACAGGAGTTGTTTGGCTTTATTATGTTACGAGGGTGTTGTCCTTGCTCTCACTTGAACCCCAGTGGAAGTCGGACATGCGCTGGTCTGCGGCTATCTGAGATTAGTCGAGCATGCAGGTAAACACCGACAACCACAGAAAAATTCCCTGTGCAGATTTTTTTCTGTGGATATCTGCGTAGTTTTGGCAGGGAATCTGCATCGTTCTATTCATAAATCGTCCTAGGTTTCTGCCCACAGAATATATTGCGCTTATCTGCTCGTATCCGAGATTAAATGAGAAAAGATGTGTATTAATGCACGTATTACTACCAAATTGATCCCCTACTAGATACTGAATAATTCCCTCCCCAAACCCGTCTGTCAACCGAAACCGTAGTCAAACCCGTTCCTCTCGAAGCGCAACACGACGGACTCTGCAGTTTCTGGATTAGAATCGAAAATTTATAGAGAAGCCTTTTACTCACGATGCATTGGACCATCGACACTGACGAATAAAGCGCATATAATCAAGAATTGAGACGACCTTGGAATATAAATATATTAGCCTACTTGCAGAAGAAACCGGGTGATCCTTAACTTTACATGCCGAGTAGCCAGGGTCTGGCAATGAGAAGGACAAGAACTAATTAGAAATGAGTGAGCGCAAAAGAAAGACAGCATTCATAAGCGTAGTTACTAACCTGTTTCCCTCAAACACCGTCCCTGACTTATAACCTAATTCTTCGCTCCGAGGCGGCTAGAGAACATCACCGCCGGCGAAATCCTCAGGAAACAGATGGAAGTGGGCAGGGAACAGGAGCGCCCATTCCGGATGAGAGGGAACGCAGTTGGGAGAGTTGGTGGGGGAAAGAAAGAAAGGAGGGGAATGTAGAATCTAGAGTTGGTCGCTTTATATATGTTACGACGCAGTCGACCCGACGAGGCGACATTGCGTCGAAGAACTTGAAGCCAAGAAGTTGTTTTGATGACGTCGTTTTTGAAGGAATTTCGAACTCAGATGGCTGCCCGACTCTGCGAAGGCACAGAGCCGCAGCCAGGCACAAATCAACTCATAAAATTTCCCATTGTGCAGACTCGCTCAGACCAGCGCATGACCGACTTCCACTGGGCTTGAACTTTAGTCTTTGAAGGACTCTCACTTCCTCTCACTTCCATGCGTTATCAGGAATACTTACCTACCTTCCTTCCGTGCTTTATGATGAATCGAATCTCCTTAATTGATGATTTTTGCAAATCAATTATGGATACGAAAATTTCCAAGCGAAGCGGCGCGGCGCTACCGATATCCGTCAGCTGCTAGTGGAATAACCAAAATCCAAAGGACATGATAGAATTGCTCGTGATATTCCTGGTTTATAGCCCCTGGCACTGACCGTGACCAAGTTTGAGCTATTTTTCAAGCCGAAAGCTCCACGCCCAAAAGCATTCAGCACAACGGCTCAGTCTACTTCGCACCATTATATTTGGGATAACCAACATTGTGCTATACCATGACCTGACTGGATAAGCGCCTTGAAACCCCCAAGCTGTTAAAAAAAGATGAATTGCAGGTCTCCGCATACCATCCCGTGCATCCAAATTTCTTGGCGTTACTCAATCGCAATCGCATGAGCCTACCGCTGGGGACAATGTCAGACTCAGGGCGACCTAGGAACAAGTTTAATACCCCTTCCCTCAGCGACATACAGTTGTGGTTTTCCTCTCCCTTAACCACCACTCACAATGTCGCCAGGCTTCAACAATCCGTATAATATCACCATCAGCAACGACTCCCCGACCATCACCTACTTTCCTTACCGTGACGGGTCCGCAACTGGCGGTTGGAACTTGACTTGCACAGACTCAATCGACTCGGCTTGGATTCCACAAAGCTTTTGTGCAGGTTCTAGCTCACATCGCACAACATACCCTGGGGCAAGCCTGCTCATTGAATTTGAAGGAACCGCCGCGTGAGTCTTCGACTCTCTCATTCAGGTTAAATCTTGAAGTCCTAGATAAACAGCTATCTTTACGGAGAAACTTCTGGGTCGTTTGTGATCGAGGTCGATGGGCAGGTCATTAGCCATCCCTCAGCGAGCGACCCATCAACCGCTCTGCTGGCGAAGAGCGATGGGCTTCCTTTTGGAAAGCACAGTTTGTTCCTCAACGTAACTCAGTCAGCGCCTCTGTCTTTCAAGGAGGCAGTACTCACCATTGGGGTCGGAAGCAAAGACAGCGATCCTCGGAATCGTACTCTGACCCCTTTCACATGGACGAGCGATGGCCTTACGACGCTCAATCCCCAGTTTACATTCACAGGTCCCTGGTACAGCAACAGCGGAGGAGCCATCGGGGCTACGGGGAATGTGGTATACCCTCGTCAGGATACGCCCCAAACCGGCGCGTATATGACTTTCGAACTGACAAACACTTCAGCGTTCTTTGTGTATGGCCTTGTCAATTTTGATCTTGGTGCATTTAGCGTTGAACTGACGCCTCCGTATGATCTTGGGTCGCCCGTGACGACGTTCTACAATTCCAATGCTCACTGGATTAGCCTGGACCGTGTTATGTACTGGGCGTCAGGAATGGATCGAAACAAGGCGTATTCTGTGAAAATCACCAACCTTGGACAAGGGGGGGATTTGCCCTTGCAATGGGACTTCTCGCATATTGACATCATCGACGCCGGGTCAACATTGAGGTTATTTCAGCTGTGTTTCGTAGAAATTTTCATAGCCGCTAAAAGGTCTGTTTTCAGCTCTGGAGGCGGTATTTCACCTGATGCTGGCTCGTCGGCAAAGCAGCATAAAGTTCCATATGCCATCATAGGCTCAGTAGTAAGCACATGCTTCCTTTAGCCCATAAATTTCGGAAAATTGTATTAATCAATCAAGATTGGCGTCATCACTATAATTTTCCTACTTCTCGGTTTCCTCTATTACAGGAAGAGTAGGTGAGTAGATAGACCTGCTACTTAGCCTTTGTCCCTGATACTGTCTCATCAAAATTAGGCGCTCAAAATCTGCAACTACCACCCCAGATACTGCCGGGCATCCTGAGATTCAGTCAAGCCAGTTTAATAACGACCTCACGCCGCCCTCAATCTCGCCTTCTAACCTACAAACCCGACCATATACTAACCCAGGAGGAGTAGTTACTTTGACCTGGGATGACACCAGGCCTTCTGGTCAAAATGGGTCCGTTCAAGGTGTTGGCCATCCTGGAGTGCATAGGATCGTCCAAGAGGAGGACGCTGGAGCATTACAAATGCCGAGAGCCAATGTCACCCGACTGCCTCCAAATTACAAAGAGGTTTGGAGCTACGAACGGTCATGATATATGCCTTCTCAGATGAGGTTTTTTCAACGACATATTTGAAATTATATTAGTAGATAAGAGAAATAAATTGAAGGTGACAAAGTCATATTTTATCATGACGAGGTCAATATCGATTTTAGGGATAGTTAAAGATACCCTCCACTACAGTCTGCGGATTTTTGGAGATACCCGTCAGTTAATTGTTTGACAAGCGAAAGACAGAACCAACCAAAGAGTATCCACTATCGGTTCTCCCCAAGAAAATTGGACCAATCGAGACCGGAACCAGTCCTCGTCTTCCTTGGAAAGCTCAGGAACTTTACCAAATGCACGAAGGTCAGTGATTGATGGACCAAATACCGTGGTATCTTGCCAATTCTCATCATCGTAGTCCACGCTGTAATTTCTAGCCTCGACCATATTCCGCAAAGCGCCAACGGAAAAAGGTGTCGACTCTGGGAAGTGAAGATCCATACTAGTCATTTCGTGGCACAGAAACGTGAAATCTTCAAGTTCTCCTGGGATGGGTGTTGCACGATATTGGCGTGTTCCCAACCGCTGTAAGAGGGCATCGGAAAAGTTGGAACAGCACGATATTGAAAGGACATCGCCACCCCAACGTTGAAGGATCGGTTCGAAGTCAACGTCAGTTTCGAAGTTCACCAAATACAGTTCTGGGATGAGAAACAGAGGGAAAGTGACTTGATCAAGACGAGGGCACTGAACCAAAACCAATCTTTCCAGGTATTCGGTGTCCTCGAGGACACAGACACGAAAGATTTCTTCGAGGACATCAGGTGCGATCTTGACAAGTGTGAGGGAGTTCAGTCGGGAGAGATCGATCGTGTTTTCTCCCACGTCGGATGGTGATATGGTGAATGGGACCATGTCGAGTTCGAGACTAACAAGGGAGCCAAATGACTGACACGTCCTGAGCGTCTGGTACAAATCGAGGCGAGTTTCGTCGAACATGGCGGTATAAACATCGTCTTGATATGTGAGCGTTTTTGGATGTGCCATTGGATCATATTGGAAAATCCTGAGATGTTCGAGATCGGTTTCTTCTAGAATCCAAGGCTTTTGTTCGGCGAAAGCGAGTTGGAGATTTCTACCGTCGATGGAGAATGTTCGAAGTTTAGGTTGAAAGGGAAAGGCAGAATCCCCGTCTCCAGGGTCCACGACCCGTAAATCTGGACCAGCGAGAGGGTTGTATCTCTTGTCTTCTCCGTCGCACTGAAAGGTTATCGACTGAAGGAGTGGGGTCTCGCAGGGAAGTTTACTCGGAAGGACTGGTAGAGATGCAGGCGCGGTGACGTCCACGTGGAGGGTCTTGCATCGATGAAGCTGTGGAAGTATGCATCGCATGTTGCAGAGAGCGGAATGCTGTTCCAAGTCCTTCATAATCAGAGGATCTGTACTGAACTCTGCTCGTCGAGTCATGTAAACGTCGATGGGTAGATCGCGCGACCACGAGAGGTACTGCTCAGCCTTTTCAATTGGCGTATACCGTTTGTCCAAGAAGAGCACAAGGCTGGTCCAGAACTCTGGGACGGCAGAGAGAACTTCCTCCCAAAAGGAACACACGGCGGCGATGGCATATGGGAAGAAGGTCGGTTGTTTGGCGAGGTCCCGAAGCGTTTTGTGGTAGAGATGCAAGTCGTCAATAGATGAAGGCTGGGTGCCCAGGTCGTCGACGGATGGGTCTGACGACGGGTTAACCAATGACTCGCACATCGCCAGGTGTTCAGCGTGCACAATTTTGAAGATCATAGTGAGAATTTCAGGGGGGAGGTTAGAGATGGGAGTAGATGACATTTTTGAGAATCAAGGAAGCGTTGAGGGAGTTGAAGGAGGAGGAGGAGGACAAGGGGTTACAGTGGTAAGTTGACTCGGACGTGATGGACCAAGTTCAAAAGACAATAAAGTCACCGACGTCATTGTTTGGTTCTAAGTTCACATCCGCGCTGGGCTGTACCAACTTACCCGTCTTGGAAATCATTTCTAAATTGAGCGAAATAGCCAAGTTCGCCGTGTGACTCGTCTCCCCCGAGTTGATCGGCCAATCGACCATCTAATTCTACGGCACGGATAAAAAACGATCAGGTGCGTATCAAGTTTGAAATGTCGAAGGAAAAGCGGGAAGTTTATGCTCAGCTGGGCCGTTTCACTCTATCTGTACGTCCAAGTACAGTGAAGACATAATACTGATTAAGGCCGTGTCTTAATATTGTCAGCCCAAGTAAAATTAATCAACCTGCTCGTCAACCAGTCTCTTTCCTCCTGCGTCCATAGCGGTGAGTCGCGTACTTCCCAGCAATGCCGGACCTCCAAGGTCGTGATTGCAGGACTGATGACCGGATTTGTGCGCCAAGACGGGTCGAGGTAGTCAACGCCGCAGTTTCTTCGTTCAATCATTTTCTTGATACGAGGGAAAGCAGGAAGGGGGCAGGCAAGGAAGATGAGAATTTTGAGATTGTGGCAAAATAGCGGCGGGCCGGGTGGGCCAATAGGTGTAGGTATATCCACATCAGGTTGCAGAGGGGTGATGTCGTCGACGACGTAGTCGTATGGCGTGGTGGAGCCAGATAGGAAGAGGGCGGCGCCGCGCCAGCTGCGTAGCAGGTCGCTGATTTGTGAGGCTTCGGAAGTTGGTTTACCGAGTGCGAGAATGGGAGTCTGGAGGCTGAGGAGCGTGCCAGTGAATACCTCACTGCCCAGTCCCTCGCAGTTCCGGAGATGCAAGAGCTTGAGGTCGGGGAAAGAGCAAATGCGGAGGAGCTCCAGCAGGACATCGGGCTGGAGGTCCTCCAGTTTGAGCTCCTGGAGGCTGTGGAAGGAGTGTATGTCCTGTTCTCCGTCGTGGGTGTCGAGATCGAAGTTCAGGCTTGTGAGGCTGAGGGAGGAGAGGGTGTAGTTGAAATGAGTATCGATGGTGGAGATAGTCTGGTGGAGAGTGAGGGAGGAGAAGGCCTGGTCGAATGTGGATATCCCGAGGTGCCGGAGCTGGGGCTGGTATTCGAACCAAAGCGGTGGCTTCATGTAGGCACGGAGGAAGCTGCGCCCATCGATTTCCATGGTCTGGAGACGGGTGTACACTCCTAAACCATGGGGTGGTGGGGCTATGGATGACAACTCTTCCATCGCGTAATCGAATTCGCAGGTGATGTTCAAGGACCGAAGAAGAGGAGCGTAGTTGGGGACAATGTTTGATAGATGGGGGAGTGACCCGTTCACGTTGACGTCAATTTGTAGGCTCCTGCAGCGTTCCATGTGCGGTTGCAGAAGGGCGATAAAATCGTGGACTCGCTGTTTTTCAGGAATGTTGTGAAATACGTCGTCCTGTTGCAATTCGGACGCCCGCAAGAGGAAGACGTCGATCGGTAATTGACACGACCATCCGAGGTATTGCTGCGCGTCGTCCATCGAAGTTGGTGGGAAATCGACGAAGAGGACAACGTGTGTCCAGAAGGTCGGCGTACTCGACAAGATGCTCTTCCAGGTACTGCACACAGCTGCGAGGGCGTACGGAAAGAGGGATGCTGACTTCGAAGCTGTGATCTGGAGGCTCTGCTGGACGAGGAATTGCGATACCCCTGCGTTGTATTCCTGGCCGTCATCAATATTTTCCATGGAGAGGTCGATCTCGGGTCGGCATAAGCCCTCTTCGAAGGCTGCGGTTGTGAGCTTGAATTCGGCATGGACGAAGCTGAATATTATGTGCAGCAATTCTGGGGGTAGTAGTTCGATGCCGGGCATGATATATGTTTGTGGGCTTGACCAAAGGCAGAAAAAAAGTTTTAGAAAGACACCACGCAGAGATTTGAACCCTATAATGTCTTTGTTTCGGAGGAGTCAGTGCTATAATTCATAAGGGAGTAAAGTATAAAAGTACCTCACGACAGACCTTTCTTAAAACCCTGTCAAAAACTTTTCACCCCCTTCAAAAACGCACAACGCGCTCTTAACTCCCGACAAGGGTTATGGCAGGACGTGTTCGAATGTGACAATAAGCGGTATATTTCTCTCTCAACTCGAATATAAACGAAGAAGAGACAGCGAGACGGTGAGACGAGGTGATGGTTTACAGGGAAAAGGCATTCAACGCGTTATTTGCCGCTATTTATCTACATAAAGCTTTCTTGCGGCAGCACCTGAACACGTGATGATAAAATTGGGCTAGAAATGCCATGGCTTATCCCAAAAACCTCCTTGTAACAGGTTTACATGACCTTCCAAAAACAAATATAGGAATGCTCTGGGAAAGTTGGCAGTATGCCACCTGACCGTCACCGCTCGCCCCAAGAAAAATTTTCTAGTCGAGATTGAAACCAGACCTTGTCGTCTGGAGAAAGTTCCGGAACTTGACCGATGACCTCAAGTCCCGTGAGAGCAGATTCAACCTCCTCATCCTCATCGTCATCCTCATCGGAAATGTCCATTTCTCCGCTTCTGGCCTGTATCATTCTCTTCAGGGCACCAACCGAAAACGAGGGCAATGCGACTGAGTGTATTACCAGATGATTCAGTGAATGGCAATGAAACTCGTATGAAGACGTCTGTTTCGTGCCTAACATCTGCAGGAGCGAGTCCGAGAAGCTGGCACAAGAGGATATCGTAAGAGACACCCCAAACCAGGCCGTGACGATTGGCTTTAAATCAATCTCAGCGTCAAGCCCTATTAAATATAGGGATACGGCTTGCAAGTTTGAGAAGGAAACTTGATGGAGCTTTGGGCATCTGATGAAAATTATACCCCAAACCCTATGCATCTCGTCGAAGCTACACACTCGGAATATCTCTTGAATGATATCGGGTGTCATGTCTTCAAAGGTAATGTATCTAAGGAAGGTTAAATCAAATGTATCTTCATCATACTTGGGCGGCGATATTTCAAAGTGAAGCTTTTCGAATTTGATGTTGATGAGCGACTTGAACAGAGCTATCTTCTCAAGAACCTCATACAAGTCGAGGCGACATTCGTCACACTTGTGGAGCTCCAAACTGAGACCAGTTTTCCTCATTGAGATTGTCATAGGAACGTATTGGAATATCGTCAAATTTGTGAGTTGGGTCTGTTCCATGATCCAAGGCTTTTTTTCCGCGAGGGCTCGTTGGAAGTTCCGTCCGTCAATGGTTAACGTGGTCAACTTTGGTTCGAACTGAAAGACCCTGGAAGAATCATTGAAGTCATCCGTGATCTCGTCTTCGAAAAAGACGTGTTCTTGTTTACGCTCGTCCCAGAGAGCTAAGCCTTGGTCAGACATAAAGGAGATGGTTCGAAGGAGGCTGGTCTTCGATTGAGTATGGCTCGGAAGAACAGGAAGGGAAACACTAAAGGTTACATCGACGTGTAGGGTCCTACAGCGATGAAAGTGCGGCATCAACGACCGCATGTTCTGGCGGACATGATGCGTTTCTTCGTCCCCCGTGTCATCGTCCATATCTATGGTCCTGCGGGTCATGAAAACGTCGATTGTCAGATTGCGAGACCAAGAAAGATATTTTTCGACATCCTCTGTCTCTGTATAGTCGTCGTCCAAAAAGAAAACAAGAGTGGTCCAGAATTCCGGCGTTGATGAAAGAACACCCTCCCAAAAAGGACACACCGACGCGAGAGCGTACGGGAAAAATGTTGGGTGCTCGACAATTTCTAGCATCTTCGTGACGTTGACTACCTCCGAGTCTCGCACAGGTCTCTGGTTCCCTGGGCTTGTAACAACTTGAAGTTTATGCGCGGCAAGAAATTCAATGTGGACATATTTGAATATCATAGCCAGAAGCTCGGCTGGAAATGCCAAAATATTATTGCCCGCCATTTCCAATCCTCTAGTTTGAGCGCTGGTTTAGATAGACAGTGACGGAGAAATGACACTGAATGCTTACCAGCTTTGAAACTTCAAAGAAGCCTGAAAAGAGTGGCTCTGAAAAATAGCAGGATCGATATATCCCTGGTATAGGAGATATGTAACAAACCAGGTGTGAAGGTCGTGACCTAGTGAACGAAACAATGTTCAAGTTTTATTTGTCCTTGCTTGCCATCATCACACAGCCAGCGGCTCGGAGTCGAAACGGCAGTTTTCAGTTGGTTTTCAATTTATTGACGAGCTGTTCACAATATTAAGTACATTCATGGGGTCACCACTTCCAGATGAGACGGTAGTCGTCAGTGAATAATTTTTTCGGGACTTAAAAAAGTGAATTATGGAAGTAAGAAAAAGGTCCATTGGCAGGGTAAACTTTAGGATAGGGATGTCGGTAATGTCCTAAGCGTGTAACCATTAATTGCGACGCCCCTTCCAATAAAAAGCATCTACGTGAGACGAAAACCAGTTTTCATCTTCTTGAGTAAGTTCTGGAAGCTGACCGCTGACGTCTAGTGTCATGATATTAGGGGCCGACAAATTTTCACTCCACTCCTCATCAGAAAAATCTATATCTTCGTTTCTGGCCTCGACCATCCTCTTCAGGGCGCCAACCGAAAATGAGGGCGACCCTTCTGAATGTATCTCTAAGACACACATCCCAGGGCAATGAATGTCACCTTCACCTTCAGTTCCGTCATCCTTTGTGAAAATTCGTTTGGTGCCTAGCATTTGGAGGAACGAGTCTGAGAAGCTTGCACAGCAGGATATCGAAAGGGCTTGCCCAAACCAGGCCTTTACGATTGGCCTTAAATTGACGTTGATGTCAAGGTTTGATAAACATAAGGATCCGGCTTCGAAGCCATAGAGCCGTAAACCTCGATGGAGGCGTGGGCAGCGGACGAAAGTTACACTATCAAGCCCGTCTTCATTGAAAGTACAAACTCGGAATATCTCTTGAATGATTTCAGGTGCTATGTCTTCAAATGTAAGGCTGTGGAGGGAGGCCAAATCGAAAGTGGCTTCTTCGTACTCGGAGGGTGATATACCAAAATGAATCGTATCGAATTTGAGGTTCCTGAGCGACTTGAACAGCGCTATCTTCTCAAGAACCTCATACAAGTCGAGGCGACATTCATCGCATTCGTGCAGTTTAAAACCGGGCCCGCTTGCGCTTTTCGAAATTGTCCCTGGTACGTATTGGGATATCGTCAAGTTTGTGAGAAGGGCCTGTTCCATAATCCAAGGCTTGTTTTCGGCGAGGGCTCGTTGGAAATTCTGTCCGTCAATTGATAAAGCGGTCAACTTTGGTTCGAACTCGAAGGCACTGGCAGCATCATTGTCGAAGTTGTCGTCAATCGCTTCTAAGAAGAATTCATGTCTTTTTTTACGCTTGTCCCAGACAATTAGGCCTTGGTCAGATATAAGGAGATCGTTCGAAGAAGGGTGATTTTCGATTGAGTATGGCTCGGAAGGACCGGAAGAGAGACGTTAAAGGTCACATCGACGTGTAGGGTCCTACAGCGATGAAAATGCGGCATCAAGGACCGCATGTTCTGGCGGACACGAGGCGTTTCCGCAGCCTCCACACCATTGTGCAAGTCTACTCTGCGAGTCATGAAAACGTCAATCGGTAGATCGCGAGACCAAGAAAGATATTTTTCAACCGCCTCGGCCTTCGTAAAGTCATCCAAAAAAAACAAGAGTGGTCCAATATTCTGATGAAGAACACTCCCAAAAAGGACACACCGAGGCGAGAGCGAACGGGAAGAAAGTTGGAAGCCTAACAATTTCTAGCAACTTGCCGACGTTGACATCCTCTTGTACGTCCAAGTGAGGTGAGGCCCATCGCTGAACGCTGGTGTCCGAGATGCTCCCGGTGTGGTGAGAAGAATCCACCGTTTCGGACCCATAATCTGAGTCATTCGAGGAATCTGAATACAACGCGTCAAAGTCTTCGTCGGGGTCGGAAGGTGTCAGGTCTCCTGGTCGTATTACAGCTTTGGGGTTATAGGTGCCAAGAAATTCGATGTGCACATATTTGAATATCATCGCTAGAAGTTCCGGTGGAAAGGTTGAAACATTAATGCCTGCCATTTGCAGCCGGATTGAGATTTGAATGTTCAAAAGTTCGTTTTAGTACTACATGAGCGTTGGTTTAGATCAAGAGTCGTGGCGAAATGGCACCTAATGCCTTACCAACTTCGAAACTGCGAAAAAAACCCTAGAGAAAAGAATGTTCGTAAAGATAGGAGGACGGTGACAGATATAAACTATAAACTTGAAGGTGGTGGTCAAGAGCTGAACGTGTTCAGGGAAAAGTTCGATGTTCAAATATTTATTTGTTGTTGCTTGCCACCAATGCACGACTGCTCAACGTTTTCTATGAGTCGAAGACGTAGTTTTTCAGTGAGGGGAATCTATTGCCGAGCTGTACATAATGCTTATGATGTAAGTACGCTTTTGCTGTCGCCCTTTCCGACGGCTAATCATTCATTCGGTTAACGCTGTCGAGTTGTGACTGCCTTTGAGGTTGCTTCGGTAAATCGCTCCAAGGATATACTTACACAAAACACCCATCCTGGCCATTACATCCCACCCCAAGAAAATGTCAATAACCGAGACCGAAACCAGGCGAGGTCTTCTGTAGATATTTCTGGAACTTGACCAGTGACATTCAGTGTCGTAATCGCAGGGCCAAATATCACGTTTTGTCTCCAGTCGTCGTCCAGGTAATCCAGCGTGCAGCCTCTAGCCTCTACCATCTTTCGCAGAGCTCCCACCAAGAAGGTTGGCGGCCCGACGGAGTGTATGTGTAAAGACACCATCTCGTGACATGGAAAAGTCGGTCCAAGTTCCGAGGCTTCGTCGTCGTCAGACTCGTCACTATCAAACTCGGCCGGTTTACCTGTGCCCAGGAAGTCGAGGAAAGCGTCTGAGAAACTGGCGCAGGCGGCAATGGAAAGGTCTGACCCAGACCAGGCTGTGACAATTTGCGCCAAGTCGACGTCTTCTTCAAGCCCGAATAAACATAACGAGTTCGCTGAAAAATCTGGGAGCTTGGCTTGAATGAGCGGAGAGCAGTGAATGAACGTCAAGGAGGCGAGTTCGTCTACCTCATCCCACGGACAGACCCGTTGGAGTGTGCGCTTGCGCACACCCCATCTTATCAGGACAGATCACCATCGGATGTTTGGTCATGTTTGGCAGCAGCCCCGAAGGACTTTGCGTAGCATACAAGCATTGTGACTAGACTAGACTATACGAAACCATCCCCGATTGCCCTGCCGAACCAGGCGGCCCTATCCATCTGGTGATGAGAGTGGCTTGAACGCACACAAGAACTCGAATATTTGGACATAGGACTTAGACCATTAGCATTAGCATTAGGAATTTGGATTTGGAAACTAGCAGGACTTGGCAACACTGGCATACCAACCACGAGGACCACTTGGACGATTTGTATCGAAGAAGCAGTCATCGACACCTTCTACACCCGAGTCAACGCAAAGCGACCGTTCACTCACCCCAGCATCGGACATCACATCACCAGTTAGCTCCATCCTCAGCTCACAACAGTCTTCAAGTCTGTCAAACCTACAGAATTTCGAAGTAATCAATACCAGCCAACCGGCCACACCATTCGAGGCAACACCATCAACCTCCCCAGTAAAGCCATCTTCTGCATTACCTAGAGTTCCGTCACCAGCACCAGAACCAGCACCAGTCGAAAACACGATGTCAACCGAACACGTGGCCCCATTCCATGGGGACAAAGAGGACGAGAACCCAGAGGACTTCCTCAGGACCTTCTTCCGAAGAATGGGCAACAGTACCGACGAGACGAAACTACAACAATTCCCCAACTTCCTCCAAGCAGATAGTGTGGCCGACGAGTGGTACGAGGACCTACCAGAGACCAGCAAGAAGACTTGGGGCGCTGTAGAGGCAGCATTCCGACTGCGGTGGCCAAGGAAGAAGGCGGTCAAGAAAACAATAGAGGAGTATGAAGAGGAAATCACTAACCTTATACTCAAGACAGAGGACCTCGGGAAGAAGGAGAAGATCTCGGGACGGGACATCTACTCTCACATCGTATGGGCCGATAAGATGGCAATTATCATCAGAGGAGCGAAGTTGGAAAGCACGACGACGTACATAGGCCATGTTCGGAAGAAGTTACCAACAATGATACGGGAGAAGATAGGTTCAGGCCACGCCGACTGGAACACCTTCCTTAAAGCAATACGTGATGTGGATATCGACTATATCCGGGACGGAGTTGACATATGGAAAAAGGAGCAATCAAGCAAGGAGGAACTTGACCGGCGCATCATGAAGCTAGAGAAACTCACCAACTCGCCAACGGCCCCCATAAGACAACAATTCTCAAGCTTCAATGTCGGAAACCCACCCTCAAATCCACCACCATCTCGACAGACAACCCCAGCAGTACTAACACCAGGCAACCCGTTTGCGGCAGGCGCAGGTGGAGGACGCGGAAATCTCTTCCAAACCCGAGTACCACCGTCAGGTTACACGCCGAGACCACCTCCCACGCAAGCAGACAGAGACGCCATACGGAATGCACTTTTGAAGTACCCGCAACACCCTGACACCGATGCAGGTCGCCGTGCCCACCAAGCTCAACAGGCCGATTGGGTGAAAACCTACGGCATCGGAACTCGTATTTCGCCGTCAACCCCATATCCACTCCGCCCAGGAACCGCACCTATCAATTCAAATGAGTGCTTCACATGTGGACACACCGGTCATATAGGAGGGCGAGATGGCGCCGGCTGCGGAGGGCATCGAGCACTCCACCCCAACGAGCAAACCTGGCGCTCCATATGCGCGAGAACTTTGAAAGAGCCGAGAAACACAGCCAACATTCAACTGGTGGCTATCGACGACTATGGGACTGTTTGGGAAGATGTTCCGGGAAACGAGGAAGGGCCGTCGACATAAGCGCCAACACGACGGCCCAGGAAAGCGGTGGACAGGATATGCAAGATATGGTGGTCGAAGTTGCAGAAGATACCGTCTCGCATGTAGAATCGAACGTTTCTGAATCAGATGTTCTTGACCTGTACGCTGTGGGTGCAAATTTAGGTGAAGGAAGGGAAAAACACCAAACGTACCGTTTGTCCACCAAATTTACTTACATGGACTAGAAGGTGAACCAGTACAACTATGGGCGCACTTTGATGATGGTGCAATGAGAGAAGCAATGTCAACTGAGAAGTTTAAAGAAGTGAGGGGCAGACTGGGCAAGACAAATCCTTCCTGGATGCAGCTACGCATGGCTGATGGGTCAGTTGTGAAATCCAATGCAAAATGGGAGGGCGAGATTGAAGTTGGTGGCGTCCGCGTCCACGGGACATTTGAGGTGTTCGACAGTGGTGGAAATTGGGATTTCCTATTCGGCAAAACACTACTCCATGATTTCAAGGCTACCCATCATTATGACACCGACGAGATAAAACTAGAAGGAGCAGGAGGATCAACCATCCTCAAAAACCAATACAACATCATGATGGCTGAGAAACAGGAAACACAAACTGCAACAACACCCATCTGCAACATCACAGAGGACGTTGAACCCGAGCCTGATGGGGGCAAAGCAACGACAGAAGTAGACGTGGAGGCATTAGAAGGTGACAAAAATCTATTCACGCGGGCAACAAATCCATACAAACCTGAACGCGTCGAAGAAATTATACGCCTAGTCACAATAGGACCTGATCTATGTGACGAAGAGCGACAGAAAGTGCAAGACCTCGTCAGGTCATTTGCAGATATATTCGCCCTCTCAGTTCACGAAGTCCTACCAGTCGAAGGCGCTGTTCATCGACTGGACATCCCTCCAGATGCAAATTTTCAAAGAAAGTCAATCAAAAGCCATTAACACCTCCCCAGAGGCAATACCTTTACTCAAGCATAGATGCAATGCTGGAGGCCGGGATCATTGAACCTTGCTCACCTGAAGAGGTTAAATGTGTCTCACCTACGACGCTCGCCCAGAAAGCACACCAGGGCAAAGGTCTCTCCCTTGAAGAGCTGCAGCATAGAGTCAATGATGAATGCATTGCACACGGAATAGAACTGAAGTTTGACTTACCCCCACGCACAGCAGCCACACCTGATGACAGGAACACGGATGAACCAAAGTGGCGAATCTGTCAGAACTTTTCGCAGATTAATAAAATCACGAAAGTAGCCCCAATGCCACAAGGCGACATACGAGCAAAGCAGCAAAGCCTATGCGGACATAGGTGGGTTTCTGGATTTGACTTTGCAGCAGGCTTCTATGCAGTGACCGTTGCTCCAGAATCACGCCCGTATACGGCCTTCTATGTAGAGGGTAGAGGGTACTTCCGGTACAAACGCATGCCATTCGGACTCACTGGTGCCCCATCAACCTTCGTAACATGACTGCTCAACACATGTGGGATTTAATCGTCGAAGAAGTCCTGAAACTATTCGTTGATGACGGCGCGACAGCAGCAGATACTTTTGAGGAAATGATGACCAAACTCACCCGAATCTTCAGTCGCATTCGCGAACGAGGACTCTCACTATCCCCAAGTAAGTGTGAATTATTCATGACCGAAATGGTATTCGCTGGCGCAACCGTAGGACCAAAAGGAGTGCAGCCTGATCTCAAGAAACTGACCGCCATAGTCAACTGGAAGATCCCAAATGATGCAGCAGCATTAGCAGGATTTCTAGGCTTGACAGGTTGGTTTCGCGACCTCATCCTAGGATATGCAAAGAAGGAAAAGCCCCTACGGGACTTACTAAGAGAAGTAGAATTACCTGAAAAATATACAAAAAGCGTCTATCGGCGAATAATGACAAATCACAAACTAGTTGACAGATGGACCAGCGAACACATGGAAGCCTTTATGGGCCTTAAAGCCGCAATGACCTCGGAACCAGTGCTGCGTGGACCTAAATGGGACGGCACCCCCTTCATAATCACAACTGATGGCTGCCAGGATGCATTCGGTGCAGTACTAACCCAGAAGTTTGATCACGTCCTACCAAGCGGTAAGGTCGTACAACGTCTACATCCACTAGGTTTCGCATCAAAAAGGACATCAAAATCAGAAGAGAAGTACAAACCTTTTCTCCAAGAGTTTGGTGCCCTGAAGTTTGGTTTAGACAAGTTCTCGGATATAACATGGGGATTCCCAATCGAGGTCGAGACAGATTGCCAGGCCCTCCGTGACCATCTAATGAACGACAAGCTAAGTGCAACTCATGCTCGATGGCGCGACGGAATACTAGCTCACCAAATAACAGATGTGCGGCATGTCCCAGGACGCCTAAATGTAGTGGCAGATGGCCTGAGCCGGGCGAGCGAAGGCACAGCTCATGAGGACGGCGACGGTAGTGAATGGACAGTATCAGAAGATTGGGAAGCCATGACTGGCTTAACCCATGACATCTTCCATGCCGCAGACGCCTACACACCCGAGATGGCGAAACTTCGGGAGCGTTTCAAAGACGAACCTATTTTCGCAGAGGTTATTGACGCTATTCTTGAGTTAGACCAGGGCACCAACTTACGACTCCGGAAACGCGCCCGTCACCGAGCCTCCGAATATATGATTGCAAATGGGAAACTGTGGAGAGTCGCAGGCGGACACCAAACCCGGGCACGAACAAAAGTTGAATGCGTCACCAGAAAAGAGGCCATTGCTCTCGCGAAAGAGGAGCACCTCAAAAACGGGCATTGGCAGCGTGACGCCATCAAGAATTCCCTCCTCGACCGTATCTGGAGCCCGGGCCTAGACGCTTCAATCATCGCAGGCATCGTCAACTGCGGAGTCTGCAAAAACTTCGGCGGCACACACCTAAACGCACTGTTAGACCCAATCACTAGACGCCACCCCTTTGAACTCCTAGTCGGCGATTACCTATCGATGCCGGTCGGTAAAGGTGGCTACCATACAGTCGGCCTATACCTGGATACGTGTTCACAACACATTTGGGGCTTCAAATATAAAACAGCCGGCAGCGCAAAGACGACCAAAGAAGGACTGGGCCAAATCTTCCAAGGTTATGCACCATCAGAGACGTTCATGTGCGACGGAGGAAAACACTTCAACAATAAGGAGGTGCGTGAGTTCTGCGACAAGTGGGGTACAGAAACTCACGTTGTTCCTGCATATTCACCGTGGGTCAATGGCCTCGTTGAGGGCACAAACAAGCTCCTCCTTCACGTGCTCAAGCGACTCTGCGCACCAGATCTTAATGACGAGGAAATAGAGAAAATGAAGGTTGAGGACATACCGAAAACATGGCCAGACCACTTCGACGAAGCCATTCGCATCCTCAATTGGCGACTGCTCCCAACCTTCAAGTTTTCACCAAAGGAATTGATGCTAGGACTTGTTGTTAATACAAAACCAACGAACATCAATTTTGCAACACTACCCCACACGAGCTGATGCAGCAATGCATATGGCATACGCCACCCAACAGCGGCTTGACGGATATGCAGAGAAGGTAGCACAAACTTTGAAGAGGAAGTCAGCGGTCAACAAAAGGATCCTTGCACAAAACCCAGGTGAAGTAGTCTTTTCTAAAGGTCAGCTTGTACAGATCTACCGAAGTGATCTAGACTACACCTTCAAGACCGAGCGAAAACTGCTCCCAAAATGGTCAAACCTGCAACGAGTCAAGTCCCGAAACCTCAACTCCTACTCACTGGAGACGTTGAATGGCGACCCGATACCAGGCACATTCAGCACACGGAGGCTCAGGCGGTTTACGCCAGAAGAGGGCTCTAAACTAGCGGAGGAACAAAAGGAGGTTGAGAAACGTTGCGCGGAGGAGGAAAAGAAACAAAAGGAAAAAGAGAAGGAAGAAATCACAAAAGAAAGAGAAAATGAAACCCACGTCAATTCCGGACAGGCAACACTCCCAGACTCAACAAGGGAACCACAGCCGTGCGAGAACACAACTCAAAGCGAGACAGATAGCTGAGGGGTCAGGCCGACGTGGAGGCGACGAGGACGCCGCCAAAGAAAAGGGGGGCACATGGAGTGTGCGCTTGCGCACACCCCATCTTATCAGGACAGATCACCATCGGATGTTTGGTCATGTTTGGCAGCAGCCCCGAAGGACTTTGCGTAGCATACAAGCATTGTGACTAGACTAGACTATACGAAACCATCCCCGATTGCCCTGCCGAACCAGGCGGCCCTATCCACCGTAGTATCTCTTGGATGGCTTCCGGTGGCATATTCTCGAATGTAAGATTGCTGAGAAAGGATAAGTCGAATGTCGTTTCCTCGTGGTCAGCTGGGGAGATGTCAAAGAAAATCTCGTGAAACTTTAGACTGACGAGGGAGGAAAACGTCTCTATTTTCTCAAGTGTTTCATACAAGTCCAGCCGACACTCGTCACATTTGTGGATGTCGAAACTGAATTCAGACTCATCAGTCCCACCGGACGCCCTAAGAGGCGCATAGTGGGAAATCGTCAAGTCTTCGAGGTCTTCAAGTTCTGATAACCAGGTCTTGTCTTCAGCAATCGCGCACTGGAGGTTCCTCCCGTCGATGGACAGCGTGTTCAACCTCGGCTCGAATGGATACATGGAACCGTCGTCTGAAGAATCCACGATCGGCTCCGCGAAAAGGGTATGTTTCTCGTAATCTTTTTCGCAAAGAGTCAAGCCAACGTCGCTCACGAAGGAAATTGTCCGCAGAAGCGTGGAGCTTGACCGAATGTGGCTGGGGAGGACTGGAAGGGACACGCTCATGGACACGTCCACGTGCAAGGTTCTGCATCGCCCGATATGGGGCATCAAGCACTCCATGTTTGCGCGTACACGAGGTGTCTCTAGGATCGAGGCCAACACGAGGGGCTGGCACAGGTCGTCTCGGCGTGTCATGAAGACGTCAATGTGCAAATCTCGTGAATATGAGAGGTATTTTCAACTTCTTTTGGCGTTGTAGGCTCTTCATCCAAAAAAAGGACCAGAATAGTCCAAAACTCGGGGCTGGAAGAGAGGACGTCTTCCCAGAAGGGACACACGGACGCGACGGCGTTTGGGAAGAATGTCGGGCTCCTTACTATTTCGTGCAACCCTTGGACGTCGAGTGAACTCATTGCGTGCTCCGACGATGCGGAAGAGAAAGAATTGGAATCGAAATTGCTGTCAGAGTCTTCATCTGGCCTGTAAGACTCTCGGTTCAGTGGACGATAAAAGCGGAGGAGGTTATGCTCGACGAGATATTCATTGTGGACACATTTGAATATCACTGTGAGAATCTCGGGAGGGAGAGCTAAAATTGGTCCTTGGACCATGTTTTGGTTCTGAAATGGACTGTCGAAGTTGCAAGCTAAGTGGGGGTTGACGTTAGTTGAGCAGAGCCTCGAGAATCAGTTTGCGTTATGCAGTTCTACTCACCTTGTGGTATCGTAAAATTCGAATAACGGGGACTGAATGGAGGGGAATGCCACCAAAGTCAAAGACTGAGTATGTAGTGCAAATAGAACGTTGTTGCAACGTTGCAGAAAATCGTTGATCAGTGATCATCTCTCTATTTGCCTCTGCTTGCATTGCCTTCTAAAAAATTGATGCGGCTGTGTTATCCAAAAGCGGGAATCATTTCTAAATTAGTGCATAATCCTGAACGAATGCGTCTTCACGTTGAAAAAAAATCTCTGGATCATCCATCCACTGTGCTCGGTCCCAATTTCAACAAGATATATACTTTTACCGTTAAATAAAACCAGGGAGAAATCAGAAATATTCAGGAGCGTATCACGACGGCCACTGCCCTTGCTGTGACCCAATTGCGGCTACGCCTGGGTCTCGACTAATAGTCTACCTATTTTCTTCTCTGATTTCTAATTATGTGCCTCATAATTTTTTGTTCATGTTCTGCCATGTTAAGTTGTCGGGCATGCCACTCTTAGTGGCAAAGCCGCTGAAATTACTATTTCCAGTCATTGACCTTCCTAATTCAATTCTTGGATCGCCTAACATCACACAGGAGGTGGATATACGTATGTAGATCTTTTTTCACAATATTCCTACTCTGCTCTGATATTATGCGAGTCCTAACTTCTCCTAAGTAAGCGTTTGCGCATGGATTGAACAACATTTTCACCACCCGCATTGGATTTGTGTTTCCCATTCAAAATCACAGGGCCAAGTCTTCACATTGACTGATGGAGAGGTGACGGAACTTTATTTGAATGCCTTTTTAAACGAGTTCTTTCATTCAATGGCGATTTTCAAACTATCCACACATCGTTTCAGGCTATTTCCTTCTGAGGCAACGCCTTGCCGTGTCACTCATCCCCTTAATTCAACGCTCTCTGAAGAGGAAGAGATCTGGTCCGAGTCCCTACGAGCCAGTGCTAGACTTCAGAGCTTCAGGGAGAATGTAGAGAAAAAAGAATAACTTTCGATCGATGATGGATCAGATGCGTGTGCTACACGTGTTGTTTGGCCTTGTTTATTAGTCATGCCATCAACCTCCGGAGTCACGGTGGTCTGCCTTGAACAGCGACGACGACGGCGGCGAAGGTCTGTTCATCTTCAGGGTCGACGTCGAGCACCCAAAAATGGCGACGATGGACTACATCGACATCCCTGTAGGCGCAACCCGCCTTCGCAGCGCCTCAGGCTCAGGCTCAGGAACGACAGACATCCGCCCCGCAGCGAAAATAACCACCTCCATCCCGCACCCCTCCCCGCCGCCATCCCCGACAATACCAAAAAGGCGTCCGTCTCTCCTCTCGAACACAGCTGGCTCTCTGGCGTCGCCTACGCTGTCTATGATACCGCAGCTTCTGCTTTCTGCGTCTCTGCCCCCGCTGACACCCGGTCCTGTGGCTGGGACTGGGATTGGTACGCTGCCTTCGAATTCGACGCCCACGCTGCCTGAGCCGCGGAGGAGACCAGGGCCGGCAGAGAACGTGACGCTGCTATCCACGAAGGATCCGCTGTCCCTCCCCATCATGTCGACCAACTTCAAGCGGTTCGTCTCCATCGTCGGTCCGGTGTTTTGGCTGCAGGACCGCATTGAGGAGATCGTGCTATGGAAGAGGGGTTGGATGCGGACCGCAGTGTGGATAGCTGCGTATTCTTTTATATGTGTGTTCCCTGTCTCCCTGTCTCCCTTTCAAAAAACTTCAGCTAATCGATGTTATTCGACTCATGCAGGTTTCTTCCCCCGCACGCTCCTCCTCCTCCCACACGCGATCCTCATCGGGGTCATACTCGCGACCTATCCATACCCAGCCAGCACAAAAGAAGATCCGCTTTATTCCAAGTCCACGGAAGAGACGGCGTCGCAGGCCCCGGCGCCGCCAATCGCAGAGGGCTCTGTGCCGTGGCAGGCGAACATCCAGGGCATCCAGAACCTCATGGGCGCCGCGTATGTCTCCTTCTCTTTTCCTATCTCCCTCCTCTCCAGCTGATGAACCCTTTCTAACCACCAGCGCAGACCTGCACGCCCTCCTCGAGCCATACACACACCACCTCCGCCTCGCCCCGTCCCACCTCTCCTTCCGCCCCTCCACCTCCCAACTCACAAGACCACACTCCCCATACACCCCACATATCCTCACCCTTCTCATCCTCACCCTCCCCCCGCTCCTCCTCCTCGTGCATCTCCCCTTCTTTCCAATGCGAGAGACAGCGCTCGTGCTGGGGCTAGCGCCGTTCGTGGGTACGCATCCGCGGGTGAGGGTGGTGGCGCCTGTGGTGTGGGGTACTTTTGTTGACGCGGTGCCCGTCGTTATCCGGCGGTTGGAGAGGGTGAAGAGGAGAGTGATGCAGGCGGGGGTGGTGCGGTGGGTGCAAGGGGAGAAAGGCCGGTATGGTTCTGAAGATGCGAAGGAGAAAGCGACGGAGTACGAAAAAAACGGGGAGAGCAAGAAAGGAGAAGAAGAGAACCTTCCTCTAAAAACGCGCATCGAGCGCCTGCTCGACGACGACCGCCTCAGCGACGCATGCTGGAACGCGGAGATGAGGGAGGTGCAGCTTTGGGAGAATGAGAGGTTTGGAGGTAGGTCCTTCATGCTTTGCTTCCCCTCGCGCTGATGCTGACGCTCCTCGTTCGAATCAACAGGTCCGCTCCCACAAGACTCTCCCGCTTTCCAAGCTACCACCGCTACCGCGTCTTCCTCTACGTCTGGCGCTGCGGGTGGAGGCGGAGCCCCAACACAAGGATGGAGCAAATCCAACCTACGCCCCGACGAGCGGAGCGCGTGGACGAGGGGGAGGGACGGGTGGAGTGGAGTTGGCGAGGGGGAGGTCAGGTTCGTGCTCCTTTTATCATTGATTTAGACGAAAACGAGAGCTCACTCACATATTTTGTGTCGCTTCGATGCAGCAGCAATCTCACGTTCTCCCTCGCGCCGGGCTGGGCGTTCGTAGAGAGCGAGGACTGGAGAAGGGATTTGGTGGGTACGTGGGCGGGGTGTGGAGCTGATCTTGGTATGCTCTTCCTCTCCTTTTCCCATCTTCTCTCCCTTTAAAACCCCAACTGACGTCCATAACCTCTAAAGATGGATGGGTATACACGAACGACGCGTGGCTCGGCGCGCGCCCTGCGCCCTACACGGCTGGTGGAGGCAGCGTGACGCGGAGACGGAGGTGGGTGAGAAGGGTGTGGTTTGATGAGCAGAGGGCGGAGGCAGATGCTTAGTCACCATATCACTAACCGCCAGTGGGAAAATGATGAGTGTTAGGGATTAGAGTCGAGTATTACTGATACATAATAATCTAGTGATTTCCTTTCCAGTCTCAAGGTTGTCCTTTCCGAGAGGAGTACTCGTCGCCATGCGCGGTTGAATATCACGGAATTACCCTCAAGTCTTGCCTAGCAGTGGAATTTCTATCACGTTGAAATTGAAGCCAAGCGCAGTGGCCGGATGATCTAGAGATTCTTTTGAATACCAAGACGCGTTCGTTCAGGATTATGTATGTACTAATTTAGAAATGATTCCCGCTTTTGGACGACACAGCCACATCAATTTTTTGCAGGCAGAGGCAACGAGAGATCTGATCAGTCCCACCGTAAGCGTTCCAACTTCCGACATCGTTCTGTTCGCACCACTCACTCTATGTTTGCAGTACTATCATGTGTCGGGTGTTTGATATAGTCCGGGTGTTTGACATAGCTCGATTTTACATACCTTCCGGTTATCCTATGACCTCACAAATTGGCAGAATAGCATAAAATAATTCTCTAAGCATGATTGTCTATTTTTTTCGGAGAAAAACGACGAAGAACCGGTTCAAATAGAAAGTCTTGGAGCTATGTCAAACACCCGGTCCTTCGATAAATCAGCAGTTTTACAATGCTTAAACTCAACTTTTTCTAGAAAAAAAAACATCCAAAAAACCAGCTTCTCAACAGCTTTCTTGCAATCAAAGTTTTATCTATAACAGATGAGTTCTCGTTGAGATATAAGTGAATTGATGTAAATTGATGGCCCGACTGTCAAACACCCGACAAGCAATAGTAGCTTATCGCCCGACTCTCAATGGTTCCCACTTTTGGATGGCACAGCCATACAGGTCGAATGTTGCATGCATAGGCAAATAAAGATGTGACCGAAACGATTTTCTGCAACGTGCCAGCATCGTTGTTTGCGCAACCCACTGACAATCTCTTTTTGTGCATTTAGCTCGGACTCGTTATCCAATTTTCACGGGCCCTCAAGGTGAGTTAAGTTGTCGCAAATTGACTTCTGCTATTTAACTAACGTCAACTGCAACTCGACTTTGCGACCTCAGCATTCCGTTTCGAGAACCAGAACATGGCACAAGGACCCATATCTGCAATCCCACCCGAGATTCTCACTGCGATATTCAAATACGTGCACACGGAATTTCTCATCGAGCATAACCTCCTTCGCTTTTACCGTCCACCGAACCGATGGTCAAACATGTCAGATGAAGACTCTGACGAAGATTCCGACTCCGATTTCAATTCTTTGTCTTCCACGTCGTCAGAGCTCGCCATGAGTTCAATCGACGTCCAAAGACTGCTCGAAATAGTAAAGAGCCCGACATTCTTCCCAAACGCTGTCGCCTCCGTGTGTCCCTTCTGGGAAGAAGTCCTCTCTTCCAACCCCGAGTTCTGGACTATTCTGGTCTTCTTTTTGGATGAAGAGTCTACGACGACGAAGCAAGTCAAAAAATACCTTTCCTATTCAAAGGATTTGCACATCGACGTCTTCATGACACGCCGAGACGACCTGTGCCAGTCCCTCGTGTTGGCCTCGATCCTGGAGACACTGCGTGTTCGCGCAAACATGGAGTGCTTGATGCCCCATCTCGGCCGATGCAGAACTTTGCACATGGACGTGTCCATAAACGTGTCGCTTCCCGTCCTCCCCAGCCACATTCGATCAAGCTACACGCCTCTACAGACGATATCCTTCGTGAGCGACATAGGCTTGACTGTTTGGGAAAAAGAAGACGAGGAACATACCTTTTTCGCCGAGCCA
Source organism: Galerina sulciceps (assembly GCA_023014345.1). Lineage (NCBI taxonomy): Eukaryota > Fungi > Basidiomycota > Agaricomycetes > Agaricales > Galerinaceae > Galerina > Galerina sulciceps. Next base: position 483,073 of record JAEDXJ010000043.1, read on the forward strand.
ATTGTGGACGGTTTGAATGACAGTTCTTTGTATCCATTCGAGCCGAGGTTGAATACGTTATTTATCGATGGGAGGAACCTCGAACGCGCGATTGCTGAAGACAAGCCTTTGTTATATGGACTTGAAGACCTCAAAGACTTGACAATTTCCCATTATGCGCCTCTTTCTATGTCCTGCCAGTGTAGGAACATCACATCCAAATTACGCATTTGCAAATGTGTGGAGTGCATAGATCGGGTGGACCTGTATGGTGCTCTCTACCAAATAGAGGAGTTATCCTCGCTCATCAACCTCAAGTTTCAAGGGACTTACTTTGACATATCACCAGCTGACCACAAAGATACGACATTCGACTTGACCTTTCTCAGTAAACTTACATTAGAGAATATGCCGCCAGAAGTCATCCAGGAGATGTTCCGGATCTGCTCGTTTGGCGCGGAAAGGGAGGACGAACTCGAATCCTTGACGTTCATCCGCTGCTCTCTCCTCAATCAAGCCAAACTGCCAGATTTTTCAGCGACTTCGTTGCGTTTAATTGGACTGAAAGAAGACGTCGACCTGGCGCAAATCGTCACAGTCTGGTCTGGGTCAGACCTTTCAATTGCCGCCTGCGCCAGTTTCTCAGACACTTTCCTCGAATTCTTGGGCACAGGTAAACTAACCGAGTTTGATAGCGACGACGAGGACGAAGCATCTGAACTTGGACCGACTTTTCCATGTCACGAGATGGTTTCTTTGCACATACACTCCATCAGGCCACCGACATACTCGGTTGGCGCTCTGCGAACGATGGTAGAAGCTAGAGGTTGCACGCTGGATTACTTGGACGATGACTGGAAGCAATACGTCGGATTTGGTCCTGCGATTACGAGACTGGATGTCACTGGTCAAGTTCCAGAAATTTCACCGGAAGATCTTGCGTGGTTTCGGTCTCGAATATTGATGTTTTCTTGGGGTGAGAAGTAATGGCCAGGACGGGGGGTTTGTGTATGTATATCTGTTGAGCGAAGCAATCTCAAAGGCAGTCAGGGATTCAACATTGTTAGCCGAATGAACAATTAGCCGCCAGTTGGCGTGTTGTTCGGAAGGGGCGACAGCAAAAGCGTACTTCATAAGTATTATGTACGGCCCGTCAATAGATTCCCCTTACTGAAAATCTACGTCTTCACACCTGTGGTGACTACATTTATACATGACCTAGTGGCAGTTGCCTGGGACCTGGATATGGAATTCACAGGAGTTTGCCTGGCTACCATTTTAGGAAGCACCTCAGAAAAAGCCCTGCTGGGTGCCGGAAATGCCGGGGTAGGCTGGTGATGGCTCTCGGGGGGCGGGTAGGGTGTTTGACATGCCGAAAAATCCAGGGGGAGGGGCGGGATATGGCTAGAAAAGCGCAGGGGGGCGGGGATGTACAAACAATGTACAAACAATGCACCAATTTGATCCTTGGGCGGTATTTTCGCTCCTGGGCGGGATATGGGTCGATTCACGGCACCAAAATTTGTGCAGTCGGTTAGAATATATTATCCGTACCCTATCCACCCTTTAGCGCGCGTCAAACGAGGCGGGAATGGGTGGATTAGAGAATGAGCATTTGGATGAGCTCTATTTTTAGATCACGCATATTCCGAAAGCGGAATTTAGCCCCGGGATACTTTGATGGGCTCGTTTTTGCTCTCCCGTTGCTCCCCCTTTGCTGTCCCGTGAAAATAAAATACATGACTGTATGCTCCTTAAAAATGCGAACCCGTTGATACCAATATCATCCTCTAAAACCACCTGCAAGTTGAGAAATGATCACTCAATTCCTATGACACAACAGCTTTGGAATTGCAATCTCGGCTTGCTTCGTGTCCATGCCACAGTAATATGTATATTATTATCTTACAGGATACAAGTACTCTACCCATGGGTCTAAGGAGCAAGCAGAGGATGAAGAACCAACGCGAGACGACGCAGTTCCGCGCCGTCGTCGTATTTGTATGACCAAACCACACAGCATGCACTGCATCCGACTCATTTGTCCAGGTCAACGGACTTGGGCGACCGCCTCGAACCTTCAGCCCTAGCCCTCTCCCCACATAACCTATAATACCTTTGCCTTCCGTATTCACAAACGTCGTCCAAAACAGGGCGGTATTCGTTTTGTTTCTTCAATTCGGCTCGAGGGGTGAGGCGCGTTGGTTGGAAGATTCGGCTGTTGGAACAGCAGGGTTTGAGGGCACGCGAGAGTTGAGTTGGCAGCATGGGCGCCTGCTAGCCGACGTTTCGATGAGGAGAGGACGACGAGAGTGGCAAAGGGTATGCAGGCCGGTGGTGACACGAGCTGCCACTGGCAAACACGAGCGACAGGTGAGGGATGAAGGTGAAGACACACGAGAGCCGTGGCAGCTGGGCTCGTCAACGACACCTGCGATAAGAGAACGAGAGGCGGAGGGCAAGCTGGAGGTGGCATGATTCGGTTGGGTTAGACGCGAGAGGGCGACAGAGTGGTGAGGTGAGATGATGATGGGGATATACAGAAGGTATCGCGACCGGCTTGTCGTCGAGAGTACCAGGCAGGCTAGTTATGTATCAGTAAAGCCTGGATGAGAAGGAGGGTGGCGGAATACCCACAATGCAAAAGTCCTCATAGAAGCAGAAATCGCGTTTGATTCCTCGATTTGGTCGCGGGGTTGAGATGGATCGGTTTGCCCAAACACGAACGTTGTCGCGAAGCCGGCGTGATTGGGTTGATGGGGTTGGGGGGTTGGCGTCTGTCCGCAGGATGAGCCGTTGGAGCAACCACAGCGGTGGCACTCACACCTTCTGACTTGGGGGATGAGGGGCATGACATCGGCATCTTGCCCTACCCCCGTGTGATTCGAGTAGATAGTTAGCGAATGAAAAGAAGAATTCGATATTGAACACGTACCTGGCAGGCCCTCACACAGTGCCAACAACGCGAGCGTCGTCACGAACATGGCGTCCACATTTGGTCCCCCACTTCCAGGGCCTCCCCTTATGCACCTCGGCCCTCTACCTCCTCCGGGATCCTTCCTGAGCCGACCGAAATTCTTCAGTCAGGGGAGGGGCGCACAGCATCGAAACATGTGCTGAGAGCGGTAGGCGGGTTCGTTGCTTGTTGGGGAACCTACTCAGACATGTAACTTATTAGTAGTTATTCAAATAACAATATTATGCGAAAGGAAACATACCTGATGAGAATTCGGGGTACGAAGGGGCAAGGGAGAGGTGAGGGACAGCGGTGTAGGCAGTTGACAACAGAGGTCGCACGGTTGGAGTTGGTTGACTTCGTTGTGAGCGGAGGTTGAACTCGGCGGCCCGGGAAATCCGGCGACTGCGCGCATCGACGCTGACGACGTTGGAACAAGCGGATAGATAGAATTAACTGGGGGATTTATTTGAATGAGCATTGTGAATAGTACTACCGACTAAGTATAAGTAAATAAAATATATAAACCTCGTAATAAGGGTAATCATGTCTGAGAGGTGATTTCGGTATCGGTGTCTCATTTTCGAGAAGCCATACCTCACGAATTGGAGTGTATATTCCGATAAAAATTACACTTCTGAGAGCACCTAATGTATATACGTCAAAGTAGATACTCCGGAAGATATTCGAACGACCTTTTTTATTAACATCGATACTCACCTACCAGCAACTTCATAAACATACGCCTTGAGAGGTTCTCAAGGTATCAAGCTATTCATTCCTTCAAACTCGTATATTTAAATTATAAACTTTTCTAAAACAGTTAAACTAGAGTATTACTGACCCTTTAGTGCTTGCAGTGGGTCCGCTTTGTGGAGGAGTAGTGAAGAATTGAGTGTGTCTCACTGCCTGTAATCGGTATTTAGGGTGTAATAAATTGTATTGACCTTACTGGGACTTACAAGCTGGGAATACAAAACTAAATAAGACTAGTAACACATCCCGTCATTAAGCAAGTTCTCGGATCTTCTTGGGACTGCCTCGGATGGGTTGCAAAGTTTGAAAGCGGATCGGAGACTGGTCGGTCCGTGTTTCCGAGCCAATCGGATCGCTTGCGGAAACGGCCGGGTAACACATCAACGACGTTCAGATGTCGTTTGATCTTGCCCTCAACCACGACAACCGCCTTTCCCTCCTTTCCTTTTCGCCGTCCCGACCCCGAAGCGTGCAATGACCAGGTAAGTCAGTATTTATGCATGTAATTTCCATCTTTCTGACACTCAGGCTCTATTTAGGGACTATACATCTCGACGGCATCGGTTTGGCGTCGCGCGCCCCTCCCTTCCTCCCGGATGTGGGCCGACTCAGCAGGGATTTGGGTAGGAGTTGAGGGGCTAGGATGTGCAAGGGGAGGCCCTGGAAGAGGGAGACCCAGATAGTACGTGGCAAATCGAGTCGTATGACTTGTTTTGTTTCCCTTGTCATCGAACTCGTCCACTGACTCACCAGATCCATCCGACTGCGCAGGGCAAACGCGGACGATCGTTGGCGTCGCCGTCATTCTCTCCCGAGTAGTTCGAGTGTATCCGGATGCGTCGACCCCAGTCCAGCCCTTCTTTTACCCGCTCCTCTGCCCCAAGAGCACACCGCCGCCATCATTCATGGTGCCGCGACATGAAATAGGGAGGCAGCCATCGTCCAGTCGTGTCATTGCAGCCCCATCGCCGCCCAACACCTCGTCTACGCCGGTCCATCTCAACATCCCTCGGCACCTGTACCAACCAGACGATCCCCGAGTCTCTTCTCTTTCCAGCACGGCGTCGCAACGTGGATTTGAAGACTCATAGCTAGACATCGTCGTTCGTGACAATGTCTGTGCTATCCTTGCCCCTCCCAACTGCTGCTCATCCCTCTGCTTCCGAGGTCAACCAATCCACCCATCAACCCATCTCATCCAACTGCGCAGCGCGGACGCAGATGGCGAATCGCGATCTCTTTCCCTCAACTAGGTTGGAGTGTATCCGGGACAATCGACGGCGGCCCACCTCAAGCTCCACAGGCTCCTGTGCACCAACAACAAGACCACCCACTGAGTTCCCGCCATTTCGAGAACAACGACACGACATGAAGCAAGGCTTCATACCCCAGAGGTCGTTCGTTTATGACGACGTTTGTACCAACCGCCCCCCATCCCCTTGCTTCTCGTGCTCCACGTCACTCATGGGCTTATGCGCCTTCACCTTCGTCGAGGTCAGGTGTTTGCTCACCCAGCCCCATCCTCAACCACCCACACCTTTCAAGCCGTTGTTGGCGCACCGCAGGACGACGTTCGGATCACCTCCTCACCCCTTCTTTTCCTCTGTAGTCCTTTAGACCCCTCTGTAGAGTACCGTGTCTTGTAGCATAATAATATATATTGTTCATGTACTACTTGATTGATCAGAGGCCGAACAGAAAACAAACCAGAATGTGAGGTGAAAATGTCATCAGGGGATTTATAATGCCATTTATCAGCTTCCGCGTAGGTTCAGGGAATGAATTTGGTATCATTTTGTTCGCATTTTCGAGAAGAAAACAACCATGTATTTTATTTTCACGGGACAGCAAAGGGGGAGCAACGGGAGAGCAAAAACGAGCCCATCAAAGTATCCCGGGGCTAAATTCCGCTTTCGGAATATGCGTGATCTAAAAATAGAGCTCATCCAAATGCTCATTCTCTAATCCACCCATTCCCGCCTCGTTTGACGCGCGCTAAAGGGTGGATAGGGTACAGATAATATATTCTAACCGACTGCACAAATTTTGGTGCCGTGAATCGACCCATATCCCGCCCAGGAGCGAAAATACCGCCCAAGGATCAAATTGGTGCATTGTTTGTACATTGTTTGTACATCCCCGCCCCCCTGCGCTTTTCTAGCCATATCCCGCCCCTCCCCCTGGATTTTTCGGCATGTCAAACACCCTACCCGCCCCCCGAGAGCCATCACCAGCCTACCCTGGCATTTCCGGCACCCAGCAGGGCTTTTTCTGAGGTGCTTCCTAAAATGGTAGCCAGGCAAACTCCCGGAAATTCCATATCCGTGGATCAGGCAACTGCCATTGATTGATATAGAAATGTAGCAACCATGGCTGGTCTTCAACCAATCTTCAACTCATAGAGTCATGTATTGGTAGCAAGCAACAACGGATAAAAATTTGAACATCGACCTTTTCCCTGAACACGTTCAGCTCTTTGACCACCACCTTTATCTCTGTCACTGTCCTCTTTCAACTCGAGCCGTCACATCAACCCGCCCCCTCAGGCTTCTCCCCCACCTCAAAAAATATCGATCCAAGCAAAATTAAGCACCCGATTCGCCGCCCACTCCCTTTCCTCCCGCGTCCACACCGGAGAGTCGGCCACCGCCCAACACCGCCGCACCTCCAGAGTCACAATTGCTGGACCGAAAACCGCTCCTGTCCGCCAATCCGGGTCTGCATAATCGACAGCGCCGTTCCGCGCCTCGATCATCCTCTTGATGCGCGGGAAGGAGGGCAGGGGGCAGATGAGGAAGGTGAGGATCTGTAAGTGGCTGCAAAACTCCAGAGCGTCAGGCGAGGAAGGCAAAGGCGTGAGTGCGTCCACGACGTAGTCGTACGGCACATCGGAGACAGATAACAAAAGTGCAACACCGCGCCAGCCGCCCAGCAAGGCGCTGATCTGCGCCTCGCTCGACGCGGGTCTGCCGAGCGCGAGAATCGGGAGCTGCGGGGCGACGGCATTAAACACCTCGCCTCCCAGCCCCTTGCAGTTCCGCAGGTGCAGGAGCTTGAGCCGGGGGAACGAGCAGACACGGAGGAGCTCCAGCAGCGCGTCGGGTTTGAGGTCCTCGAGCTTGAGCTCCTGCACGCGGTGGAAGGAGTACAGCCCCGGCGGCGCACGGCCGGGTTTGAACTCGAAGTTCACGCTTGTGAAGCTGAGCGAGGAGAGGGTGTAGTTGAGCTGCGCGTCGATGGTGTATAGCGTCTTGTACAGGGGAAGGGAGGAGAAGGTGTGGTCGAATGTGGATATCCCGAGGTGCCGGAGCTGCGGCTGGTGTTCGAACCAGCACGAAGGCTTGACGCAGGCGCGGAGGAAGCTGTGCCTGTCGATTTCCATTGTGTGGAGAAGGGTGTGCGCCCAGCGACTATACGGTGGCGCTGGGAGGAAAGGCACTTCCTCCATGTAGTCGAATTCACAGGCGATGTTTACGGACCGGAGAAGCGGGGCGTAATTGGGGACGATATCAGACAGAGGCAGGAGAGACGCGTTCACGTTCACGTCGATGTGCAGGCTCCTGCAGCGGTGCATGTGCGGTTGCAGCAGGGCGACAAAATCGCAGACCCGCTGCTTTTCGGGGAGGTTGTGAAATACGTCGTATGCCCGCAGTCCGGACGCCCGCAGAAGGAAGACGTCGATCGGTAGCTGACCCGACCGCTGGAGGTACAGACGTGCATCGTCCACCGAAGTCGGGGGAAAGTCGACGAAGAAAACGACATGAGTCCAAAAGACCGGCGAACTCGACATGATGCGCTGCCAGTTGCCGCACACGTTCGCAAGCGCATACGGGAAGAGGGACGCGGATTTCGAGGCGGTAATTTGGAGCCGCTGCTCGACGAGGAACTGCGATACCCCCGTCTTGTATTCATCAAACTCGTCATCAAATTCTTCGACGTTGATGTTAATCTCCGGGAGAGAGAGCCCCTCTTCGAAGCCTGCGGTTGTGAGCTTGAAGTCGGCGTGCACGAAGCTAAATATTATGTGCAATAGTTCGGGGGGTAGGAGGTCGATGCTGGGCATGTTGTATGTTTGTGGGCTTTATCCAGAAAAAAAAATCCAGAAAAAGCTTTAGGTGGATACCAAGCAGCCAGTCGATCATATCATGCCTTCCATTCTGCGGGGTCAGTGTCACGATCTGTTATGAAGTCCAGTGTAAAAAATACCTTAAAACCTTTTTTTGTTGACCACACCGCTTTTGATCTTCCTTCAACAACGCACAAATCCAGATGATAGGTTACCCGTCGCCGTTGGTAGGATGTATTGAAATATAAAAAGAATAATCAATCTCTCGGAGCACAGAAATGAACGAACAAGAGATAATGGTTGGAGCCTTAGTTCAGATGCAACTTGCACGGTGGTGGTCAACAGCAAAAAAGCGTCCGACGCGTCACGCGTTATTTGCCCGTGTTTGTCAGTGGTGACCTGAGGGCACCGTCGACTCATCTTTAAGTTTTAATGTCTCCTGTTCGAATATGAAAGGGCGGTGTATGTGCTACGACATCGTCGACATGGTGGTAAGAAGTTAAGAACGAGAACTAACGACGGAGAGATGATAAGTGTAATGATAACATGTGTAAATACCCGAATCGGAAACGCGAACTCCATCATTTCCCATTTGGACCCTTTTCCGACCATGACACGCCGTTTTACTTCTCCTAGCTCTTACTTTCAGACCATCTAGATTCTAAACAGAAACATAAGTAATCTTTGTGACTATGGTGAGTAACTGAAAATTGGATCTTGAATATCAAGGAGCTCTGATAACCCCAGTTTTGCGGTTGGATGCTCCAGGTCAAGCTTCATAGATCAAGAGACCTTTTCACTTTAATTTTTCTGCAAAACTCTGGCTCAGGACATGTTACAAGGCACCTGGAAGAGCAGAAACTTGAGGTAAAGAAACGACTGACCTAGATTGAGAGCACGACGCTGGTGTCCTCGAAGGATCCACTCTCCCTGCCGAACATGTCGGACAATCTTAAGCGCTTATTTTGGCTGCAAGACAGCATTGAGAAAATCGTGGTGTGGAAGAGGAGAGGATGAGGACCTGGGCGTGGATGGCTGCGTATGCTTCCTATATGCGCTTTTTTTTGTCTCCAGAACCTGTCTAGGACCTTCAGCTATTCAACTTGTACAGATTTATCTCTCGCACTCTTGCGCTCTTCCCGCACACGATCCTCGTCAGGTCACTCTCGTGACTTATTCATATCCAGCAAGCTCAAAAAAATACTTGCTCTACTCCACATTCATTGACGGCACTGGGTCGCAAATCCCAGCTCCTGCGCCAACGACTCCGTGCCATGGCAGACGAAAATTCAGAGCCTCATGGGCGCCGTGTACGTCTCTTCCTCTTTCCGTTTCGCTCCTTTTCCTAGCTGACGACTCTCATTCTTAACCACCCCCAGAGCAGACCTGCAAGCCTTACCTAAATATTCTCTTATCCCCCGCTCCTTGCAGTCGTGCACCTTCTTTGGACTCATACCGCCCGTCGCTACGCACTTACGTGTGCGGAATCCAGGTTCGTGTATATCTCTGGGGCTTTCCTTCTGATTGAAACATGGCTAAATAAGTTTATAATTTTAAAAATTCAGAAATTTTTTTCATTCGTATCAAGAAGTCTGCTTGAACACTGTACAGTGCTTGTTTCTGGGGTGTAGGTATTGGCTCTAGGTTTTCTACATCCATTGATTCAATCACTCTTTGAACATGAACAGATAGCCGAGACAGCCGCTCGGTCAGCACTTTTGAGATTTCGCCTCAGACCGATCCGAATTTGGAATGGCTGGCCGCCTTGCTTTGCCAATGTTTGGATAATCATGTGACGGTCGAAATCGCGTCGCGTAAACACTTTGCGACTCTGGTTGACGCAACAACATCGGCGTACTCGCTATCGCTGGATCGGAGCCCGCTCAGGCTTTGAGCACTTCTCGCTTCCTTGGCCCACGGCGCGCCGCACGCCTTGCGGCTTTCCTCCGAGGCTTTCCTGTCTGGGCGAGATGCCCTCTTGTCAACATCGGAAGGCAACTCGAGGCCCTCATCCAACTCAAGCGTCACTGGTCATCGGTCAACGCCTTGAAGGCGGTTCTATGTTAGTGATGCACTGGAGAAACAGGGAATACCCAGAGTGCGGGAGGCCCGCAAGGTGCGTTGTCAAACGAATCGGATCGCCTCACTCATCCAGTACACCCATCTCCATCCACTGGCACCGTCGCACTGTGGCGACCACCGCCTCGCCGTCTTACATTACCTCGACGCCAGTATTCTCTTCCGCTGCACATGCCCCAAGGGCCGGCGCAATGACGACGGCAGCTGTCTCCACACGGTCTGCTTTCCTGTTACTCCTCCCTTGCAACTATGTAGCATTGTAAAATATAAATGTAATTAATCGCTATACCTATTTTACTAAGTACAGGTGAATAGCAAAGTAGTGGATTAATAAGTCAAAAAGACGGAGAAACATAGTGCAGTGGAATAAAAGTTACGGAATGTCGATGAAAGCGACACCCAGGCCAACATGTCATCACTCGGAGTCAGCATCCAAATCGAGAAGATGAGCCAAACAATCAACAAAGGCGGGATGTCGGGTGGCTGTGTTTCCCAAAAGAAATAAGGTTTGAGGCGAAAAGTGAGTAACTGTCGGTCAGGTGTTGGTAACCAACATGAACAAATAACGCGTCGGGACCTTCAAATTTCAATGTTGACCACCAAACCAACCAACCACCACCACCTTGCATCAAACCACATCCTCATCCTCATCATATATTATTCGTTTATATTCAAGATAAGATCGAGAGATCTACTATTTCTCGTAGCCTCTAGGCGCATCCCCTGGTGGCGAGTTAACGCGTTGGGAGTTTTTGAAGGTGGCCGGGAGTCTATGGTGTACCAGAGGACTGTTCTAAGGTATTTTTTCAAACTGTACTCCCTCGCTGATTATAACACTGACACCTCCGATTTGAAGACATCATAGACCGAAATTGCTGCTTGATATCTGCCAAAACCCCTTTGAAAATTTTTTCTTCGGGTAAAGCCCACAAACAACCTCCAACTACATCCTGCCTTCTCGTCATATCTGATTTGTTCATTTCTGAGTTGTTCAGAGAGATCGATTAACATTTCTCGTCTCCTTTGAACATGTCCTATCAACCACAACCCATCGGGAGTCAACGTGGTGTGCGTTTGAAGAGGGTTACGAGTGGTGTGGTTAGCAAAGGAATGTCATAAGGTAAATTTTTTTCTGTCTTTCCTCGCAAATTATAGCTCTGACTCCGAACGGAAGACACCATAGAATCAAATTTCAATTGCTGCAAGTTCGCATCTCGCTAAAGTCTCTTGAAAACCAGGTTAAGTGCACATCATGCCTCGCATCGACCTACTACCCCCAGAACTACTGCACATCATATTCGGCTTCGTCCATGCCGACTTCAAGCTCACAACCGCAGCCTTCGACCTCGGCCTCTCCCACCCCGAAATCGACCTCAACACCGAAGGTTTTGACAGAGGCGATGAATACAAAACGGAGGTATCGCAATTCCTCCTTCAGCAGCGGCTCCAAATTACCGCCTCGAAATCTGCGTCCTTCCCGTACGCCCTCGCAGTCGTGTGCGACACCTGGAAACACATTCTCTCAAGTTCGCCCATCTTCTGGACGCATGTCGTCCTTTTCGTTGACTTTCCCCCGACTTCCATGGAGGACGCGCGCCAGTATCTCCAACGGTCGCGCCAACTCCCAATCGACGTCTTCCTTCTGCGGGCGTCCGACCTGCGAGCATACGACATATTCTATAGCCACCCTGAACAACAGCGCGTGCGCGACTTTATCGCGCTGCTGCAACCGCACATGGAGCGCTGCAGGAGCTTACACATCGACGTCAACATGAATTCTTCCCTACCTCCTCTGTCCGATATCGTCCCCAACCACGCCCCACTCCTCCGGTCCATACACTTCGCCTGTGAATTCGACTACATGATGGAAGAGCCCTTCCTCCCTGCCCCACCAAGTGGTCCCAAGGCTCTTACCCGTCTCCACACAATGGAAATCGACAGGCACACCTTCCTCCATGCCTACATGAGACCCCCACACTGGTTCGAATACCAGCTGCAGCTCCGACACCTCGGGATATCCACCTTCAACCACAGCTTTTCCTCCCTATCCCTGCACGACACGCTATACACCATCGACTCGCAGTTCAACTTCACCCTCTCCTCGCTCAGCTTCGTCAGCCTGACGTTCGAGCTCGACACAGACGACGCAGAGTCAGAGCTGTACTTCTTCCACCGTGTGCAGGAGCTCAAGCTCGAGGACCTCGCGCCCGCCGCACTGCTCGAGCTCCTCTGCCTCTGCGCACTCCCCCGGCTCAAGCTTCTGCACCTGCGGAACTGCAAGGGGCTGAGCAGCGCAGTGTTCGACGTCGTTTCCACTCATCTCCCCATCCTCGCGCTGAGCCGCCCCGCGTCGAGCGAGGCGCAGATCTGCGCCCTCCTGAACAGTTGGTGTGGTATCGCGCTGTTCCTCTCCGGATCCACCACACCATATGACTACGTTGTCGAAGCCCTCACTGCGTCTCCACACAACCACGCCTCTCCCATGCCTCTAGTTTTTTGCAGCCACCTCCAGATGCTCACTTTCCTCGAGTGCCCCCTGCCCTCCTTTCCCCTTATCAAGAAGATGATCGAGACGCGAAACAGTGGCATCGACTACACTGACCCGGAATGGCGCACGTACGCGGTCTTCGGCCCTGCGCTCGCAAGTCTGCAGGTGCGGCATTGTTGGGAGGTGCTACCCGGCTCGCCGATGTGGACGCAGGAGGAGAGGGACTGGGTGGCGAGCAGAGTGCTTCAGTTTACTTGGATCGATGTTTTATGAGGTTGGATTCCTGTGGTTGGGCTGTATTACTTATCTATCACTGACGTGTATTGCACTGTACGTAGGTTCGGACTTGCTGTCCCGCTTGACTTGCTGCTAGTTCCGCCTGCAAAAAAAAAAAAATTTGCCCTAGGAGACAAGAGGCGGCGAGGGTTTTATTTCTCTACACAGACCCCCAAAAATCCGAAAATCCGAAAATCTGGCTGACCACCCCACCACCCCCCCTATTTTTTTCCCGAAAAAATTTCAGGGCACCGTAACAGGCGGTCCACCACCCAATTTTTCAATCTTTTCTGTCTAATCCACGTTGGAGTGGCCCTGTAAAATACTATCTTGAGGGGTTCTGGTTCAAATAGAAGTTGCTGAAGTCCAAAATACACCATGAGGACCAACCTCTTGCTCTGACTGGGGTTGAGAGTGACTCTCTGGACGGCGGGGAGCCGAATCATAAATGGGACTGATTAAAGAAATTGGCGCCCTTTAGTGCCTCGGTTGTGGCAGCAAGTGAAGCCAAAGACTACTCAATAGCAGCTGAGATTTACTTAGAGAGGTTCTTCATTTTATCAGGGCATTTTATCTGAATATCTACTGACAATGGGCCACAGAGAACAATTTGTACAAGCAAAGCCGAAAACGAGAAGTAAGGAAACGTGTTTGGTCAGATTTTTGGGCCAGCACTGTCTGCGTTACGGAGTTCAAACGAATTCTCATTGTTCAGGCACCCAAAGTGGGCTCCAGACCGGGCTGACCACCCAAAAAAAAAATTCCGGTCAATGCCCTGGGCCAGCTGACCACCCCCCCCACCCCGGGGGGGTTAGTGTTCAGCAATTAAACCCTCGCCGCCTCTTGCTAGGAGAAGTTGAAAAAGAACGAGAAAGGTGCAGCTGTGCGAGAATGAGCAGTTCCGGGGAGGGCGTGGGGGTCGTTGTCTGCTCTCCCGGGCCCTTCTCTTCCACCCCTTCCTCGGGCTTGGCCTTCGACTTCGAGGGGGATGTTTCTCGCATGTGCCAGGTGGGCACTGGTGTTCGTAGAGAAGGAGGACTGGAGGATGATCTTCGTGGCAGGGTAGGTCGGGTGTGGATGGTGTCTACACGTTGACCCGGGGCAATGTGAGCGTAACGCACAGGAGCCTAGAATATCTAGAAGTTCAGATACCTATTCCTTACAGGTTGAACCCAAGACTCCACAGATTTTTGACTGCGAAGCTGCGTCAATTCAGGATTCGGTACCAATATAGAAATGATTCCCGCTTTGGGTCAAATTTTACAAGCAGAGGCAAACAAAGATTTGATCGAAAGATTTTCTGCACATTCTCAAATCGTTCTGTCCGCTCTACTCAGTCCAATCCTGTGGTGGCATTTCACTTCGTTTAGTTCTGTTTTTATTCCTCGACTTTTTTCGGCGCCGCAAGGTGAGTAAGCCGTTGCAAGCTGATCTCCACTGTGGACTAACGTCGGTCGCGACTCGAGCTTGCAGCTTCAGCAATTCACATCAAAAGTCAGAACATGGCGCAAGGGCCCATTTCAGCGATTCCTCCTGAGATTCTCTCCGTCATATTCAAATATGTACACATGGAATTTATCATGGAGCACAATCTCCTCCCCTTCTACCGTCCACTGAACCGAGGGCCTTACAGGCCAGAAGATGACCCTAACGACGATTACGATTCCGATGCCGATTCCTTTTCTTCCGCGTTGTCGAATCTCGCAATGGGTTCAGTCGATGTGCAAAGGCTGCTCGAAATAGTCAGGAGCTTGACATTCTTCCCAAATGCTGTCGCGTCTGTGTGCCCCTACTGGGAAGAAGTACTCTCTTCCAACCCCAAGTTCTGGACAACTCTAGTCGTTTTTTTGGACATGGAACCTACAGAGACGAAGGAAATCAAAAAGCACCTCTCGTATTCGCGGGATTTGCGCATCAATGTCTTCATGATGCGCCGAGACGACCTGTGCCACCCCCTCGTGATGGCCTCGATCATGGAGACGCCCCACGTGCGCGAAAACATGGAGTGCTTGATGCCCCATATCACCCGATTCAGAACGCTGCATGTGGATGTAACGATGAACGTCTCGCTTCCCATTCTCCCCACTCACATGTGGCCATGCACCGAGTCCTTGCGTCTGCAAACGATCTCGCTCGTGAGCGACATTGGTTTGGCTGTTTGGGAAGAATCCGACAAGGAACACTCCTTTTTTTCGGAACCGATTGTGGATCATTCAGTGGGCGGATCTGTCTATGCGTTCGTGCCGAGACTAAATACATTGTCTATTGATGGGAGGAACCTCCAATGCGCCATTGCTGAAGACTTGCCTTGGATAAGGCTACTCGGAGACCTCGAAGAGTTGATGATTTCCCACTACGCGCCTCTCAAGCTATCCCGTGGGACTGATGGATCTGAACTCAATTTCAGCGCTCACAAATGCGACGAGTGTTGGCTGGACCTGTATGAGACCCTCAAGATAATAGAGACGTGTTCATCGCTCATCAACCTTAAGTTTCAAGTGCTTTACTTCGATTTATCACCAGCTGACCACGTCGACGGGTCATTTGACTTATCCTTTGTCGGCAATCTTACATTCGAGAACATGCCCCTGGAAGCCATCCAGGAGATTCTCGACGTCTGTTCGTTGGACGAGGGGGACGAACTTGCATCTTTATCGTTTATCCACTGCCCTTACCTCAGTCAAGCCGAACTCCCCAACCTTATAATGGCCTCATTGGGTTTATTCGGACT
Organism: Galerina sulciceps; assembly: GCA_023014345.1. Lineage (NCBI taxonomy): Eukaryota > Fungi > Basidiomycota > Agaricomycetes > Agaricales > Galerinaceae > Galerina > Galerina sulciceps. The sequence continues at coordinate 498,404 of JAEDXJ010000043.1, forward strand.
TGAAGAAGACGTTGATCTGAAGCAAATCGTCACGAACTGGTATGGGACGGAACTTTCGATTGCCAACTGTGAGAGTTTCTCAGATGCGTTCCTCGACTTCTTGGGCACTAGCAAGCCAGTTGAGCCAGATAGCAATGACGATGAAGACGACGAAGCCTCGCAACATGGACCTAATTTTCCATGTGACGACATGGTTTCGTTGGATATACACACTGTCAGGGGAGTGGTAGCTACCATTTATATAATATACTATAGGCAAATGCCTGCCAATCGGTGTGGTTGTAGCCAAGGTTGCCAAAGACATAGAAATGGTATGGCAAACCCATTGAGATAAACCTGTGTTAATATCCCAGACTATGTTTTACCTGCCACAGTCTATGTTATTGGTGTTATACACATGTTTTATCTATGTTATTGATTACCTAGGTCTATGTTTAAGTTGTGTTATTGCCTGCCAGGCCAATATTTCAATGATTGCCTAGACCTGTGTCATTGGGAAACTCATTGACATAGATCCATGTTATTGGCTCAGGCTATGTTTATGCCTACCACACTCAAGTACTTATTTGTTTGGTGAATTGATGGTATCAATCTGGATCACATGACTTTGAATTTGCCTCTATTTACATGGTCAGTACACATTCATATAATTTTATGGCCTCAAATACAAACAAATACAAATATAGCACCCCAGGCTCAGCCAGTCACTCCATTCATGCAAACAAAGGTGCCACTTCCCAATTTAGCCAATATTGAGTCAGCTGCTTGACTTGTGATTTATTTTGCCAAAGTCATTGATTACATAATATTTGTTCAGCTTATGCAATATGAAAGGTCAAAGCCCTGCCAGACTGTGCCTCAAATATTGCATCAGTATGATATAAATTGCTCACATAATCAACCAAATACGCTTGCCTAGAGTTCTGACATGAAAATACCAGGCAAATAAAATATCGCTTAAAACATCGCCCTAAGCAATCAAAAGACATACTAGCCTAGCAAAGATTGACATAGAAATAACACAAGTCTAGGCAATCATTGAAATATTGGCCTGGCAGGCAATAACACAACTTAAACATAGACCCAAGTAATCAATAACATAGATAAAACATGTGTATAACACCAATAACATAGACTGTGGCAGGTAAAACATAGTCTGGGATATTAACACAGGTTTATCTCAATGGGTTTGCCATACCATTTCTATGTCTTTGGCAACCTTGGCTACAACCACACCGATTGGCAGGCGCTAGCCTAAACTATATCACACAGAGTGGTAGCTACTAGTGGTCAGGCCACCCACGTACTCGGTTGGTGGTCTGCGCAGGATGGTAGAGGCCAGAGGTTCCATGTTGGATTACTCAGACGACAGCTGGAAACAAGACGTAGGATTTGGTCCTGCAATTACGAGACTGAATGTCACCGGCCAAGTTCCGGAATTGTCAAGAGAAGACCTCGCGTGGTTTCAGTCTCGGATATTGCGGTTTTCTTGGGGTGAAGAGTAATGACCAGGACATGAGTTTTGTGTATGTATCACCTATTAGTCAGGGCACCCTGAGCAAAAATTTTCCTGAGATCGAGTGGTAGGTGAGCCTTGTCGTCGTCATGCTATATATCATTGTCTGGCAAGGAGAGACTAGGTTTGGATGCCTTTGGTGACTGCTCCTCCATGGACTTCCTTTCCTTCTTCCGAGTCCTAGTTCTGGGACCCACCTTCTGCCACTTGAAGTCTATGAAGCATCTGGAAGCGGGCAAAGATGACGCATACTTAGTTCATAATTATTGTATTATTGTACAACTCATCAATAAATTTATCTGTCGAAAGGTACTCGAATTTCAACTCTTGATACGTGCTGAGTGGTCCTGTGAGGATTGCAAGCAACGACAAATAAAAAGTAACCATTGTTTTAACCCTCACTTAGTGGCACTGTGGCACGAACTCCCTCTTTTCTCTAGACTTCTTGCGCAATTTTAAGTCAGTAAAGCATCTAGTACCACTTCACTGTGACTCTTGATCTGAACCAACACACAAAATATCTCCTTCAAGTTCAACTTCGATCAGGACAGAAATGGCAGGCGTTAACATCTCGGCATTTCCACCAGAGCTTCTTGCGATGATATTCAAATATGTCCACACCGAATTTCTTGCCACCTATGATCTTCAAGCTGTTACCAGACCAAGGAACCACATTCCTCACAACTCCGACGAAGACTTTGACGGAGTGTCTTCAGAATCAGATAGTGACTCGGACGTACAAGAGGCAGTCGACGTCGGGAAGTTACTCGAAATTGTCAAGCTCCCAATGTTCTTCCCGTACGCTCTTGCCTCGGTGTGTTCTTTTTGGGAGAACGTTCTCTCTTCAACACCGGAATTCTGGACCACTCTTGTTTTCTCTTTGGACAGTGACTTTACGAAGACTAGGGAAGTCGAAAAATATTTTTCTTGGTCTCGAGATCTGCTGATCGATGTTTTCATGACCCACAGAGTAGGCGTGTCCCTTGGCACTTGGGACTTGGAAACGCTTTGTGTTCGCCAAAACATGCAGTCCTTGATGCCACATTTTCATCGCTGTAGGACCCTACATGTCGATGTATCCTATAATTATTCTCTTCCTGTCCTTCCAAGGCACACTCAATCGAAGGCCAACCTTCTTCGAACGATTTCGTTTATGTCTGAGGACGGTTTAGCTCTCTGGGACAAGCATAAACAAGAACACGATTTTTTACTTGACAGGACTACGGAAAACTCCAACAATGATCCTGCCAGTTCCTTTGAGTTCGAACCAAGGTTGACCGCTTTATCTGTTGACGGTCAGAATTTCTAACAAGCCCTCGCCAAAAATAAGCGTTGGATCATGGAACAAACCAACCTCAAAACGTTGACTATATTTCAATATGAACCCATGACAATCGCAACCGAGATCAGTTTCAACCTCCACGAATGCAATGATTGCTGCCTTGACTTGTACGAAGTTCTTGGGAAGATAGTGGGGTTTAAGTTGCTCAAAAACATCAAATTCGATACGATTCAATTTGGGATATCACCCCACAAGTTTGATGACTTTACATTCAATCTAGCCTTCCTTGGCGACCTCACATTTGAAGAAATGGCACCTGAAATCATTCAAGAGATCTTCCGAGTGTGTATGTTCTATGATGTGGATAGCGGCGATGAGGTTGACAGTATAACTTTCATTCGCTGCCCTGACCTCCATCAAGTATGCTTTTCTGACCTGCCAGGGGTGTCTCTATATTTATCAGACCTAGACGACGATATTGACTTAGAACCGATCGTAACAGCCTGGTCTGGGACCGTCCTTTTGATATCCGGTTGCGACAGCTTCTCAGACTCGTTCCTCCAAATGTTAGGCACGAAACAGACCTACAAGTCAGAGGATGGAACTGAATCCTTACCTGAGTTTCCTTGCCTTTTCTTTTCTATCCTTCGGATTCACTCTGTGGAGTTGCCCGCATACTCAGTCAGTGCCCTGAAAGCGATGATAGAGGCCAGAAGTGAAGGCATAGACTTTTCTGCTGAAAATTGGCTGGAAAACCTGGTCGCCCCAGCTCTCATGAGTCTAGATGTCACTGGTCAAGTGCCAGAGCTTTCTCCAGAAGACAGAACCTGGTTTCAATCTCGACTAGACAGCTTCTCTTGGGGTGGGCATTAACTGTGAGACAGGATATCGCCTTCTTTCAAGTTCTACATGGAAGGTCGAAACACAAACGTTCAAAAGAGACTCTGTAAACCTTTGTTACAAGTTTTGGAATAAGACAGCATGTCTAGTAAAGAGTAGCGAGAAAATGGCAAGTCCAAATCGGCAGCCTGAGTACGGCTTGTCAATAGTTTCACTGAAATTGTCTTTTTGATGCTGTGTAATATGATGGCAAGCAGCGGCAAATAAAATTGTGATGTGAATCATCGATTGTCTTCCTGATCGGTGCCACTACCTTCACACCTGGACAGTTGTAGATCTCTTGTACCAGGGATCCTCCTAACCTTACAAACAATCCCTTTTTCCTCTTTTTTGCAGAATTTCAAAGTCAGTATTGCATTTAGTGTCATCTTACCGTGATTTTCGATCTGAACCAATGCTTGCAAACCACCAGTACCATCTCTTTCAACTTCAATTTAGGCTACGAGGCTACAAATGGCAGGCATTCACATTTCAGCATTTCCACCAGAGCTTCTTACGATGATATTCAAATATGTTCACATTGAATTTCTTGCCGCCTATGACCTCAAAGCCGTTACCAGACCAAAATCTCACAATGTCGACAAAGACTTTGACTGCATGTCCTTCAATTCCTCTGATGATGTAAAAGAGGCAGTCGACGTCGGGAAGTTGCTACAAATTGTTGACCACCCAACTTTCTTCCCTTACGTGCTCGCCTCAGTGTGTCCTTTTTGGGAGGGTGTACTTTCATCAATGCCGAAATTCTGGACCATTCTTGTTTTCTTTTTGGACAACGACTTTACGAAGGCCGAGGAAGTCGAAAAATATCTTTCTTGGTCTAGCAACCAGCCGATCAACGTTTTCATGACGCGCAGAGTAGACCAGTACATTGGCACTTTGGCCGCTTTGACCGTGGAAACGCGTTGTGCCAGCCAGAACATGTGGTCGTTGATGCCGCATTTTCATCGCTGTAGGACCCTACACGTCAATGTGACCTTCAATGTTTCTCTCCTGGTCCTTCCCAGTCATACTCAATGGAAAATCACCCTTCTTCGAACCATCTCCTTTATGTTTGACCAAGGATTGGCAATCTGGGACAAGGATAAAGAAGAACATGATTTCTTATTTGACGGGACTACCAATGACTCCGATGACGATTCTTCCACTGTGTTCGAACCAAGGTTGACCGCTTTAACCATTGACAGAAGGAACTTCCAACGATCACTCGCCGAAAACAAGTGTTGGATCATGGAACAGTCCGACCTCAAAACTTTGATGATATCTCACTACGTGCCTATGGCAGTTTCAATAGGTGCAACTATGGCCAGTTTGAACCTCCATGAATGCGATGAATATTGCCTCGACTTGTATGAGGTTCTCGAGAAGATAGTGCTGCTCAAGTCGCTCAGGAAGCTCAAATTCGATACACTTCACTTCAGTATATTGCCCACAATGTACAGTAGAGAGACATTCGATATGACCTCCCCCAGCGACCTTGCATTCGAAAACATGGAACCTGAAATTATACAAGAAATCTTCCGAGTCTGTTTCTTCAACGAGTTTGATCTGCTTAGCAGTATAACTTTCATCCGGTGCCCTGGCCTCCATCAAATCTGTTTCTTTGATAACATGCAAGCTGTATCCATGTGCTTATCGGGGCTCAGTGTTGACACTGACTTAAAGCCGATTGTCGCAGCCTGGTTTGGGAACAACCTTTCTATATCCTGCTGTGCTGGCTTGTCGGACTCGTTCCTCCAGATGTTGGGCACAGATGGGAAGGGAATTTACAAGTCAGCGGACGGATCTGAATTTTCACCCAAGTATTATGGCCCTTCACTGGCCTCTCTGGAAATACACTCCATCGGGCTGCCCCTGTACTCAGTCAGTGCCCTGAAGAAGATGATAGAGGTCATAAAGGAAGATGAGGATCGGCGGGACGATGCTTTTACGAGACTAGTCGTCTCTGGTCAAGTTCCTGACCTTTCTCTAGAAGACAAAGTCTGGTTTCAATCTCAACTAGATGTGTTTTCTTGGGGCAAGTGTTAAATGTCAGGTGGAATTACCAAGGTTTCGCATTCTTATCCCTTTTTTAGAAGGTGTAAACACATTCAAAGGAAATCTCGAAAACCTATATTACGACGGAATTATTGGAATATGACATCATTTCTTGGTAAAAAGTACTGAGCAAATAGCGAGCCAACTCAAATACGACCCCTCAATCTGTGGTATGTTTTGGCTTACAGCTTTGAAATTGGCCTCGCTACTTAGATGCTGGACTGTATTTTGCTTCTGAACAATCTTCAATGATTTTTTTCTCTTTTTAACTCGCTTTATGCGTTCTCGAGGACATTCCGTGGAGCTGATAAGGAGCTTGGAATATTTTAAACTATACTTCTTTGATGTATTATATGTCCTCAATTCAATATGGAAATCTGCAGCCGGACTCTGCACGCGACACGTTCCAAATCACGTGCAACAATTTTTCTTGGGAAGCTGCCACGTGCATAATCACCTCTTTCTCATTTATACCAATAGAGGTCGTCGTCGGCCCTAAAAAGCCCTTAAATTGTGTTGCTATTACTCTCTCCTTTAATTACTGGCTTTTAGACTAAATCGAGAACATAAATTTCGACTTGATTTTCCTAGAAACCTACCGAGCTTCAAGTTTGCCTGACCAGCCAGAGGTTGCTTTGAAGCTTGGCTTTGAATTCTTTGCGTTGTCGTGGAGTCGTCGACCAAATCAACAGCATGGATTACTTTTCTTCCTCCAGAAATACTCCAGATTATATTCCACCTTCTTCACAAGAAGTTCATTACCACCACTGCAGATTTTGAATCCGGTTTGTCTGCTTCCCGAAATAAACCTATCCAGCGAGGGTGATGGCCGCAACTACGAAGTGGAAGTGGCTCATTTTATTAGAGAGCAGAAAATGCATCTCGCTTCTTTGTCTTCTTCATTGCTCTTCCCTTACAATATCGCTGCCGTTTGTGAAACGTGGAAAAATGTCTTATCATGCTCACCCGCCTTCTGGACGCGGGTGGTTCTCTTCACCGATCCGCTCTCAACATCATTGGAAGATGCACACAGATATCTTGAATGGTCAAAGCAACTGCCCATCGATGTCTTCATACTTCAAAAAAGAGTTGACTGCTCAAAAGAATATATTACTGGCACATCCGAGTCGGAAAGAGAGAGTGTGCAAGCTTTCCTCAAGATCTTGCAACCACACATCGGACACTGTAGGAGTCTGCACATCGACGTCGCCTTCAACACGTCCCTCCCCCCTCTGTCAGTGATCGTTCCAAAGCATGCCTCATCTCTCAGAGCGCTGTTCCTCAAATGTCATTTCAATTTTGGTACACCTGCAAAAGAGGACCACAACACTCCGACAGAAATTAATCCCAAACCACCGGCTTTTCCTCGTCTCTACATGATGAACCTCAATGCCGACAGCTTCGTTCAAGCCTGCTCCCGTCCGCTGCCCTGGTTCATCTGCCAGCGCCAGCTCAGGCATCTGGGCATTTCGGGGGAAGCTGCCACCAATCTCTCCCTACGTCAAACACTGCAGACTATCACCACCCACCTCAATTTCGTCCTCTTCTCCCTCGATTTCTCAAATATAGTCTTCGATAGACACCTCCTTTATCATTTACCCAAAGCCATACATCCTGCCTCTGGTCTCCCAACTTACATTGAAAAACATCCCATCACAAACCATGTGCGAGCTCTTCTGGGTTTGCTCTTTCCCCCGCCTGCAGCTCCTGCACATCACCAACTCCACAGGCCTAAGCAGACAAATATTCGAAAATCTCGAAGAAAACACTGCTCGCAGTCTCATCTTGGTCAATCCCGCTCCTGCCACCGATCTCCAGATCTACGACTTTCTGAGCGGCTGGCAGGGCTGCGATCTTACTTTCGGCATTTCCAGCAGGCCCTACAATCAGTTCATCAATGCTCTCGGCGCACCTGAAGAGGACACATTTTCATCCATAAGCGTAAACATGCTGTGCCCAGAGTTGAACGACCTCACCTTCTTCGCTTGCCCTCTTCCTTCATTCAGTTCTATGAAGAAAGTGATAGAAAGGCAGAACCGCTACGTGGACTACGAAGACTATGATTGGTGGTTGCAGTACGCTTTCGGCGGGCCTGCGATCATCTCACTTGCAATAGAGCGCTGTTGGTCGATGCCGGACGCTCTGACGTGGTCGCAAGAAGAACAGGAGTGGATGAGAAGGAAGGTGGCAAAGTTCACCTTAGTTGAGAGCAACTCTCCCTTGGTCATCTAAGACTTCTAAATAATTGGACTACAACAAATATACTTACGTGGCTTTGACCAGGAGATCCTTCAGGTGCTTCCGTATCGTTTTGTAATATTTACATTAGCCTCGGTTCAGGACTAGAGGAATAGAACAATGGGGGGCGCGCGTCTTTGGTGGCCAGGGGGGAGAACTGCTGGTCGGTGGTTCGATCCTCGCCCCCCCATCTTGTGGAAAACATTTTAGACACCACGAGATTTCTCCGCTTCTCGCCATGTGGGATTTGATTAGGGTGGGAGCGTGAGGGTTGCGTGAGATTAGCGCTTCAGCCTGCGATATTGGGAGCTGCCAAAGGCGGTGTTCGAACCAAGTCAACGGCTTAGTCGGCTGAATATGGGAGCTGGCTGGGGGAGGGAACCCGTTGAGGTATTGCACCATGCCAATCTCCCCTGGGCTATCCGGCAATCATGAAAAACTAAACCATTTCGATAAACCGATGGACCTTCGTTCTCGTCACGGGTCACACTGCCATATACACCCGGTTCGATGCCGGAGACGTAACGGCGTGACGGTAACGCCTGCTTTACGCACACACGGACGGGACACCGAGCCGTGACACTCGCAAGCCTTATTTCGGAGCTGAAAAGCCGCTATGTGGGAATAACACCGTGCCGATGATATCACATGCCTAGTGGAGGGAATACTAATTTGGCGGAGCTACAATTGTACGAGGGCTCTATGCCGTGACCTGACTGCTGTACGGACTAGGTAGAGGAGGAAGCACGACCGCATTAGTCAAAGTCGCAGATAAAACTACAGACCCCCCTTGCTTACAGTACATCAACCTGGAGTTCTCGGTCATATACGCATAGATACTTGTAAATTCACCTACGGTCCGTGCTGTACTAGATTACGCAAGACTATAAACCAATTTCAAAAAGAATAGAACAATGACTGTTGCTTCGCGAGCCCTCGGAAAATAGATCTGATGCCTGTACTCCAACGAATGGCTCCTACAGATAACCAAAATCAACGGGAAAAGTTTCCACTGCGTGTTTGCCTCCCAGGACAATCCAAACATCAAGATTGAAGACAAGGTCAGGCATATTTGAAGAGAATGGATTGATACACAATAGGTGGTAGCTACAAATACAATGACCAATGATGCAAAGTGAAGTGAGGTACAAAATCGATGACGAGAGCTGGGTTGAGCCAAGGCTTACTACTATAATGACATGTATATAAAAAGATAGCAATTGAGAGGTCGTAAGAGGTCGTAAGTGAAGTCATGGCCCACCGGATTAGTGGACGTGAGGGATGGAGGCGACGGCGATAGAGCGTTGAAGCTGAGATCGCAGTCGATGAGGCATATACATAGACCAGCCAACCCGATGGGCGATGGGCAGTGCCGGCAATTCGAAGATCAGATTGCATGTGTTTATCGCACGATAAAACGGCTGCACCAACACGGGGGGCAGTCACAAGCACTTGCAGAAGCGTCATGACAGAAGTTTATATAAGAACATGAGGAATGTCACGATGCTCATAAGGCGACTGACAGCACCCCAGGACGTGGAGAAGGGGGTGGTGCTGAGGTTCGTGGGGGTAATGAGAAGGTGTTTATGAGGGAAGTTGAGCTCGTCGTCGCCTGAGGTCGTGTCGAGCGACACGGCGGTTGACGCTGTGGTCGAGGAGGCGGGTGACACAGTGAGCTTCTGAGGAGGGAAGGTATTCGATGCCTTCGGTGAAGCCAGCTTCGTTTTGCTATCAGCCGGCGGGGATGACCCGGCGAAGTTTGATTGATCGCGAAAACCCGGCAGAGTGTCATTCTGATGGGGCTGAAGCGCACTGAGGGGCGAGGAAGTGTAAACCCCAGGTTTGAGAGTGCTGGCTTTACTCTTGGGCAGCAGTGAGGGCGTAGCGAGCGAAAGAGTCCCTCCGTCCAGCGAACAAGCGTTTTCGCAATTTGGACACCGTCCTTCTGCGTTCGGTCCGTGAAGCCACTGAGATATATGAGTTAATTCATCATACAAATAGAAAGGAACACTCGTACATCCGCAATGTGTTCCGTGCAAAAGATCTTTCCGCAACACAGCGTCCTGCAGGGTACAACTGCATATTCAAAGCTGTGGGCCGCATCAATGAGGTTTAATTTTAGATGAAGAGACCATCGCCGACACTCACCAGATCCCGCAATCACGATCGACGGCATCTTTTTTTGCGTTATTCGAGCGCTCGCGATCCTTGCCCATGGACGACGACGAGCGCCATGATGGCCGGCGTGTAGGCTCTCTTGGTACAGCGATGCCTGCTGCTGCCCATTCTTCGACGTAGGCTGTATTCTCGACGAGGTTAGGGGTGCAAGCACCTGTTGACTCGGCTCCGAGATTGAGGTAATACTCTGAGCCTGTGCTCTCTTCCTCTATGCTTCCTAGAAGGAGTAGAGGTGGTATTGCGCATTTCCGTTGCGAGGCGTGTTTAGTTTCCATGTTCCGGGTGAATTGTCCAGAATTATGTCGAATTGGTAAGTGTTGGTGGGCGTGTACAGTGTCCAGAACGCCAAAATAGTTCAAAAAGCGGGAATTTCGAGATTCAAAAGGTTGAGGAGACATTTCGTGAGCCGCTGGCAGAACAAGGAAGGCGAAAAAGAGCAAATACCGGCTGAAGATCCCCCCTCCCACCAGTCCTCCATTGGAGCCTGTTCTGAGATTGGCAGCCGAAGATTAGAACCATTTCTCGGGCGAATGGTCATGGCGACTCGGTGCGAACAATAAGTATAAAAACAAGAACAAAAAAAGTGGAGGATGAAGAAGGAAATGGTCCGGAGCTCAACAGAGTTGCGCGGACGGCAGGCAAAAATAACGTGACATTGTTCCCTTCCAAGGAGTTTGACAAATAAAAAATATCATGTGCTTAGCGTATCCAGGCTCATCGATCATCCTCAATTTATTCACCAACCTACGTCGCGCAATCGTCCTCCAACACCTTGAATATACGATTAGAATAATCGGAATGGTACTGTTGAGTTGAAACTCAATTTTTTGCATCGAATTTTATCTGAAACTAACATTGAAGCATTAGGCAGATAAAAGCACTCCCACCTCCCCTGTCGAACCAATTTCCCGGCTTCACGAAGACCTACTCTGGTTGATATTCATGAAAAATACAGAGCACCCTCTCTACATTCCCCCTATATATGACCGTCTAAAGACAGCTATCAGTGCCTCTCAAGTTTGTCACCGGTGGCGTAACGTCGCCTTACATTCTCCCTCACTATGGGGACGGCTCATCGACCTAAACTCCTTGGATCAGAATTGCGATGACTTGCGGCAGACAATTCTACGCCGGTCTGGAAACTCTCTCTTATGGGTCCAAGGGCCTCTTTCTGCGCAAAACAGTGATTTTTTCTTCTGTATTTTGGAGCACCATTGGACAAGGGTACAGAGACTGAAGGTCGATGACACTTGCAGCACAGTTGGCCGGCATCCCGATACCTGGAAAGCCCTATCTTCTCCTGCCCCAAATCTCGAAAGCATTTTGTTGACATCATGGAAACTCCCAAAAGACCTTGAAGATGTCAAGCCTCAATTGCTATTTGCGAACTACGCACCGGCCCTCCGGCAATACAGGGTTCCGGATATCAAACTAAACCCAAAAGCCTCATGGTTATCAAGTATAGGAAACATGACCTTCTCTATTCCATTTAATATCCCTGAGGTGTTTGAAGCACTTCAAAGTATGCCCTCGCTTGAAATTCTCTCCATACGGCTCAGAAGTCTCAGATGGATGAATGTCTTCCTTGAAGAAAAGATATACACCGATCTCCCATCAATTCTTCTCCCTCGACTCAACTCCCTATACTTGATGGGTGACGTTTTAACTTCTCTTCCCTTTCTAGAGTGTATAACTCCCGCACCTGGCTGCTTTTTACACGCCGACATAAGCCGTTACCACCAATCTGCGGCTTTTGTATCGAGTAACCCGACATTGAAGGACTCAATGTCTCAACACCTTGGAAGGTACACGCGCAACCACGTTACGACTCATACAGCAACGACCGTCACATTACATTGTAATAATAATAGGTTCACTTTCGTCATAGGAAATAATCTGGACGCACTGTACTTTTCTGTGGGTCTTTACAACACCTTTGGAAACGAATCGATACCCTTCCTCTCTGAAATACACTCTTCGGCCAGTATCTCAAATATCACTACTCTGGATTTGTCAATATTCCGCCCGATAGACGATTGGACTTCAGGATTTGTTGCCCTTTTACCATCACTGCACTTGGTCTCCGAAATCAAAACCAACGATAGCACAATTCATTTTATCCTAGAGCATATACAAGCCCAAGCCCATCTTCCTCTGTTCCCGGTTCTACACACCTTGAAGATCACACAGGTAGATTCGTTATTCCAACCTGGACCTATATATCCACAGGGCGTATTCTTTCCATTCCTAAAGATGCGCTGGGATCAACGACACCCGATCTCAGTGCTTGACCTTCGTCAAATTTTTGTCCACGATATTGGAGATGTAGAATTCCTCGACGAGTTGGTTGGCCTCACTGTGAAGTGGTTTCATTCTGAAGGGATTGAAATGGAGTATGTGTGCGGCAGTGGGCATCCATCAGTCCTTGCTTTCAAGGCTAATGCCAACGAATCCTGATCATGCACGTAAACTATAGGTAGACTGTTCGTTTCTATGGTTCGACTAGTCAACCAATAATTTACTACGATGCGAACTACAATAAATTAGTAAAATAATTTGTAAATATTTCTACGTCTACAAATATTCTTACTTTGTGTCTTCCAATAAAGTTAACGCATTAAGCCGGCCATGAATAAAGGTAACGTTGACCCTTTGGGAAAGCCAGTCTAATTGCTCCTTCGAATATATAGGATCTGTAGTAGCCGAACAATACTTAATTGACAGATGGCTGATTGCAGGACCCCAGAGTGTGTTATTCTTCCATTCGGGATCGTCGTAGTTGACATAATGATTCCTCGACTCGATCAACTTCTTCAACGATGTGAAGGAAGGTACGGGACAAGATACGAAGATGAGAAATTGGAGATTCGGACACAGGAAGTATTTCCCTCCTTCAACGCCGGTCTGCCAATCAATGTCGGGATCTGGATCACGTTCCTCAGCGAGGGCTAGGAGGAAGTCGTCGCGTGGTTGCCTCCAAAGACTAAAGCAGATGGCGAGACCTCTCCAGTTGCTTAAAAAATCACACAAGTCCGAGTCCGCGAAATCGGAGAGTGGATTGACAAAGCAGAGAGTGCGCACGTCAGTGTCGATGTCGTCGAAAATTTTTTTGTCCAATGCTGAAAACCTTTGGAATTGGAGGACATTGATATGGGGAAAAGAAGAGACACGGAATAGCTCCGTAATGACTTCAGGCTTTATTTCGTCCAGATAAAGCTCTTGGATATTCCAATATTCGTATGAGCCAAGTCGCAGGTGGGCGGTGTCGATTTCAAAGTCGACGCCTGTAAAGCTGACCGTAAAGAGTTTGGGGCTGAATTGGTCTTCAATCGCGCTCAGCGTTGTAGCAAGAGGCAAGCGGTGATCGTCCGCATGATATTGGGAGATGGCAAGGTGCTCGAGCTCGGGCTGGTATACAAACCAAGCCGGCATGGCGTTGCACGCGGAATGAAAACTTCGACTATCAATTAACATGACCTTGAGACGGATTTCCCGTGCACCGAAAGGCGACGCGTCGTCGTGGACTGGCATTAAGCCTTCTGCATCTTCGAAAATGTCTGACTGGCAATTCAGCGAGAGCAACTTTAGAAGTCGGGCATTGTTGGGTACAATTTGTGAGAAGGAGGGTAATGATGAGTTAGGCTCGACGTCAAGATGGAAACTTCGGCAACGTGCCATGTGGGGACGGAGGAGTGATATGTAGGTGTTGATCCGGGCATTTTCGACATCACTGACGGCCCCATCGAACCTAAGCCGGTATCGCCTCGTGATGATGACATTGATAGGTAACTGGCGGGACCACAATAGGTACTTCTGGGCGTCTTCGACAGGTGTAGGGACTACGGAGTCGACATAGAGGACAAGGCGCGTCCAAAAGGCCGGCGTCGCAGAAAGTACATTTTTCCACGTATTGCAACCGCCGCCAAACCATATGGGAAGAATGAGGAAGCTTTCGATGCGTCGACCATGCAACTATGAGACAGTACCCATCGGGGCACATCGAAACTCTTCCGAATGCCAGCGTCTTCTTTATCCGAATCATCGTCGGAGCTGTCGGCTTCGCTGAGTGCGAGGTTCAAATTGAAGCCTTGGTCGTTCAGGACAACATCTTCGTGAACGTATGTGAATATTATCCCTAGTAATTCAGGGGGTAAATGACCAATGGTCGTTTTCGCAGACGATGATATTCCACAATGCGGGTTCAAGGTAAGTTCCATCAGGTAGTGTAGTGAGGAAGGTTGCGCAGTGAGATGGTGGCAAATTCAAAAAGACGATCACTGTGGCGTTATTTGTTATTTGTAGCTGCTTAGGATCAAAGTGGCATCGTCGCGTCCATTTGTTGAGCCATTTGGTAGCCTTAGAATTCAACCAGCAGCAGAAAAAAATACAGAAAAACGCGACCAGAACCGAATTACGTAGGGTGTAAAATACAAGCTATCTAAACGACGTTACATATAAATACAAAAATGGGAAAATAAAATGCATTCGTCTTCCAGTCAAACTTGGTCAATGACATTACACAACAAATCCCTAGACGTAGTGACTTGTCAGAGCTCCAACCCTCAAAAAAAATGCTATTACTTACCCCATTCACCCTTATATTCTGGCCGTTTATCCACTGGGCAGCCTCGCTAGCCAAGAAACCCACAATCGGCGCAATGTCTTCCGGCTCTCCCAGTCTGCGCGACGGGTTTTGTTTCGCAATGGAATCAAGAACGTTTTGTGGTTTGCCCTCGCGGAACATGGGTGTGTCGACTGGCCCGGGAGATACGGTATTCACAGTGATACCGCGAGTGCCGAGATCCTTTGCAAGGACGCGCGATATCTGCTCGATGGCGCCTTTGGTGGCCAGGTAACAGAGAGCGTTGGGTGTTACAGCTTTTATACACACCACGTTAGCGTAACAGTTCTAGACAAGGTAATACTAGAAGCGGCGGTCAAGCTGGACGAAAAGAAAATAATGCGACCAGTATCTATTGGATTTACAAAGCATAAATAGGCGAATCAAAGGAAGAAATTACTAGGCGGAAGCAGCGGAGCCACTGCCTTGGCCATAAACAAAGGCGACTTGACGTTGATATCAAAATGAGAATCGAAGAACGGCTCATCGACCTCCGACAACGTCTTGCTCCCCATGATCCCAGCGTTCAAGACCAAAATGTCGATTTTTCCAAAGGTCTTCATGGCCTCATCGATCAGGTGCTGGCCTCCCTCCAGGTTCGAGGTATCGGCCTTTACAGCGATAGCTCCGCCCTTACCTTGGGAGCGGATGGCCTGGACAATCTCCTCAGCCGCGTTGGCGTCGTTGACGTAATTTACAACAACGCTAGCGCCGTTCTCCCCGAGGCACTTCGCAATCGCAGCACCAATGGATTTTGAGGACCCAGTCACCACCGCGACCTTGCCTATACGCTTCTTAGCTGTGAAAGTCTCCCAGGAATGGACTTCGAGGACTCACCCAGAAGAGAGGTCGTGGCAAGATAGGTCGAGGACACCGAGGGCGACCTGTTTACCCTCGCTGCAGTCGGTACAGTTAACAGGTTGCTGTTATTGTTGCTGTTGCCGTTTGGGCGAATAGAATTGAAGAAGTTGGACATCGTTCCAGACATCGTTCCTTTTCGCGAAGGCATGTTGAGAAAGAAGGGATGTGCGTGGTTCTGAGACGGGCTGGAAGCAATTTATGCCACAGGCATTGCGGAAAAATCTAGACTCTAAAGGAGTGCATGGACGCGAAGTCAATCGTGCTTTGTTCGTGCCTCCTCCTTGCTTGCTCCTCGTGGTGATATATTTGGCTCAGCCAACAAAGGTAACAAAAAAACATCAAAGGGGACAAGAAAACGAGGCGTGGCTGAGGCACGCCGTGATTCACGAGAGTGATGCAGCTTGCTTTCATTCACTTCGGAAACTGGGCGGTGCAAGGCAAAAATAATTATGAGTCACCGAAGACGATATTCGGAATCGTGCTCACTCTAACCAGAAACACGGACCTACTCTCTCTTTCACTGGATTACTTGACGTATATAAATTCCACAACATGAGAGGTGAACCAGTCAATATCTTGGGCAGTCAACTCCCGCACGTCGCATTTTTCGATGTGCAAGGTTCCAATCGCTGGCCCGAAGTCTGTGTTGTCTACCCAATCTGGATCGTCATAACGGACGTACTGATTCCGGCGTTTGATTATCTTCTTCAATTTTTTGAGCGAAAAAGGAGGCAGATTGTACAGGTGGAGGCTTTCCATCCACGGGCACCAAAATTCGTCGTCTATGAATTTCCGAAGCATGTCGAGGACGTTGTCGTTGAACCCCTGGCAATTTCCTATCCAAAGGCGAGAGCCTTCCCAATCTGATAACATAACATCCAAAGGAATACGGGAGGTGACTTGAATGTCGTCGAGGATAAGGAGGTTGCAATATGGCAAGTCTTCGATCGCGCAATTGGTCAAGCTGACGGAATCGAGTTCGTCGAAGTCGCATAACCTGAATAATTCTTGAGTGATTGAGGGCGAAACAGCTTCAAGATGAAGCTGGCGAATACCACTGCTGTAAGTTGACAGGGGAAGTCCTGGATTAACGCCAAAGTCAACATTCTGGAGTTTTAGTCGAAGGAGATTTGGAAGGCTTTGGATCACACGCAACATTTGTCGAACAGTGACGCCATTCTTCGAGGAGCCTGAGTAGTTAGATATGACGAGTTGTACTAGGTTGGACTGGAGTGGGAGCCAGCGGCGGTAAGTGTTGTCGAAGTTCTTTCCGTCGAGTACAAGGCTTCTCAGATGTGGCATTTCTGTGGTTTTTGCACACAAGTTACTTGACCCACATTTCAGCGCCAACGGCCATTGATGTGCCGAATCGCCAACTTGGCACCTAAGAAGTAATGAGGAGAGCATTTGGGATCGTCCTTGGATATGTTCGCTGATGAGTGGGAGTGAGGAACCTAAGTTCGTCTCGAAATAGATACTCCGACATCGAGGAAGATGGTTATACAACAACTCCAGGAGCGATTCTACAATTTCTGCCTCGTCAGCATCCGAGTGTGATTGATCTTGAGAGGTGTCTTGCAAAATGACGACGTCGATTGGGAGATTGCGCGACCAGGCAAGACTGTCCCATGTCCTTATGAACTTTGGATCAAGAGAGAGAATAGTTTGCTGCCAATATATAGGCTGCGCTGACAGCACCTCCCCCCAGAATTGAGAAACCGCTGCAAGTCCGTACGGAAATCGACTTGGCGATCTGAATCGTGCGAATGTGTCTTTTGGACATGGTGGCAGCAGGTCTGGAGTAAGACCATTGCTAATGAAATGCCACGGCGGGTCTGCAAGGTTCAGTTGACGAAGTTCTTCCGACCTGAAGATCGCGAAACATTCGTCAAAAATCAGGCCAAGTAATTCTGCCGGTAGACATGCTATCGTTGTGGCCGACGCGCCTCCCAAGAGGCTGGGCTTGGCTGGTGAAGGTCGATATCTACGTGGGTTTACAATTTCCATGCTGCATAACAACAAGTGAGCGTTGAGAAGTTCCCCTCGAACATTAGTGGCGACATTCGGGAAACGATACCTTGACGATGTTATAGGTTCACTAGCATCGACTGCAGATATGAACTTCGCTGTAGAGTGATACATCCAGATCAAAACTCCTCAGTAGGTGCGTAGTAATTATCCCAAACACTGGTAGAACAAATGTTAATTCAAATGTCCAACAGCAGTTGCTAGACGGAGGACCAGTGCAAACTGTGCAGATGAGGGAGAGGTTGAAGCTGCAAGACCCCGGTGAAAGCGGTCCATTTACAAGGATGGGTACAAACATGCACAAAGAACGCGTCCTGACCGCCCAACTCCTCCGAAAGCTGGGTTCGTCTTATGAACCGGTGAGCAAGCTCAAGTTTGAGCTTGAGCTTGGTGTCCTACAGTCTCTTGCAAGCACGGCCGGAGTACAGGAAATGGCGTCCTTGATATTCAAGAAAGCATTTTGGAGGTTTTGGACGTGAAAATGCTAAGCCACGATATGCGACCCTGAGTATCATTGAAAAAAAGTGCACGTTGGGAAGGCGAGGCATGCTTGTTCAAACCCTTTTCACCTCGCCGACATTTCCCAGTTTCAACGCGCTCCAGACATGGTAACGACACCTATCTTGCCTGTGGAATTCCTCAAGAAGATCCTTCTGAATGTCTATGCCGATCAAGACATTGAAACACTGAGGAATTGCTCATACGCCAATCGAACTCTTTGCTCTCTCTCCCAGAAACTCCTGTTTCAGGAAATACGACTGATCTTGGACGCAACTCAACCACCTAGAACTTCTGCAGAAGACCCGATGGTAGCTCGGTTATACCTCTGGCAGGCATTCAGAAACCTCCTGGACCGCTCTGCGCATCTCGGTGACCTCGTACTTACAGTACAAATCACCCGAGATGTTTTGGCCTTGATGACGGAAAACACCGAGGACGACAACTTGGAGAAGATATTGAGCCGGCTGCCCAATCTGCAAAAACTTTCCATAGTGCCAGGGAGGGATGACCCGAGAGCTGATCCAGCATGGGATTTGATCGCTCCCAGAATACAAAATGTGTTGCTAGAATGTTTGTACTCGCCCAAGCTCGTCGATATCGACTTGTCAGGGCTCCCGCTCTTCCCAGAGGCCCACTTCAAAGGATTTTCGGCCACGCTGAAGCAGTTGACCATGTCAGTCTTGCGTTTCGACCCCAATGTACAGGAGCTATTGAAAACTAGCAATCGTGTGGTTTCCAAAAGTACGACTGTCCAATATCGCTTCGCCTTGAAGCGTTTAGTTATTCGGGATATTGCACAACCGGGCCCAACGTTGAAATGGCTTTCATCAGATTTTTGCCCGCTCAACGTGGTTCATGTTCAAGACCTCACATTCGCACCGTTCAACCCACAAGTACATAATCCCACAGAGATTCTAAAGGACCAGGAAGCTCTTCTTGGGCGCTTCTCGCTCATAAAAAAGCTAACATACCGACTCTGTTCTTCAAGTACGTCGTTTACACTGTTAAATAATTTCATTATCGTGACACTCGATTTACTTTAGATATGGAGGCAAATCATTATGGTTACCGTTGCGGCTGGAATGTCTATTATGACCCCTACTCTCTTCCTCCTCCCGATATTGCCAGAATCCTTCCCTCGCTGCGAGCCTTGGAATTGGAATCTTCATGGTACTACCTACCAGAGCAAGAAGCTTACAAATACCCAAGTCCTTGGATAAACAAGCTTCTTAAAATGTCGGCGAAAATGGGGCTGGAGAGTATCGTTTTACGAATGTCAATTCATATCGACGGCGAGGCATTAGAGGAAGCTGATTGGGGCAAGTTATTATCCGGTTTGGATGATCAGCTCAAGTCCATTATCGAGTTGAGGATATCGGGTCTCAATGGGCCTGCAGAGCAAAAACTGCTTCAGAATGAAGATTTGAAATCGCTCCCAAAGCGAATAGTTTTTTTGTAGCGAGTGATACTGTAGTTAAATGTTCTGGACAATCTGGCACATAGTTTACAAAAAAGCTTTGAAATGGAAGTACAACTACCAATTCAGCAAAAACACAAAGACCAATCAGCTCCAATGCCGTCAGCTCCATGAAAATATCAAAGATGAAAGTACTTGACGTAGCAAAGCTCCACACCACAATGAACAGTAAACCACTCCACATCTTTCTGAGTCAATTCCGCCACCGCACAACGGTCGATGGTTAATTTTGTGATTGATGGACTGAAACTGTGCTGATATCTGAGCTTGATCAGTTTCTTCAGTTTCTTCAGCGAGAGTGACGGCAAATTGTACAGATACAGATTTTCCACAAATGGGCACTTGAATAAATCACCCTGAAGAGTACGAAGAGTATCAAGGAAGGAGTCATTGAATCCGCGACAGTCGCCAATCCAGAGCGTGGATCCCTCCCAATCTCCGAACAGACTGCCGTCATGACTGAAGGTCGAGTCTTCAAGGATTAGTGTCTCACACTGGGGCACTTCTTCGACTACGCATCGAGTGAGATGTAGGGTGTGAAGCTCAATAAAGTCGCATTGCTGGAATACATCTTGAACAAGAGGAAATGCAATGGCTTCCAAATGAAGCTCTCGGAGATTCATTTGAAAAGGAGGCGGACGCGGACTCGGATCGAAGCTGAATCCAACGTTTTGAAGTTTGAGCCTGAGGAGGTTGGGAAGATTCTCGATGATACGCAAAATCTCGCCGAGGGTGGCATTTCCCCGCGAGAATGGGTAATCAGCGATGACGAGCTGCTCCAGGTTGGCCTGCATTGAAAGCCAAACAGGATAAATGTTGTCAAGGTTTTTGCCTTCTACCACCAGGCTTTTCAATTTGGGCATGACCATCAAGTTTGAGTCGTTCCACTCCCGGCTGAAAAGCGATATTACTTCAAAACTTTTGTTTTTATCTGTATTGCGAGTCTTGCTTCTGACGCACAAGGAAGAGAGTTGGGAAATGTAGCCGTGGATGTGATTCGTTATCAATGGCAAGGAGGTGTGATAATAGGTTTCGATATACAGACTCCTGCAGCGCAGAAGGTGAGGTTTGAGACATTCCATTACGGTTTTCATGTAGGATGGTTCGTTGGATCGGTTGTTTCGACGTGATTCAAGTTCAGATTTCATTTCAACGTTTTCTCCGAAAACGACGACGTCGACCAGTAGGTTGCGGGACCAGGAGAGAACTGAACGCAAGTCCCAGTATTTCGGAGACTTGAGGTCACTGTAAACGATGATCTGTTGCCAGTACTCTGGACGAGAGGAAAGAATTTCCCTCCAAAACGATGAAACAGCGGCAAGAGCGTAAGGAAATCGACTGCGCGACTTTAGGTGTTCAACTTTGTCGGTCGGGGCAGTTGTGCTAAATGATGGTAGAAGCGTGTTGCTGATGAAGTACCAGGGCGGGTTGGCAAGATCTATACGATCTTGGTCATGGTCCTGGAAGCATTGATCGAATATCAGGGCAAGTAGCTCTGCAGGTAATGACTCTATGGGTGTAGGTTTTCGACATGCTTGAATCTCTGATGTTACGTGAGCTGCTCGAAGGGAGGAACGCCCCGTATCACGCGAAGGGTTCGCCATCCTAGTTTCGGACACGTAGGTTAGTACTAGGCCGAGTCGTTCCATTACGCCTTACCTTCAATGAAATGACAGACGGACCAGCATGCGCTACCGAGAGCCCAAACAAGTATCAAAATTTGCGGTTTGAAGATATCAAAGATTCCATGAGCCGATGACGGCTAGATTCGCCTGCAGGACTTGAATCGGAGTAGATCACCTTGGTAGGTAAATCTAGAAGTACAAAGCACAACGAGGAAATGCTTCTGCAGGGCAATTCACACGAGAACATGATCGGGCCGATTGACAGCAAAATGGCTGAGGTGTCTGATTTTGGATATTTTCAACATAAAAACAAACCAGGTAGTTCAAGAAGTCTTCATCGTAGGAATTTCTCCCAACCTCAGCTTGGCAGCGGCAAACGGCACAAGCTTCACTTTGAATTTCGCCCCAACACAGACATTCGGGCTCACCGGAGGTGCGGAGGCCGTCCCACTGACCAGACTCCAGGCAATCTGGCAGGCCATGGCAGTCATCGAGACTGGCTGAGCTCCAGGAGCCCATGCATATTGCGGCATAGCTGACGTCTGAGCTGAGAGGTCGTTGACTACGATTGTACTGGGGTCGATCGCCAGGCGCCATTCACTTGTAGGAAGAAGGGTGTTGTCGAGGGTGTGGTTATCGGTCTGTTTTGGTTGTATTTCAAGATCAGTATTGACGACTAAGAAAGAAGATGTTCCTTACAGGTGTAAAGTACTGCGCTGGAGCCTTAGGGAAGAGTCTTTCCGTGTCTGCTAGAGCCTGAGCACTCCTGTTCCAGATGAAAACGTCACAATGAACACATCATGAAGAAGAAACCAACAGGACTGACCTTAGTCCTGGAGCGGACGTGGTATTGTACGAAAGCTCTACTGCATAGCTAAGCGGACCACGAGTGATGGCGACGGCATTGTTCGTGCGCAATTCAATCTGGAGGGGTGCATTCAACGTCATTACAATCGTCGTTGTTCCTGCTGCGACCTGACCGAAACTCATCAGACACTTGTCGTAAAGCAAGAAAATTTTCATTACCTGAACTGTCTGCAAAGACGTAGTTGCATCCGGTTTGACAGCGACGGCCTTTGCTTTATTGACAGCAATAGTGCTTTGGCTATTCTTGGCCCACTCGGGAATGCGGATTTGGAATGCAAAAGCATGCGAAGCAGTCACAGAATAGCTGAAGGTCAACCCGAATGGGTAGAGAGTACTGACAGACACTAAAGGTTCGATAAGCATCTTTCATTTGAGAAGGACCAACAAAGGCCGACTCCTACCTTGAACCTTGTTGTTTGTTCCGACCATCCCAGAAAACGTAGCAGGTCCGAGGAAGGTATGAATGAGAGAGTTATTTGCTGGGCTTGTCATGAAGGAATGCGACCAGAACTTGGGATAGGCTTGAGGATGATTGACACTACAACATGGATAATTTCTGAAAATTCGATTCGTCTTTCAGATATCCTGTCATACGATGAATGAAAACCTACGGTTCGAATCCGAACACATTCGAGTTGGGCCCGTTGTTGACCCAGGGACTGGGGTTCATGTTTTGAGCCCAAATTTGGTTAACTAGGAAACCATCAAAGTGTTAGGGCCTTCGCGGCTAAACACTTAGGCGGAAGCATACCCTCTTGGTCGTATTGGTGGGCTACACCATATAAAGGTATGACAACGAAGAAAGCGTAGGTCAAAGCAAGTACTTACACCACCAGTCGTGCATGATGCCAGCAGGTAAAGCGTTGTAAGCTGAGCAGACAATCATTTATACTCGGTCATTCAAAAAGAAATGATCCAACACATACCAAGCTTCTCGACTCTGTCAGCAACGGAATTATTGCCAAGGATGGAGTATATTGTCGCGAGAGAGAATATCTGTTCACTGTTGCACGATGAGACTAAATCTAACAAGGTGACGGATTCACATACACTATGGCGCACAGCTCCGTCCTGACGAAAATAATCATTCATCTGGCCATCATGTAATTTCAGGAGAACTTACCCTCGAGATGGGTTGAGGCCAGCAATGTGTTCATCAGCAGAAAAAGTACCTGACAAGCACGAGTAAGCATCATGACTTCGAGATCAGACTTGCATAGAAGAAGCACCCGAAATTTGGCCATGGTACGTGTAAAGCATGTTCAAGCGATCAAAAGTGCTCTGAACATCAGTAGGATCGCCAGTAAAGCGCCACGCCAAGGCTTCTGACTTGAGAGCTGACAAAGAAAGATGAGTATAGGTTTTTGCCTCAAGAGATCATCGTACGATACGATACCTTCAGCTGTGTTAACGCCATGTCTATGGGAAGGAATGAGTTTTCTGGCCATTTCTCGATAGGAGCGTAACCTACGTTTGCATATTGAGCTTATTAGATGGTACCGCTTGCTTGGGGAAGACTGCAGGAGTAAACCAATTGGTCTTCCAGGAGTAACCTGAGTTCCTAACGAGCTGCATGGTTTCGAGCAGCTGCGCCTGCTGTCCTACGTGGCAGAGTCAGTGTGCGGCCGACCACTATTTATTAGCTTGAAAGTAGTTACCTCGAGGATCCGTGTCATATAGCCATTGCAGGGAATAAATGAGCTGGTTTAATTATCGTCAGTCTTATTTTGAATGAGCAAGACAGACCCGTACCTCCTCCCACCGAACGAATTGGTAATCGAACTGGAAGCCCATGGAGGACATACCTTGCTGGCCTGTCTTCCAGATAGTATTCACAAGAGTCAAGAAGCTATGCATGGAGTCGAGAATGCGTTGTGTTTGAGTTGGGTCGGCTTCCGCGTATTGCTACGTCACAGAATGAGCATTGTGGTCTGACATGGCACTATTAACTTACGATTAAACCCAACAGTACCAAATACCGAGGCCAAACGAGCCTTGGAACCGTGGCGTTTGCTACCAATGCTTCAGGTCCAATCCAACCATCCTTGCCTTGATGGTCGAGAGTCCAATCTAAAAAGGATCGAACTTGGCCGATAAGACGGGTGTCCTGGAGTTGAAACGCAAGAGAGACCATTCCGTTGCTAGAGACACGTCAAAACAAATCATGTACTTCCAAAGCAAACGTACGTACAACCAATATGGGGCAGATTCGTGCATTTCACTGTACTCAAGAGATCCACCTTCAACCCAGATCGAACCATTCACGCTGAATTATCCGGATGAGCTTGACAATCGACATAGAAGTGAAGGACACTGACTAGCTGTCAAAATCACGGAGATGACCTGCTAAACCATTCGCTTGCACTCGGGCTTGGTCGAGGGCCCAGCCGGCTGGCTTAACAGCACCTGTTGGGACGCGAAGATACAGCGGAGGCCGCACTTGTGAATATTCAGCACAAATTCTGGTTACTCTCGAGTAAGTTCAAACTTACGGGTTGCACCCAATACTGAAAGAGCGGGCGACCAAAGAATTGAAAGGTGAAAGAGTTTCTGTGCGTGAAGGGATTCGTTATAGTTTACTTCAGGATCCAACGAATAACGTACCATTTCCTTTGAATTCAGTTTGAAGGCATTCGTCTGCTCTTGAGCTTTAAATAAGACTCCACCACCGTTCTTCGAATCCTTGGTTCCGTTGTCACGATCCGCCTGACTGCTGGAGCACCTTCAAGAAGCCAGACCAACATTCCAACAAACACGGCATCGACAAGAATATTGATATGTTGTGGCGGTCCGTGGTTGGGATTGAAAAGGGATCAACTGACGCATCATTTGACTATAGAGTCGAAGTGTTTGGATGTTCTCTTCTACTTGAGAAAATTCCACGGTTACTCCTTCGAACAGCGACCAGTTTACACCCAGTATTTGGATGCATGAGTCTCAGTCAGACGTCCAAATGCCACGAGGAAGTAGAAGAAGAAGAAGAGAACGGCAAGTCAACCGCGCATAGCCTATTCTCATTGAAAGTGGTAGGTAGAGCCAAAAAATTGAGATGAATGGCTGAGGAAGGAAAGTTGGATTTGCGACGCGTCGCGTGAGCTTGAGGGTGCTCTTTAGGGTCGGTAAAATCGGTAAAAATGCCGGCATGCGCCGATTCCGGCACTCATTCCCGACCAAGATCACCATGAGGAAAGCTGCCCTTCCTCTGCTTTCGTGGAAGTACCTCTAAGTACCTACATAAATTATTGTGAAGGAGGGATATTGTCCTGTATATGGTCCGTCTCGGAAAATTGATTTCCAATGGTATAAATAACCCTTGTAGACCGGGCGCCGCCAGCCAGCCTTTAATCACGATGCTTGAATTTACTTGATTGAACCGCGTTGGTCTCGCTTCTTCACGATCACCGTCAACGGAGAGAAAAGAAAGTAGCCAATTATTTCACAGAAAACAATAGTTTCTTGAGTTGTCATAAGAAGAAGTCAATACAAGCTAGAAGTCTAGAAAATTACCATTTACTGTCCAGTTTCGAATCACGCTTAACTTGGGCCCGTGAATGACCGAATTAAAAGCGAACGTCAGTAGGTTAAGCTCGTCTTTGACGACAACCGTCTATCTGAAGGTATGAGCGATGGGTTAAATATAGAAAATTTTGATTTGTAATATTGTATTGTCAAATCCGACTTATATAAACTAGCGCCAATCATTCGGGAAGAGGTTTGTGGGCGAGCGCGACACAGCTAGCCATCCTTTTATCGGAAAGGTCGTCCTACTCACTAACAAAGCTCCAACCGTAGAAGCATATCGAGTGATTGACCGCTTCGCTTGCTTGCTTGGTACTTACAGGGCATAGGCGCCCATATTAACAGAATTTTTAAAGTTTGGATGTACCTAACCTGCCAGTTAAAATTTGAGTATTTGGGGTCATTTCATACTGAATAATGGTTGAGTGACGACGAGCACAGCTCCATTTATTTCCGTAAGGATGCCGTACTATGCTGTTCGCTGAAGACTTGAGTGCCGCAACTGAAGGTGTTTCTCTTCCCGTAAAAAAAAAGCACTTCTAAGAAACATGGAACCTGTTTGGAAAGAAACCCAAGTCTAGGAGTATACAATATTCTGCGTACTTCGAGAAGAGATCTGGAGGAATTGTGAAGGCAGCGGGCCAGGAGAACTGTATTTGAGAGCTATTGTCCCGAAAAGGAACTAGTTCAACTCAACCTTTGAACACCACCACGCTTTCGCCGCTCCGCATTTCATCGGAAGTACTGTAACCCAAAACGCCAGTATCTGCATGTGAGGTGCAGTTGGAAAGACCGAGGAGAAATTCCCACATAAATTAAGACAAATCGCGACAGAAACTCGTTTCCGTGACGCTATTTGGGCCATCTTGGCGTAAACTGGTTCTTTTGATGAGTCTCATTCGTGTCGTATAAATATTGGAAGCTCGGAAATAAACGTCCTTTCGATCCAGGGAGAAAAACATTTTTACCAGAATTTCATACAGCAACGATTATGAAATGGGTCGTTATAGCGCACACCCCGAGAGCCTAATTTTTAGTCGGTTTCCGTTGTCATATGCAGACTCGATGCAACTCAGTAGATTGCAATGGTTGGGCCGAGGTCGATTAAGAATCGCGCTGCGGTCGATACAAGGGGTTCTGCAGAGGCCTCCCCTCCGTTGGATATTTGGACTGCTCAAAAAATAAAGGGCTGATGTCTATGCTTCAATAAAATTGACCGATGATTTGTAGAACTCCGAGTCGGGCTATCTGTGTCTCCTACGATATTTAAAAATATATAAGGAAAGCGGCATAGCGCCTCAGCAGCGCTGCACAGACTATGGTCTCAAGAAATTATTACAGAACACCTAGAAATAGTTTATATTTAGAGCGCGGATCATGAGATCAGCGCTCACGCTCAGCATCCGCACCCCGTTGAGGCAAGAACGCCGGCGCTTATTCTTTCCCGTTGCCTCCGCGTGACGGCGACCGTTGTCATTCTACTGTTGATTGCTCCTTCGAAGCAAGTGAGAATATTATGGTTCTAGGAAAATACCATGAGCTGTCTGGAATGCCATTTCTCAATGAGGCAGTTGAAGTGCAAATTTTTGTGTGTGTACTGCGGATAGGCAGCAAGTGACCAGGCGTTCTTGACGGGTACGACAAATCGATGAAAACAGGGACAGCCCGCCGTTTTCTAGAGAGTGGCGGGCTGTCTTTCTCACAGTCAGTCGGTTATATAATGCTCCAGATTGCCGGGCAAGCGCGGTAGATATGCTAGTACGGGTCACAAACGGTGGTCTCTGACCATTCAATATTAAGAATTAGTGAACTGCTACCATTTCCAGCTCTGGGAAATGGTATTTCCGACGGTTTATTATGAAAATTTAGTTGACCTTCACTATATAACAAGGTGTTTTCGGGCCATTGACCGCTGAATTAGGCTGGAATTACCATTTCAAGTGGTTAGAATGGTAATTTTGGAGCGCTTTACATTGAATTTAGGTGAGTTCTACCATATCTGGTGCTCGGATATGGTATTCCCAGACTGTTCACAGATAGAATTTGATTTTTTTGCCATTTACCGGGAGAATAGTTGGAATTTACCATTCCTGAGCCTCAGGAACGGTTTTATTCAACCATTTACCAGGAGAACAGTTGGATTTTACCATTCCTGAGCCTCAGGAACGGTTTTATTCAACCATTTACCAGGAGAACAGTTGGATTTTACCATTCCTGAGCCTCAGGAACGGTTTTATTCAACCATTTACCAGGAGAACAGTTGGATTTTACCATTCCCCAGCCTCAGGAACAGTTTTATTCAACCATTTACCCGAAGAATAGTTGGATTTTACCTTTCCTGAGGTTCAGGGATGGTTTTATTCAACCATTTAACAGGAGAATAGTTGGATTTTACCTTTTCTGAGCCTTAGGAATGGTTATATTCAATCATTTAACAGGATAATAGTTGTATTTTACCATTCCTGAGCCTCAGGAACGGTTTTATTTAACCATATACCAGAAGAATAGTTGGATTTCACCATTCCTGAGGTTCAGGAACGGTTTTATTCAACCATTCACCAGAAGATTGGGTGAATATCACCATTCCTGGATCTCATAAATGGTGGAATTCAACCATTTTCCAGAAGGCCAGTTAAATTTACCATCTCAAGCCTCAGGAATAGTAAAATCCAGTTGTTTACCAGTGGAGCTTGGTTGAGTTCAACCATTTCAGAGCATTTTGAATGGAATTATTCAACCGTTCTCTCGAAAATTTCATTTAATTTACCATTCCGTCAGATGAGTTGGAAATAATTCAACCGTAAAGCTCAGAGGCGGTTGGGATTAACCATTGCGTCCGGAATGTATTAATTCGTTTCGAGGCGCTTGATCACGGTGCTATTTTTAGACGCTTTGCACCAGTAATGGTCGCATCCGGGTCGCATCCCCGGTCATACCTGCACCAGACGAATGTAACAGTACTGCACCATCCAATTTCGTCTTTGAAGCTGTAATACTGTTCTAAATACTTGTAGACTATATATTCTCACTTTTCCGATCAAAATCATTGCAATGTGACACATATTTTGGATAAATACCATCAACACGCGAAAATCTACTTATTCTGTATCTTGCGCAACGACAAATAGTCTCAAAATTTATTTAACGGCAACGTTGACAAAGAATTTCTATTTAGAAGAGATCACAAAAGGTTTTATATGATTTGAATCATCTTGTGGAAAGTTATAGCAAAATTTGTGTCCGAGCACGAGCTTGATTTAAAGTCAATCTCACCTGTGAACAACTCCATCAATTCCGCGTCTTTTGGACGTAACGTCCGCATATCTTTCCACAAAGTTCTCCAAATCTCAATCGGATTTTTGATTCATGTTTCTAATGAAAATACCTCTCTATCCATGTCTTTATATTATTTTTCAAATGATTATTTGCTGACAAAATGGCAAAATACGGTGGTTGTTGTATTCCTCCCTCATTTCTCTAATTATACTATATAATCTGGGAGTATATGCCTATAAACTGAGCATAGTAGATTAATAAAACCTATTTAACAGATTTATTCCATAAAGCAATGAATTCCATGGCCCATTACTTCACTTTTGGGTACATGAGAGGAGGTAACAACCCATGCTTGTTTTTCCATGTTGCAATGATGATGACGAAAGTTTAACGTGACAGGCACATATATATATCCTGGGAATACCTATTTACCGACAAATTTTGGGGTTAAAAGCCTGAAATACGGTATAATGCAAACATCTGCCCTCAGATTCATGAGCCTCTACCAGATCATTGCCAGCATATATCAGACATAAAATAAGGTATATTAAATACTAGGGGCTCAGAGTGCAATATATGGTAGTTAAAGTAGCGAGAATATTGCTAGAAGACAGGTTTTATCTGGTGCAGTGTTTGACTGGGGATGCGACCCGGATGCGACCACTACGGGTAAACCGTCTAAAAATAGCACCGCGATCAAGCGCCGGGAAACGAATTAATACATTCCGGACGCAATGGTTAATCCCAACCGCCTCTGAGCTTTACGGTTGAATTATTTCCAACTCATCTGACGGAATGGTAAATTAAATGAAATTTTCGAGAGAACGGTTGAATAATTCCATTCAAAATGCTCTGAAATGGTTGAACTCAACCAAGCTCCACTGGTAAACAACTGGATTTTACTATTCCTGAGGCTTGAGATGGTAAATTTAACTGGCCTTCTGGAAAATGGTTGAATTCCACCATTTATGAGATCCAGGAATGGTGATATTCACCCAATCTTCTGGTGAATGGTTGAATAAAACCGTTCCTGAACCTCAGGAATGGTGAAATCCAACTATTCTTCTGGTATATGGTTAAATAAAACCGTTCCTGAGGCTCAGGAATGGTAAAATACAACTATTATCCTGTTAAATGATTGAATATAACCATTCCTAAGGCTCAGAAAAGGTAAAATCCAACTATTCTCCTGTTAAATGGTTGAATAAAACCATCCCTGAACCTCAGGAAAGGTAAAATCCAACTATTCTTCGGGTAAATGGTTGAATAAAACTGTTCCTGAGGCTGGGGAATGGTAAAATCCAACTGTTCTCCTGGTAAATGGTTGAATAAAACCGTTCCTGAGGCTCAGGAATGGTAAAATCCAACTGTTCTCCTGGTAAATGGTTGAATAAAACCGTTCCTGAGGCTCAGGAATGGTAAAATCCAACTGTTCTCCTGGTAAATGGTTGAATAAAACCGTTCCTGAGGCTCAGGAATGGTAAATTCCAACTATTCTCCCGGTAAATGGCAAAAGAAATCAAATTCTATCTGTGAACAGTCTGGGAATACCATATCCGAGCACCAGATATGGTAGAACTCACCTAAATTCAATGTAAAGTTATATTCTCGTCCTTGTGAGGTACGAGCATAGATTAGAATGCCGACTTTGGGTCAGCGGAAAGCACGTGAACACTAACCACCTCGTCACCGTGTTTGACGTGTGACGAGGGCTAGCTTTTTGCTTCTGCTAGCCATGTCCAGCCTTCAGCTACGTGCTACGCTGCTAACTGCAAACGCATACCGGCGCCCTCGCTTTCTTTCGAGACGCCTTCCGCTCCTCAGCTCACCTGCATTCGGCAACCAGACTCGCTAAGCGAAGGATATATCGTTTCCACACAGCTAGAACTACACCGACTGGACCGCGCTATCAGAAGTTCGAAATCCGAACTGGATTCATTCGCTAGCTGCTACTTGCAATCTACACTACGAGATGGGAACATAGATATTGGATACCCCACTGATTTCCTGTAGAACCTGGGGAATTAACAGATACGTGGCCAATTTCCCATTCATTGATATCTGCTTTACTCACAGTACCCTCTCAGATCACAAAATGAGGCTCACGGAGACGCCGTTTAAGCTCGCGGGTCGCACTGCTTGAGTTTGCGGGTCGTCGTGGGCTTGCTATTGCTGCCATCACGCATTCGACAAGCCGTTTAAGCTCGCGGTTCACACCGCTTGAGTTTGCGGGTCATCGTGGCTTGCTATTGCTGCCATTATGCATTCGACAATCCTGCCACGCCTTCTGCTGCTACCGCTACCGCTACTGGCGTGATTGACGTACCGCTCCGTCTGCGCCCCGCTACCGCTATTTGCGTAATTGACGTACCGCTCCGTCATGCGCTGCTACTGCTATTCGTGTAACTGACGCACCGCTCCGTCATTGCACCTGCTACATGCTACAAGATCCCGGGCCTGCCGCCTAATAATTGGGTATCCGCACACGCTGGGACGCGTCGCCAGGCTCCTAACACCTGGGTATCGCAGCGCCATTCGGACACCCTGTCTCGGGATCCAGGAGCATTGGCCGGGAAAGTGCTCCGCACTTTCGCCCGTCCTGCCTCCTGCTCTGCTACATGCATTGCTACATATCCGTTAAGGATTTATTTTTCATACGCGGTTGCTTCGAGCGCCATAGCCAAAGTCGCTCCAAAATTACCATTCTAACCACTTGAAATGGTAATTCCAGCCTAATTCAGCGGTCAATGGCCCGAAAACACCTTGTTATATAGTGAAGGTCAACTAAATTTTCATAATAAACCGTCGGAAATACCATTTCCCAGAGCTGGAAATGGTAGCAGTTCACTAATTCTTAATATTGAATGGTCAGAGACCACCGTTTGTGACCCGTACTAGTATATCTACCGCGCTTGCCCGGCAATCTGGAGCATTATATAACCGACTGACTGTGAGAAAGACAGCCCGCCACTCTCTAGAAAACGGCGGGCTGTCCCTGTTTTCATCGATTTGTCGTACCCGTCAAGAACGCCCGGAGAACGGACTGCTGTCCCGTGTACTGGCGTCGCCGAGCCGACCGTGCTTTGCAAAGTGCCGCTCACCGATATTCCCCTTCCGCCCCCCTCGGAATACTGGTAAAATTCGTCCTTCATACGTTCTGCACTGATGAAATCTCCTTATTTTCCTCTGGAACGTCCTTGGGTAGTCTTCTTTTCGGGAAAGTGTTGCAACTTCGCACAGATAGCCTTTTATTTTGCCTTCTCCTTGGAATTCTTCCTCAACTCGTACTCGTATGAATGGGCTATTCGTCTTCTCAAGTTACGATGCTTGGTTTACACCGGCCGTATCAAGCGCTCCCCTCGGTATAAAGCAAAGTCGACTTGAGTCCTGGAGCGAGCATTCTGTTAGTGCGCAGCCTAGCTATGTGCTTTACTCAAAATTTCCGGTGCTTAAACTGTGCAAGAATTAAAGAGCATTTCGAGAAATGTCGAACCGGACCCTGCCCCAACCCGATTCAAGTTCACGAATTGGGTCCTCCACGTGTGTGTAAATCCTGTCTCGCTTGACCTTCAACTTTGTCCTAGAGTCATTTCAGTGAGTGAGCATTTTTTCCCGATATTATTTTTCAAATGCACTAAACAAGCGCTTGCTTCGACATGCAGGCGTGTGCTCACTTACGCGAAGCCGTGCATAAATTTCTTTCCTGCGACAAGTTGCCTACTCTGCTTCCTTTTTCCCTGCGAATCACAAGAGCACTCTATCATGTCCTCCATTGTCCTCGCACCTGGTTTCTGGAGAGCCCCTAGAGCCTCCACCTCAGGCCTTTCCAAGCTCCCCGCCTCCAGCGTTGCCTTGATATTGTCCTCATATACCTGTCCTCCGTCACAATTGCTTGTCTTATTGCGCCAAATTCTGTGTTCTGGTGCTCAATCCATGTCTTCCTGTCCCAATTCCTCATGTAACCCCACTTGTGACTCCAACACCTGTATCGAATTCCTTCTGACCCTTCTTTGATCCCCGGACATCTGCGGCTTTTCTCTCTCTTCGACGCTCACCTGTCCGCAATTGATCATCAACATAAGCATAGTAGTGTGTGTGCCATAAACCTATGCTGTAAATTGCCGTAGTGTGATTGTTTATCCTGTCACCTGGACCTTTCACAAATTCTTTCCAATTCGGTCTGTTCCTCCGATGCACCACGGCGTTCCTCAATCACATCGCGCTCTCAAATCTTCCCCCATGGATTATTCAGCTTGCTTGTCGTTAAATACGATAGTAGTTTGCTTTCCCAGCTGTTATGTTCTAGCTCTTTACCGCTTTCCTTGTCAGTTTATATGTGTCGCCGGACCTTTGTGTTATATTTGCGTACGCCGTGTCGTTAGTCGGTCCTGAATTGATTTCCGTCACGGTGGGCTCAGATTCTCTAAGAGGTTTTCCAAGGAGTTGGTGCTGCTCTTCCTCGGTCGTCGCCTTTTCGCTTGTCATTCTCTTATGTCTAGTTGCTAAGATCTCTTGTGACTGTCAGCAATACGAGTACAAACGATAACACCAGTCTATATATACCAGTTGTATCAAGGCTTCACCGTGACTCCTGGATCTTTATTATGTATACGCCTAAGGCAACACAGAACCTTCAGATTCGTTCTTTCGCAACCAAAACGGACCTATAGGAACACCGTCAAATTTTGGAATAAAATAAAATAGTACTCGGCGACGCACCGACAGGATCATCACCGTCGTGGAATATTGTTGTCCAGGAGCCCAAGACGCCGAAGGACGATCGCAGACCACCAATTTGTATACCCACGGAGCTATAGATGCTATAAGAATAAATGACGAGTAGAATGATACGTCCTAACCTCCAAATCGTGTGTCCCTGGTCTCCAGACACCTGGACACAACCATGGTCAAACAAGCTCCATGATACTTGAGAAGTCGGTTGAAAAACTTACAAAATACCATTGAACTTGGTTATCCTTCGTCATCTGGACGTGTCCACTCATTGTTGACGTGGAAGGTTCTTGCATCTTTCCAGAGAAACGAATAACAGGTCTATTTGGGTGTTCTGGGTCTTTCTGTGTCTCCTCTATACAAAGCTTGACCTGCAAAGACCGGAATTCCTCGCGAAAACTCGGGTTTTCGAAGAGGGAAGTATCTAGCTGTGAGGTCTGTGGTGCCGTTCAGTAAATGGTAGCTATGACTGAATAAACGACGGCGTACGCTCGCCTCGTTGAACCCTTCGAAATGAGATGAGCTATGAGAACAGCGGAACATTATACAAGCACTCACTGAGCAGATCACGGTGATCACAAAAACAGAAATGGACCGTCCACGATCCCGAAATACCGGCCCAATCCTCTTCCTCGTCCAGGACCGCACTTTCAGGCACAGCGATCTGAGTAAACGGCAAGCTCATGGGAAAAATGGCGAACACAAAGTCCTCGTCGCTGCCGATGTCGAGGTCCACCAGGTGCATGGAGACGACATGATGCAGCGCTTGGATATGCTCCCAGTTCACTTCTCCCGTTGGAAGCATCGGTCCATATTCGTTTTCGGGGCCGTAGTTCCGCAGCGAGTACACAAACGCGCGCGAGTCGACCCGGCTTTGAGGTTTAAGGTCCCTTTTAGTTAGACCATAGTAGGAATGTATCCGGGAAATTAACTGTCGTTCTGCGGAAGTGGACGAGTCTCTCTCTTCCAACCGATCGAGGAAGCCGCCTTCGAACATGGCAACCACCCAAGCGAGATTCAACGACATCTGGCCTGCGTGAATTCCATCTTGCGTCCACAACGGTACATGACAAATCAGCAAGAGGAATGTCTGGAGCACCTCCTCGAGCTCTCCCGGCTTTAATATGGCCAGACCGTCTTCAGCAGTGACGATGGTCCTCGCCCGGATGATGCGCTGCAACTCGTCCTTCCATACGATAGGTTGAGGTTTCGGTCTTCCGTCATGCGAGAAACACTTCCTAGGATCGTCAAAGGGCTGCACGAGATACAGCTCTCGCCATAATTTGGAATCTTTCGAGAAGTAGATGATTCCTCGAAGAATTGTGCCCGTCTGTGCCGCTTTTGAGACGTCGATGGGATCGCAGTGGAGAAAGATCTCCTCGATGAGCTCCGAAGGCAGATCAGTAAGCTTCATGGAAGGTATCGCAAGGCTTGGCTCAGTTCCCGCTTGATAAGGTGGAAGTTGGGAACAACGATGAGAGCGGTCTAATCGTCGGGCCGCAGCTTAGTAAGGTCACGTGAAAATTCAAAATGCCGCTCGCGCCGAGGGTCTAACTCACCAAATGCTTCAAAATTCTACCTTCTAGCTCTGGGTCCGTGTTCAATCGCAAATGAAAAGTATTGCCAAAAAAAAAAAAAAAAGTTCTCACAACACCGATTAACTAACTACTTATACAAAAGGGCATAGTTAATTGCTTAACTACTGGTCAGTAGTCTATAGATCAGCTGGCGTGAATCATGACGAACTCCCGCCTCACTGGAACTGAGGAAAATGTTATAAACATAAACATTGGACCCGTTCTTCTGGGACACAAGTGGAGGAAGCTGGGAGACAGTCGTCCTAACGGTGGTATTGATAGAAAAGGCTATAGTGTATGTATTGAGTGCGTGGAAATAAGTGATAGCAAGAGAGAATTTGCGGCGGTTGAGATAGATATCTGCTTTTTAGGTGATGTACAAAGTGGATCGTGTTAAGTGAATTAGGTGGGATCAGGTCCAATTTACGGAAATCTGTTCGAACTGCCCTAATCGGCTAAAGAGTAGTTAGTTGCAAATGAAGTGTTGGTCTTAATCGAATAGGGTGTTGTTGGTTATTAGACTTATAATAAGTCGACCACATTTTCTGGAAAAACTTCTGAATTGCTAGTCAAGCGTTTGCTATTTTACATTATACATTCAAAGCACATGGAAGGAGCACATGACGAAAAGGGTGAGACTTGAGTACAGCTTTCCAAGGATCGGTTTATAAAAGCCAAGTTACAGTAAGCTTCCCGATAGGTGTAGATTTTGAAGCGCTGATGTGTATTTGGGACAGTGAACAAGCTATTGATTTCATTTACTGGACTGAAACCGGGATCGTCAAAAATCCTCATCCGAAATTTGCAAAATATGCAGTACAATGTATCCAAAGGCTCAGCGCTGATTTAATGTTAAGCGCGACGCCGGAGTTGACAGGATTATTGCGTGCCGAAAGAATTTCAGGTATTGAGTATAAGAATAGGGGTCGCGTCGAGTCGCGTGGATGCATTCCAGAGATCACGTGTCAGGAGTGAAAAGTTGTCTGATCACCGAAGTCAACACAAAGTCAACACTCCCCATTCCTCAATTCATACTCATCCTTATTCTCTATCCTCCGACGGGATTGCCATGGTCCGTCGCTCAGCGTACTGCGTGTCGTTACAGTCTTTCGGTGTCGAACAGAACGCTGGGTCGCATATACTAAAATAAGACGAGGCGGTGCCGCTGTACGCGGCGCCACTTCTACGCTGTGGGATTTCCATGATATGACCCAACTACCTTCAATGGGGAGTCACAGCTTTCTCTCCCGAAAACCACCATGGATCCCGCCACCACTGTCTTCAATCTCTCGGTGGGGATCGTGAAGTTCATTTCAGAGCACGAAGACAAAGAACTACTGCAAGAACAGATCTCCGACGTAGTGGTGCAAATCCAGAACGTAATCACCCCGCTGTTGTTACGCGAACTTACCGACGAACCGTTGAAGCAAGTCCTGCAATCGCTGCAGAACGTCCTCGCCAATGTGGACAGTCACCTGCGCTCGTGGAAGGAGAGTCGTTCGCGGCGGATGCTTGCCCTCGTCAACCCCTGGGCGGTCACACAGGAGGTCAAGGAGGATCGCATTCAACTCATGCACCAATATATCTTGTTGATGGGCGCTATGCAAGTGGTGGATCACGTCAAGGGATATGAACTATTTCCGTCTGAGGTGAAGGACCTTCCGCCCTCGCCTACTTCATCGAAGCATGGCAAGACCAAGGCAAAAGCCAAAGTGGATGATGTTTTGGAATTTTGGAATTCACATATCGGCAGTGAGGTGAACTGGTTTCTACTCTATCCCTGTCGGACTGTTCTCATCTATGTTACAGGTCGAGGTTGTCAGCAGTCGTCAATTATGTGAACACCTCTCGACATGGTTAGGAAAGAAACTCGGTGCTGTTGCTCGTGGTCGCCTACTCCTTCGACTCGACGACAAAAGATCGGGGTCTGTTACCTTGAAAGCTCTACAAGAATTTTCCCGTAAGAAAAAGTTGAAGGAGTGTGTCGAGTTGTACACATCAGGTATTCGTCATCCCAATATTTCGATCTCGTCTGACGATCCTGAATACGTAGATCCCAAGTTCCCCTTGTTAGTCTGGATTTCTGACGACCTTAGCCTCAACGCAGCCAAAGCCGGGTATGCTCAAGCCTGCGGAGTCTCCGTCGTCCAGTTAGCAAACACCGCAACTGCCAAAGCCTGGATAAAAGTTAACCAAAGTACGCTTCTCATTTGCTATCATCCTATTGTTTTCTCCCCTAACGATCCATCTACGAAGGTATTCTAAAGAAACACGACAACCCCGCCGATCTCCGCTTCATCTCTGACCAAATCCGTGTCGAAGTCAACTCAG
This sequence comes from Galerina sulciceps, assembly GCA_023014345.1. NCBI lineage: Eukaryota > Fungi > Basidiomycota > Agaricomycetes > Agaricales > Galerinaceae > Galerina > Galerina sulciceps. The sequence continues at coordinate 535,966 of JAEDXJ010000043.1, forward strand.
CAGGCGTCCCCTTCAAGAACCTCAAAGCAGGCAACCAAATAACGAAATTTATCCGAGAAGAAGGGTTCAGTTCGCCCATACTCGTCTTCACAGGTTGGAAGAACCTGCCCATGACGCATTACGTAGAATCGTATCCCCTGACTGGGTCGACCGCAGGTGTAGAGCGGTATGAGCGCTTTATTTCTGCGCTCGGAAAACGGAAGAAGGATGATAAAAGTTGGGTGGGCTGTGGTGTAACCGCTTGAAGTCAATCCTCGTCATTGTAATTGTATCTCCTAACTTACTGGTATCTAATGTATAATAGCCACAGCCCCCTCATCTCGTCTAGGTCATCCCGAATACCCAAGCTTAGTTGGATCTACCCCGCGAACTTCGGTCGTGTTAGTCAAAGCCCGACTGGCTGACGGCTTGAGCCGCATGGCGCTTCCTAGGACCAAATTCGTCCTCCCATCTTCAGCCCATCAGAGAAGAGTCAAGTGCTCCAACGCGTTTAAAAGTAGGCTGGGCAACATGTGGTTCAAGGAATGCAGACCCGGGTCAGCGCGACTTTTCTATTGGAGTTAGCAGCACGGCCATACAAACTCAATAGATTAGCGCCTAGTGTTGGATTCCGCAGTTCCGCAGAAAAAAACCGTATTACCTATTTGAGACTCAAACTGACTCGATCCTACAACTAAGTAGGGAACCGAAGTCTGCTAAGACATACGATACACACTTGCACTTTATGTCTCTATATACGCTCTCAGTGTATATACGTAGTTCTTAGCACCTCTCAAATTATTTTTTCCTAGCCCTAGCTCTAAACATGACCTCGGCGGTCTTATGAGGAGATTCACGACCCTGGAACCAGAAACTTTCCGGGCGAGGACCATCGTTCGGGATTTTAACGTCATAATTCAGCAGGACGTAGGTGAACATCGCCTTGAGTTCATTGGCTGCGAAGAAACGTCCAGGGCTGCCTCGGAAGTTTTGCTATCAATGAAAGGATACGGTCGCAGAGTAAGCAAAGACGTACCAAGCATGGCGACCGGTGCCAAAGGTCAAAAAGTCTGGGGTGAGAGAAACGTATTGGTGGTGGATGCTTTCACCGTCCTCGTCTCGCTTTTCTGCAAATCTGAAGCCTTGGAAGCTAAAGGGGTCTTTGTAATTTCGCTATATAAACGGAAAATTGAAAGAATGTAATTAGAACAGGTATAACCTAAAAAATTCAGGACGCACCTCGTCGGTATGGCTGGCACGAGTCGCAATCGCCAGCTCAACACCCTTCGGGAGTGTTACACCGTTCGAAAATGTGAAATCCTTCATAACCTTCCTGTTCACGATCACTGTTGATCATCCCAAAGGCGATCAGCGCATTATCTATTTAGAGAAGAATTCTGAACGTACGAGCTTCCATATTGAGACGCCCGGACTCCTTGATAAAGCTATCGATTTTATGCATCTTCCCCATAGCAAGCTTGGTCCATCCCTCAGCCTCGATAACGGCTTCCGCCTCTTCTCGCATAGGCTCAACGTATTCGGGGTGAACAGCCAGATCGTATAACATGTGAGTAAAGGCCTATACGATGCGCCATCTTCAGAATAAATTTGTTTAATTTTTGAAAAGAGCACGTACGTTGGAGGTTGTGTGAATAGCCGCGAAATTGATGGTGAGGATGCGGGTGGCCAGGTCGGTGATGTCTCTTTGGGGACCTTGGGCTTCATCGAGGAACCAACTGATCAACGTATTCTAGGGCAGGAAAATGAGTGAGATAGCGATGGATGAGGGATGGATTTCCCTACCGGTTTATCAGGCCAGTCTTTTCCGTGTATTTTTTCCTGTTCTAGGTATTCCTCGACAAGAGGGCGAATATGGTTGACAGCGCGTTTGATGCTCCCAGGAACCTTGGTTAAAACACGCCCGACGAGGCTGGTTGGGGAAAGTCAGTGTTTAATGTTGCCTGAAAGGTGGGAGGATAATAGACGCACGGTTTCAGGATATTTGGGAACATGTTTATGATCTGGGCTCCAACGAAGACGTCGATTGTGAATTGTTCGTTGAGGTTCCTATAGTCTGGGTCTCTGCCTGACGGGATTACATTTGAGTTAGATTGGATTCCAGGTGGAGAGAATGTTGTTGTTCTGACTCACATAGTGGCAAGCCTACGAAAAAGCGGTTGCTTGTTCGGCAGACAATCTTTATGATTGTCGATAAGGCTGGAACGGATGTCCACTCTTTTTGAAACTTTAGGAAGGAGAGAATATTAAACAGAGCTGGAATGTAACATACCGTTTCCGCTCACAGGAATAAGGTCTTTAAACGAAGCCTCAATTTCGTCCTGCACATCCGAAAATCGAACCGCAATATTCCTGGTCAAAGGCGACCGAACGATCCCAATATGATAGGTATCCAGACGGATTGGGCTCCCGAGGGTGTAATCAGTCTGGATGACATTGACTAAGGCTTCGTCGAAGGACATCTGGTCATCGGTTGCTCGGCGTATATCGTCGACCATTTGCTTTCCAGAGACTATGACGATCCACCTTGAGGTGTTCGCCACTTTGAAGGCGGAGCCGTAGTACTGGAATTTACGGGTTAGTGTTGGGTTCATGAATGAGCGACGAAAGGGGTAAATACCTTATCGTATCCTTCTTGGATCATGTCGTGCCCATACTTGAAAAATTTGAATGCATCCAAGTAGGATAAAATAGCTCCGTTTGAACCAATTGAGGGAATGTGCCTTAACTGCGCAGCAGTTGTAAGTCCAGTACCAAAAAAAAAGTGGCTGAACCGAGTTGCTCACCTTATACGTCTGCGAGTTAAACCACTTTGATATCAAGAATATCGTGAGCAGAGCTCCGACAGCTGTCCAGATTGTGAAGAAGTCAGAAGGCATGGCGTGTAGGGTGGCTTGGTACTGTCCTTCAAAGCGAGCAAGAGGTTGTGTCTTATATTTCCTCTCAAAGAAGACGGTTCCGAAAATGGACTGTGAGTCAACAGTTCGGGGGGCGTTAAAATCGTCTATTTATAGCCGGCCCGTTCCTTCGAGTGCGGTGACAAAGCCATTATTAGATAACGGGTTGTTAATGACTCTCATCCCCGAAAACTCAGGGAGAATCGAGAAAAAATGAGGCTGGAATTGGACTTGACACGTACTCGGATCCGAGTATGTAGGAAGCCTTCAAGGAGTCAGTAAAAGTTCTGCATCGGTTTTCTTGGCGGTTTTAGTGCTGAGGTTACGAGCTTGGACAGGTTACATGTACAGTCCAGGAAGCGCTTTTCTTGAAAGGAGGCCACTGGTAGAAATGCCCATCAACTGGAAAAAACGTGTAATTGGGAATAATTAGTCAAGCAGTCTGAGGCGGCAAATGGGAGCATGGCCACAGCCTCTGGTCACCGGTTTGCAATGGTTGCCAAAATAGTTCAAGACTTCCAAATTCGGGAATTGGACAGACAAGAATACAACCGACCAGGAACGAACCAGACCACGCAAAGTATATCGTTACACTCAAACGGTGTCAAAAATCGGGGAAAAGGAGATGGTGGTACCCCATGGCACAAAATTGTTGCTTATGCCTGCCACTTCGAATTCACGCGGTCTGTCGAAACTCGGCTTTGTAAGAAATTCAGTGACACGACTGAGTAGTAGTCAGCTTAGCACCTGCAGGTAATCAACCGCCTGAAGAGGTGAATTTTTCACTTCTGTAACATTCGAAGATATTTTATCAGATAAGATAAGATGTTGCCCTGATGGACTACTAAAACAGTCATCCTGTCATAGAGTCCTTCTATCTCTACCACCAGCGCTGACGCTGAGCAGCGGCCAGCCGCACTGCACATCAAGTTGGTTTTGGCTTCCACACCTCAAGTGCTATGGATACTGCTTACAGAGGCTTACCAACAGAACTAATAGAATCCGTTCTCGACATCCTTGCCAAACAGCATGACTTCGCGACATTGAAGGTTTGCTCATACGTCAGTCGCTTCTTCTGCGTGTTATCGCAGACGCATTTGCTCCGCAACGTAACTTTCAACCAAGAAAGCGGCTCTGTCACAATCTCTCCGCCAACCAGCATTTCTTCGTCGTTGTACAACCCAGCATTTCATTTCCTCGAGGTTTTAGACTCTTCTCCCCACCTAGCATCATACGTCCACGGATTGACACTAACATGCACCTGGGTCGTGACAGCACCCGAAACGCCTACTCCGGAACACTGGCTGCAAAAGGACAGCGACTTATCCAGACTGTTTCCCCATCTCAAGAGCCTTCGCCGCCTCTCCGTCCTAGGAAAACGAATTCTAGTCCCAAGAAAAATATGTCTGCCAATGGGATGGATGACGTTCTCTGACGGCTTCAAGACATCCCTGGCCTTGGTTCTCGCATCCGATATTCTTACGGAACTAGACATAACGGGTGTAGGATTTTTCCCGTTAAATCTCCTCAGGTATTGTTCATCGCTGAAGAAGTTATCGATCATCACTTTCATCGTCGATGACGAGAACTCTCGATCAGATTTGAGCCTTGATCGCGCGAATTTTGGGGGGACGTCCAATGCAAATGGCCATTCTCCTTCATGCCAGCTTGAATACCTTCACCTCGAGGACATTTCGAACAAATTCAACGAGCTGATGCTTTTCTTATCACCTACCTGTCCTGTGGACCTTTCTGGCCTCCAGGTTCTTAGCGTAGTGCCAGGTCCATCCAACGAAATGGAAGAGATCGCAAATCTTTCTAAAATCGCAAAAGGTATAACGCACCTTCGCATCGACACCAATCATTTACACGGTAAGCCGAGCCTTATAGTCACACTTCGAGCCTTACAAATTAAAGGACTTGATGTGTGCTTTTTTCCCAGTCCATACCTCTTATAACACCCTTTCCTACACCCTACACCACCACTTTACTGCCCCACCAGATCTGCGGGGATTCGAGTCCCTGCAGTCCCTCACAATAGACGCCAAGCTCACCGTCAGGATCTTCCACCACCGTATCCTTATCGACTATTTCACAAGCCCGATCCCATGGATCGTCCAAGTTTTACAAAAAACCTCATGGGCGGGCCCGAATCGTTTGTCCGGAGTCACGCTCAACCATTCGTTCGTCGCGTTTCCAGCAGAGCTTACCAAGCTCCTCCACAAGAATTGGGCTGAGCTTGTCCGCTGTGTGTCGAAGACCCATTTTCCGCATTTTTCGACGCTGGTGTTGAATATCGATGGTCTTGATAATGTGGGATTGGAGGTATTGAGGAAAGACGAGGCGTTGCAAGGATTAGAAGCAGAGGGAGGGTTAGTTTTGAACTCGTCGTCGCATCGATAGATAAATTTACTTAGCGACATGCTACTCTATACTGTAAGTACGCTTGAAGCCCTAGTACGTATCAGAGCAAAAAGGCTGTTCCTAGTCCACAACGGCGACCTGGCACCCAACCATTCCTGCACCTATTGAACTGAACATTTCAGTTCGCCATATGTATCTCTTAGGCCTGAGACCAAAATTTAGTGCTAATTATTTATTTATGCAACAGGTACGAAATGAGGTCCAAGTAAAATAAAATACAACGCAATGTCAAACTACGAATAAAAAACATGAAAACAGAAAATCGTGCGGGCTATCATGACATGTCATAACAATACAACTTCGCTCTACCATATACTAGTTCCACGTGCAGTGGGTATCTTTCATCCATCCACCATTCCATCCGTCTTTTCGTCCATCCATATCATTATCCATGGGTAAAAGGGAGACGACAACACAACAAAAGACACCTCCGCGCCACCTGGTATCCACGACCTCTTACTCCTGCTGGGCTGCAGCTCCCGTCGCCTGGAGAACAACCACACCCGACCCAACACCCGCCACCACAAACGCAGTAGCCACATCCCCAATCGTCTTGCGCACCTCCGAGCCGACCTTCTCGTGCTCGTCCATGAGTTCTTTCAGCTCCTTCCGGTGGTTCTCCACCGCCAACCGCCGCGAGCGACCAGTGACGACGACAAGCTTCGTCTTCGTCGCGAGGATCGCGTCGCTCGCTTCTTGGATTGCCGCATGCAGGGGTATTGGGGTATGTAGAGTTTTAAACTCGATCTGCGGTCGCAAAGACGACGAGGCGGAGGAGTGGGTTGATTTGGTATCGGATGCGGGCGGTGGTGGGGCATAGCGGGCCCAGATGATATTATCAGCCGTCTCGGACTGAAGGCGCGTCTCTGTGTTCTGATGGCCGTAAACGGTATCTGGAAACCCGGCAATTCTCTATCGAATAATAATTATAAAGAAATCAGAAGTGCGTTCACCAAAAATTTGCCAAACATACCGAGCCAACAGTGAGAGCATTCAACTCCTCCATATTCTTCCCCTCTTCACCAGTAGTCAGATGCACAGGCTTCCCAGGCGCAACCACCCCATCCTCCGCACCAGGAATAACACCCTCAGTCTTCGTAATTCTCACAACAGTAGCCCTAATCCTTGGGTTCGCACAAACCTGAACCACAAACTCCAGCGCAAGCCGATCGTCCGGCCCACCAAAGAAAGGCAAGAAAACATGCTGCGCCACCCCACCATCCGCCGCGCCGCCACCCACGATAGACGCCGCGTCCAATGTGCTCTGGTCCACGAAGAGCGCAACGTCCGTCGTCGCCTGCGAGAACACGCCGCGCACGAACTGAGAGTGGATGATCGACACCGAGCTGCTCACGTCCACGCCGCCGGGCGTCAAGTGCCCGTTCTGGGATCGGAAGTTGGTCTTGAACAACGCGTCGAATGGATTGTGCGACGCGGGGCTTCGTGGGTTGCCAGAGGCGGTCACAGACATAGGCTGCGGTTGGGGCGTGGTCGGTGCGGGGTGGTGCTCTGGGGCTGGGCCGTCGAACGCATCGTGCACGGGCGGCAGCCATGGGATCATAATCATGTCGGAGTCAAAGTGCCTCGCGTGCTCGGCAACGCTATACGCCAAGTCCTCGAATTTCACGACTGATAGTGTGGGCGATACGCTGATCCCGTTGAGCTGGCCGAACATCCGGAAGATGGAGAGGAGGGGGTCGGTGAGGAGGAGAGAATCCGAGACGGAGGACTTCATGACGGCAGAGACACGGTCCGAGAGCTCGATGAGCCTTAGCGCCTCTGTGCTGATGAAATGAGGAAGCAAGCTCTGCGAAGAAGCACCCCTGTTATCTGAGGCTGACGAACGCTTCTTTTCGTGTACAGGAGAAGGTAGAGGAGGTTGGATAAGTTGGGTCAAAGCCATCATGGCCGGTAAATGTTCTAGTTTATCAAGAACGACAGTGAAACGCGTCTTGAAAGCTCCGTCTTGAGTTGGAGTGGAACGCTTGCGTGCGATAGCCTCGTCGTCAGGTACATTATCGAAGTTGGGTCCAGAGGCGGCAACGCGACGCCTCAGATGGGGTGGGTAAAGCCACGTTACAAGAGGTGTCGTCATGAATGTCAAAACGAGTGCCTCGAGAACAAACATGGAGAAAACTCGCTATTTATTTTAAACATAAGATCAAAGAAACCAACAGACAAATTGAACTTACCTGGGATAAAATCCCAGCGGAAAGGCCAACATTCAAGACAATCAGCTCCACTAAACTAGAGAAAAAAGAAGCAAGTTAGACCATCGTGCAGAAAAAAATTGGAATTAACGCCTTCACTTACCCTTTACAGCTCATCAAAGAGCCAATCGTACTAGCTTCTCGCCAATTAAAGCCCGCAAAATAATGTGCAGCGAGCAGACACCCTCCGAATTTCCCAATGAAAGCAGTGATGACAATAGCGATAGTATACGCCCATGTGATGCCTGTAACCGTTTGTTAGTGCAGATAAGCTATAGGAGTTTCGCAATCTCGTACCATTATTGAGAAGGCCTAGGTCGGTGGAAAGACCGGAGAGGGTGAAATACTGGACGTCGTTTCAATTTGACGTTCATATCGACTAAGTGAAGCTTACAAGAGGAAGGAAGATAATGGAAGCCATATCTTCCAACTTTTCTGTCATAGAGATCGCAAGACCCCCTTCTCTAGGAACGATAATCCCCGCCACGAACGCACCTTTAATCTACACCGTCAGCTCAAAAATAACATATCGACGCGCATACACGCACCAAAAATAGCATGCACCCCAATGACATCCGTGAAAAACGCAGACCCGAATAAAATAAGCATGGTCACGGTCATAAAGAACACCGAGGGGCCGCTTTCGACTAGCAAATTTGGCTCTTATCAGATGGAAGACTAATATTAGGCAGGTGGAGACTTACTCGATCCGGTTTTCCTCGCCAGCCACCATAGCGCCATCTTGACAGGGAAGAGGAGGAATAAGGTCCATCCAACACACGCGAGCAGAATGTACAGTGCTGTGAGGCCCGAGCCTGCATTGACGAGGGCGACGCTCAATGCGAGGAGGACCCATCCGACTGGTAAGAGTAAGATGAGAGAAGGAAAGGTTAACTATGTGCCACGCACCGATGTCATTGCCCACGCCAGCAGACAGCACCACAATGCCAACAGTGGTATCCAGCAGCTTGAGCTCGGTCAAAATCCGACACAGAACAGGGAACGCCGTAATTGAGTAGGCAACGCCCGCGAAGAGCATGAAGTACGTGAACTTGATATCGGGGTTGATGAACTCCTTGTATATCGCATGCGAGAGGCCCGCGCCGATGCCGAAGGGGAGCACCATCCCCGCGAGGGCGACAGTCGCGGACAGCCGCGCGTTGCGCTTGATCACGCCCGCGTCGATCTCGAGCCCGACGAGGAAGAGGAAGAGGCACAGCCCGATGTTCGCGACAAGGCTTAGGTAGGGCCGCGAGTCCTGCGGGAAGATGTGTTCTGTGAAGCCTGGTATACGGCCAAAGGCCGTTGGACCTGAATTTGCGTATGTCAGGACTTAGTGGCCCAAAAGAGCCAAATGGCAATGCCACGAAACGCACCGAGTATGATCCCCCCCAACACCTCCGCAATGACCTTTGGCTGACGGATTTTGCTGAGCCCCAGCGAGAGCAGGCTCGCTGTGCACACGATTATCCCTATTCAGGCGCATACATGAGCGCCCACAGCCCTTTTCGAGGCTTGCCAAGGCCACTTACCGACTTGGATAATCCATAGCCGTAAAGGATCAGCGGTATTGAACGCTGATGGGTCCTTGCCGCTCAACAGCCCGCCCTAGAAGGAATTCAGCATACTTTAACGGTTGATGAAGAACAGAAGAGGCCAACCTGCTCTGCTGCTGCCCGTTTTTGAAAAAGGCTGATAACATGGGCAGAGAATTCGGGCATCTGTGAAGGTGGGGCTGGGCAGGGACCAAGGGGAAAGTGACGGTCAACAACCAACCCTGTTTTGTTATATTTGAATTTGAGTGTGGTGGTATAATAAGTCCGGAAATTTGATCCGTTTAATCAATCTGGCGTTGCCGAGATGAGGTGGTGGTAGATATAATTAGAATAGATGGAGAATGGCGATGTGGAGGGCGATGTGGAGGGCTACCAACTTGATTCAACTTCAAGGCTGTGGCTGCCAACTTGATAGAAATGGGGAAAGAAATTGAGAAAAGGAAACTGGAAAGGAGTTTTGTTTTGGTCCTGGACTTTTCGTTCTTTAAATAACAAAACCTCAAGGAGAAGGTCGTCAATAGATCATAAATAGACCTCGAAACGCACAGAAACGGTCTCGTATCACGCCTCTCTTGGATAAGAATAGCAAATTGAAACTCGACGAGTCCGCCCGGATGTCAGGCGTAGTGTTGGCATTTTTCTGGTTCTTTGACATCGGATATGGCTGATCGTGTCTGCGATCAAGGTATACGTTTTTTTTCTCGCAGCAGTGGAAGTTCTCCTTGTCAGCAACTGAACAGAAGTAAGCCGAGCCGAGGAGACGTGGCGAGTTGCAGAACCAATAGTTGCAAGTCTAAGAAAGATATAGCATTCCGCGTGGTAGAGTCGCGGCATAGACGATACATGGGATGTCGATATAGCAAGACAAGGAAATAGAGTATACAAATCTTGGGAAGTAGTAAAAACAACCTGCTGTACAAAATTATTAGTATTAGCCCAAAGCAAACAACAGACGAAGGGAAACAAGAACGCAGTTCTAAATGCATGGAGACCACCTGGTCTCGAACCACGAAAAATTAAAAAGCCATCGTAAAGTCGTGAACAAAGTCCGTTAAAGCAAACGTAAATAGTTTGAGGGTGCAACTAGAAATCGGAATCAAGATCAGTATCGAAAAAGCCAACAACAGCCCAGAAACCTGAACGCTGAACACGCACTTCCTTTTCGTCCATCTCGCGTCTTTGCCTCCCACCATTTTCCTGACTTGTCGAAGATGAGAAGCACCTCTCCCTTCTTGAACGCCAACTCGTTCGGATCATCCTTCGATCCTTTGTCTGAAAAACAACAATCAGACTTTGCTAGAAAAAAAAAAAAACAAAAACAAAAACATACACTCAAACAACGCCTCCGCCCTCCACTTCGCCGCCGAATCCGGTGCAGTAGCCACCATAAGCGCAGGAGGCTGGGTGTCCGCCGGCTCCTCAACCGCAGCAGTCGCACTCCCACTATCCGGCCTAATACTCGCAGGCGCATGCGATCCCAACATACTCCCCTCTCGCGGGTCCATCACCCCACTCCGTGCATGCTCCGTCGACACACTCGTCACCGTGCCCCGCCCGCCCGCGACGGGTGGCGGGGTATACACGCTCCAGTGCCCGCTCGCTGTGGGTCTCCTCGGCTTTTGCAATCGGTTCTGTTCGACCTTTTCACGCTCCTCCGGGCTCAGGTCCTCCAGCCGGCCTTCGTACCGTGCGGAGACGCCGCCGTTCTGCGGCGGGGTGGAGAACGCGTCCGTGCTGCGCGAGATTTTTTCCACCTTGTGCTGCTCCGTCGTCTCTTGCTGCTGTGTGGGGTTCAGCAGGCGCGCAATGTGGGATTGAGGCGGAGAGGTGAAGAAGAAAATCCAGAGGAGGTCGACTATGGCGACAAGGAGCCACCCGGCGCCTGTTGCCTTCATAGCAGGGATGGGGACGTGGATCGTCTGGTCGACACTGAACAGCGCAAATACCGTCACCATCGCCGCAAGGACGGATATCTGGGTTCCATACGCGTGCACCGCGTCGAAGGTGGATGATCCGATGAGGACTTGAATAACGAGAAGGGTGATGATGATTTGGATGACGATCGGGAACCATAGAATACGAACTGCAGCTCCGCTAACTGTGATAATCCAACATATCAGAAGGTTTTAAGGAGAAAGAACCAAAACACCCACTCGTAGCAGCCACAACAGCCTGCGAAACCAAAGCCACCAGCCACGAAATCTAATGGACCGTTCAGAACGGGCTATGACGCGCACACCCAGATCGTCACTCACCACCCCAAGCACAAAAGTGACCAGCAGGAACGTCGATCTGCTGCCTCTTTCCTGGACCTCGGAATGGGAAACGACAGCGTCAGAGCCGCGAGGCGTCTTCTCATTCATAACCACGGCATTCTCCTCCGCTGGCGGATTTGGATTTTGCGCCTGCTCCACCACTACTGCCTCTGACACAGGCCTCTCCGATGCGTAGCTAAGTGTATGCGACATGCGCTATCCGTATAACGTCAAGTGTGTCGTGTATCGCGAGTTAAAAGTAGAGCTAGGCCGTTCTGAAAGGTATCTCTGCGAGTGCAGGTAGGTGGTAAGGGTTGAAAGGCGGAATAACACCGGGCAAAGCCTCGAGGAGAGTTCCCTTCTCTGGTTGGATCCAGGGTCCACGATCGCTGGGAAATAAATGGGCTATGTTTGGACGACGGAAGCATTCCGGCAGCGGTGGGAATATTCAAGCGGAGACTGTTTTGCTCTGGAAGGGGGCAGCGGAAGAGAGCGCTCGTTCCAGACGAGAGGGAATATTGTCGGGCGGCGGGGTGGTGGGGGAAAGAAAGAAATCTAGAGTTGGTCGCTTTATATACTTAAGAACAGTGGCATCGTCGCCCCGATCGGACTTTGTAAAGTAGCTCTTTCCTCACAATCACCACGTCGCCAGATTCGCCCCTGCCCCGTTGCACCAGCATGGTCGCTCTTCGCCAATCCTCTGCAGTAAGTTTCTGCCTTACTCCTCGCATGGGACTCTTTGTCAGTGACTTGGCGATCGATATGTGGAGTGGAGGGATTCGATGACATGTAAATCATGAGTAAGTATATGCCAGTTCTCTTTCATTCATGTCCAATAGAATGTTCTCTAGGATATTTGGGAAGCCGATATGCGCTAACTTGAGGGTGGAGGATCTGATAGACACGAATACCAAGGTACGGGCGTGGTTATATCTCAGAATTCGCGGTCTCACAACACCAGTTCAAATCAGGGCTCAGACACTCAGCTAGGTGCGTTGTTTATGTGTGCCTCCCACCTGGACCACCCGACATGCTTTGCAGGTGGACATCAAGCAAATTTCAAGGTATATGCGGGTTTTTTTCTCTCGAATACGTCATCCTTGCTCATGTCTCCTGCGTATTTTTATCTAGCAGTGTCACCACCCACTCAAGCATCATAACGGCTTCATTTGTAAGTGCGACCGGGAGTTACATGGATCATATTTTTCGTCACTTAATCCTCGTTTCAGCTGAACGGAACCCCAAATCGTCCATTGCCGCCCCCCTCCTGTCAATACTCCTAAGGACTGATTCGAGGCGCGTTCTTATACACCAAATGAGTCATCCGCTAGCTCGGTTGGTAGACATCGCGTATTATAGTGTATCTGGGTCGTTTGTTGTAACTATATGCGTATGTATATCAGTCTTTACGTTCTCTCAGTATAGATTAAGGTTGTGTATAGTCATACAAGCGCAATACATCAATTTTACCCCCTATCCAACGGTGAATTTAGACCCCAGCACAGCAGATGCGGTACCGCTCGCAGGCTCGCGCGTGCATTAATGGACGTAAAGTGTAGAAGAAATGTTATAACAATGTACGTAGAATGATAGAGATTTGCGAAACTACGGTAAAACTATTGACATAGGTAATTTTATGTATATTGTAAGAGAGTCTAAGAAAAGGTTAACATTTAGCCCAGATTGTACTGGCGGGAAAATTTGTGGTGATACGCTGTGTATAACACAGCTGGCACCGGTCACTGTTTACCAAAGAAACAGCACTAAAAAACAGGTCTTCTGTTTTCTTTGTCTATTTCTGTGACAAACAGCCCGTCGGCCTTTCCTTTTTAAGTATCCCCGACCTGCTTTTTCTTTGAGAAACAGCCAATAAAAACAGAAGACATATTTTTATTGGCTGTTTCTCTCGAAAACAGCTGCCGCTGTCAGCTGTGTAATAAATAACGAGAGCACATAAGTGCCAGTAATTGAATCCCGGCTTTCCACAGGGATTAATCTACGTAGTAAAGAGGCTCTGATATTGCCGTCAAACATATACTTTTCCTTCTCAGTTTCTTCCAGTCAACATTCAACTCCAGCTTTTTTGAGAGCCAATTTGAATCGAAGAGTTCCTTATGACGAGATCTTGGCCACTCCCGGAATATGAATTTCACAGGTGTCGAACCGGGTGATGAAAATCGATCCTCTTGCAAAACATTGAAAAGCTCAGACCATGGCAATATAGAGATATCGTCCAAAGAAAACATTTGGAGAACGATGTCAATGACAAGTTCGAATGGCGATTTAAGTTTTTGAGGGAGAGTCTGCAATATGGCAGCGATGGATGGGGTATTGGAATCGTAGAAGTCCTCTTCTTCAGATGTGGGGTAACCTCGCACGGAACTCCGAAGGGTCAAGTTGTGCAGATTGTGAAGCAATCCGAGGTTTTGTAAGGCAGAGCTTGGGTGTGGTTGGAGAGAGTCTTGAGTATAGGTAAGTTGATAATCACCTACGTAACAACAAGAGTGAATTCACTTGGGGTTAATTAAAAAGTACTGGTAGTCAAGACTTGAAACAAACCATATATGCCCACTTCCAGGTCAAGGCTCTCAAGGGTGTTTGCGCACAGCGCCAAGATCTTGTCGACGTCCGATGCTAAAAATTCATGACTTGCTAGTTTCAGCCCGGTGAGGGGTGTGAAATCTAATGGTGAATAGACTTGATCAAATTGGTTGACGAATTGTTCTCCATTTCGTTGTCTGGGTGAATCAAAGCCAATATTAGTGTTTTGAAGTCCGGTCAGGTCCGGTTTTTTGACCTTCCGAGCTCAGGACCGGGACCGGGACCGGTCCCTCCTTCCTCAAATTCTGCAAAAAACCGGACTGGACCGACCAGGACCGGTCCTGAGCGGTCTTGTGCAGTCTTTTGCGGTTGCGCGACCGGTCTGAACCGGTTGCGGTTGCAACCAGTTGGCGACCGGTTCAAGACTGGTCTTTGTAGGTGATTCTCGTACTTTACGCACTGGACAGTACTTTTTTTAATTATATGTGTCTAAGATTTCTTAAATCAAAAGAATATAGTCTGAAATAAGTTCATTCATTATTTTTACGCTAAGTTCTGCCATTTCCTGATCTATCTAACTCCATCCAACCTTTGCAAACGAAAGTTTGCTTACCGGAGGCATTTTGAAAAATGCCTCCGGTAAGCAAACTTTCGTCATCCAAGGTAGGATGGCGAATCTCTTCAGGTTCGGAAGGCATGTTGCAATGTCGTAGAGGGGGAAATCGGACCTCAAAGAACTACAAAAATCAGGATCATGTTTGAAGTTGCTGCTGTGGTGTTTCAACCTGTCTGCGACGTGTATTTCCAGGTTTCGAACATAGTCGGCTAGGTGATGCGCCTTTTGACTCTTTATGAGGGTTAAGAACCTTTTCCCATCACATCCTTGATCCTCCGTAAAGATTATACCCTCGGATACGCGCACAGTGTTTTGCAAAATCTGTATATCACGGAAAATGTGTTTCTGGCACAATGCTGTGAGGGTTCGATTTGCATATGAACATGCAACGAGAGTCTGTCGGCGGTCAGAAGTCAGTAGGTCGATATTCGCGACGATAAGCTCCAGGAGTTCGAAAGGAATATGAAGCTCTCTAGACATCTTGGAGTAATTAAACCGTTCACATTGAAACACAGAGTTAGAGAATGGAAAATGCCACCACAATTATGATGGTGTTCAACAGTCAAGTTACTGAGTTATTCGAAGCTCAAGGACAGTCAACTAGTCACGTGTGTGCTTCAGACGAGATCATCCGCTTTTCTCCTTCATAAGTCCTTGTTTCCTCCTCTAATCATAAATTCGGCCACCAGTCTACCTTTCAATGATCTAAACTAAACAAGGAAGCCCTATGCCATGCACTATTGTCTAGTTCTCTTTATGAGGCCCAATCTTAGGCTAACCTAGGGGAGAAATTAGAATCCTCATTTTTGCAGACATGGAAGATTTGCTTGCAAAACCAGCCGTCTATGGATTTGACTTACTCTTGACCTAAAGGATCCATCTGGCTCACAAACTATGACTCCAAAAGCCTAAATTACATAGTTTGACACAGCTCTCCGCCTGTCTGTTGGTTTATGTATGGCAGCAAAGTCATACGACCATTCACCTTCTTCAGACGCACCAACTACCCTCAATTATGGCTTCCGCTGCCACGCCACTATTCATCCATGCTCTAGGAAATCCTGATAACAAACCTGCACTATATGGAACAGTCATTTCCGCTGCAACCTATGGGATGGTCCTCGCGATTTCTGGCAAGTGTTGCAGGCTCCTGCCACCTGTGGTGACTACATTTATACATGACCTAGTGGCAGTTGCCTGGGACCTGGATATGGAATATCCGGGAGTTTGCCTGGCTACCATTTTAGGAAGCACCTCTGCAAAAGCCCTCCTGGGTGCCGGAAATGCCGGGGTAGGCTAGTGATGGCTCTCGGGGGGCCGGTAGGGTGTTTGACATGCTGAAAAATCCAGGGGGAGGGGCGGGATATGGCTAGAAAAGCGCAGGGGGGCGGGGATGTACAAACAATGTACAAACAATGCACCAATTTGATCCTTGGGCGGTATTTTCGCTTCTGAGCGGGATATGGGTCGATTCACGGCGCCAAAATTTGTGCAGTCGGTTACAATATATTATCTGTACCCTATCCACCCTTTAGCGCGCGTCAAACGAGGCGGGAATGGGTGGATTAGAGAATGAGCATTTGGATGAGCTCTATTTTTAGTTCACGCATATTCCGAAAGCGGAAATTAGCCCCGAGATGATTTGATGGGCTCGTTTTCGCTCTCCCGTGGCTCTCCCGTTGCTGTCCCCTTAAAATAAAATATATCATTGTATTCTCCTAAAAAATGCGAACAAAATGATACCAATTTCGTCCCCTGATCCCCCTTAGAAGCCGTGAAATGACTTCTCAAATACCCACACCCTGCAATCTGGTTTGCTTTACAGTTCATACCTCACACCTTAATTATATAGAGAAACAATGATATGTATATTGATTAATACGAGACAAAGGTACCCTACAGGCTAACCTAGTGAACAAGACAACAAAAAAAGTAAAAAGTAGAGGGGGAACGGCGTGAACAAGGACTCTCACGCCACTCGTATTTGGTACCCATCCATACAGCGGGCTCGCGCAGTCCATCCGTGCAAGCCGGTAGTGACGCATGGGGATGAAGGTAAAGGAACGAGAGGCAGTGGGCGAGCTGGTGGCGTGATTCGGTTGGGTTAGACGCGAGAGGGCGAGAGTATGATGAGGTAAGATGATGAAGGGGATATGTGAGGAGATGAGCTGCCACGTCGGACACGAGCGAGAGGTAAGGCAACGAGAGCTACTGCAGCTGGCTCGTCGCTGACACCTGCGATATGGGCCTGAGAGACGGTGGTGACGGGGTTCGGTTCGAGGGTGACAGAGCGCGAGAGCTGTTGAAGCTGGCTCGTCGCCTACAGCTGCAATAAGGGAACCAGAGGCACTAGGTAAAAGGGGGTAGTGCGGTTCAGTTCGAAGGTGAAGGTGTGCAAGAGCTGTTGTAGTTGGCCCGTCGCCAACACCTGCGAAAACGGAACGAGAGGCAGTGGGTGAGCTGGCGTGAATTGTCGGGTTAAGCGACGTGTGATGCTAGAACCGTGAATGCTATTGCACTCATCTCGTTTGAAGAGGTGAGAGGCATCGCGACCGCGAATGTTGACGTGTTCGTGTTGGTTTCCTCGGTCAGGTTCGCGAGGCTGTGAAAGTCAAACTGGGCGGTTGCGGAGACAGCGTTCGCGTTTATTCCCTCGATAGTGTTGATGGGGTTGAGGGCTTGAGGTGCGTCGGTCTGCAGGTTGAGCTGGAGGAGCAGTCGCAGGGCTGGCATTCCTACCTTCCGACTTGGAGGGAGGATGAGGCTTGTTGTCAGTGTCGATCGACCTGTTGAAGCAGCGATAAGGTTGATGGGGCGGCATAGGCGGCGCTAGGCTAGCGCCAGCATAGGTTATGACAAGGAGGGCATGATATCGGTGTTGCCCTACGCCCTGTGTGATTTCAGTAGATAGGTAGCGAACGAAAAAAGGGTACATATGGACACATACCAGGCGGGTCCCCCACTTCCTGGGCCTCCCCTCATCCACTCCAGCCTTTCAGCTCCTATCTGGTCCCTCCTATGCCGACCAGCATCCCTTTGCGAGAGAAGAGACACACGAACTCGCAAGATGCAGCCTCGGGCAGTGGCGGCAGGTTCGTGATCAGTATTGCAATCTATTTCAATTTGAAAGTCTTGAGTATAATCATCACATTCAAAAAGAAAGGCTTACCTGTTAAGATTCGGGGGTACGATGGGACGAGGCAGTGAAGTAAGAGAGATGAGGAAGGTGGTGGTGATGGAAAGAACGAGGCTGGTTGATATGTTGTAAGCTGACGTTGAACTTCGCGGGCCGTGCAATCCCGGAACTGGCCGCCTAATGCCTAGGTCGACGCCGACGACATTGGAGAGAGCAGAAAAATAAACTGAGCTGAGAGGATGGTTTCAATGAGAATTTTAAGTAATACTACCGACTACATTTGAGTAAATAAAACATTTAACTCTCGCAGTGAAGGTAATTGTGCCGGAGAGGTGATTTCGGTATCATTGTCTCACATTCGAGAAGCCATACCTCGAGGATTGGAACACATATTCCAACAAAAATTGCATTTCAGAGAGTGGCTAGTATGTATTCTTTAAAGCAGATACCTCGGAAAAGATTCGAAGAACTTTTTTTAAAAAACCTCGATACTCAGCTCTGCAACTTCATTGAGCCATACATTACAGCGCTTTGCAAAAAGGATGGCAGTAACGGGCCGGGAAAGAAAAGAAAAGGAAAAGCAACCCTGCCGTAGGGTTTGTCCGATTCTCTCACTTCTAGTCGGTAGATACGTACAAAAATTGGCAGAAACTATCAGAAAGGCCGTCTCTACCATTCTGTGGGTTTTTGTAAAGGTAGGATTCGTTTTTCAATCGGACCTGTGTATGCAAGCTACGAGTGGCCCAAAGTGGTAACCCTAAACTCAGTGTTCGCCCGTCTCTAACTCATCCGCCTCACATTCAACATTTTTGGTACGGAAAATCTCCATTAGTCTTTAGGATACAATCTAGGGCTATATATCTTCTTAAATTGCCCTTTTCCGTCTGTCCAAGGAGGCAGAAGTGGCGATTTTGCGATGAGTCCCAATCTAGGGTTTATTTGCCTTTCTTTTCTTTCCACGGCCCGATACTGTCAACCTTTTTGCAAAGTGCTGTAAGAACATCTCATTGTGTACTGACCTATCATTCCTCCGGACTCATGTATCTGCATTATAGAAATTTATAAAACGATTGAATTAGCATGCTAATAGCCCTCTAATGCTTGTAGTTGGTCTATTCTGTCAAGGAGTATTGTAGAATTGGGTGGAGTGAGTGCGCATGGTGTGTATTCTGAGTGTGACATATTGTATTTACTTTATATATCCTTAAAAGCTAGGAATATTAGGCTAAACAAGTCCATTGACCTATCCCGCTGATTTATGCGCTCTCGGATCTGCTGGGGACTGCCTCGAAGAGGTTGCAGACTTCGAGAACGGATCGGAGACTTGTCGGTCCGTGTGTCCGAGCCAATCGGGTCGGTTGCGGAAACGGCCGGGCAGCACTTCAACGACGTGTGAACGTTGTTGATGTTGGCTTCAACCACCACAATCGCCTCTCCCTCCCTCTCCTTTGGCCGTTCCGACCCCGAAAGATGTAATAACTCAGGTAAGTCGGCGTCTATTCACATAAATTCAGTGTTGACTGACTGTTCTATTTAGGCTTGATAAACTTCGCTGCAACATCCTGCGCCAATCCCTTCTTCCAAGTCTGTGTGCCGACTCAGGAGGGATTTCGACGAGAGTTGAGGGGCTAGGATTGCAAGGGGAGGCCCTGGAAGAGGGAGACCCGCCTAGTACGTGCCAAATCGAGTCATACGACTCGATTTGTTTCCCTTGTCATTGATCCGTCCACAGGCTCACCCGACCCATCCAACTACGCAGGGCAAACGCGGACGATGGTTGCATCGCCTTCACTCTTTCCAGAGTAGCTCGGGGTGTATCCGGGATCAATACCAGTCCACCCCTCTTCCACCCGCTCGTCTGCCTCATCAGCACAACCACCGCCATCGTTCACGGCGACGCGTAAGAAGGCAGGCGTCGTCCAATCGTGACGATGTTGTTGTCAATACCGCCTCATTGACTGCCGCCCAGCACCTCGTCGACGCCGACCCTCCCCAACATCCCGCACCTATACCAACAATGCGAGGTATTTCTTAGGCTGTGATACATGCAACACCGCCGCACCAGGAACGCAGACGACGTTCGCAGTCGCATTCCCCTCCTCTCCACTAGGTTGGGTGTATCCAGACCCAATGCCAGTTCCTGATCATGCCACCGTCCCTCTGATCGCCACGTACGATATTGCACCACTACGTGCTCGGCCCGCCCTGCCCCACCCCGCCAGCTGAAGTTTCACAATGGTCACTACGTGTCGTTTGACAGCGACGACCCACCGTCTACCCTCTCGCAGCGCTGGTACCCTCGTCGGAACTTGCTTCCCATGCTTCGAATCGCACCCCGCTACCTGCCCATGCACCGGCTACCAAAGCTGCGAGTGCTATGCAGAGGCTCCGTTGCTTCCATCGTCAAACCCAACCCATCCACATCACCGCCAGCTCACCACCAGCACCCGTTACCAGCATCAAGACGGCTTCAACGCTCGATGATGAGCAGGTTGCGGCCTTCTTGCATCCCTATCATCCTCGTCTCATATCACAACGTCGACTGAGTTGACTAGAGCATTTTGGCAGCCACTGAATGGACTGAGAGTCACGAAGATGAAGGACGGCGGACGGCGCGGGTCCTGACCGACTCGCGTCGGACCATTTTTCTTTTATCTCTTGTTCATTAGGTTACCTATAGAGTACATGCTGTAGCACAGATATTATTATTACTCTTGCACTATTTAATTGAGGTTGGAGGCATGAACGGCAAAGCAAACGATGTAGAATCAAGCATTTCGAGGGTGTCATGTCATCTGAATAGTCGGAATGACATTTCTGACCTTCCTGTGGGTTTTAAGAAATAAAATTGGTATCAGTGGGTTCGGATTTTTTAGGAGAATATAACGACGTGTTTTATTTGAAGGGGACAGCAACGGGAGAGCCACGGGAGAGCGAAAACGAGCCCATCAAATCATCTCGGGGCTAATTTCCGCTTTCGGAATATGCATGAACTAAAAATAGAGCTCATCCAAATGCTCATTCTCTAATCCACCCATTCCCGCCTCGTTTGACGCGCGCTAAAGGGTGGATAGGGTACAGATAATATATTTTAACCGACTGCACAAATTTTGGCGCCGTGAATCGACCCATATCCCGCTCAGAAGCGAAAATACCGCCCAAGGATCAAATTGGTGCATTGTTTGTACATTGTTTGTACATCCCCGCCCCCCTGCGCTTTTCTAGCCATATCCCGCCCCTCCCCCTGGATTTTTCGGCATGTCAAACACCCTACCCGCCCCCCAAGAGCCATCACTA
Source organism: Galerina sulciceps (assembly GCA_023014345.1). Classification (NCBI taxonomy): domain Eukaryota; kingdom Fungi; phylum Basidiomycota; class Agaricomycetes; order Agaricales; family Galerinaceae; genus Galerina; species Galerina sulciceps. The sequence goes on from JAEDXJ010000043.1 coordinate 556,895, forward strand.
GCCTACCCCGGCATTTCCGGCACCCAGGAGGGCTTTTGCAGAGGTGCTTCCTAAAATGGTAGCCAGGCAAACTCCCGGATATTCCATATCCGTGGATCAGGCAACTGCCATTGATTGATATAGAAATGTAGCCACCATGGCTGCTCCTGCTGCAAACGAAGTACATATACTCCAAGAAAATGCAAAAATTCTTTATCGCTTACACGATTTTCATGCTCTTAATGAGTACTGGCGCCATCATCGAGGAAATTATCTATATTCATAGCAGCATTTTCTGTCCACCTGTTTTCATAAGCGACGACGGAACCAATATTGCACATGCCAGAGTGTTATTCTTCGACGAAGATAGTGCATTTTTTCTACCACTCACCGTCTGGGGCGCGGATGGATTGATGGTAAGAAAATCTCATAATATGTAGCCATTACCGAACTATTTCTCTGCAGATTTGGCGCTGTTGGATTATATACACTGGTGTGTCGCGCCTTGCTCGGGTCGTCTTATTCTTGGTGCTTGGAACACTTGCATTCATATCTTTGGGTAGGCATTGTCCTTTTGAATTCCTCTCAAACTAATTTGACTTTGTGATAGTTGGAGGAGTGCTATATCTTCTTTCACCTGAGATCATTCTCAGCTGTGTCCTTGTATTGACTTCCAAGAAGTCACTGGCTCCTATAGTGTTTTGAAGTCCGGTCCAGTCCGGTTTTTTCGCGTTTTTGGCAAGGACCGGGACCGCAACCGGTCCTAGAAATTCCCAAATGGTCAAAAAACCGGACTGGACCGATTAGGACCGGTCCTCGTCGGTTTTTTGCAGTCCTGGACCGGTCCTGGTCTTAACCGGTTGCCGACCGGTCTCAACCGGTTTTTCGACACATTATCGTCATTATTTAGCATAGTTGTATCAGTGTAACTTGTAGAGATCATATATACCTTTAAAACGAGTCCAAGAACGTTAAATTCCGTTGAGAATTGGTGATTCTACGGAAATATTCTCCATTTCCTACACTTTTGGGAGTTTCAAAATGGTTTTTTTTATTTCTCAGCGAGAACTTTGTCTAAAATTATGATACATAGTGCGTTTTAAAGGGAAAAATAAGGACTACTAAACTACCGGTTTGGACCGGTCCTAGAACCGAAAACCGGTCTTCTGTAAGGGGAACTCCGTTCCGGCCCCTTACTCCGGCCGATACGTCGGCTGCTAACCCGGTCATTGCATCAGCCACTACGTCTGCTGCCATGCTAGCCCTGCCCCAAACACATCCGGACGCAAAGCCCCTTTACGTCCTGCTGCACCGACGCAGACTACAATAGCTCATAGTCTGTATGCATCCGATTCCCATCCGCCTGCCGGCCGTTATGTCCGCCGGTCACTGCGTCGGCCTGTCACTACGTCCACTGCACCCTTTCCGTCCACTGCACTCTTTCCGTCTGCTCCATCCCTTCTGGACTCCGCTGGAAACACTGCGCCACACATTTCCCCATCGTACCATGTTCATTTAATTTATTATTCATGTCGTACCACTTCCCAGTACATATAGCTCTCACCTGCAGTGGGATACGCATCCTTTCCTCTTCGGATCCCCTGCTAGGTGAGTTAATTGTTAGTTTAGTTGATTACTTAATAAACTAAAACTTCGGATCCCCTGCTAGTCTGCCCGCTCCGCCCGACTCTCTGTCCCTGGCGCTCCGGCTCGCGGTTGCCCTTACAGTAGGAAAGGATCTTCTCAGAGAGCCGTTTCCGCGAATTTAGTGCCCACCATAGCAACTTACGGAGTGCACGGCGAGTCCTCCTTCAGTTCCGTGACCACCAAATTCCAGACACCCCTCTCTTCTCCAATGCCCGGAGGTCACGCTGGAACTCAAAGCTTTGACATGGTGGAGGATGACCGAATCATCGCCCTCGAACGAGAGTTAGCCGAACTCCGGCAACAGGGAACCCAAAACAACACCCTACTCCAAAAAATTGCCACCCAGCTTGAAATTATCCCCCCATGATCCGTCCGAAACACTCCCTCTCCCTCTCCCTCTCATTTATACCCTGATCTGCCCCGGAAGAAGACTTCCATCCGACCCTCTCCCCTGCCGGACTTTAACGGCGACCGGACGAAAGGGAAGGCGTTCCTTATGTCCTGTCGGGCGTACATACATCTTGTCCCGGAGGCGTTCGATAACGAGGCCCAACAGATCATCTGGGCCATGACGTTCATGAAATCCGGTCGCGCTTCAACCTGGGCGCAACGGATGTTCGCATTGGAGGATGCGGAAGGCCTGCTGTTCTCGGACTGGTTCGACTTTGAACAGGAATTCTGGAAGCTGTTCACCCCGGCCAATGCAGCGGCCGTAGCCATTAACAAGCTGGAGGGTTCGTCTTATTTCCAGCGCAACCGCTCGGTCGACGATTACCTGGACGAATTTCGCGATCTAGTGTCTGACTCCGGCTATACGGACCCACGGAACATCATTGTTAAGTTCCGTAGGGGCCTGGACCGCCGGATTTCGCAGGGAATCGCCGGGATGACTCAAGAGAGGCCCTCGGACGTGGACCTGGATGCATGGTATGATCTGGCCGTCTGCATTGACGAAAACCGGGCAGCCGACGAAGCTTTCCTTGCTTCGTACCGCTCCCTGGCCGTTCCAACTTCGGCCGGAAGTCAAACAACCTACCGCGGGAGCCTTATACCCGTACCAAAGGCACCCGCGGCTCCGTTCCGGTTTGCACATTCCACTCCAATGCCTGGAAACCCGGTCCCCATGGACATCGACGCAGCGCGAAAGAAAGCAGCGCTCCCCCAGAACTGCAGAAGGTGCGGAGAGCTTGGACATTGGGCCAACAACTGCCCCCACCGCTTCGACGTCCGGCACATGTCTGCGGACAAGATCCAGACAGTCCTGGAAGACATGCTCGCAAAGTTGGATGTAGTTTCGGAAGAACCAGTGGAAGAGACACTGCCAGCACCGGCCGAGGATTTTGTACCCTGCAACGAGTGATTAGTACGCCCCCGTTGCTTAATAAAAATCGTTTTGCTGTTCTTGAAGTGGAGACCCTCACGGAAGAGAATGCAGACGATGAAGACGTGCAAAAATTAACCTCTGCTCCGGACGACGCCCTTCCATCCGCCCCGGGCGATAGTACCCTTTCGTCCGAGCTGGATGATAGTATCCTTTTGTCCGAACCGGACGATAGTACTCTTCCATCCGAGCCGAAGCGAGCTTCAACGCCCCGATGGCCGAAATGGGAGAAAATGATGCATCCGAAGCTGGTGATCAATGCTCTTTCCCCCGGACCCACTTCACTCGTCCTCCCGATACATCTTAAGACCACGGACACTATGGTAGAGACGTCGGCTGATGCCCTCGGAGACACGGGTGCCACTGGTGACTTCATTGATGAGGACTTTGTTGCCGAAGCTGGCCTTCCGACCCAAAATTTGTCACATCCGATCCCAGTCTTTAATGTGGATGGAACTCCAAATGAAGCCGGACTCATTTCCAAAGCCGTGGACGTTATAATGACCTATGGAACACACTTGGAGCGGATACTCCTCGCGGTCACTAAGCTTGGGAAGCAGAAGGTGATCCTCGGGTACACCTGGTTCAGAAAACACAATCCGGAAATTGATTTTCCCTCCGGAACGGTGAAAATGACCAAGTGCTCCCCCCGATGTTGCTCCGGCTGTTGCACAGAGCTATGCGAGGAACGGCGGATACAAAAGGCTGAAATCAGGCTCTTAAAGGCGTGCAGAGCCAGCGAACTCCCGGACCTTATTGACGACTACGACGACGACGACGAAGAGGAAGAAACACCCCCACCATCCTCTTCGGATGATTGTTTAGAGGACGGAGATCGCATTTTCGCAACCGGGCTCCTTCCGGATGCTCAAGAGATCCGTGCCACCTCTACAATCTCTCAACGTCTTGCCGAAGCCTTTAAATGAAACTCTGAGCCGGCCGATTTCAATCAGCATGTCCCCGAGCACCTGCGCGACTTCCATGATGTATTCTCCAAAGAATCCTTTGACAGTCTACTGGATCCGAAACCCTGGGACCACGCCATTGAGCTCGTACCGGATGCTAATCCCCGGAGCTGCAAGGTGTATCCATTAGCCGTGAACGAACAGAAGGAGTTAGATGCGTTCATTAAAGAGAATCTAGACTCCGGACGCATCTGCCCTTCTAAGTCTCCAATGGCCTCACCCGTCTTCTTCATCAAGAAGAAGGATGGATCACTTCAGCTGGTACAGGACTACCAGACGTTAAATTCCATGACGGTGAAGAACAAATATCCACTGCCGCTTATCTCGGAGCTTATCAACAAGCTTCGGGGGGCTAAGTACTTCACCAAACTGGACGTCCGGTGGGGCTTCAATAATGTCCGGATGAAGGAAGGAGACGAATGGAAGGCTGCATTCCAGACGAACCGAGGGCTGTTTGAACCTTTGGTCATGTTCTTTGGACTCACGAATAGCCCGGCCATGTTCCAAACCATGATGAATGACATCTTTGCAGATCTCATCTCGGAAGGAGTGGTTGTGGTCTACCTCGATGACATCCTTATATTCACGGAGACTTTGGAAGAGCACCGGAAGGTAACCCGGCGGGTACTCGAACTCTTAGAGGCGCATAAGCTGTACCTGCGGCCGGATAAATGCGAGTTTGAGAAAACCACGGTTGAGTACCTCGGAGTGATCATCTCCCACAATTCGGTTGGCATGGACCTGGTCAAAGTTGCTGGAGTTGCGGAATGGCCAGAACCGTCAAACAAGAAGGAGGTTCAGTCCTTCTTGGGCTTTACCAACTTCTACCGAAGGTTCATCCGCGATTTCTCCAAGCACGCCCGGCCGCTCTTTGATCTCACCCGGAACGATTCCAAGTGGCACTGGGGCTCAGAGGAGCAAGAATCCTTTGACCGGTTGAAAGGCGCAGTTACGTCCGCTCCGGTCCTGCTCTCTCCAGACTCTATGCGCGCGTTCCGAGTTGAAGCAGACAGTTCAGACTTTGCAACCGGAGCCGTACTGTCCCAGGTGTCTCCGGAAGATGATAAATGGCATCCGGTTGCGTTCTACTCCAAGTCCCTCTCGCCAGTTGAACGGAACTATGAGATCCATGACAAGGAAATGCTTGCCATCATCCGCTCCCTACAAGAGTGGCGGCACTTCCTTGAAGGCGCGGAACATCAGTTTGAGGTCTGGACCAATCACAAGAACCTGGAGTATTTTATGACTGCAAAGCAACTCAACCGCAGGCAAGCCCGTTGGTCATTAGTGCTAGCCCGGTTCGATTTTCTTATGCGTCATAAACCCGGCCGTACCATGGGCAAACCGGACGCATTATCCCGCCGGTCCGACCATGGAACGGGTTCTAGTGATAACTCGGACATAACACTCCTGACTCCCAAGTTCTTTGCGGTTCGCGCTATGGAAGCTGTGGAGACCACCGGACCAGAGGCTGATATCCTCCGGGACATCCGCAAGGGTGTAAAGGACCCGGCCGTTGAGGAACCGGTTACAAAAGCGGTTCAAGAGCTCAGGAAATCATCCAATCGATCCCTCCGGTCCGGCGAATGGTCAGAACGTGACAGCCTGCTTTACTTCCGAGGCCGGATATACGTTCCCCCAACTTCAGACCTCCGCCGACGGATTGTATCCCTCTGCCACGATACGCGGATTGCTGGGCATGCAGGACGGTTTAAAACCCTAGAGTTGGTCTCATGGAATTACTGGTGGCCGAACATGTCTCGTTATGTTGGAAGATACGTCACCACCTGCGACATGTGCCTCTGGACCAAAGTTCAGCACCGTTTGCCCTCTGGAGAGCTGGTACCGCTTCCGATTCCGGAAGAAAGGTGGCACACCATTAGCGTGGACTTCATTGTGGAGCTTCCAGACTCGGCCGGTTACGACACCATCATGGTAGTCGTAGACTCGGCTGGGAAACAAGGTCACTTCATTGAAACAACCACAACGATCACAGCTGCCAGAGCCGCACAACTGTTCCTTAAGCACGTTTGGAAGCTGCATGGACTCCCCTGGAAGGTTATTTCCGACCGCGGGTCACAGTTCATTGCAGAATTCATGAAGGAGCTGTACCGGCTGCTCGGAATCCAAGCCGTTCCGTCCACCTCCTATCATCCACAGACCGATGGACAAACGGAACGTGTCAACCAGGAATTAGAGCAGTACATCCGGGTATTTGTTGGTGAAAGACAGGACGACTGGCACGGGCTCCTACCACTTGCCGAGTTTGCATACAACAACCATGTCCACTCCGGAACGCAACACGCCCCATTCCTCCTGGACACTGGGCGTCACCCCCAGATGGGTTTTGAACCGCACCAGCCACCCTCCCGGCTCGAGGCAGTCAATGAATTCACCCGCCGGATGAAAGACACATTGGAAGAAGCAAGAGCCGCACTTTCTAAGGCTAAAGATGACATGGCCAGGTATTACAATCAACGCCGCACTCCGGCTCCGGTTTATAAGCCCGGAGACAAGGTTTACTTAGATGCCAGTGATATCCAGACCACCCGCCCTTCCAAGAAGTTCGCGCACCGCCGGCTCGGACCATATCTTGTGGAAAGACAATTGGAGTCAATGCTTACCGACTTCGTCTCCTGGTGTCGCTAAAACGCCTCCACCCGGTTTTTAATGTGATCAAACTGACCCCGGCCCCGGATGACCCAATTCCTGGACGTCAAGCTCCTCCACCGCCTCCGCCGGAGCTTATCAACGGTGAAGAACATTATGTTGTCGAAGAGGTACTTAACAGCCGGATGTTCCGACGGAAGCTTCAATACCTCATCAAATGGGAAGGTTATGGCCCAGAACACAATTCATGGGAGGACAAGAACAACGTAGACTCCCCGGACCTAGTTGCCGAGTTCCATGCCCAAAACCCAGGAGCCCCTTGGCCAATACGTGCAATCACCTTCGGCTCAATTCCCTTCCGTCCGATACCTCAATTAGCATCCGCATCGAGGCACTGCGATTCTGGAGGGGGGGTAATTGTAAGGGGAACTCCGTTCCGGCCCCTTACTCCGGCCGATACGTCGGCTGCTAACCCGGTCATTGCATCAGCCACTACGTCTGCTGCCATGCTAGCCCTGCCCCAAACACATCCGGACGCAAACCCCTTTACGTCCCCCGCACCGACGCAGACTACAATAGCTCATAGTCTGTATGCATCCGATTCCCATCCGCCTGCCGGCCGTTATGTCCGCCGGTCACTGCGTCGGCCTGTCACTACGTCCACTGCACCCTTTCCGTCCACTGCACTCTTTCCGTCTGCTCCATCCCTTCTGGACTCCGCTGGAAACACTGCGCCACACATTTCCCCATCGTACCATGTTCATTTAATTTATTATTCATGTCGTACCACTTCCCAGTACATATAGCTCTCACCTGCAGTGGGATACGCATCCTTTCCTCTTCGGATCCCCTGCTAGGTGAGTTAATTGTTAGTTTAGTTGATTACTTAATAAACTAAAACTTCGGATCCCCTGCTAGTCTGCCCGCTCCGCCCGACTTTCTGTCCCCGGCACTCCGGCTCGCGGTTGCCCTTACATCTTCAAAGACCGGTCTTTTTCCGGTTTTTCATTCTCAAATATCCAAAGACCGGACTGCTGGTCCGGTCTTTTGCGGTCCTGGTCCGGTTTGGTTGCGGTCTTTTTCCAGTCCTGCAACCGGACTTCAAAACACTAGGCTCCTATACCTACTCTGGGAATCTTATTCACAGAAACGTCCCTCAGAAACCTGCTGTTCTTCACCTCCAATGGATTGACCGACCTCATGATCGTTCTTACAGCCTTCGTCAATTTCGTACTGGCTGGGTTGATAGTTGCCCGAATCCTTCTCCATCAACGTTATCTGCGCAAAGTATTGGGAAACGGACACGAATCTGTATACAACAGGATCATGAGCATGTGCATTGATTCGTGCTCGTTGATTGTCGCCAACAGTGTCCTCTTCATCTCTCTCTACTACTCCAGTCTTCCTCATCTTCGACACTTCTTAACAGTTTCAAGTGCGGCTCGGGCTGCTTGTGGCTTTCCTTTACTGATTCTTCCTCACATTTGTGTGTGTTTATTTTGGATTTCATTGGTGCATCGGCTGTCAGCTAACGCAAAAACTAGGCCATTTCGTCACTGTTGATTATTGTCAGAGTTTCCGAAGGAAAAGCCATTGTGGAGATGCCTTCTGGGTCTCAACTACACGTCCCAAGTCTCCATTTTATTAGCGCATCTTCTGAAAGTGAAGAAGCCATTCCTACTGCGCCTTAATCTGGTCCCTTCCTCCTCCATTCGATCTAGTCTCATTTTCCCTTGGCACTGTAGCAAAACTAAATGGACTCTCCTGAGATGATTGACTTTTCTAGCTTTATATTGGTTCTAGCCCATCTTTAGACTTAGAGAGAGTATACAATTGTAGTACCCATTACTTCTGGTGGAGAGATTGTGCGGGTCTTGCCAATCAAATCAAAAGATCCTTGATACTCTACAGTGTCCGGTTCAGGTAGCTATAACTTAGTTGCCTAAAACCCGCGGCACTTCTAATGACCACCTAATCTCTCAGAAGTTTCATTCATGTCTCGTCGTTCTTGTAACTTTGACAATGGCCAAACCGGCCCATCTATCCTAGGCCCAGCAGATATTCAATTTAGTTTGCAAATGATCGGTATCTTCTGTTCAGGAATCGCCTATGGCACTTCGCTTGTATTCCTACTCGACCTTTTCTCCCTCCTCAAGAAGACGAAACAGACTTGCTCGAAGCGTTCGCACCTGCTCCTTTCTGGGTTTTTGATTGGGATGTTTTTACTCAGCACAATGACGATCTCGCAAGGGAGTGTATATCTCACCTTGGCTGACCGTCATCTAGCGCAAATTACAGCCTCAACTACTTTCGGCCCATGGAAGTTTCTCATTAACTTCGGAATGCCGGTTTCCCTGCCTTTCATTGTCATTGTGGCAGACTTATTTATGGCAAGGAGTTCTCGCTTTATACACCTTAATATCATGCAAGCTGACATCATTGTTCGTGATAGATATGGTGCTGTGCAACCTTGGGTCAAGGCCTAGGGACAACTCTTCGGTCATTAGTTTTCTGCATTCTTACCCTGCTTTTTCTGAGCTCTTTAGGTATGAGAGAATATGCTCATTGGCCCAAAGAAAATTGACCAATTTTAATTCAGCAGGAGGGATATTGTTCTATCTCCAAGGTGTCTTTCCGCACTTGCACTCTAGACCAACAATCCCACTTGTAAACTCGATTTCCAACATTGTCCTCGAACTTTTACTCTTGTTACTCGTGCTGAATCACCAAAAAATGACGCCTCCGACGTTTCAAGACGCGTGGTATATAAGAACCGCATATATTTGTGTCAACTCCTGCTCCCTGATTGGCCTCATTAGTGCGGCTCACGTCGTCTTGTCTGTGTTGACACACAGTGGCTCAGTAATTACACTACAGCTCCTTCCTCACGTATGCGTAAGCACTAAGCACCCATTCACTCAACTTCAAGGTTCTAACCATTTCCACAATCAGGTCATGACAACGACACTTGCTTTGGAACAGATGGTGAAGGAAAACATGACACCCAATTCAGTGAAAAAACCCAATGTTCCACAAAACGTCGAGATAAGGGAGCCAAGGTACCGACTGAGTGTAAATAGAATTTATTCAGCTAGCATACAAACACCTAGATGATAATATATATATTACCTATGCGTTCTTACTTCTTTACACTTCTATTTATACATAAGACTAGGATTTGGTTAGTGCTTATGAAGTGGTCAATTGGACAAATATGACTTCTTCAGACCAAGGTTTCTATCGGAAATCAATTGAATTTTGGAGCTATGTATGTTTTGTGGGTGAATTAGACATGTTTGATACCTTACCGATTATAGGCAATTTGGGATTCATGGCCAAACTCGTATGCCACGTGACAGGAATTTCTTCAAGCCAGATGTTAAAGTTGCGAACATGACCATGTTTCTCTCGAACATCCAGCTTGTGCAACCAATGGTCTAGACTCTATATACTCTTGGCTTTCATGGTTCTCGTCTTGTCATAAAGTAGCCTTCGGTTTACTCTTTCCAGGCAGAAACAAGTCATGCCATGGAATAGCCTCTCTTGCTTTTGTCTGCTGTGATAACTTAGACTGCAAACGGTACTCTTTGACGACTTTAGGGCACGCCTAGAAGAACAGAAATCCATTATTTCGAGTCGAGAAACAGGATAGTCTATTCCAGAATTTGTTCTGATTGTGCTTAGCATTATCAATGTCGTACTTTATGGGTCTGGGACTGGAGTAATTTTTGGACTATTATTGCATAGTCTCAGGCAGGCATCGACCATTTATCAAGTGGTAATAGGAATGGTTCTAATAGTGCATTGTGGGCATGTACATCGTCTTCCTTTGCGCCCACTTCCAAGTTTCAACCGCGACCTTGTACCTCTTCAGCCAAGCAACAGAAGCGTCGTGACCACCCATCATGACTAGGCTCTAAATGTCTCAAGTACGTTCTCTACCTTCCTAGTCCACTGCACTAACATTTGAAGAATAACAGTTGGTGGTTGCCTCTAGCCCGGTTTACTGATCACAAGCCTCGGCTTTGACTTGACTCTTCTGTCGCTCCAGCGGGCCAGGCTTGCTGGCTATAAGTCTGATAACCTCAGTGCACATTTGGCCCGCCTCAAATTGATAAACATGAATCTGCAAGTTTTGGTTCCCATATTGGCAGCATTCGTCGCTGCTGCCTTTGCATCACCAATACCTGTCGTAATTGACAAGTGTTCTTCCCAGACTGTCGATCTTGATGATCCCGCTCTCTTGTGTCTCATCGGAAGGGCTCTCAATGATCCCACGGTTTGCATATTTCATTGTACGAATCATCGTCGTTTGCTGAGCTTCCATTTCCTACCATGATAGGTCATAGATACAGATACGATCTCCTCCATATCTGCCATGAACGTGGCGACAAGAGAGAGCACTGGTTCGGAGGTGAAGCTTTGATTATTTCTACTTTGTTGGTCTACTTACTTATTTAACTCAAACGCATTTCCCAGCTGATATTTTTGAGTCACAGATATGGACCTGCCATCACGGCTCAACTAAAGGCAGCCCTTGCCAACCGGATCCCCCTTAAGGGGTCATTTTTGTTTGAATTTTAGTGGCCTAAGTGACAAAGAGGTTACGGAAAATATTTCAACCTTTTACAAGACCTTTTACCTACTCCATGCTTTGTAAGGACGTGCTATACTTAAAGAAACTGGATTGGCATTCCCTGAAATGTGGTTCTATTAATAGGATATTTTGACAGGACATACTTGTGTTGAGTACTGTACCATTTCGAATTGTTTGGCCAGGGGTGTGACCTGGGACAAGTTGGACGAAATTTTTGTTCCGACCATGCAGGACATGACCTGTGACATCGGCCAAATTTTCGGCCAAAACGCGGGGCTTGCGCCCCGTGAAGCGCTCGGGAAGCGGAGCCGCCGCTGGCCATCTGCTTTGTGACGCAGGACAAGCGACCGATTTCGGCCACGTCCACTGGCCTTGTGACCCGTGACGGCCGAACAATTCGAAATTTCCACGACCTTTTAGGTTGTGGGTTTTAGGGAGCAATCAATTTCCTTTTTCATGCTCGATTCGTTTTTGCGGCATATCTCGTGACACCCTGCCGAAACATCCCAGTGCTCCAAAACATCCTTCTCCCACTTTCTTTTCTCGCCACTCTCTTCCCTCGCCCAGACTCTTTCTTCTCGATGCCTTCCAGCCCCCTTCTCAGTTCTCATCGCATCTCATTAGTCTTTGCGCCTACAATCGACTTTCACTGCATCTCACGTCGTTTTATCTTCGATCATCATCTCTCAGACACGCCCACTATCGACCTTTGTCTCACCGACGACTGCAATGAGTTTTCGTTAACCACGCTACTTCAATTCCATATAACAGACGTCCATTTTGGTGCCGACGTTCTTCCAGGGAAATCATGGCTTGGCACATGTCATTCGAACAACAGTGCATCTATTTTACCCTCCCTCGTAATTACAAATTAACGTATTGCTTTGCAAGTATCGCTGCCCAGAAATTACGTCGAATACAGTCGGTCGTTTGCATTTGCTACCGAGCGTACCTGTAGCCCAGATTTTATTCCAGGCTCGAGTTCCGACTTGATGCAGATCCAAAATACATCTTCACGAACATGTCATAACATAAGCTATGAAAATTTGTTTTCTAAAGGCCTCCATACGTCTATTTTTCATTCCAGCATTCAAAATCTGCACAAGTTAATAGAATTGCATGATCTCTGAGCAGGATCGTTTTCTGAAACTTCAGAAGAGTAATTACCATGGACCGAACAATTTGCGAAATCTTGTCGGCCTGGGAGGCTGGGACGGTGGGACACAGCCCCACCACCAATGATGGAAATGGTTCACGCCAGCAGCCTGACGAGTGTACAAGCTGAGCATCTTTTAAAACTGTATCGACTCGTGAAGAACGAATCGGTAGGATGGAAGCGCAATAGGATTCGTAGGAAGATAAAGTTCGCTAATCTTTTGATCGCGCGGGGCAAAGATGTGATGAGTGGTTCATTTTCAGGACCGTGACGCTTTTCAACTTTTTCATAGTTGTACGTTTGCGTATTGAGTTGAATGACGTTCATAAGTATTGAAATCCTTTCAGTGAAAAGGGAGTGGGCCTTGCCGGTAGCGACCGGCGCTGCGTAGCTTATGGTACAGTATAGAGTAAGGCTCAGTAAGCTCATGTCAAGCTATGTCACCTGACATCAATTGGTAACTCCTACAGTGTACAACTCTTTTCTTCCTTTGACCCACCACTCGGAAGAAGGTTACGAACGACATGCCGATGTCTCGAGGTAAGTGCCTCCCTCCAAATTACTTTGCATCCACTTATCAGGTCACGGCATCGTAGACAGGTTCATGCATGATCTTCCGGTCGAAATATGGGGCACCATATTCCAGTTTGTAGATGACACGACGTCTTCTCGCATAAAACTCCTCCGCGTTTGTCAATCGTGGCGCAGGATCGCTACTGCGACACCACAGTTGTGGAACCATCTCTACATTCATTCCACCAACCTCGTAACCGTCCGGTTCTTCTTAAAACATTCCGGGGATTTGCCCCTCGACGTGCATGTCAGACTGTTGGCCAAGGATACAGGTGCACTGATCGCAGTCCTTTCGGGACAACTCAGGCGAATCCGATCGCTGGAGATACAGTTTTCAGAGCAAGACTTCGCCAACAAGTTCGTCGCCAGACTGGGTCTTGGCCTGCCTGCACCGCTTCTAGAATCTCTAACCATACAAGTGGACAAGCCAATCCGTAATCTACTCGTGCGCAACCTTGCACCACTCGGCTCTGCGTTCCTCTCCACCCCTCGTCTTGCGCGCCTCAGTCTACCCGCGTTTCCCCTCCCTCATCGATCCTCTCCTCTATTTTCCTCGCCAGTTCTCACTAATCTTACCCTCGATGCGATCCCGTATGGGGCGAATATCGACAAACATGGGATATTCGCTGTGATTAAAGCTGTGACGAACCTCCAGTCATTTACGTTTAAATCATCTGTTGACTTTTCGTACGCTGACTCCACCACATTTCCAAATATCAGTACACCTCATCTCGTCTCAGTTGACGTATCGGCTCCAGGCTGGGGGGTTGATATATTGGGCACCTTCTACGCGCCTGTTCTGACAAGCGTTCGGTTCGGTGCGCCTAGTGGGTACAACTATACTGACTGGACTGGTGTAGAGACGGAAGCCATTACAGCATCACTTCGTCTCCTGTCCCAGAGGTCGCCTCTCATCAAGGAGCTCAAGCTCTGTGGGACTGCGCTTCATAACCCAGAAGAGGATTACCAGTGGCTGTTTGGGACAGCGTTCCCGCTGATAGAAATGGTGAGGTTCGAGCAGACTGATATTACAGATTCTTTAATGATGCTTGGCGCCGATTGCATGCCTGGTTTAAAAACGCTCGAGCTAAGCGGGTGCGACCGTATCTCGGGGCCAGGATTATCGTTCTTTTTTGAAAAACGGGAAAACATATTTAGACTCTTCGTTGAAGCATGTCCCCACATCACCGAAGATATTATACCGTTCCTTCCGAGGGTTGTCACTTTGGAATTTGACAACTTAGGCAATAGATAGCTCGTTCTAGTTAGGAAAATCTGATCACTACAAGGTGATTGGAACTGGGCATGTATATAATAGCATTAATAATTTTGAAGGAGTTACAAAGTGCTGCCAGTGGTTGCGGTGGAGGTTCCCAGAGTAAAGCGCTCGCATGAATGGCATTAATTCTGCCGGCATCCGGCCATTTAGACGATCATAATACATTTATTTCATATGCATGCTTAACTTTTTTACACTTCACGTATAAGACTCAGATGAGTGGAATCACCTGAATTGGCTAAAATTTGGTTAGTGCCTAAGCAAACGTATATCGTGATCCGAGGGGCACATCACATTATTCACATATATCGAAGTCTGGCTAGGATTGGGCTAGGAGAGACTAAAGCAAACGGTCAATTGGACAAATCTAACTTCTTCAGACCCGGGCTCCTCTCTAAAATTATTCCAATTTTGGAGCTATGTCTGTTTCGTGGGGTGGACTCGACGTGTTTGATGCCTTGCTCATTTAGGTTTGACCAGACGCGTTTCCCACGTGACAGGAATATCTTCGAAGGCACTGATGTTGTGAACAACTTTTTCCCAAACCTCCATCTCTGTTTCTCGAATGCAACTCTGGAAGCTTGAACAATCTATGGTCCATATACTCTTGGTTCGCCTGGCTCTCGTCTTGTCGTATAGCAGTCCTCGATTGAGCCATTCTAGGCAGAAATACGTCACACCAATAAAAAGCCTACGATCATTCCAGCGCTTTGGTCTGCTTAGGTACTTAGGCCTGAGGTTTCATCCAGCCACTTCAACTGCAAGAGGCACTCTTCGACTTCAGGGCATGCTTAGAAGAAATCAAGTCCATTATTTTCATTCGAGAAACCGGATAGTCGATTGCAGGATTTATTCTTGTCGTGTTTAGTGTTGTCAATGTCGCATCGTATTGGTGTGGCACTGGAGTAATCCGTGGACTATTTTTTACATGGGCTCGGACAGGCGTCGAGCACTATCAGCCGGTAATAGGAATGGTCTCGATAGTGCATTGTGGGCATTTGCATCACCTTCTTTTGCGCCTACTTTCAAGTTTCGGCCGCAGCCTTGCTCCTCTTCAGTCAAGCACCGGAAGTATTTTTTCCACCGCATCACCATTAGCGTGAATTTTTCGCCTCCCAGTCCACCGAACTATAATTCGGAGAATAACAGTTGGTGTGGTTGCCTCTAGCTCTGTTTACCGACGACGAGCCACCAGCTTTAATTTAGCCCTTCTGTTGCTCCATCAGGCCGGCTCGCTCTATAAGTTCAATAGCCTCATTGCCAGTTGGCCCGCCTCGGGTTAATGACCATGAATCTGCAAGTTTTGGCCATATTCGTGGCATTCATCGCTGCGGCCTTTGCATCACCAATCGCTGTCGTAATCGACAAACGTTCGCCTCAGGTCGCCGCTCTCGATGATCCCGCTCTTTCGTGTCTCATAGGCAGGGATCTTTATAGCGCCGCGGTTTGTATATTTCACATTACACGAATCACTATTGTTTGCTGAGTTACCGATTCCTGCCATGATAGGATATTGACACAGATATAGCCTCCCTCATACTCACCATGAAAATGGCACCGATGGGCTCCGAGTCGGAGGTGAATTGCTCATCGTTTCTACTTTGTCGAACGACTTACTTATTCAACTCAAATGCTTTTCCTAACTGACCTTTTCGAGTCGTGAGTTCAACTGTGGGCCGGTCATCACGGCTCAATTGAAGGCGGCCCTCGTCAAAAAGCCTGGATTCCAAGGAATTCCTCTTATGGGGATGGCTTTGAGTTCTGTCCCAAGTCACTTCTAATGAACATAAAGACACATTCGGTATCCCCCCAGGAGGTCAGATGGTACTTTTTCAAATGGATCAGTAAACAAGGTGGAAAGAATTTACGGAAAATATTACCTTTTCCAAGCTTTGTAAAGAGCCATCTTTAAAAGAACTCAACTGGCGTTCCTGGTATGATCATACGAAATAAGTTTCTAAAGATAGGATAAGTCTGTCGACAGGCCATGCTTGTATTGAAGTTGTAAAGAAGAGTCCAGCTATATCACCTGACATGACTCGGAACCCGGAACCCGGAACTACTGCAGGGCTATCATCTTTTCTTCCTTGGACCAACCAATCGTTATGAACGACACTTCAATATCTCAACGTAAGTAGCTTTCCGAACTACTTTGCATCCACTTATCAGATTTACGGCATTGTACTCTAGACAGGTCCATGCCTGATCTTCCGTTTGAAACTTGGGGAGTCATATTCCAGTTTGTAGAAGACACGACGTCCTCTCGCCTACAACTCCTCCGCGTTTGTCAATTATGGCGCAGGATCGCTACTGGGACACCACTGTTGTGGAACCGTCTCTACATCCATTCCACCAACCTCGTAACCGTCCGATTCTTCTTAGAACATTCCGGAGATTTGCCCCTGGACGTGCATGTCAGATTGTTGGACTCTTCGGCCAAAGATACGGGTGCACTGAGCACGATCCTTTCAGGACAGCTCAGGCGAATTCGGTCGCTGGAGATACATTTGCCAGAAGTTGCATACGCCAACAAATTCATTGCCATAGTCGGCTTTGGCCAGCCCGCACCGATTCTAGAATCTCTTTCCATTCAAGCGGACAACCCGAGTCTTCAATCAGTGCTCCTCTTCTCTGCCCTCAACTCCGCATTCAGCTCGACGCCGCGCCTTGCACGGCTCAGTCTACCTGTATATCCGCTTCCTCAAAAAACCTCGGGCTCCCCTGTATTTTCCTCGTCAGTTCTGACCGACCTCACTCTTGATGCGATTCCGTTTGGGGCGAATATCAACCAATATGCGGTATTCTCCATCCTAAAAGCCTTGACGCATCTACGGTCATTTACATTCAAATCGTCGACCCACCTTTCTTACAGTGGCACCTCCGCATTCCCAAATATTAGCACCCGACATCTCGTCTCAGTCGACGTATCAGCTCCAGGTTGGGGGCTTGATATATTGAACACCTTTCACGCGCCTGTTTTGACAAGTGTTCGGTTCAGTGCGCCTAGTGGGTACAGCCATAACGACTGGACCCGTGTAGAGACGGAAGCCATTTCAGCATCACTTCGGCTCCTGTCCCAGAGGTCGCCTCTCATCAAGGAGCTCAAGCTCTGTGGGACTGCGCTTCGTAACCCACAAGAGGATTACCGGTGGTTGTTTGGGACAGCGTTTCCGCTGATAGAAATGGTGAGATTCGAGCAGACCGATATTAGAGATTCTTTAATGATGCTTGGTGATGAATGCATGCCTGGTTTAAAAACGCTCGAGCTAAGCGGGTGCGACGGTATCTCCGGGCCTGGATTATTGTCCTTTTTATGGACACGGGAAAACAGATTTCGGCTTGTCGTTGAAGGATGTCCCGATATCACAGAAGATATTGCACCGTTTCTTCCGGGAACTGTAACATTGGAATTTCATGACGATAGGAATTTGGGATAATAGAGGGGTAGTTAACTAGTTTTACTTATAATAATAATAATAATAGGAAAAGCTGGGTGCTTGACCAAGTCCATAGGTGACGACCTCGGTCGGTGGTATCCGGACGGTCACGCCTCGTCGTCTATACCTCGTCACTACATACATACTCGTCGTCTCTATCGCTCAATCCATTCGCATAGTCCGCGTGTCTCGTCTCCCCGCTCCGCTTGTCAACAGGTTATGGGCCCCGACGCGACTACAGCATAGAATGTTGACATGGAAATCACGTGACAGACCCGGGTAAGGACCCGAGTAGTATATTTATAGATTACATGGTCTGTGCGCACTATCCGTAGGTGTATATAAACCCCATGTATTTCGTACTAGAAATACAAGTTATTACTTCTTGCTATACGTTGCACTAGCTGCCTCTAACCACACAACACAACCCAGGTATGTAGACGTAGTCGAGTTAGTAAATACCCTGTGCAGGCTGTTCCCCTCTGGGTGAACGCCAATATATGCGCTCAACAGGTTATGGGCCCCGACGTCGTCGCTGTTCGCCTTACGGCTAAACGCTACTGACAACGGCCTTGACTGCTACTACCTGGAAGGCTGTGCATGCACTGGTTACCCTATGCATTGCACGCCAACCAAAGCTGTTCGCTATGATGATCGGGGTTTACCCCTGACATCTATGCTGAACGCTGTCAAGGATGTTCTACCGTTAATTCGGTTTAGAACTCCATAGATGCTGTTGCTGTCTGGATACTGACTCTCACGGAGTCGGGTTCATGTCAAGCAAGGTGTTCTAGGCGCTGTGCGCTTCTATTTTCTGCACGCTCTATTTTTACACCTATGCTGACACAACCCAGTTTATCCCACCAGATTAAACCATCCAATCAACATGTCTTCCTACACTGCTGCCGCTTCTTCCTCCATCGCTGTTCCTGAGATTCCCCGCTTCAACGGCACTGGCTATCGCGCCTGGTCCGAGAAGATGATCCAAATCTTCTTGTTGACCAAGACCTATGGGATCATCACCGGGACTCTCAAAGCTCCTGGTAACGAACCCAGCGTCCCGCCTACCCTCGCTGATAATGCGGATGAGGCTGCGATTGGTCGCGCCACCATCAATTGGACTGCCTATACGCACCGCCATGCCAACTGGCGCACTACCAAGGCCAATTACAACGATGCCAACGACCAGGTCAAAGGGCTTCTCGCTAAAGCCCTCGACAATGGCATCTGGGCTCAGGTCGCTACCAAGACTGGCAAAGAAGCATGGGATCATCTTGCGTCTATGTACGCGAAACAGCAAATTGTTGAGGTCATTCATGACTTCTCGGCCCTCACGGCCTTCAAGTTTGATATGTCCAATCCTGCTCCTCAAATCGCCGTTTTCCACCGCCTTTACGAACGCCTCCCGTTCACCGACGACACCAAGACAACTCGTCTTGTCACCCAACAAATGGCAGGCATCATTCTTGTTGCTGCCCTTCCCACTGCCACGAAAGCTGGTGACTCCAACGTCTACCAGCGAGTAATGGAGCTCATCTACAAGGAGAACAAGATCCAGGATCTTGATCTCAATGAACTCTATGGGCATATTCGGGATGTTTGGGGCGCACGCTTCGGCAAACTGCCGGAGAACTGTCAACCGCGCAAAGGCACGAACTACGAGGATCCCAAGGGCAAGGCTCCTGCCAAACCCAAGGTTGAGGTTCAGCGGAACACCGCTATCAAGGGCAAGGGTCCTGATCCCTCCCACAAGGAACAACAGAACGCTGGCAAGCCCAGCAGTTCGGGTTCCGGTTCTGGGAAGAAAACCCATCGCCGAGGAATGAAGGGCAAAGGAAAGGCTCACGGCCATCAGGCCGAGACCCCTTCCGACTTCGTTCTTGCTTCCACGGCCGTCACCTATGTGAACGAGCCATCGCTTCCTGCCCCCACCGCTCACACGATCACCCACATTGGACAGACGGGCTCCACTTCCCGTCGTCAATCAAGTGGACAAGCGTGGCATGCAAAAGGGTCTCATCCCTACCCACACGTTCATCGCTCCCACGACCTCATGGGACGATTAGGGCTTACGCCCACAATCGAAACATCGAAACAGTTCGAGCTAATCACTGGGGAAACCCAGGGACGTGACTACAGGGAGCAGGTAGCTGAGTCGTCCTCACAAGCGGCTCAGCGCGAAAAGCAACATTGGAAGGATGTGCGGACCCGCCAGAACGAGCAAGCACGCAAGCGCAAACTCGCCCGTCGCAAAGGCGAAGAGAGCGATATCCCGGAGGACTCCGACCCGGACTGTGAGGACATCTTCGGTCCTTCAGAAAACCGGTCCGGAATGTATCCCCCCGGACACTTTGCTGCTCTCAGGGATAACACCCCTAATCGAGCTCCCACACCAGGACGAGTTCCTTCCCCAGACCCTGACACGGTCTCACTCGGAAGTGAACCTTCCATGTTGGGATCGCATCGCCTCTCGACACCCCCTCCTCGAGCTGTTGGACGATCAACGACCCCCTTCGTCTGTCCATCACCCTTACGCCCTCCCTTCTGGGACGAGGCGAAGGCACGCAAGGAAGCCTGGGCAAAGGTAGATCTCAACGTTCTACCTCCTAGTATCGCCCTAACGCCTCCTATGCAGCCTGAGGACTGGGAAGCGTCGATAACACGTGACTGGAACGCGGATCAATTCTTTGCTGAAAGCGGCGGATACTTCGAAACGGACTTGGACGACCAGAATATGGAATACTGGCAAGTACCTTCATGTTCACACAGCGATCGATCACATACTGATCACCACACAGATCGGGCTTTAGAGCTAGTCTCGCCCTCTTCTGTACATGGTAGATCGGTAGATAGCTTATTACGTAGCTACTACCAAATATATGTTGATCATTTCGCTTATTGTTCGAACTGTAAGGGAAAAGACAAAGAAGAGGAAATACTTCCCTTCGATGAATGGATTCTTGACTCAGGAGCATCGATTCATTTCACGGGTGTCAAGTCTGATTTTTCGGACTTTACGTTGTTCACAGGAAATGACAAACCTACAGCCAATACTGCCAACGGCATGGCTGAGATTGCCGGTCACGGCACTGTCTTTATTGAAACAATGTTACCCCGGAACGGGAAAATGGAAATGACGGTTGTACGCTTACATCCCGTCTTCTATTTACCCGCTATGACTACTCGATTGCTCTCAATGGGTCAATTCCTGCAGCATAACATGCGCATAGAAGGTGACGCTAAGTCCCTTCGAATTATTAATAACACAACGGACGAAGTAGCGTTAATCGCGAAACCGAAGTTGTTCCGGAATAAAACCATTTATTGGGTTAATTCCAAGATCGTCACTGGTAGTGACTTGATCTCGCACACGTCCATGCATACAGATGACTATGATCTCTGGCATCGACGACTTGGTCACCCGTCTAGACAGGTGTTTGACAAATTCAAGGATCATTCCGAGAATTTTCCGCCTATCAAGATTCCGAAAGAACTGCCAATCTGTGATGGCTGCGCTAAAGGGAAAATGTCATCTCGACCCTTTCCCATAAATGTCAAACGTGCCTCCAGACCATTTGAGCGTGTTCACTCTGACCTAAAAGAGTATGCGACTTTGTCATATCGTCGCTTCAAGTATTACATATCATTTTTTGATGATTGTACCTCCAGCTCCTGGATCACGCTTCTCAAGAAGAAGAGTGAAGCCAGAGAAGCTACCGAACAATTCTTAGCCATGGTTAAAAATCAATACAACCAAACGGTCAAAGAATGGATGTCGGATAACGGAGGAGAGTACATCGACAAAGAATACTTGAAACTCCTGAAGGATCACGGAATTGAGATCCAGCGGAGCGTTCCCAGCCAACCTCAGATGAATGGCAGGGTTGAACGCTTTAATCGGACCTTGGATGAGAAGTCCGAGTCGATGCGACACCAAGCGTGTCTGCCTGACAGTTGGTGGGAGTTTTGCGTAATTCACGCTAACTACGTCTATAACCGCACTCCCATGCGTCGACTTGAATGGAAATCTCCGAAGGAATTCCTTTCCAAGGAGAAACCTGACATCTCACACCTGCGGGTATTGGGCTGCGCGGCTTACGTGTATATTCACAAGGATGTCCGTGCGAATAAATTAGCACCGAAATCCGAGTTAATGGTATTTCTCGGTTTCCGCGGACACGAGTCCAACATGATATTCATGCGCTCGCCCAATAACGTCATCTTTACAGCGGCTACTGCCCTGTTTGACGAGAAACTCTTTCCCAAGTGTGCGAAAGACAAAGTGCCACCTGTCACTAAAATACAGAAGCCTATTTCGGAGGAACCTGAGATCGAGATCGAGACAGAAAGTGTTCCCAATGAGGATGAACCTTTCATGCCTCCTCCTCCACCATTCATTCCGCCAAGAGACGAAGAGGCGCCACATGACGATGAAGGCCCTCGAAGTCCTCCTCAGTCTCCACCACCGCCGCCCGGACCTGCTCCAGGGGGAGCCCCCAGTGGAGGACGAAAGTCCGATAGACAGGACTACGACGAGAAAGGAAGGGAACGTATACCCTCCCGGCACGTCAACAGATACAGATCGCCGACGTAGATTGCCAGCAACAGGCACCACGAGTTCCCCTCCTAATTTAGGAGAGAAATCTACCACGCTCGAATCTAATTCTGACCGTGACCCGTCGATTGCTAAATTAGCAGCGGAAGGGGGAGTACAGTGGTACAATTATTTGCTTTTGAAGGCAGTACCACATCATGATTTCCCAGATCCGATGAATGTCCGTGACTGGACTTCAAAGGACATTGGCAAATTACCTGCCGATGATCAAAAGGCATGGCGCGACGTTCAACTTCAGGAATTAGAGGCCCTGAAGAGACGCAAAGTCTATGAGTTAGCCGACCTACCTCCAGGCCGGAAGGCCATCAAAAATCGCTGGGTATTCGATATTAAGTCCGATGGACGTAAAAAGGCCTGCTTAGTCGCTAAAGGCTTCTCTCAGATAGAAGGCCTAGACTTTGATGAGATCTTCTACCGGTGTCCGGTTTGAGTCGGTCCGAACCATTCTCGCGCTAGCAGCGCTTGAGAATTGGAAAGTTGAATCGCTTGATGTGGTTACGGCTTTTCTCTATGGAAAGCTTGACGAGGAACTATACATGGAACAACCCGAAGGTTTCAAAGTCCCCGGTCAGCCGCAGAAAGTCCTTCGACTTCTCAGAGCCATCTATGGCCTGAAACAAGCCGCTCGCACATGGTGGAGCGAACTTGATCGATCTCTCAAAGATCTCGGGTTCACACGCTTGCATGCCGACGCTGGCATCTTTGTCGCTAGACATAGTGACGGCACTCTTGTGATCATGTTAGCATATGTCGATGACATCATCATAACTGGTCCAAATGCCACCCTAGTCGCATCCAAAAGAAGCTTTGGAGAAATGGGAATGCCGCGACTTAGGAGTATGTAAGGAGTTTTTGCGCATGAGAATCAAGTACAAGGATGGGAAGACTTATGTCGATCAAACGTCCTACCTTGAGAAAGTTCTCAAACGTTTTGGTATGGCCAATGCCAAGATTGCCAATACTCCGCTTCCCACGGGTTACAAAACTGAACCATTTGATGGGACTACCACGCCCCAACTTCGTTCGCAATACCAGTCGGTGATCGGATCCCTACTCTATTTAATGTTGGGAACACGTCCCGATCTGGCTTTCGCTGTAACACAAATGGCCAAGTTTGCAGCTAAC
This sequence comes from Galerina sulciceps, assembly GCA_023014345.1. Taxonomy (NCBI): domain Eukaryota; kingdom Fungi; phylum Basidiomycota; class Agaricomycetes; order Agaricales; family Galerinaceae; genus Galerina; species Galerina sulciceps. Next base: position 580,259 of record JAEDXJ010000043.1, read on the forward strand.
CCATCACAGGACCATCTGAACAAGGCAATGTACATTATGTGCTACCTAGTCGGTACCCACAAATACGCGCTTGTGTTCGATGGAAAACATGACCAAGGCCTATATGCCTACTGTGACGCCTCGTATGGTGATGACAGATCGGATCTGGACCGTAAACGCCGATCCACGCAGGGATACTTTTCCCTTGCTGGCGCTAGTGTCAAATGGCACTCCAAAACCCAGACCCTTGTATCGACATCTTCTACGATGGCTGAGTACATGGCACTCTCTGACTGTGCGCGTGATTGCGCATGGTACAAAATTCTATTGGAGGAATTAGGGAAACCTATTCCCCACGTACCCCTTTATGGAGATAGCCATGGTGCGGTCTTCAATGCACAGAACCCTGTTACTCAAAAGGGAATAAAGCATATCGAGATCCGCTACCATTACATCCGTGAGCAAATCGAGAAAGGAACAATTAAGATCTTCGTAGTTCCCACGTCGGAGAACACAGCAGATATGTTCACAAAGAATCTTGGACCGATGCTGTTTACAAAGCATCGACAAGGGCTTGGCTTAGTCTTCTACCCGTGAGAAGACTATCCATATTCTTTAATATGACAGGAAGTGTCAGCTTGACTTGAAGTCGCTGACGCGGCATGATAGGCGTCTAGCCTTCTGCAGAAGTCAATCGGAGAAATCATTAGGATTTCACACACTCTGCACAAGCGAGTCGTTCGCCTTTACAGTCGCGTTTAAGGAACTTTGTCATATCAAAGCGCCCTGTGCATCCATCATCCTCGACTGCTCTGGTAGACTCTTCTCCAGGGAATCCCCACTCATATACATGAGTTATAGTACGTAGATAGATTTTGTCATAGAACAAGTATGTGCGCTATGCGCTGCACTACTTGAGGGGGAGTGTTGACATGGAAATCACGTGACAGACCCGGGTAAGGACCCGAGTAGTATATTTATAGATTACATGGTCTGTGCGCACTATCCGTAGGTGTATATAAACCCCATGTATTTCGTACTAGAAATACAAGTTATTACTTCTTGCTATACGTTGCACTAGCTGCCTCTAACCACACAACACAACCCAGGTATGTAGACGTAGTCGAGTTAGTAAATACCCTGTGCAGGCTGTTCCCCTCTGGGTGAACGCCAATATATGCGCTCAACATAGAACGCGCATCCGCGCGTTTTCTAGATTGATAGCTTGACGCAATTTTTTGCCGACCTTGCAGCACCATTTCCTGTATCTTCGTCCTGCAAAACCGCAATCTCGTCGTCGTCCGAGAAGCGTACCAGCGCTATCTTATCAATTGCCGACTCTGCGACCTCGTTCAAGTATCGTTTGTGCATTCCTGCCTTTCACAAGTGCAGTCGGGTTGATTCTCTCATCGACCGTAACCATTTTTTCCATTCCTGCATCTGCAGTCGGGTTCGACATCTGTCGAGGAGCGCGCTGCCTTATTACCCTCCGACCTTGCAGCTCCTGTAGAGCATATTCGTCCGACGTTGACCATAGCCTATTGGTTTCCAATTGCGCTGTCGACTCCCATCCATTGCCGTCCAGCATTCTCACTCCTTGCCCACTTCTCTAGCCGACTTCATCGCAGAAATTCCCTCGGTCCTTTGTTACTATCGTTTTCAGCGCATATATTTCATTCCGGACGCCGTTTCTTTCTTGATCAATTTTTATTCGTGAATTTTACCTTTCTTTCTCTCTAAATTTGTTTCTTCCGTGCATACATTCACCTCTCTCTTACTTGAACCCTTCGTTCTCTTTCTTATCCTTGGAATATGCCGCCCAAACGATACACAGGAACTTCATCGAGCAGCAAATCACTGCCCGCTGCACCATCATCACGTCGCAAAGTTCAAGTTCAAAGCCCCCCCCACAGGATGATCTATTGTCTTGCAGAATCTCGATTCTCGACTGCCGAAGTATGTTCCATTTTTACGAGACGTTGGTCATTATATCCTCAATTTTCAAATCCCTGTCAAGGCGACTGGCACACAACCAGCTGCAGCGCCACCGTTTTCTTTGCATGCTTCGTTTTCTCGACCATTGCTGACCTCTCTTTTAATCTGACTTCCAGTAATATTCCCGTTTTACGCTCTTCGCTTCCTTCAAACTTGTATGAATTCTTACCTTTACCCTCCCTCGTTCGGACATCTTCTACTCCGCCTTCACTTTCGCATTCGCAACCCAATATTTCTCTGCCTACTCCCATTTCTCGCTTTTTGGCTTTTAGTGTTTCGTCCAATTCAGTTCTGCCTCTCACTCTCGTGATTCCACCATCGATGTCAGCAGCTCAGGCTTCCCCTTTATTTTACCTGTTTCTGGGGTTGTTTTTTGCTTTCCATTTGTCCTTTTTCTTCCCTCAGTATTCATGAAGATGTGTTGGGATCAGTCCTGTGCTGACAGTTTCTTTTATTGTTGTTTACATAAGAACTCATTTCCTCTCTGTCTTCTGCACTATTCTATGCCTATTCTTTACTCCAGTTTCAGTGTTCATTTCACTGTTATTTCTTTGCATGGGGGTGCTTTTTTTTCTGTCTTTTGTGCTTCCCTCAATCTCTTTCACTCAGGCTCTCAACGTTCAATTTATTTTTTATTCCAGTGTGTATGTTTATGGGTGCTTCTCCGGCACCAGTACCAGCTCTTCATTTTGTGGTTAATACTGGGCACGGTTGGGACAGATTTTGCGTTTTCATAGCACAGGAATCGTCAGCGATTTCGAAGTCACGGTATAGCGGGTTTACCGCCCATAGTGCTGGGTATGTTATCTGCCCGGCAAAGCCCGAAATGGGCTTCGTCGAGGTAATGCTGCTGCTCTCCTGAAGTCAAATTGTAATGGTTACCTACAAATTTTTGCAGAGCCATAGCCATACATAAAATAAAGCCTTTTGTCTCTTCAGAATTTTTTAATAAGGTGTTGACACGCAGTGAAGTCGGGTTATGTTATCTGCCACTGCCAATGTTATCTGCCATGGCAGATAACATTGGCACAGGTTATCTGCTCTCCTGGGCTCAATTTTTGCATTAAATCTACAAAAATTGGCAGGCGTTTGCGCGCATGTAAATTAAACAAAATTGTCTCTTCAGAATTTTCTCTTCATTGCGAGAAACGTTAGAAAAAATCGGGATGTTATCTGCCATAGCTGTTGGGGGTAACAATACAAAATGTTATCTTGTCTCATGAGCTCAATTCTTACATTCGTGCTACGAAATTTTGCAGGTATGTAACGACACATAAATGTATTTAAACTGTCTACTCAGAATATTTTAGAAGTGGGCAGAAGCAACAGCAGATGTGAAAATGTTATCTACCATAGGGCAATGGCAGATAACATTGGGTCGCAGGGGTAAGGGTACCGGTAGCCCCGGAATACCCTAGGGTTACCTGTGACAATCCCTAGAAATGAGCCGCCAAAGTTCAAGTTCATCATCAGATCGCGGTCAAGCCACTGAGCGACGTCGAGTTCATGCTTGCATACGCACAAAAATTCGGTCATTCTATCGCTGTCGGCAGACTGAATACCCTGGTAACAGTGATATTTTATAGTTCCCTGTGCCTTGCACAGTTCCATGTAAGAAATATTTAAAGACTGAGGGCTGCCGTGGTGTAGATGGTGGTAGGCGCTGTACTTTGTGGATACTCAATATAATTGTGCTAGTTGACAAATAAATTCTCTCTTTTTCCGTCTTTTTTTCTTCTTTTTCCTGGGTAACCAAATTGGGGGGAAAACCGTCACGGTTGAGGGTTCTCCGAGTAGGTGGCCCGGCCGGACCGCATACCGGCATCCGGCACCATCGTATGTCAATCGGACTCAATCTCATGACGCTTGCGGTCTCCTGTCCTTTTAAATGCTTTCCTTCCAACTTTGTCTAGAAACTCTGGTCTCTTCCGCTTCAAAACCTGAACATCTCAATTTTTTCGATAGTTCGATAGCAATCACGACTTTTCCCACTCGCCACGACGCACGTTCAACAGCAAAAATAAATTTGAACACAACTTCGGAACATACATCTGGGGTTCTTTTGTAACACATACCTCACCGAACCTATCCTGGATTGCGTCGTGGCGCGATGGCAATCCTCAGGAAAGTTTTTTCGCGGCGGACGCTGGCCTACGCAACAGGAGGCACGGCTTTGTTCTTCGGAGGCGGATACTGGTATCTGAACTCGGGTCCAGCGTATCCTGCATCTACTGTGACGACTCGACGACCGCCGCCGCCATGGACGCCTCCATCGAGGGCTGAAATGCTGAAGCAGCTCAAGGCATCCGGCGCGACCACGAAGGGTAGCCCACCAGTTGAAGGGGAGGAGTTCGATCTTCTGATCGTCGGTGGAGGAGCTACGGGTGCTGGTTGTGCAGTCGATGCTGCTAGTCGTGGTCTGAAAGTGGCCCTGGTAGAACGGGACGACTTTAGTTCTGGTGCGTCTCTCAGTTTTTGGTTTTGAACAAAACTCATAATTGACTCAGGAACGTCGTCAAAGTCAACAAAGCTCGTGCATGGTGGTGTTCGTTACCTGCAAAAAGCAGTTATGGAGCTTGACTACGACCAATACAAGCTCGTTCGGGAGGCACTGCACGAACGACGAACGTTCCTGCATACTGCACCATACCTCTCCGCAATGCTGCCTATTATGCTTCCGATATACAAGTACTGGCAGGTGCCATACTACTGGGCCGGATGCAAAATGTACGACGTGCTGGCGGGAAAAGAAAACATGGAGAGCTCGTACGTGATGAGCAAAGGCAAGGCTTTGGAGACTTTTCCGATGCTCAAGTCGGACGGTCTGGTTGGGGCTCTAGTTTATTATGATGGTAAAAATTTTCAAACCATTCTGCACACATTATCTGATATCGAGACAGGACAGCATAACGACTCGCGGATGAACATGGCACTTATCATGACCGCTGTGAAGCTTGGAGCTGTCGTTGCGAATTACTGTGAAGTCACCCAGTTGCACAAGGACGCCAATGGTAAATTAAACGGAGCCAAGGTTAAGGATAATCTCACCGGCCAAGAGTGGAATGTCCGAGCCAAGGTTTGTTGTTCGATGTTTAATTTAATATCAATAACTCAATGACGTTCCACAGGGAATAATCAACGCAACCGGCCCCTTCACCGACGCCCTCCTATCACTAGACAACCCACACCACGAAGCAATCGTCCAACCGTCCTCCGGCGTGCACATAACCCTCCCAAACTACTACTCCCCGCGCAAGATGGGCCTCCTTGACCCGTCCACCTCCGACGGCCGCGTCATCTTCTTCCTGCCCTGGCAAGGGAACACCATCGCAGGCACCACCGACACCCCGGCACGCGTGACGCGCGACCCGCAGGCGTCGGAGGAGGACATTCGGTGGGTGCTGGAGGAGGTGCGGAGATACCTGTCTCCTGATATCAAGGTCCGCCGCGGGGACGTCCTGAGCGCGTGGAGCGGGCTGCGTCCGTTGGTGAGGGACCCTAGTGCGGAGAAGACGGAGGGGCTGGTGAGGAACCATATGATTAATGTTAGTACGAGTGGGCTGTTGACGATTGCGGGTGGGAAATGGACGACGTATCGTGCGATGGCTGAGGAGACGGTGGATGCGGCTATTGAGACGTTTGGGCTGAAGCCGAAGAATGGGTGTGCTACGAAGACGCTTAGGTTGGTGGGGAGTGATGGATGGAGTCGGAATATGTTCATCGGGCTTATTCAAACAGTCAGTTTATTTTTGCCTTCTCCTATTTGTTGCTGATTTATATAATTGTTTTCCAGTATGGGTTGGAGTCAGTAGTGGCAAAACACCTTTCCGAAAACTACGGTGACCGTGCATGGACGGTCTGCTCGCTCGCAGACCCAACAGGCGAAACCTGGCCCCTATACGGCAAAAAACTAACACCTCAGTACCCATGTACGCAAAAAAATAAGACTCTCAGAACTCCACATCTAACATATCCCCATTTCCCTAGTCATCGACGCGGAAGTGCGCTATGCCATCCGGCACGAATACGCCTTAACAGCCATCGACGTCCTCGCGCGGCGCACCCGGCTGTCTTTCCTCAACGCTCGTGCCGCGCTCGATGCCCTCCCGCAGGTGATCGACATCATGTCGGAGGAGCTCGGGTGGTCGCTCTCCGAGCGCGAGCGGCAGATCGATAGGGCTGTCGTGTTCTTAACTAGCATGGGGCTATCCCCTGCGCTCGCTGCTGCCCACCGTCCGGAGCCGATTCCCAGGGGTACGCTGGAGAAGGTGGAGTCGTACCTGTGGAAGGCGTGCCTTGGGTTATTCAAGTTGAAGAGTGCGGACGCGCCTGAGACGTTTGGGCCGGGGCGGGCGAAGTTCGAGGCGGGCGAGGTGGCTGCGCTGAGGAGCGCTTTTGTGATGAGGAGTGTCGAGGAGAAGGTGAGGAGGGAGCAGATTTTGGATATTTTGAAGGATATCCCCGGGTATTCTGAGATTTCGAAGATTAAGAAGAAGGAGCTGGATTATGTGCTTGATGAGGCGGGGTTGCATGATCATGTTGATTTTAATTTTGATGAGTTCCTTGAGGTGAGCGATCTTCCTTGTCTTTTGCATGGAATCTATATCAATGGACTGGCTTTTGCACAGATCTCTGGAAACCTAAAGGAAATTTCCTTTTCGCCCTCGCCCTCGCGGAAGAAAATCAAATCGCGGTTAAGGATACCTGTAGAAAAGAGCGGTGGTGGTGTCTGAAACTATTACTGCCAGCGATAAGTGTTTACATTTAGATGTGCACGATCACATCTGGGACTTTGATTTTTAGAAGACTTTTGGAGGATTTACTTTGCACAACTTTTATGGCTGGACTTAATAATCAAACTACGACTACAGCTTTCCAGTTTCAATCTATTAAGACAGAAGGGTTGAACCAGCCTGGCAAGTAGAACTGTTATGTAACTTTGTGTGCCGCAGGTTGTTGTCAGGACCACTTCTCCTATATCGTCACATCGTGACATGCGAGTGGAACCAACAAATTTACATTTTGTTTCTAACTATCATCCTTCTCTGGAATGGCTCTGAGAGACCCGAGTCGCGTTTTGCCCGCTGAGCTGTTGGAACTCATTATCAGCAACTTACAACCTGGCAACGATATTGACCAGGAATCACTGATATTTTGCTCCTACGCAAATCGCATACTGTTCAACATGTGCCAGCCACGCCTGTTCCAAGATGTCGTTGTCAGTTATGGAATAGGACGTGGATCTCTGGAGTTCGCCTTATTCGACATTGAAGAGTCGACTGGTTATAGGTTCTTGCACCTCCTCGATGAATCACCTCATCTCGGCTCATATGTACGGTGTATTACGCTGGAGGTACGGGATCTGGAATCACTGCCAGACGCCGATACCATTATCTCCAAAAATCCCAAATTTTCCTTCTATGCGATTCTTCCACGATTGAAGAATTTGCGGGCGTTCAAATTGCGGGGTCTGATGTACCTCCCATGGAGGAAGTTTGACGACCCTACGAAGGCACTCCTCCGCCTTTTGACTCGGACACTTTCGGTACTCGATTTTCATATCGTTGAGTGCATGCCCATATCCGTGTTTTACAACTGTGCCGCGCTGCAAGGACTTCGTTTACGATCTTTCGGAGGCAGTGATGATCCATCCGCCGTTTTGCGTACGAGGGCAAGGCTGAAAGCTCTTGAGGTTGGGCATGGATCTCCCTTTTCCGAGTCAGCACGCAATGAACTATCGTTGCGGTTCAAGCAAGCTTCTTCCCCCTTTGATCTCACGCACCTTGTGGACTTGACGCTACTCAGTGATATGTATTCGGTATCGGATATCCAGGGTATTCTGGGACTTTGTTCAAACACTCTCGAAAGGCTCGATCTGCACCTGGGTTTTCAATATCGTATGATTGTATATTCAAATATGCAATTCCGCCCTAACGTTCACTCATTTTTTAGAATTGTCCTTCGATGTCAACGGATTGACTCGTGAATGGCAACCAAAGTACCGCCCCATACATATTCCAGACCTCGGCTCACTGTATCAACTGCGCCATCTTACACTTCGGACTTGCATCCGTGACTATAAAGACCCATTTAGTGACATCCCCATCGCATCGTCCATGCTGAAAACTCTATCGGATGATTTGCATTCCCCACCTTTCGCACTCACTCTTGATATACGCCTTCAAGACTATGCTGTTGATCGCCTCTCTGAATTTCCGTGGTTTATCCTCGTGAATGTCCTTTGTGACAACCGGATCTGGCCTCGTTTGGCAGGGGTTGAGTTTAGATTTTGGCAGGACGTGGAGCATAACGAGCATGAGGAAATCGGAGTCTCGCTTCAGGGTTTAACGAGTAGCCTCGGTCAAAATGAAGACTTGAACAAGCTGAGAGGGAAGGGCCTTTTATCATATACGTGCCGATAAATGTATGGAGAATTGAGGCGGGAAAAAGCCATTTAATCATTTCTCTTGCATTTCTCTTAAAATTTTTTGTCCACCCTCCATCCCTTTCAGCGTCCGGTACAGCTGGTTGGTTCTGGCACACGTACGCCACAGTCCATCTGGCCGTGGTCATAAAGGTGCGGAGGCATTTCGTTGAGTCACGACCCAGCCTCAAATTTCATAACCGTCACACGCACATATCTCATTCATCAATCACCATTCGACTCCGTAGCCTCTGTTTGTAATAGCCTTCAGACTGTCCTAGGAAACGACTTTACTGATAGAGTGGCGACAAATATCGTCTTTGAGCATCTCTCTTCGAAATGGCGCTGCGAAATCCGAGCCGCTTGGTTCTTCCCTTTGAGCTGTTGGAGCTCATCATCAACAACCTAAAGGCTGACAATGATGTCGAAAAAGCATCGCTGATTTCCTGCTCCTACACAAATCGCGTGCTCTGCATCTTATGCCAGACACGTCTCTTCCAAAACGTCGTCATCATTCATGGGGAAGAACATGGAGCGGACGGCATCACTTTTTTCGACGATAAACAGTCAACTGGAAATAGGTTCCTGCGCCTTCTCGATGGATCGCCACATATAGGCTCCTATGTCAGAAAGATCACATTCAATGCAGTGTTTCCGCCTTCGCTCTCGGACACCAATACGATTTCATCGAGAGATCCCAATTTCTCTTTTTATGCGATTCCGGCACGATTACAAAATCTGCAGCAATTCGTATTCCTAGCTTCCACGTACGTCCGATGGACAAAATTTGACGAGCCAACCAAGACATTCCTCAGAGATATGACACAAAGACTTGCAGTACTCGATTTTATTTTAATCCAGGGTATTCCCATTTCCGTCTTTTACAACTGTCCTGAGTTGTACGACCTTCGTGTAGCATCTTTCGAAAGAAGTGCAGACCCATCTGCTGTACTACGCACAAAGGCCAAGCTGAGAGCTCTTGAGGTAGGGTATGTGCATCCTACCTTCGACCCCAAGGAGCTGCCATCATGGTTCAAGCATGAGTTTTCCCCTTTTGACCTTACACACCTTGTCGACTTGACTCTACCGAGTAATATTTATTTGGAATCGGATATCCAGCGCCTGTTGAAACGTTGCTCAAGCACACTTGAAAAGCTAGATTTGCATCTTGGATATCAACACGGTACGGCCACCAATTAAACTTGACTACTTACCCTAACCTTCACTTATTTTGTAGAATCGCTCTTTGACATGAACGGATTGATTCCTGAGTTCGAACCAGAAACCACTCCCCTAAACCTTGATTCACTTCATCTCCTGCGCCGTCTCACGTTTCGAACTTCCATATGTGGCTCTGGGGAGCAATGCAGCAGCGATATCCCTTTCGCAGCATCCATACTGAAATCGCTATCGTATGACGTGCATTTCCCGCCTTTCGAACTCATTCTCGATATATACCTTCAAGAATACCTCATCGACAGTCTTTCCACATTTCCGTGGTACACCCTCGTGAACGTTCTACTTGGAAAACGGATTCTGCCTCGTTTGGCCGGGATAGAATTCAAATTTGTGCAGGAAATGGGATATGGAGAAGTCGAAATTCCGCCTCAAGATCTAACGAGTAGCCTCGACCAAAACGAAGACCTATCCAAGCTAAGACGAAAGGGACTTCTATCATATACTTGTTCATGATTTTTGATTGCAAAATCAATCTGGACATTCTTCACAATATGAAAGCATCGGGTCAGGATGATGGCTCCTTTAATGCTCAAACATATTTTTCTCTTTCTCGTGGTACAAAAAGATGTGAATTGTGTGCTAAGTAGTTCAGAAGATATGGTGAGGTATTTTGTCAGAGCAACTTTGCTTTGTGATCTCAGGTGAATTCCCTTCTGAAGTTAGAGGTCAATGGGTTGGCTGACTCGATATAATTGTCTACTTGTTCAACGGGACTCTAAAGTGACTCAAATATAAACGGCATAACCCAAAGACATATTCCTGCTGATGGGTCATGAAGAGTCAAGACGATCGTAAGTCCAGCAATTGCCTAGAAAGTGATCTACGTGAAACGTAAACTTGACGTTATGGTCACGACCTAAATTTGCCAACTTGAACTTCAAGCTGTCTCACGCATCCATATCGCTCATCTCATCCATCAATTATCAGTTGCCTCTGTTTGCAATGACCTTTGAAACATCCTAGGAAACGACTTTACCGACAGACTGACGACAGATATCGTTATCTTTCTTCGGAATGGCGCTGCGGAATCCGAGCCACCGAGTTCTTCCCCAAGAACTGTTGGAGCTCATTATCGACAACCTACAGGCTAACAATGAGGTCGACAAAGCATCACTAATATCCTGCTCCTATGCGAATCGCATGCTCTGCATCATATGCCAGACACATCTCTTCCAAAACGTCGTTATCATCCTTGGACAAGAGTATATGGCAAGATATACCACCACTTTTTTCGACGATGAACAGTCAACTGGAAATAAGTTCCTGCGCCTCCTCGATGGATCACCCCATATAGGCTCGTATGTTCGAAAGATCACACTCAAGACAGTTTATTCTCGTTCACAGACGTGCGCCGCCAATACGATTTCATCAAGAGATCCTGATTTTCCTTTTTATGTGATTCCTTCACGATTGCAGAATTTGCAGCAATTCGCTTTCTGGCCTGCCACGCCTACCCACTGGACAAAATTTGACGAGCCAACCAAGACATTCCTCCGAGATATGGCAAAAATACTTCCAGTACTCAATTTTTTCTCGATCCAGGGCATTCCCGTTTCCGTGTTTTACAACTCTCTTGCATTGTGCGACCTTCGCATAGCATCTTTCGAAGGAAGTTCCGACCCAACCGCAATATCACGCATGACGGCCAGGCTGAGAGTTCTTGATGTTGGGTATTCAGAGTTTTCTAACAAGGAACCCAAGGAACCGGCGTCGTGGATCAATCATGCCTCTTCCCCCTTCGACCTCACCCACCTTACGCGCTTGACGCTACGGAGTGTTACTAATTTTATGCAATCAGATACCCAACGCATGTTGGAATGTTGCTCGAACCTTGAAAGGCTCGAATTGCATCTAGCGTCTCAACACGGTACAGCTACTATTTACATTGAAACTTGAAGTTTTACCCTAACTTATTCATATTTTGTAGTGTCGCACATTGACATCAACGGATTGATTCGTCAATTGAAACCAGATACTACTCCCCTAAACCTCAGTTCACTTCATCTCTTGCGCCGTCTCACGATACAAACTGCCATCCGTTCTGAGTCCATGGATGAACTCTACAGCGATATCCCTTTCGCATCGTCCATACTGAAAAGCCTGACGTATGACATGCATTTCCCACCTTTCGAACTTATTCTCGACATTCTTTTTCAAGGGTCCCTCGTTAACCGCCTTCCCACATTTCCGTGGTCCATCCTCGTTAACGTTCTACTTAGCAACCGTATTCTACCTCGTTTGACGAGAGTTGAGTTCATATTTGGCGAGGAATGGGGGTCTAGAATAAGGAAAACTTCATTTCAGGATCTAGCGAGTAGACTCGACCAAAACGAAGATCTATTCAAGATGAGGCAAAGGGGACTTCTATTTTACACACTTTTTGATAGTGGAGGTTACTAGGCTAGGTGGGTCAACCCCCAATTCAACGTGATTGTTTACTTGTTCAACTCAACCATCGTATTAAGAACTAGCAGAGGTAAATTGCTTTGGTCCGGCTCTATACAGATTTGTAAGTGCAAGCACTTTGAACGAAATACTATGCGATTTTTACCATGTGTCCCTTCGTAAATATTTTCACACTCAGAAGACTTCTGCCCGAGTCGAGGGTAATCCGAACTCCCACTACCGATGATATACTCTTTCACTGTTTCTCCGTCTTTCCAAAGAATCTTCAGGCCAGAGATCAGCGCTAAGAACTCCAATTTAACCGTGTCATCACAAGCACAAGATGTCAGATCAAGAATTGGGATTGAACGTAGGCATTTGCTCATCCAGTCTAAGAACGGGAAGATCGTCCCACTGGGCTCCCTTGGGTAGCCTCGAGAGTCAACGAGCTTGATTGCACTTAACCGTATTATTTGGAGATTTGGAACCAAGAGCGGAAATCCTCGGTTGTGAAGGGAATAAAGAGCCTCGAGTCCGTCACTGTCTGTATTTAGACTTGTTACAGAAGTGAGTCTCGCCAAGATGGGTCCGACAGAGGGCGAGAGCGTCAAAAACTTTTCCAGATTTACGGTAAACTGAAGGTCATTTATTTGCTCGAAAGGAGAGTCGAAGTTTAGCAACTCAAGTTGCCGTTCCAAAGTAATCGCTATAGAAACGGCAGGAGTCCTGGGGCCGGACGCTGGAGGGAGAAACGAAAATCGGGCAGTTGTGGACCATGGCGTAGACCCAGCGACTGAGATGTTCAAATTTTTAACGGTCCTTTCGTCAAAACAAATATAAAGGTATTTCGAAATAATTTCACGTTCTTTTTTCAGGTCCAACACTGTGGTTTCACTGGATATTCCTGGTTCGACCGTTTGCCAATCGAGAGAGGTTAAAAAACTTGGCGTTATGTGTTGCAGGAAAGGGTAGCCCATTTTAAGGTCACCAGATAGCACGATTGCTTTCAGGCTCGAAAGATGAATATTACGTGGCGAGACATGATCTTCAGTCAGGAAAGGATCGAATAAAGACAGGGATTCTAAGCACGGCATATTCTCCAGTAAACGTAGCCATGCAGTGACAGTCAGCGCAGTTGTCAGAGGACAACTAACGAATAGTTAGCGTATATTGCACGACACCATTATTTCTAAATTGGTAGCCATCGGAGAACATTGGTAGTCGCACAGATGGTGGCCTGTAAACATGGAAGGTTTCCTGTAAACATGGAAGGTTTCCTGTAAACATGGAAGGTTTGGCTGAAATAGCCAAGCCGGCTGTTTCGAAACGTATTATCTCCATTATGGGCGCAGGGCGCTTTAAAATGCCACGAGTTTGAAGAAGGCGTAGAATTGCGCTTGTAGTTGAGAAGTCAAGCCTTTGAATTCTGTCCCAATGCACGTCCAGGAGCGAGATAAAAAAATCTCTAGAACTAGAATGGTCATCATGTTCGTCAACAGAACCCTGTATGCGAAGTGGAGCAGTGCCACTTCGTTGTAGAACCAAGTTCCTCCATCTCAAGTCGGTAGATTTGAGGGAATTGAGGTCGATAAGGCGACCCCACAACGTTGTCGCATTTAATATGACACTACGCCATGTGCAACAGACCTGCGAGCTGATTTTAGTGACATTCAAAGCTCGAAGTCGAGGATCACAGTCCGCTGGGGGGTCATCCTCCATGTCAGAGTTCAAATTAAAGATAGCCCAGAGCAGGTCTTCGGATAAACGAGCGACAGGGATCTCTTTTGCATGATAAGAGGAACTTGGTTTCGCGTTGGAGTAGTTCATAGCAGGTCTGGCGGGAGAAATCCTCAGTGGTGTAACCTCAGAAAGTGCGGGCAATTTATGGGGTGCTTTGAACAAGGTGCGTGAGCAGGCACAAGCACTTTCAGTGGCGTAGCATTAAACTGTGCCATATGGCATGCAAGCCTCCAGAGCAGAAAATAGAATGGGTGAGAAATTGACGCCGCACTGTCGAGTCACGAATCGCAGCACGTGACTCATGCGCGCCTTTTTTCTCTTTCCCGATTTGGCATAGCCCGACTTTTGCGCGATGAGTCAACCCGTCGGCTCCGGAAATGCATAAAAGCAACGCTCCGCCCAGACTTGGTTCTGATGCGCCGCCCTTCCTTTCTCTCCCCCGTCGCCTGCCCGCCATTCGGCCATTCGTTCACTTTTGAGGTCCTCCAGCGGCTCTTTTTGCCCGCTGGCTCCACTGGATGTGATAAAGTCGGACGATGATTCAGGCGCCGTGTATACGTCCCACTTTATTGACTTATTTTAACCACGAGCGTAAAGAGACTGCAACGAAACGATTGGCCGACGAATTTCGGAGAAACCTCATTCATTCCGGTTCGGAGTGACCACCAAATACCCCGCATCCCGTTCCAGGATCCTCGGTTACCCCATCGGACTTTCCCCAGCCTCGAGGCAGATTGGACGAAACGAAAATTAAAGACTTGCCCGCCGTTTGCCGATAGGTTTTATCTAGCCGGTGCGTCATTGCTGAATAACCGAAGATATTACTTTCTCTGCTTTACAATCCTCCTCACCAATCATCGAGCTCGACCCCAGTCTAGCCCTGAAGTTGGGTCAGCCATTGGTCAGCCCACTTCCGTCACCCTTAATTGTCGTTGTCACGGTTCTTGGTGATCCACACGGACCGAGCGGAACGCTCTCTCCTGCTTTTTTTTTGTGTCTCGACGTCGACCTCTCCGCGTCGCACGCAGTCAACTACACAGCGTGGCTCTCTAGAAATAGAGAACAAGGCATCCCCTTCGAATTCGATCAGATCATCTATCGTTCTAATCGTGTCTTTATGCCGGCATTCTAGGGCTTTCAACTTTCTGTTGTGGAATTGGTTTTGTGCACGTCTGGGATTTTATCAAGGGTACGACTCCAGGTCTCCAGACTTCTGGGGTCGACTCGGACCGAGGAAACAAAGGCGCTTGGAAGGTGTGTCGGTTATTGGCTGGCTTTTGAACGGGCCCTACTTCATCGCATCTCATCTGGGTGCCTGCTGTGCTGCCTGGTGTCTACCCTGTCTTTCTCAGAGATCGGGAGGAGCAGGATGCGCAATGACGCAGCGCTGACGGCGAATAAGACTATTGTCTCCTCGATCAGGTCGGCATGTCAGGCTAGCCCCGTATTTGACTTGTGTGTATCCGAACACGGCGTTAGCGTGGAGAAGGAGGTGTCTGGCACGTCTTTCCCTGCACCTCGTGTATGATGCTGTGTCGCGACTGACGCGTACATGCTTGTCTCTCGGCAGGCGTGGGCTGCGTTCGCAGCGTTCGCTGATGCTGCTGGTGGCGACCGTCCACGTATGTCAGCGCCGAGGACGGTTTGGATTGGCACACGTCGCTTCGTATGGCTGCGCCGTTATCTCGACTCTGACTCTGCTGCGCCACAGTCGACCGCCTCTGCGGGGCTGCGACCATCACATCAAGTCTGTTAATTAATTTGCCTTGAGAGCGGTAAAGTTCGCGAGCATGTGCCGCACACCCCTTTTTTGTTAGCGATCTACTTATGTGCTATTGACATTTATGCAAAGGTCACGGTGGACTGTCGACTAGAAAGAAAGAAAGAACAATGCCACTTCTCTGCACAATGCACAGCCGTGAATATTTGGATCGTGATAGGCGCTATTGAATTCTTGGATTCCTGCGACCATCATGGAGGTTTGACGCCAGCTTTTTAAGCTACTTTTGCTGAGAAAGCTTTACTCGAACTGATTAATCACACAGTTGTGGAGCTGCGAGATGTTAGATAAGATCGTTAGAATGCTGGCCAACTACGCCGCCTGCGGGCGTATCATCTCTGGCGGTATTCTGGGGTTTGAATCTAGCACTGGCAAGACGAGCAAGATACATCCCTTTCAAGGCGCTCAACTATGCTCAACGAAAAGGAGCGATCGCCGGCTGATCTTCCAGGAGGCGGATTCATTCCCGGCAAGATCGTGGTGTACCCTCTGATTAATTCTGGAAGCGGGTAGTGTGTTCCGACGCACGGGATATCGTCGGTTGGTAATAATTTGCCCTCTGCCCACAGGACAGGTAAGCGTATAACAAGGTGCCACGAAATCTCCATGATAACAAAAAAGAAGGCGTGTAAGCGACGTGGAAGGGTCATATGAACAGCGGGCGGGTGTCAAAGGCGGTGTCCTGCGCCCTGCGCCGCGGCGGGGTTTGCCTAATTGAGACAAGCGTCGGGTTTCCCATCAGAGCGCCCATGTGAATACCGCGAACGACGGGATGAATGTGTCAGCCGGACAGCATGGATACAGGGACCGATATGACTCGATCTGAGAAATTCCACATGTCCCCGCGGTTGCTCCCTCGAAATCCTCTAAATTGGAGGGGATGTAGGGGAGGATGAGAGAGATTTAATGGGCGCTGGAGTGGTCTGAAAGGTAGAAATGTGACAGGCTGTACAGTAGTTTTTGAAATACACAGGTTTGCGGCGGAAAGACGAAGATGGGCGGCACGATTAGTCATCGCGGCGGCACCGCACCCGGGCTGAGACTGAAAAAAAAAGCTGTGCTGTGGGTATATAAGGGAGATCGAGTCAGGACGCACATTATTCTTCCTTTCCTCCCCAACCGCCACCTGCACAGACCCGGACAGACTCATTTGTCCGCAGTTGCTCAGCAGTTCAATCTCTGAGCCATCCGTGAGTCACAGTTTTCCCCTCGTATCTGATACATACGCCTACGTGCGCGTTTGCCTTGTGCCACAGCGATAACTCGCTTTATATCATACCCAATTTTCGAGTCATATCTCATTTCAATGGCGTCTGCATCTGCACCAGCGATGTCAGTCAGCAAGTCGACCGGTAGCGATGCTCCGGCGACAGGGTTTCACGAGGCTCATCAGATGGAGGTGGACGCCCGCAATTCCTCCATGCGGGCGGCTCAGACATCCTCGCCTTCCGCTCCTGTTTCATCCTCTAGCTGGCGCGCACCCGAGGCCCACCATGATTTTGTGGACAAGGAACTGATATCATCCACCTCTAGACTCTCGAGGCTACCGCCAAAGGTGCCTTCGTCGCCCCAACCTTTCACTAGTTCCACCCCCGCGGTCGCGATTTCAGCCTTCTCGAACAACAATAACACATACACAAGTCAAGATGTTCACGTCTCTGTGAATGCTGCGACTTCTTCCACCTCGTCACCGGCTATCCGTACCTACGGTCAACAGTCCTCGCCACTTGAAACACCTGTTTCGAGTTTCCCTCAACCCCTTACTCAACATGGATTAACTCACCCTATTCGTCGTCCTCGGACGTCCACCCAAGTCTTCCAATCCTCTACGGATTTAGCAGCACACTATGGAATCCCCCAGATCCTGCCACCTGCACCTCGGACCACACCACGTTATTTACAAGTACCACCTAAACAACAGCCGTCTGCGCTTCTCGATTTCCAGACGCTTAGCGCCAACTATCTAAATATGTTATCTAACAAGCCGACCGATACTTCCGTGGCCGCCCCCAGCGCACCAGCTATGTCGTCGACTGTCTCCTCGACGGAGCTAGAAGCTCCGCTTATACCCGCTGATTCGTACAGCGAGGACCAGATTCAAAACATCGCCGACATTCTTGGTAAGCCCACAGCCTTGCGCTTCAATGTCGTGATGACTCATTATCTCGGCACCGCCTTCCCAGCGGCATCGCCTGAATTCCGCGACCAAGACTACTTCGACTCCTTCATGACTTCACCTCTCATGCCAGGACTCGACGACTTCGGTGCTTCACCCTTAGAGACTCCGTACTCTGACTTCCTCACCACTCCGCTCCTCAACGACGCCGACGACATGCTCACCAGCCCAGGCGCCGAGTACATGGACATGCCTTCTTTGTTCCCTGAAATGGACTATGGCTTTCCAGAGAAGCAGGAGGAGCTTAACGTCCCCGCCAAGGTCCCCACCGCCGACTTCGACAACTTGTACACCATCTCTCCTGGAACTCCCGCCCTCGACTCCTTCGACCCAGCGCACCTCTTCCCAACTTCGCGAGTACCGTCGAATCCCGCCGCTGAACATGCCTCTTCCGTTCGTCGCACCAAGGCGACTGGCATCCGAAAGGGAGTTACCCCAGACTCCCTCTTGGACGAAGACGCGCCCACGCAGCCCCGCAAGTACACGACTCCTTCAGCCACATCAAGGAAGGAGTTGCCCGCTGTGTTCGCGCGCAAGAGGTCGAGGTCGGCGGCGTTCGGCGACGAGGAAGACCAGCTGGACGACCTTCCTCCCAACCCGACGGAGAAGGACCTCATCGAGCAGAAGCGTCGCCAAAACACGGTCGCGGCGCGCAGGAGCAGGAAGCGCAAGTTGGAGCAGTTCCAGATGATGGAGAAGTCGCGCAACGAGGAGAGGCAGCTCAAGGAGCAGTGGCAGGAGCGTGCCAACGTCCTGCTCAACCTCGTCCGCACCATGGGTGTCAAGTACCCCGACTTCCCTCCGGACCAGCCTGAGTTCGCTGACGCGTGAAGGAAGTAAAGTTAAGGATTAATGTGTCTCGATTTCTTTCATTCTAGCCTAGTATTTGTTTTTGTTCAATCCCCACCCCTTTCTTGCCCATCGGTCTCTTTCTCTTTCTCTCAAAATGTGTCTCGCTAGCGTAACTACTGGACTCAAACGGCGACCGTATCTTTTTCAAGTCGACCGCGTATTAAACCCTTCGATGCCCTCCCTTGTATCTGCTATCATCATCATTCCCTATCCACTTGTGTCTGGGAGCATCGTCGTACCCCATCCCATCCATCCTCGTCATCACCCCCTTGTTTATTTAGCTGTCATCATCACCTATACATCGTACCATCGTATCCCTACATCTCTCTCCATCTCCATCTCCGTATGCATACGTCGTAGTGTTGAAACGTTTATATACCATGAAATAAAGTCAATAACGTGTTGAATAACATTGCTTGAAAATGTGAACTTAATTTTCGCATCAAAAGAAAGAATGATTAAGAATGTTTGAAGGCTGGATAAGTAGTTTGTCGGATTGATGCCTGATCTCTGGCAGTGAGTGCTAGGAGCTCGACGAAGCCCGCGTTTGGATATTGTGAGCTTAGCACGGTATGAGAGCAACTTCCCAGACAAAAGATTCGACCCAGTGGGTCGCTTCGTTGGGCTACACGCACAAATCTCATTTTTAACCAAGTGTCTTTGCTCTAATTGGGCATCCTGAACTTCCATCTGAAAAACAGGCGTATGAAGAGGTCTTTTGTTGTAGTCACATCTAGTTAAGTTACAAAATAAAGAACGAATAAAGTTACTCAAGCGTGCATAATAAAAGGTATAGGTTATGAGAACACTTTCTCCAACATCTCCAAGTCATGCTCCTTCTTGATAACCGTCAATGGTCCAACGCCTGGTGGCCAAGGAAGTTCTGGCGATATCAAGCAAGGGTACTTTGCCTGTCCTTCCTCTCCAGCCCAGTTAAAGTCGATCAGCTTGACACCCTTCGCTGGAGTAATCATGACGTTCGGCGAGCGGAAATCTCCAAATACCAATCCATTGCCATGCAACAAATCGAGGGCATCCCCAAGTGTCCGTCGCACCCTCTCTGCTGTTTCTTTGTTCAGTTTTGACTTCGCTAAGGTCTGACCGCCAACAAATCCCATAACGATCATGAAAAGCGACTCGTATGACGGGTCTTCGTCGTTGAAGCGAGGCGA